>OX276390.1:39251986-39851986 GCA_946251805.1 Cybosia mesomella | reverse complement strand
CGGTTTTATGGAATGCGCACAAAAAATAGAACTTTTATTTTCTATATTAATATTCCATTCATGAGCGTGGGAAAATAGCGTCGAGCGTGGGAACCGCTATTGTCCTCGCTATCAACCTTTTATTTTTATAAAATAAATATTCCCTTTTACCTGCGCATCGCATAATGGGCCGTCGATCTGTAAGATTACGGCTCATTGTGCGATGCGCGGCCGCCACCACAAGCACTGCTTTGTATTACACGCACACACGCTTAGCGTGTGTGCGCTCTGCTTACTGTTTACAGACCAAAAGCGTCCGGGGCCGTCTCGTAAGCCGTCGCCTGCCGCTGGTCACCCCAGTCGGGCCTCTGTGAACACAGTCTCACCTGGCTGGGGTCGACCGCCGGCGACGTGAAGAGGAGCGCGGCCCCCACGCGAAGACCAGAGGGGAAGTACACCCGCCCCCAAGACCTGCCGCTATCCAGCGGCAGAGAGACCGATTCTTCCGCCAGGGAGGCATAACGCCCAAATGCGGACTCCTCGCGGCCCCTAGGGGTCGCCGAGAAGACTAATCGTTGTGGTTGAGTAACGTTGCTTTTAGTACAGTGCTAAGTTACGTTACCTAATAGTACATCGGACGCGTACTACCCAACACTACCCGACATTCTCGTGCTCAGCTGGCCCTGAAAAGGGGCGGTTGGTCAGACTCTTGGGCGTTGACGCCAGCTACTCCAGAGGAGCAATCAATGATGCGCCCCACGTTGCCCAATGCCCAGGGTGCACCAAAGTTGGAGGTGTCAGGTGATCCAAATCCAACCAGTCGATAGTCGCTACGCTTTAGTGAAATATCTCAGAACAAAGTACTTCACTTACAAAAATTAACAATTAGTATTCGTGAATATAACAAATGAATTATTGAAAAATTATTTGGTCTGTCTACTTATAAGTTCCTAAAGAAGTAAACGATAGCTTGAATTTAAATCGAACAGCGCCATCTATTCCCAAAACTGTAACTAAAGTAGCATAGCTCTGACAATCCCCGCGCGTGTTCTTTGAGTATGAGGCGGGAGGTTTTTAGGGTTCCGTTGCCAAATGGCAAAAAACGGAACCCTTATAGATTCGTCATGTCTGTCTGTCTGTCCGTCCGTATGTCACAGCCACTTTTTCCGGAGCTATATGAACTATGGTGTTGAAACTTGGTAAGTAGATGTATTCTGTGAACCGCATTAAGATTTTCACACAAAAATAGAAAAAAACATCAAATTTTGGGGGTCCCCATACTTAGAACTGAAACTCAATATTTTTTTTTTCATCAAACCCATACGTGTGTGGTATCTATGGATAGGTCTTCAAAAATCATATTGAGGTTTCTAATATCATTTTTTTCTATGCTGAATAGTTTGCGAGAGAGACACTTCCAAAGTGGTAAAATGTCCCCCCCCCCCCCTGTAACTTCTAAAATAAGAGAATGATAAAACTAAAAAATATATATGATGTAAGTACATTACTATGTAAACTTCCACCGAAATTTAGTTTGAGATAGTAATTTTTTTAATAGGTACGTCATAATTCGTAAACCGCAATAATTTACCTTTTTTTTTTTTTTTTTTTTTTTTTTTATCGTGCGGAAATCCCTTCGGATACCCCCCAGCCGGTCGGCGGGGGCGGTTATGTCGGGCTTGCACCGACTAAAACCGCACGCCATCTCGGGTCTTCAGACGCCGGGGTGTAAGGTTACCCATAGAGCATATCCCTCGCACCCCGGCTGACCCTGGGCCATCTCACCACTAACAGCATCGCTCATCCTGTCTCCTCTGAAAGCAGAGGAGTACGGAGAGCGATGTGTTCCCGCCACGTTGGGTATTGGCCGACGATCAATGCCAACCCTATGAAGGGGTGAAGGGGAAGCCATTGACCGCCGCCCAGGGTGTACCGGCCGCTCCGATTCCGTTCCCCCCGGACTGCAGCGGGATCGGAATCGGAGCGACACTCGAGGAGGTTACCCGACACACACCCCCCGCAATAATTTACCTTTCATTCAATCAACTCAAATATAAAAATTAAAAAAAACACTGTTACTTGCTGCTACGGAACCCTTCATGGGCGAGTCCGACTGGCACTTGGCCGCTTTTTTAAATATTATTAGGTCAGGTTAAGAATACTTTTCAATAATTTTGTAATATTTTCCTTCACCTAACCACAAACCTACCCTAAAACTATTATTAAATTTTCCATTTATTGCACGATATACTCAACAGGTAATGAACTCAATATCAACTAGGGCTTTTCTTCGGAGGTATTTAAATTTTAAACCAGTGAATTCTTGGAAACCATAGATATTTCGTTTTCTACTTATGCCCGTTTTCACCAACATCCCCTTAGGGGTCACCATCTTTTTTTTTTTTTTTTACGTGCCGAAATCCCTTCGGATACCCCCCCGCTAGCCAGCGGGGGTGGTTATGTCGTGTCTCGACTAAAACCGCACGGTGTCCTCCCCAAGTGTCCGTTGCCGGGCACCCCGGGTAAGCCCTCGAAAGGATAACCCCAGGGTTGCCGGCGGACTTTGGCCGCCACCGCGGCCTCGCCTGGTGGGGTCGGGTTTCATCCCGCTTCGGTGAGTTGGCAGGCGTGTGTAGGGCGCACACGACACGCCTCCGCCACGGCCTGCTTCTGTAAGGACGGCGAGTCGGCCAACTGCCGTCCTCAGGCCCCGATCATGGAGGTCGGTAGTCCCGGGCGTAGATGAGTCGGGGGGCAGGGTTCTCTCCCGCTACCTCTCCGCCGTCTCTTTCGCGCGCATTACCTGCTCGCAGAAAGAGGCGGCGGCGTGCCACTTGTTCCCGTCGGAGACCACGGCCCTCACAATGGTCTCCAACGAGAGAACGTCCACGCCCAGGACCGCAACGAGATCCCGGCGTTGACTCGCCCACGCAGGGCACTCCACCAACGTGTGGAGCGCCGTGTCCTCACCAGTATCCTCGCAGTGCTGGCACCATTTTACGATCAATGTGTGACCATTTTACGATTTAATTACCCATATTATTTTCCTAATACGATTCCAATCAAGTGGCCTTTTTAGACCGGCAGGTTAGGTACTTAGCCCTATGACATGAAACATTGTTTCCGTTAGTTCGTAAGAATTTTCGGTAGATGGCACCAGCTATGGAGAATTTCGAATTTTCAGGATGCAGTTTTCTCCTAGAAAAACACTGGTCGCAGGTTCAAGTCCCGTCGTTGATGTTGATTTTTCCGATTTACATATATTTTGTAAAGGAGACGTTACTTTAATTGAAATTGGTTCAAAATTTCACCCTAATCTTCCCCAAGAACTTGCCCATGAAATACTAAAAATAATGTTTCAAATCGCTCAGCTAGTTTTAGAGATCAGTGTGTTCAAACGAACATACAAACTCTTCAGGTTTATTATTAGTATAGAATGTATAGATGAAGATACTAGATAGTCGTGACTTCGCGTTTATATGATATCATTGCGTGATACCACAGATTACATAATATTATTCTAGTGAGTGATACACAATCATAAGACTTCGCCATCAATGATTGCTGTAAATTTCTTAATAGTAGTAAGTTTTAATAAAATATTTGACTTGAAATTGATCGATAGAATATGGATCGTGTTATCGCATCCTGATCTATAAGCACGTACTTGCGTCTGCGCACTACATTCCGTGCCCATCTCTATGTACAGGTTGATCTATTCTTGTAATTTTTCACTTGTATTTGTTTTAGAACCAACACTTGGCTGCTCTTGCCATCTTGCACTGGTTAAGTAACAAATCTACTACGATTTGGTGCACCAGTGCGAATGATGGACCACCTACCATCGTCCCCGCTGTGGCCCCAACATCTGCACAATTGAGAATCTGAGCGAGGCGGTGGCTGTCTATGTAGTCCAATTTTGATATGACACATATATTACAATTTACAATAAAATTGAATATTACCATTGATTAAGACGAATGTGGCGCTCATTAGGGGAGATCTATGTCCAGCAGTGGACTAGAATAGGTTGATGATGATGATGATGATGAAGACGAATGTCAAACAATGACGATCTCTGTGGCATAGCGGTAGAGCGTTCGACTGCTAAGTCAAAGGTCGCGGGTTCAATTCCCGTTCAGTGCAAATATTTGTGTGCGTGAATACGAATATTTGCTGGGTGTTTCTATGTATAATATTTATGTTGTAACGACGTGTGTGGCTACACTTATTTGTGATAAGATGATATAAGGAGGATAATTAGTACGTGGACGGTGGAACTAATATACAGCGACCGCGCGGCATGAATGCGTTTAGTGCACTAATTTATGTAAAATTTATGTGTGTTAGCCGCGGTAGCCTAGTGGTATGGGTAATGGACTGCTGAGACGAGGTCTCGGGTTCGATCCCAGGTTTTACCATGGCACACACCAATGACTTTCCGATGCTTTTCGAAGTTATGTGTGTATTTATCGCAGGTTCATAAGTGCCCGGTTAATGGCAATAGGCTCGCCACCTATTACATTGGGACCTAAACATAAACTGGCGAAATGTGGGTGCTAGCACCTCTGCCTGCTGTTAAGTGCTAGTGTTGGTATACGCGAACAGATACGATGCTACCGATGTACAGGGTGCGTACAAAGTATGGAATATAATAATGAAATGGATACGCCCTTAAATTTCATGAATACTTGTGTCAACAAATCCAACTCTCACATGTTATGAACAATCCCGTCATACAAAATAATAACGTTTCGTTAAAATTTTCAGCAGAGAATAAACTCACAAGTAAATATCAGTCAGAATTCATTTTCGTTGAGAATTACATTGAATTGAATTTACATTGAATTTAACCATGCGAATATCACACAATGAAATGAAACGATTTTAACGGATTCTATCGTATTTCTGTTATTTTATTTATACTGAACCCGACTTTTAGGTAGCTTTTCAAACACCTGGACGCTGAGCTACAACTTGACAAGCAAGTACTGCAGGACAACAAGCTCAAACATCGCGCATCAGTCACAGATCCCGTGAAAACCAGCCACTGTCGAACGCCACCCTGCCGTCCTATCATACGTACGGGTACGAGACGAGGTGTCACTGAAAAGATTTGCTACATCTTGAGGCGAGCTTCAATTAACACATACTACACATTACATTACATTTTTTTGCTGGCAACACTCATACATGTCAAATATAAATTTTATAGCTCCGTATTTTTAATTGTAAATTTAAATAAAAACTGGTTAGTTCATTATAAAAACCAATTAAATATATAGAACAATTGTTATAGATGCCTATGTAAGTTTAGTGCGCCTCAATTTTGTGTATTTTGGGAGAAAATAGTATTCAAAGTCGACATCAAGTGGGTAGGTTACCGGTTGTTTTTTCACAAGTTTAAAAGGTAAGAACGGTGATTTTATACCCATTTTACTGTTTATTAAGTCTATTTCAAGTCTTTGAGTATTGTTTTTTCCGACTTTTGGCCACTTTGTACACTTTGCAATAGTCAATCATTGATAAACTTGTGTTTACTTGATTACGTGAATAGGTTATTTGTTAGTTAGTCAGCTGATGTTGTTGGGCTCTTCATTGCTACTGGTGTTCATTATCTTCCCTATTATAGTTAAATAATTCCCAATTGTGTCAATATGTCTACGTCCACGCGAGCTGCGACTGCCTGTCAATTGCAAATACAGTTCAAAGAAGCTGTTCGCGACGGGCCTGCATCATTCGTCACGGCAAAATTAGGATGAAATAACAATTTGCATGTTGTTAATTTTAAGTTATGCTGTACCGGTACCTATTTAACTTTTGTCAAGTATCGCACTTGGTCACCATCTCTGTACGAGAGCAAATTAAAATTTTACATCAGAGCAACTGAAGTTTTTCCCTCAAAAGTTCCTGGAGTATCTCCCATTCATTGGTCCTGGATCGAACCGGATTTACTTGAAGAACCTCAATCAAGTATTTAAATCATTTGAATCATTACTGGTGGAGAATAAGGATTGGTCTACGGGTATCGAGAAAAGGTACAAAGGTCAAGTGGTCTCGATATTCAATCATATGTGTTCATTACCGTAATTTCCACCCATCACTCTAGTTAAGGTAACTTTAGGACACAAGCTGGGCAATTATTAAGGTCAGTACTCATTTTAATTATTAACTTTTATTTTGTGAACAGTTTGAACTTTGAACCTCTGATGTTCGTTAAACACATTCACTATTTAATTTTACGAGATTAGTGTTTCATTTAGTTATATTAATGTTTATTTCTGCTGTTGGCTGGATAAATAACTAAGTTAACTCGTAAAATTAGTTAATTATTTCAGTAGTGTTAAAAAGTGTTCATGTTCCATAAAGTAGTTGAGTACTAAAGTAGGTAATTGTTTATTATTTGTAATCATCATAAAAGAATAAAAACCATTAATATTAATATAATACTGTTTAATTAAAAGCTTTTTACAAATAGTTCAGTTTTTGTTACACATATAGGTATTGTGAGGTACTTAGATAAATATAAATTCTAAAAAAGATTAATTAGCTTTCAAGTGTTAACAAATTTAGATATTCACTGGCATTATTGTGTAATTACAGAAATGCGTAACATTTGTCTCCCAGAATGTCCGAAGAAAATTTAAAATTGATGAAAGACTTAATTAGGAAAAGAGGCAGTTACAAAGGCCGTTTAACAGCCTTTTCCTCACATTTAAACACGTTAAATATTTCTTCGTTGAGCCCTACTGACATCACTGAGTTAGAATTACGTATAGGCAAGATTAAATCTATGCACGAACAGTATGACGAGGTACAAATACAACTCGAATGCTTAGGTGACAACTTAGATATTCAGATTAGTGGGAGGAATGAATTTGAGTCGTCTTATTGTAAAATACTAGCTAAAGCACAAGAATTATTGAATAAATATTCTGCGGATACCGATAGTGTGTGAATGTTGCGAGCAAATCTCCGAGGCCAAACCTAGTCAAGCTACCCACTATTAGTTTACCAAAATTTAGTGGCTCCTATGAGCACTGGTTGGAGTTTCATGATAAGTTTTGTAGCCTAATAGACTCCAGTAGTTCACTAAAAAAAAAAAATGCAAAATTAATCATTAAAAAAAATATTATAACAAAAAAAAAAGTTACTGGACCAAAGTTGTAGAGAATTTAATTTGCAACAAAAAATGTTAACAAATTTTTTTTTATCAGATAAATAGTTTATGAGATATATCGTAAAAACCATTTCAACCCCTATTTTCAAGATGGCGGCCGTGGGACAAGGGCGGCGACCCCACAAACTTGGTTTTAGCTTTACACTGACCCCCCCTACACATCAAAAAAATAAAATTGCGTCCTCTAAAAAACGCAACCCCAAATGTAACTTTTCAATGGACTTAAGACTCGAAAACATTCTATGAGTGGGAAGAGTTCATAAGTCGCATGAATAAAAATGATATTATTACATTAGATTGTTTTAACAAGTTTCTACGTAGCCGGGCTGATTTATTTGAAAAAATTGAATCGGCACGTATCTCTAATCAAAGACTCAATTATTCAACAAATAAACCTCAGATAAAACACAAAACCATGGTTTCTGTAGAGGATAGTAAGACCACAAGTTCCACTCAATCACCAAAACAATGTCCTATGTGTAAAAGTCACGAGCATAACCTAAACACTTGTTCAGAATTCGTAGCATTAGATAACAAATCAGGGTGGAAGTTATTACCGACGTTGAAGGTTTGTTTTAATTGCTTTAACGGTGGACACTTCGCAAACCGTTGTAAACTAAAAGGCTGTAAGATTTGCAAACGTAAACATCACACGATGATCCATATATCTGATTTTGCAACCACACAAACTCCAATGGTGAAAAATAGTACATTGTTACAACAACCCGATAATATGGTTAGTGCCCCCACAGCCGCTCAGGTGCCCTTGCCCTCACCTATCTATATCTCTATCATCTATGCGGTCTCACCGCCATCTAACCTGACGTTAGCTGCGAACGTTGATCACACTAGTCACGGCGGCGGCGGCGCACGGGAGGTATTGTTATCGACTGCATTAGTTAAGATAATTGACTCGAACAATTACGAACATATTGTGCGTGCAGTGTTAGACAGCGGTAGTACATCATGTTTACTAGTTTACTACTCACATAGGATGTCTACTAAATTAAATTTGCCTTCTAAACATATTAATAAATCAGTGCTAGGGATTAATAATGTGATCTCACACATTCAAAAGATGTGTGACTTACGTATTAAGTCATTAGATAAGAAGTATTCAGACAATATTAGATGTTTTGTTCTATCGTCAATTACCGATAAACTTCCATGCGGTATTATAAATTTATCGGAGCTGAATATACCGTCTGACATTATGTTAGCGGATCCTAACTTTTACTCACCTGCTGACGTAGATTTGATTATTGGTGCAGATATTTTTTGGGACATCTTAGGTTCTCAAAAAATACATTTAGACAGAGGAAAACCTATTTTATACGAAAGCAAATTGGGGTGGTTAGTATCGGGTCCAGTAAACAGTAGTTTTATTACGCATTCCTCTAATACAATGAAATGTAATTTTGCACAAAATGAGTGTAGTGATTCTTCTGTTAGTGATATACAAAACCAATTAACTCGGTTTTGGCAGTTAGAAGAAATCTGTCCTAAGCATCATTACTCTAAAGAGGAAAGCTTGTGTGAAGAACATTTTTTTAAAAACACTGTTCGGTTAGCAGACGGTCGATTTTGCGTGAAATTACCGATGAAGGACGATACTAAGCTGTTAGGAAATTCATATCTCAGGGCGAAGCATTGTTTCCTTTCCTTAGAGCCTAGGAATAAAGCCAAACCTACTTTAGGAAAATTGTATGCTGACTTTACGTTGGAATACGAGTCATTGGGTCACATGTCAGCGTTATTAAATGTTAGGCCTGACTCACATTATATTCCTCATCATGGTGTCTTGCGTGAGACCAGCACAACCACGAAGTTGAGGACTGTGTTTAATGCCAGTAGTCCAACCACATCAGGAGTATCACTCAACGATATTCTGATGGTAGGACCACAGGTGCAAGACGACCTGCTGTCTATTCTTATTCGGTTTAGACAGCATAGGTATGTTATCGCAGCCGATGTAGAAAAGATGTACCGGCAGGTAGTGGTACATCCACATTAATTCAAATGAGCCAATGATGACGTATCAGTTGAATACGGTCACCTATGGGACTTCAAGCGCACCATTCTTGGCAACTAGATGCCTTAAGCAGTTAGGTTTAGAATGTACGGATCCGCAAATCGCTGAAATCATCACTCACGATTTCTATGTCGATGATCTTCTCACTGGTGGATCTGTTATACAAGAAGTCTTAAATATTCGAAAAAGGGTCACTGACGTTCTTGCCTCAGCATGTATGCCTCTGAGAAAATGGAAATCTAATGACGTCCGATTATCTAACATGGGTGAGTCATCGTTAGACCTATAGAGCCTAGAATATCAGCACTATTGAGCCGAGTAAAACGTTAGGCCTCGGTTGGTTCACCGAAGCTGATGAGTTATACTTCCCCATAGGTATACAATCTCCGCTTGCGGGTCGAAACGAAACATCCTTTCCGTCATCGCACAGATTTTCGACCCATTAGGTCTGTTAGCTCCTTGTGTCATTCGCATGAAGTTAATTTTACAAAAACTTTGGCTTGAAAGGATGTCTTGGGACGACAAGTTGTCACCTGAAATTATGAAACTTTGGGTAGACATTGTAGATAGTTTCCCACTATTAAATAAAATAAGTTATTAGCCATGATTTTAAGCACATAGAAATGCACATATTTACCGATGCCTCGGAGCGAGCGTATGGTATTTGTTTATCTCTCGTAGCATCAGTGATTCTGGTAATTATTTAGTTAGATTATTATTATTAGCCAAAAGCCGAGTCGCTCCAGTCAAGCCCACTACTGTGCCGCGATTAGAATTATGTGGGGCAGTGGTCGGTGTGCGTCTTTATGAGAAGGCTATTAGTTCATTAAGGCTTAAAATTAGTTCTGTCACCTTCTGGACAGATTCAACCATTGTTTTAGGTTGGTTAAAAATGTTACCTAGCAAATTACAGCCATTTGTCCGTAATCGAGTCGCAGAAATAATAGAAAAAACATGTACTCACACTTGGCGACATGTTCCAACCGATGTTAATCCAGCTTATTTTATCACACGCGGGGTTGACTTTCAATCTATGCAAACTCTTGATGTTTGGTGGTCAGGGCCCGAGTTTTTACACTTAGACTCATCTCATTGGTCTTCAAACGTTTATAAGAACGAAGTCTTACCTGAAACGCGACAATTGGTTTTACAAGCTACGGTTTTTAACCCATCACCTACAGGGTTCATTGATTTTAACCGCTTTTCTAATTTTTTAAGATTAAACCGTACTGTAGCTTACGTTTTGCGATTCATTAATAGGTGTAAGGGTAACCGTATAGTTGAACCATATTTAACGCATAGTGAACTTCAACAATCGTTAAATGTAATTATAAAATTATCACAATCAGAATCTTTTCCTGAACATAATACATTAGTTAAAAAACAATTATTGAATAAGAAAAGTCCATTGCTTAAATTTAGTGTATTTTTAGATACAAATAATATTATGAGGGTAGGCGGACGATTAGAAAATTCCGATTATTGTTAAGTTAAAAAACACCCTATTGTTTTACAGTCCACACATCGTTTTACACAATTATTATTTATTTATAAGCATAAAACTTTAATGCATGCGGGTCCTCAGCTACTATTATCATCAATTAAAGAGATGTATTGGCCTATTGGAGGTCGCAATTTAGCCAAAAAATGTTATCGCCAATGCATAAGCTGTAACCGGTTGAAGGCTCAAACCGTTTCGCCGTTAATGGGAAATCTACATCAAAACCGAGTCTCCCCCGGAGGTCATCCCTTCGACTGCGTAGGAGTCGATTATGCTGGACCTGGCAGCTATTAGTAGACAAGGTCGTGGTTCTCGCGTTGTAAACGTTTATGTAGCCGTATTTATTTGTTTCGTTACCAAAGCTGTCCATTTAGAGTTGGTAGGTGATTTGTCTAGTCAAAATTATGTGTTAGCATTACGACGGTTTATATCACGCCGTGGTAAGCCGCAGGATATTTATTCCGATAACGGGACTTCCTTTGTAGGCGCATATAACGAGATATCTAAGTTTTTAACAGGCAATTGTAACTCGTTAGGTGAAAGTTTGGCAAACGAAGGAATAAATTTTCACTTTATCCCTGCGAATTCACCGCATTTCGGAGGACTCTGGGAGGCTGGTGTTAAGTCATCAAAATATCATTTAATGAGAGTGTTGGGAAATTGTCACCTTACGTATGAGGAGTTGAAAACGACCTTGACACAAATTGAGGCCATTTTAAATTCACGACCACTCACACCAATATCGACAGACCCTGATGATTTCACCCCTCTCACTCCCGGTCATTTCCTCGTCGGGCGCTCACTCACCGCACTGCCAGAGCCACGTTCTGAAGACTGCTCCTCCAACTTACTGACACGATTTCAACGAATCGGACAACTTCCACAGCACTTCTGGCAGCGATGGAGTAAGGAATATGTGACGGAATTGCAACAGCGAACCAAGTGGAGATCGAATAATGATTCGCTTAAATTAAATTCCCTTGTTGTCGTGAAAGATGATAATCTTCCACCATTGAAGTGGCGTCTTGGACGAATCATCGCCGTTCATCCTGGCTCTGATGGGATTAATCGTGTTGCTGACATCATGACGAGCAGCGAAGTAACCCGAAGGGCATTCAGCAACATCTGCCCACTGCCAGAAGTTTCAACGTGAAGATATTTTTTATTGTGTTTATTTTGAAAGTAGAAAAATTTTCCAAAGCCCGGGAGTATGTTCGCGACGCGCCTGCATCATTCGTCACGGCAAAATTAGGATGAAATAACAATTTGCATGTTGTTAATTTTAAGTTATGCTGTACCGGTACCTTTTAATTTTTTTTTTTTTTCGTGCGGAAATCCCCTCGGATACCCCCCCGCCGGCCAGCGGGGGTGGTTATGTCGGGCTCGAACCGACTAAAACCGCACGCCGTCTCAGGTCTGCAGACGCCTGTTGTACCGGTACCTATTTAACTTTTGTCAAGTACCGCACTTGCTCACTATCTCTGTACGAGAGCAGATTAAAATTTTATATCAGAGCAACTGAAGTTTTTCCCTCAAAAGTTCCTGGAGTATCTCCCATTCATTCCCATCTCCCATTCATTCCCATCTACCATTCATTCATCTCCTATTACAACTTAAAGTTGAAAAGAAAGAAAATGAGCAATTAATAATGGAAAGGGAAGATAATGAACGTGAATATGAATTAATGCGTAACAGGAATAACAGCTTGAAACAAAAGCTGTCTGAAAGTCAAGTTACTTGTGATGAGTTGAGCGAACAACTTTACCATCTGCAAATAGAAATAGAATCTTTCCGCCAATGCGGTGATACCTTTGAGCAAACCCTCAGACGTAACACCCAGCTAGAAAATGAGCTGGGGGAGGCATACAGGCTTATTAGTAGCTATGAGCAGGATTTCCAATCGCGACAGTCAGCAGAGGTGTCCAACCTCTATACCGAACTCCTTGAAAGCACCTGTGTGCCTGCCTCATCGAATTCATCTGTGATTGATCTCACAAATTATAGTAGGGGTATGAAATTTCCAAAACCGACTAGTCATAATAAAATCAAAAATAAAATTAAAATAAACCAAATAGTAATCAGTTGGCGGAGAGTCAGGTGGCTCATGATGTTGGGAGGGCCAAGCTAGAATCACACATTAAGCAATTGCAGGAGTACTATGCAAGTTTATTCTCTAAATATGACCTCCAAAGGGAACAGAATACTGAATACATGTTGGTTTTGGACAAACTGATTGATGACAGCAGGCACAACCAAGAACTACTTGATTCATTAACTCGACAGTGCAGCTGTGGGCAGATCAACCAACCCCCTATCAGTGACTCCAAACCAGCTCTCTCTACTTGTGACAGTATTCTGGAGACTGCATCTGACCCTTCTGACAACATTGATCCGCCTAGTAATTCAATGGTTTTTTCTGATAGTGTTGGTCGCAATATGGGTTACATGTTTAATGAATATTTAAAGAACTGTATTCATTATTCCTTGCCCAATGCAACTTACACTCAAATTATAGACAAAATTGTGTCTTCTAAGTATAATAGTAATTCCACTATTGTATTACTGGTAGGTGAGAGTATCAGAGTAGGCAAGAAAGACTTAATGTGCTGTATAGACTCCCTCAGTAAACTAAAAGTATTTAAAATAATATTATGCGCATTCCCATATGTGTGTTGCCAGCCCTCATCTCATAATAAAAAGATACACTATTTGAATAATTTTATTCACACTCTGACATGTCGTCATAGTGACACTTTTATATTTTTTGACACTAATAATTTTATTAGTAATTATTGTTTTAAGACTAAAGATAGTATTTATCTTACAAAGTATGACAAGTATAAAATTGCTACATTAGTAGCAAATAATATTAAGTTTTGGACGAGTTTACATTGTAAACAAAGAACAAAGTAATAACCTGATACCTACAGACTTGACAGGTACTTGTAGTGGTAATTCTGTATTTTTAACTGATAGTAATAATTTAAACTAAGTGTTCAGACAACAGGAATGCCAGAGCTAAAGATAGGTCATCAAAACATACAAGGTCTTCTCGGCAAGCAATTAGTACCTAATTGAATTATTTCTAGAGAAATTAAATGTAGATATTTTGTGTTTGACTGAGCATTGGCTCAAGGAGAGTGAGATGATGTTCAGTATAGACAATTACAATATTGTAAGTTGCTATAACAGAAAGTCTGCTATCAGAGGTGGCTCCGTGGTATTTATAAAAAATGGTCTCCGCAGTAAAGAGCGGATTGACATTGTTAGACTTTCTGTTGAGCGATGTGCTGAGGTGGCCTGTGCCGAGCTTGATAGTTATATAGTAGTCTGCGTATACAGTCCACCTAGTAGTGATTTTGGAACGTTTATTGGGGTCATGGACCAAATTCTTGGGATAGCATCAAGCAACAAAAAGAATCTAATAGTGTGTGGAGACTTTAATATAAACATTGTTTTATTTATTCTTTGTTACAAAGTTACAATCTGTATTTCTATGCAATAAAGTACATTGAATTGAATGTGCGTACAGAATATTAATCAGACTCCGATTTGCTTGAGGAGGTGGTGTCTTCATCATCATCTTCGCCTACATGTATAATTGTATTATTATCAATAACCGAATCAATCCCAATATCTCGGTCAAAATGTTTTTCGTGCTGAATGGCGGGGAAGTATTGTGGCGGGCGGCGTAACCTTTTATTTGAGCCCAGATTAGCTCAATCGCGTTATATTGGTGGAATTCTTAGAACGCGATGACCGTACTCAGAGCCAGTTCATCGATTTCGTATCGCACATTTGCCGCTTTATTTTCTTTAATTAATTTAATTAGCTCTGCTTTTAGCATTTGCATATTTGCTTCAATGCCTTTCGCTTGTAACCAAGCCACCATTTCTTCTTTTTTATTAGCTTGGGTAGGTGGTTTCTGTATTTGAACCGAGTGATAGGAGGCATTATCCATGAATATTACAGAAGGCTCTGGTAGGCTGGGCAAAAGCACGTTCTGGAACCACTCTTTAAATGTAGTGGCATTCATTTCCTCGTGGTAGTCATTTATGGTTTTTGATTGAAATGCCAGTAACGCGTTCTCCACAAAGCCGTATTTTGGAGAACCTGCGTGGCATATTATCAGACGGGCCCCCTTACCCATTGGTACTTTCGACGTCGACGCTTGTGTATCATCCGTCCAAGAACGGTAAACCGTGTGATTGGCGTTTAGCCATGTCTCGTCAATGAACACGACATTATCCCAGTTATCAATTTTTTTTTGCTTCTCTCAAAAAACTTATCCGTTTTAAAATGATGTCGTATCGTTCTAATACAATTTTTCCTTTGTCTGTTTTTTTATACGAAAAACCAATATCTTTTAAGATTTTGGTTAAAGCAGTTGTACCCCCGCTAAACAGTCCAGCTTCTCTTAACGATGCCAAAAGCTTCTTCCTGTTGAGATATTCATTTCTGGAATAGTAACCATATAAAATAAAATAAAAATAAAAATTCCTTTATTGGAACTGACAGTAATAACAAATTAACAATGTGTTCGATAGTGACTGCATTAGGGAACCAGATTGGGGGCGCATGCGTTCCTTTTGCTTATTAATCATTACCTGTAATAAGTATTATAAAACATTAACTGGGTCTGTGGAGTGAAAGAAGAGTGGAATGTGTATAAGAGGGTGTGTGTATGGGGGTGTGTGTATGGGGGTGTGTGTATGGGGGTGTGTGTATGGGTGTGTGTGTATGTATGAGTGTGTGTGTGTGTGTGTGTGTGTGTGTGTGTGTGTGTGTGTGTGGGAGAGAGAGAGAGAGAGTGTGTTTGTGTGTGAGGATTTGTTTGTGTGTGAGTGAGAGGGAGGGTGAGTGAAGAAGTGTGTGGGTGTGTTAATATGACTGTGTGTGTTTATGTGCGTGTGTGTGTGTTGTTGCACTAGTACAAATAATACAAACAGAAATAGACTAGTTGTCCTGGGAGATGATTTAAACAATAGATGCAATCAAGTCTTCTGTTTCTTCGTAACCTAGACCATGCAGCCATTCTGTAGCTCGTGATTTACAGAGGAGGATAGGGTTAGCATAGACGTTTAAAATTTTATTTACTTTGTTGTAGAGGGAGGGGGCAAAGAAATGGTAGTTTCGTTTAGCAAGTTGTGTTTTGCACAATTCAATGTTACAAACTCTGTCCGATCTGCGTTTTTTGGGCTTATGACAGTAAGGAAGCTCTGTGTGCTTTCGAAGTATAACTTTTTGTAGGAAGAGATTTCGCACTGTCAAAACTTTCATTAGGTCGTATAACTAAGAGGTGGGGAACTATATAGGCTTAAAGGACATAACCTTAAGGACACCCCTGTGCGCTCTTTCTAGAACAAGGAGGTTCGTTTTTTCCGTACCACCCCATGCTGCAATACAGTAGCCTGCCACTGACTGCGCTAGGGCGAAGAATACAATTTTAAGTGTAGGCAGGTCTAGAACTGAGCGAAAGTTTTTGAAAAGATACATTAGTTTCCTAAGTCGACCGGTTGTAACTTTTATATGTTCTTTCCAAGAAAGTAGTTGGTCAATCCAGACTCCCAGATATTTAATTTTCGATACGCAAGTGATCGGCAAACAGTTACAGTTGGATTTATTGATACAAAAAGGTACATGGGAGACTAGGCTGAACGATGAAGGACGAAGTGATACCGAGCTGGCAGCAAAAGTGACACACTTTGTTTTGTCCGGGTTCTGTTCCGGTTAAGAGGTTCTGAGAGATCCAATAGCTTACGGTTGACAGAGCAGCCTCAGCATTACTTTGGGCGTCCTTCCAATTTGCCCCATCCACAAGTAGAACAGTATAATCGGCGTACGCTATTATCTTACAGTGTCGAATAGAGTGTTTGCAAAGGTCGTTAATATATATAAGAAACAACGTAGGCCCAAGGACACTGCCCTGGGGCACACCGAAAAGTAAGGATTCCGGTTTGCTAATAATATTATTGATCCTGACACACTGAAAACGGTTATCAAAGTAACTTTTGAAAATGTTGTGGATGAGACCTCTCACACCAATACGTTCAAGCTTCCTGAGCAGGGCGGGAATCGGGACAGTGTCGAAAGCTTTCGAAAGATCTAGGAATATGGCGGCAGATTGAAGGTTTTTATTAAGATTAATTACAATAGAATTTGTTAAAGTTAAGACTGCATCTTCAGTGGATTTACCAGCCCTGAAGCCAAATTGATTGTCAGCAAGAACATTATTATAATTTAAATACTTTATTAGTCTATCATTGATTATTTTTTCTAATATTTTGGACATGGTTGTAAGAATTGATATTGGTCTGTAGTTATGGACAATGCTCCTATCACCGCCCTTGTATATTGGGAGAACAAGACCTATCTTGAAAACGTCTGGGAATACACCTACATGAAGGCAGAGATTAAGAACATGTTCAAGTATAGGTACAAGAGTGGATCTTGCCTTCTTAAGAATTGATACCGGTATGTTATCCCATCCTGTTGCCGAAGTATTTTTGAGACCACTGATAATGTTATCAATCTCAGTGCTGTCAGTGGCGAGAACAGACATCGAAGTTAAAGGTGGAAAGGTGCCCTCGGAATCAGGGTAAGTATTAGGGTGTGTGGTAATTTTTGAAGCCAAATTTTTCCCTACGTGAGCGAAATATTTATTTATATCGTTCACAACAGACACCGGGTCAGCGCTGTCACCCAAAAGATCATAGCAAGATGTCCGTTCCTTTCCCAAGTTCCCATGTTTCTTCATGAGATCCCATGTAGCCTTTGGGTTTTTACTAGCACGCTGAAATTCACCACGTTCGTATTCTCTTTTAACTTTTTTGAGTAAATTATTACAGAAGTTCCTGTAGTGGTTGAAAACGATAGACGCAATGGCATTTCCTGGGTAATTTTTTGATTTGAGGTAAAGTTTATCACGGGTTTTAATGCAGCGCAGTAGGCCTGGAGTTCTCCAGGGCTTTAATATTTTTTTCCTACTGGGAATAGTCACTACGCGTGTATGATTTATGACTATTTCCGAGACTTTGTGGACTAGTAGCGTTGCAGCTTGATCTGCGTTATAGCAGGACAATACGGGACTGAAATCGGTATCTGATAGTTCACTTACACAAGCTTCTTCATCTAGACGCTTTGTTATGTGTTTGGTTTGCTTGGATTTAATGTTAATATTAAAACTCAGTATAACAGGCACGTGATCAGTAATAGAAGTGTCGAGAACTAGAGTGAGAGCTTTTGATTTGGTCCTTAAAATAACATGGTCTAGACAGCTACCGCCTCGGGTAGGAAGATTGTGAGTAGACATTAGTCCATGGAACATCACTGTATTTAGATACCGATCGTAACTTTTGGCTTTACTGTTGGGTGCAATGTTGATATTTATGTCGCCAACAATCGCAATGTTTTGAAAGTTGTTTAATGAAGTTAGGGTGTCATTTAGGGAATCTAAAAAATTATATGATTTCTGATTGCATCGGCGTCAAAGGTGTCAATATCTGTCACGGGTTTGGTTCTACGTTTCTTCTTCGGAGTACGTAAAATATTATCTTCCGTGCCAGTAGAGCCGAACTTTCATTTATTAATATTTGTTATCGTTCGTTTGCTAACTCCAAGCGCCTGAAAGACGCGTTCTTGTACTTGTTCGACAGGTACCAGGGGTCCGCCATTTTGCCGCTCCCGCTCAAAGTAATCTTGCAGCTTGATGATTAACTCACGGGCTCCACTTTTCAATGTTTGTCCACGTTTAGGCATTATTATGCACCAAAAGTAAAAAGAACGCAATACAAAACACAATCGAAGTCCGATTTAGCGCCGATGTCAGTTTGAAAAGTAGAAACAGTCCATTAAACGAAAGCCGGGGAAACAAAACGTATTATTTTATAAAGTATAACTGTATAAGAACAGATTACGATACTATTATTGCCTGTTATTGTTAGCACAGCACTACAAATATAAAGCGCTGACATAACCTTGTAATAGCGCAGTATAGATTTAGAAAAATATTGTTTACCAAGTTATTTGACACTCAGTTTGCCACAAAATTATAACATTCATTGATTATTGATATAATAATGTTGTTTTAATGCTCTTCAATTGTTAAAACGGTAAACAACCAGCAAAAATATTTTTATCGTAACTGCAACGCCATTACAAAGTTACGTCGTCAGTTCAATCGCGACGTGTCAGGAACGCATTCTCTGAACGGCCGTAGTATAGTACCAGTAATAGTATGTATCGTGTAAGTAGGCCCTTGTCGACTTAATTCCCTGCTACTGCAGAGGTTACTGGGTAAGCTGGAAATAAAATAATGTTTCTAAACCCCAAGTAGTTTATTGAAATCACACACACAATAGGTATACGCATTAACTAGTATCTAATTTGTGACAATTTGTACTAACAGTTTCTAACAGCTGCAGCAAATAAAATTGTTAATATTTGGTATATAGGTACCGCGATAATCGAGGAACTGTGATACTATGTATCATCATCGTTGATACTGGATACAGCTCAATGTTATGTGGTTCGTAATGATCAGGAGTGTCCTAACCGACACACAAGCATATGCATACCATGAAATAACGGTATAGTCCTTCCTGTAGCATCGGTGTTATATTATCATATATAGCTAGATTGACGACTTTTTCATCTCGTACAGTCGATGTCGCCCGACTGAATCATCGACGTCCATAGGTACCTACTTTTAAACGATACCAAGTACCTAACCGTGTATTTTAATTATTTATTTTAAATGTGTTTTAAACCTTAGCGTACCTACATACTAAACTCGTGAACTGAAGCGCGCTCTGTAGGTAGGTACATGTAACGTATGAAGGAAGTGGTCCACTGCGGCGGCGCTAGCGCTAACCTCAATCCTCTATCCCTTTTATTCTAGATTTCATTTGTGCTTCAGCATCTTACCATTTCTGTTAAAAAACGTAAAAATGGTAGGTTCTTTGATTTATTCCCAGTATCCTGAGACATCAAAACCGCTAGTTAAAAGAAATCCCCTGACCTGTCCTTCTGTGTGCTTCTTATTACATATTCAATGTTGTTCTTTAACGAACGAGTTGAGAGACTTGTTAACGAAACGAATGATTTAATAGTCCAATGTCGACGCGATTCGATTGTAGTGACGACTCCAGTGGGGCCTGTGCTCGGGCTCTGCGGACAAGGACGCGACGATTAGAATAAGTTAGCCACACACGGGCCACAAGCGACCCGAGCCTATACACGAAGTGACATTCTATTGGTGGAATCGCTACGAAGCGATCCGTTTCTAGTCGTTGTCAGTGGTTCACGTGATGCTACGACAATAATTAAACATAATAATGTTAATAAATCAATAAATTCACAAATTTACTGTAGTCACATTAATGATTGGCGTTAACGCTAACAGAACGTCACTCTGTCTAGAGGCCCTTCTACATGAGCATGTATAGAAATTGTGAAGGGGAACAAGCAAAAAAGGCGATTCAATGAAAATATTCTAACATAACATAACATAATATAATTTCACGCCTGTATCCCCGAAGGGTAGGTGTGTAATACACCTCTGCCTACCCCCCCTGAAAATATTCTCTTATTATTTCGACCTCCGCAAACTGCATTGTAGTTTGTTAGCAGATGCAACTTCCGTTAATTTAACAATTTATATTATTTTCCACTACTACTTAGTCCTAGATATATATATATATATATGTATATATATATATTTATGTATTGAATTTAGGTAATTTTTCCTTATTTTTAAATTCCTCTGTTGGTCTGCTTGTTTCTCAAAATTTTGAGAACGGCTTCATGGATTTCATAAGGCGAGAGTCCCTGAGGAAGGGTGTAAAAACATTATAATTTTTCGAAAATGAGAAGTCACTGTATTCTGAAAATCATATATGTTATTCTAGGGTATTCAAACTAGTATATTCGGTTATCCGATACACGACGACTTTCACTTTCCTTGATAGGATTTGCTCTCAAAGATTGGTCTAACCGAAAACGGATCCCAGTTTTATTTTTCTTTGTTCAGATTAGAAAAATGAAAATGATGCCAAAATGAAGGTCATTGATAGGAGAATGAAAAACGGTTATCATAATTTACATAAATTCTGAATTATACCATGAAAATTCAAAATACCTACGTTATCTACCTATATGTCGCGTTCGGCGAGTCAATGAGTCCCGTGCGGAACGTGTTAGACGCAGGACGTGTGTCAGTTTGCGGCAGATAAACAGTGAAATCGTATGGTTTTTTCGGTTCCGTTGCCAAATGGCAAAAAACGGAACCCTTACAGATTCGTCATGTCTGTCTGTCTGTCCGTCCGTATGTCACAGCCACTTTTTTCCGAAACAATAAGAACTATGCTGTTGAAATTTAGTAAGTAGATATATTCTGTGAACCGCATTAAGATTTTCATACTCTTTATGGATAGGTCTTCAAAAATGATACTGAGGTTCCTAATATCATTCAATCACGGTTGCATCCAAAGCTAACAGTTTGGAGCCCAGGGTACGCTCTTCTTCTTCTCCCTTGCATAACCTGGTTCATTGGAACTTTTACGGGAGCGACTGTCGTCTCACATCTTGCTTGGGCGTGGATGTTCTACGGATCTTAATGGTGCCCAGGGTATATGGAATCCAAGGGTGTATGGGACTCCATAGGTGTATGAGACTCATGGGTATATGGGCCCCATGGGTAACGTATATGTATGGGGCCCCGAAGGAGTGTGGGGTGCCATGGGTGTGTGAGCCCCATGAGTGATGTATGTGTATTGGGCCCCATAGGTGAATGGGGCCCCACGGGTTACATATATGTATGGGGCCCCACGGGTTACATATATGTATGGGGCCCCATACATGTGTGGGGGCCCATTTGTGTATGGCCCCCCATGGGTATATGGGCCCCATCAAAATCTTGCAGCTTGCAGCTTTACGATTTTCTGATAGCCATATTACCTATTACATATTATAATTATAATAAGCTTTATTCCCTTTATCTAAAGTGCAACTAAAAGATCTTCTATATATGCAACTGTCATTATTTGTGTTAGTACTACAACACCATCTTAGGTTAGCCTTCGTTGTTTTTCTGTATATTGACGCGAAACACTGGCCGTAGTAGCGTAAAGTGGCAACTATACTATGCCAAAAATACCTAAAGTCGTCGAAAAGGTACAGGAAATTGGTACCCACTGCGACTTACAATATAGTAAGTGTTATGGGTTATCGGAGTTTATTTTGTACGAGAGTTTACCAGGTAGCGGAGTGAAATTTTGGTTTGTAAGCATTTACCACCAGGTGAGCAGTATACTTGCTCGCAGCTCGAGTACCTGCCTGCTTGGTGCAAAAAATAAGAACATTACTTAAATTATTACACTTACATTCTTTCGAAGCGTGTGTATATTTTTTCACCATGAGTTTAATGACCCTGTTTTCATCGTTTGGGTAGTCCAGCCCCGCGTCGGCCAGCTCCTTGAGCGTGACGACCTTGGCGGAGGAGAAGCCGACGCGCTCCGCGCTGCGCTGCGACGCGGGGCCCGAGAACACTGTGGTGGTGGCCGCCACGCCCAGCTGGCGGCACAGCGGCTCCCTGGAACCAACCCGCCTCGGCGTTATCGCGGACGCGCGCCACAGCCAGCAGAATTACAACTGAAGCTTATTACCCTTTTACTACTAATGAAGTAGAAAACACCCTACATACGCGACATACGAGGGTCAAACTGAAAGTTCTTAGAAAATCAAAAACTGATTACATTAGCCAGTTATTAGTCTTATTATATCTTTTCAAAATATTGTCCATTCACGTCAATACACCGCTGCATGCGATGGAACCACTGGGAAAAGCACTTTGCCCACTCGTCCTTAGGGGTCTCTTCAATGGCATCGCGATACGCAGCCACCGCTTCTTCAGCATTCATAAACCGCTTTCCTTTAAGTTTTTCTTTAATTCTTGGAAATAAATAAAAATCACAAGGCGCGAGGTCGGGGCTATACGGCGGGTGACCCAGTAATTCAACGTTTGATGTCGCCAAATAGTCGATCGTTCGCTTGGCGGTGTGCGACGAGGCGTTGTCGTGGTGAAGGAGGATCCTACTGCGAGGTCGTTTCTCTCGAACTTTTTCCAAGACAAGTGGCAAACAATTGGTAGTGTACCATTCTGCAGAAACTGTTTTTTGATTCTCTAACACAATTGTTACGAAATGACCTATCCTTCCAAAGAACGAGGCCACCATTTTTTTTCCCGCACTTCGATCTCTCTTCACTTTAGTTGGCAACTCCTCGAAAGGAAACACCCACTGAGCAGATTGTCTTTTGGTTTCAGGATCATAACAGTAAATCCAGCTTTCGTCACCTGTTAGTATGTCGAACACAGCATTAGAGTCACCTCCGTTAAATCTTTCAATCATTTTACGGCACCAATCCACACGATGGAGTTTTTGAGCCTCAGTCAAATTATGAGGTATCCACCGGGCGCAAAGCTTCCTGACCGCTAAATGTTCGTGGAGGATTTTGTGCACTTGACTCATACCGATGCCTAAGCTTGTCCGAATCTGCTGATAGGTCACTCTTTTGTCAGTCTCTATCATAC
The DNA here is from genome assembly GCA_946251805.1 of Cybosia mesomella. NCBI lineage: Eukaryota > Metazoa > Arthropoda > Insecta > Lepidoptera > Erebidae > Cybosia > Cybosia mesomella. Next base: position 39,828,705 of record OX276390.1, on the reverse strand, counting down.
GCCGCACAACACAGATGTTATTTTCAGTCGTCGCCGTAGAAGGCCGTCCCTCACGTAAATCATCAGTGAGATTAGTGCGACCACGTTTAAACTCATTAAACCAGTTGTAAACAGTCGCACGAGATGGGGCTTCATCGTGAAAGGCCAATCGTAGTCTATCATAACTTTCTTGTTGACTTAAATGACATCGAAAGTCATAAAAAATCATTGCACGAAAATTTTCTCGTGTTAAATTCATGTTAACGTGACACAGACAATTTTCAATTTGCCGCCAAATCGTAAAACAAATGATAAATGAATGAAATATATACTCAGTAATATTGGCAAAGAGTTCTATTTTCAAATTTTAGAATTATTTTTTTATTATATTGTTTATAAGTGGCCAGTTCTAAGAACTTTCAGTTTGACCCTCGTACCCGCAGGTATATTAGACACAGCACGATTGATGGTTCTGTGGTATACTGTACTATGATCTTATATTGAACAGAGCTAGAGAGCTTTTGGCGCGAGGAATTCTTGTTGGCGCCTCCGATTCGAATGTTTTATTTGGTTGAATATAATAGTATCTGCCCTAAGTCGGAAGTTACGGATTAACAATTCACAATGAGCGGTCGAGTCCTTACCTGGCACTCAGTATCCTCGAGCCCAGCCTCGCCCCTCGGTACTCCCTGGTGACCAACAGGCCGAGTCCGTACAGGACCTTGTCTACATCCAACAGTTTGTAGGCATCAATATTGCTGCACAATTTCATTGCATCGAAAACGTTATTCCACGCTTTGCCTTCCAACTGTAATAGTTAAGCAGTACTATGATAGGTATCTCTACAAAGTTATAATAAACGCCTATTTAATAAATTAATGATAATAGAATAGTAATAATAAAAAACTTTTTAACAAAAAATTAAACCGCCGAAAAAACTGAAAGGCAAAAAATTATAAACCTTTTTTTATTTAACCTTAATAACTAACTTCTTAAAGTAATGAAACTATGTCGAAGTATATATTTTTGTAAATAGTTGAGTGTTTAATTAACCTTAATAACTGAGTTCTTAAACTAATGTAAGTATAGCTAAGTAATTTAGAGTCGTACGTTTTTTCGTCGGTTAAAGACTATTATCAGATAGCATAGACCCATATATATAGATATACCTTGACCTACAATACATACAATTATTATAGCACTAACAATAATCAGTACTTTTTTTGAGCTTCGGACGGGCTTCCATGTACTTTGTATACACGATTCCGACAGGCTAAAAGTTGGAGCTCAGGAATACCCTCTTGTGCGTTGCAGGAATCTGCAGGATGTAAGACTTAAAGCTCGTTATCCTGGTCGATTCCAGCCGCCGCCGCAACTTTAGTAACGCCACCCCCGACGTCTCCTGGTCAAGTCGAGAGGTACAGAAGGGTGGTGGGTGGTACGGCACGAATTAAACGTCGTGACTTCATGTCACCACTTGATTGGGCTCTGGTACTTTATGCTCGACGTGTTGTCTGTGGGTAGTGTGGGTACACCACTTCAAACAGAGACCCAAGACAACAAGACGATGTTAATCAGTGAACTACAATCACACAATATGATGTGACAATGTTTATATTGTTTATCTTTCTCTTTGAACCTACACCTGTCCTCGCGGCCCGGTGGTGTCGCGCAGAGCCTGGGTCCCCGGGTGCATCCTGGAAGTGCTTAACCCAAGTGATCTTACCACATAATTAGGGTCCTCGCCTTGGCAGATGACCGTACATACATTTAGTGCCACGAGTTTACTCTCTCCATTTTTTTCCTCGTAACAGCCGAGGGACACTCTTTGGCCGATCCAGCATCGCCAGGATAGTCTTGCACTGCGAACGCTCTCAGGATCACTCAACACATCTACAAGCACAAAGACTGTCTTTATCATCGGCCGACGACGGACATGCCTACCTACACTCAAGTCTAATAGCATTTGTTATCGCTCTATTATCAGTGCGTCCCGGGTGTCCGCCGAGCTAACATATGCCTAATGAGCAATGACCGACAGCAGGCCATTATTTTCATATTAGTTTGTCGATTGGTGAGGATATCAAGCGCAGAGGAACGGTAGCTATGTTTATTTTAACTTTAACGATAAAAATACGCCTCGAATCGGGGTGTGCAATTTGAGCTCGGGGTGTGCAATTTGAGCTCGGGGTGTGCAATTTGAGCTCGGGGTGTGCAATTTGAGCTCGGGGTGTGCAATTTGAGCTCGGGGTGTGCAATTTTAACCGTTATATTTGAGCCGTTATATTTTCGTGAGATTTTTGTATAAGTACTTATATAATTACATAGTTTCGTTTAGATGGCACTTTGCTTTTTAAAGGGCTTTAACACAAACACGCATACCTTTTTTTTTTTTTTTTTTTTTTTTATCGTGCGGAAATCCCTTCGGATACCCCCCCGCGTGCCAGCGGGGGCGGTTATGTCGGGCTTGAACCGACTAAAACCGCACGCCGTCTCGGGTCTACAGACGCCGGGGTGTAAGGTTGCCCATAGAGCATATCCCTCGCACCCCGACTGACCCTGGGCCATCTCCGGTTTCGAGATGGCCCCCTCGGGTTTGGGAACCACGGTGTCCCCGTCTTGCCCCGGTTTGGGGGAGGGGCGCTAGTCGCCCCACCGTCCCGGCCTGCTTCTGCTGGGGTGACAGGTGGCCTCACCCTCCACCCCCAGGCCTGCGCTCATGGAGGACGGAGGTCGTTAAGCGACCTCCGGCGCCTGAGTTGCCTGCGACGCGCGGCGAGCAAGTTGCGGGCTCGGCGGACCGGGAGAGTTCTAAGTCTCTCCCGGGCGCGCTCCGCCACCTCCTTCGCGAGCATTACATGCTCGCAGAAGGAGGCGGCGGCGGCCCACGCGCTCGCGCTCCGCACCATTGCCGCAATCATGCTGCCGAGCGAGAGGACTCCCACCCCGATGGCTGCCACGAGCAAACACGCATACCTAATTTACCATTTTTAGGGTTCCGTAAATGCCAAATGAAAATAAACGGAACCCTTTTAGATTCGTCATGTCTGTCTGTCCCCTTTTTTCCGAAGCTGTAAGAACTATGCTGTAGAAACTTGGTAAGTAGATGTATTTTGTGAACCGCATTAAGATTTTCACACAAAAATAGAATAGGTACTTAGAATTGAAACTCTTTTTTTTTTCTATATAAAGTGTCACAAAATTAGGTCTCTGAATTTGGTGAGATGACTTGGTATCGACAAAATATGTATTTGAAACAAAAAATAATAATATCGGGTAGAATAAAAATAAAAAATATAAATAAATATTTAAAAAAAAAATGAAAAAATGAAAAAAAAAAACACCACCAGCGACCGGTGTCACGTGACGCGACGAGCACACGTGACGCTGGTCGCGATTTAGTATCGGGGATTGGTATCGCGGATAGTATCCTCGCAGTATTCTCCAAGCGGATGTGTGGGAAATACCTAAATCGCGACCAGTGTCACGTGTGCTCGTCGCTGGTGGTGTTTTTTTTTCATTTCTTTATTTTTTATTTTTTTTATTTTATTTTTATTATTTTACCCGATTTTTTTTTTTTTTCAAATACATATTCTGTCGATACCAAGTCATCTCACCAAATTCAAAGACCTAATTGTGTGACACCTTATATAGTGAGGTTTCAAATATATTTTTTTTCTATACTGAATAGTTTGCGCGAGAGACACTTTCAGAGTGGTAAAATGTGCGGGGGAATCAAAAGAGCACAAGGTGAAAATGTTTGCACTCGAGTGCAACACTTCACTATTACAGAATAATCTTTAAATTATAACAAATAATACTCAGGTATAATTAAGAAAAATTGAAAGTTACGTTGCTACAGTTACTTAAGGTGAGTGTAATATTTTTGTTAGGTACTGTAATGTAGTGGGAGTCCTCTCGCTCGGCAGCATGATTGCGGCAATGGTGCGGAGCGCGCCCGGGAGAGGCTCAGAACTCTCCCGGCCCGCCGAGCCCGCAACAGTTCGCCGCGCGTCGCAGGCGACTCAGGCGCCAGAGGTCGCTCAACGACCTCCGTCCTCCATGAGCGCAGGCCTGGGGGTGGCAGGTGAAGCCGCCTGTCACCCCAACAGAAGTAGGCCGGGACGGTGGGGCGACTAGCGCCCCTCCCCCAAACCGGGGCAAGACGGGGACACCGTGGTTCCCAAACCCGAGGGGGCCATCTCGAAACCGGAGATGGCCCAGGGTCAGTCGGGGTGCGAGGGATATGCTCTATGGGCAACCTTACACCCCGGCGCCCGCATACCCGAGACGGCATGCGGTTTTAGTCGGTTCAAGCCCGACATAACCGCCCCCGCTGGCCGGCGGGGGGGTATCCGAAGGGATTTCCGCACGAAAAAAAGAAAAGGTACTGTAATGTAAAAAAAAAAGGTACTGTAATGTTCCCGAGGGGGATCTTGAAACCGGAGATGGCCCAGGGTCAGTCGGGGTGCGAGGGATATGCTCTATGGGCAACCTTACAACCCGTCTTTAGACCCAAGACCGCGTGCGGTTTGAGTCGGTTCAACATAACCGCCCCCGCTGGCCGGCATGGGGGCGGGGGGGGGGGGGTTATTCGAAGGAATTTCCACACGAAAAAAAAAGAAGGTACTGTAATGTTGGTGTTAATGACTTGTGTACTGATTTTTGGTAAACGATCTGTCATACGTCTCCTACTCCTCCACCACGGGTTGGCGTGGTGGAGGAGGAGGAGACGTCGTCCGACCATAAGTACATTCGGTTCAACGTCTCCCCTCCACCTAACCTGCCGCCGACCATAGCGAACCCCCTGGATCCACGTTGGGCGCTCAGACGCCTGGATCGGGAGCAGTGCAGGCCTGGATTCCGTCACCGGCCAGGCCTACCGATGTCGACGCAGAGGCGGAATGGTTCAGGAGAGCCATGTCGCATATCTGCGATGCGGCGATGCCTAGGGTTAAGCCCGGCCCGGCAAAGAAACAGGTGTACTGGTGGTCAGCGGAGATCGCACAGCTGCGAGCAGCGTACATGACCGCTCGCCGCCGGTACACCAGGTTTCGCCGGAGGCGTCGCCGCCCAGACGATGCGGCAGCTCGAGAGGCGGAGCTATACGAGACATACAAGGGGGCCAAGAGGACCCTCCAGGTTGCTATAAAGCAGGCCAAACGGCGGGCCCGCGAAGAGCTGCTGGAGTCTCTGGAGCAGAACCCATGGGGGCGCCCTTACCTTGCGGTCAGGGGCAAATTCCGCCCAAGGGCGCCCCTACTGACCCACAGCCTCCAGCCAGAGCGGCTGGAGGGGATCCAAGGCTCTCTGTTCCCAGTGAGAGTGGAGGAGCATGTCCCTCCGCGTATGGCTCCGCCTCAGGCGTCTGATGTTGATAATAGCGAGAGCGATGTGCCCGAAGTAAGGGAGAGTGAGCTAGGGGTAGCAGTGCTCCGGCTTAAAGCTCGGAAATGCACTGCCCCCGGACCCGACGGCATTCCAGGCCGAGCATGGGTCCTGGCCCTTGAGGAACTAGGCCTCGACTGGTGGCGCTCTTTAGCGCCAGTTTCCAAAGGCTTGGAAGATGGGGAAACTGGTCCTTATCCGGAAGGCGGGGCGGCCGGCGGATCAGCCACGCGGTTACCGGCCGATCGTGGTTCGCGGGGTGGGGTAGTGGTGGCGGTATGTCTTGACATCGCCAACGCCTTCAACACCCTAGCCTGGAGCTGCGTAAGGGAGGCTTTCGCGTATCACGTAGTGCCTTCTTGCCTCCGCCGTATTGTCGAGGCATACCTATCTGAGAGGGCCATAGTTTACCCGAGCTGGCTAGGGCCAGGGCGGCGAGGAGTGTCGTGCGGTGTTCCACAGGGGTCGGTCCTAGGGCCAGGGCCACTCCTGTGGAACATCGGATACGACTGGGTGCTGCGCGGTGCGTTGCTCGAGGGTGTCAGCATAGTTTGTTATGCTGACGACACCCTCGTGATGGCGCGGGGAGCAACGTACCGAAGCGCGGCACTAAAGGCCACGGCAGGGGTTGCTCAAGTCGTAGGTCGAATGCGGCGGCTGGGACTCGAGGTGGCTCTCCACAAATCCGAGGCTATGTGTTTTCACGGGCCTCGGAGGGGGCCACCTGCGGGAACCAGCATCACCGTAGGGGGCGTAAGCATCGGCATCGAGCCCACGATGAAGTACCTTGGGCTCGTACTCGATAGCCGATGGGACTTCGGACCTCATCTCCGAAGTCTGGTCCCGAAACTGAGGGGTGCTGCGGCCGCGCTATCGCGTCTGATGCCCAACGTTAAGGGACCCAACGCCCACACTAGGAGACTGTACCTGGGGATCGTGCGAAGCATGGCCCTATACGGGGCCCCCGTATGGGCAGAGACTCTGGCGGCCCGCAACGTGGCTGTTCTGAACAGCCCGTTAAAGGCGATGGCCGTCAGAGTCATAAGGGGGTATCGCACGATCTCCGTCGAGGCGGAATGTCTCCTAGCCGGGACCCCTCCATGGGACCTGGAAGCGAGAGCCCTTGCGCTGCTGTACCAGTGGCGCAAGGAGGCGCTGGAGTGGGGCCATAGGCCGGAGTCCCGAGAAATCAGGGCTCAGCGGTCCCTGCTCCGCCAGGAACTCATGGAGACATGGAGGCTGCGACTTGAGCACCCAAGGTGGGGGGAATCCACCATTGCGGCGGTGAGACCCATCATGAAGGAGTGGTTGGAGAGGGACCATGGGGACCTTTCCTACCGGATGTGCCAGATGGTTACCGGACACGGGTGTTTCGGTAAGTATCTGTGGCGCATCCACCAGGAGACAACGCCGCAGTGCCAGCACTGCGAGGATCCTGGCGAAGACACGGCGCTCCACACGTTGGTGGAGTGCCCTGCGTGGGCGAGTCAATGCCGGGATCTCGTTGCGGTCCTGGGCGTGGACGTTCTCTCGTTGGAGACCATGTTGAGGGCCGTGGTCTCCGACGGGAGCAAGTGGCACGCCTGCTCCTCTTTCTGCGAGCAGGTAATGCTCGCGAAAGAGACGGCGGAGAGGGAGCGGGAGAGAACCCTGCCCCTCGAGTTTCGCAGTCTGCGGCGAGGACGCCGCAGACTCATTTACGCCCGGGACTACCGACCTCCATGATCGGGGCCTGAGGAGGCACGTAAAAAAAAAAACTGTCATACTTAATAGTTGTACAGATTCAGCGGATTCCCTTGGCGTAAATGTTGACGAAAGAGGATATTTTAGACTTGTTTTGAATGGAATCCTCTATGTATCCTTCTACAACCGCATTGGACTTCCAGCCTCCATGTCTCTTAATGGACAGGAGATCAGCTCCTGAATCAGCCAAAAGTGATGCTGAAGTTTGTCGGAAACAATGACCCGTGTACAACGGGGGTTCTGGAAGTTCAAGAAAAGTTGCTATTTCTCGTGGGATCCTGCCAATTTTATTAGCACCCATAGGCTATCTGACACGCTTTCCGTTGCGATGTTGTAAAAAAACGATTAATTGGCGCGTTAGGCGGGCTAAGGCTTGATGTTTCGCAAAAATTGTTATGTATTCCTTGCGAATGACGAAGTTGCGGTCTCTTTTTGTCTTGGTATTAGATAAATTAATTAATAGTAAGTCATCTGATTGTTTCTCAATGTTTGTGACATTAAGTTGTGTTAGTTCATTAGTTCGACATGCTCCGTTTATACCAATAATAAGAACAACCTGTAACGTAAAGAGTAGTGTAGTAGATAAATGAATAAAATTGATATGCATGCATAAATATGCCTATCGACATCTACTAAGTACGGATTAGATTATGAAGTAGTTGATTAATATACGAATGTGCAACTGTCTTACTTTTGCCGCCGAATATACTGAATCAGGTGCTTCGTTAAGAAACTTTTCAATTTCAAATGCTGTGAAAACCTTCGATTTTTTTGGTTGATGGCCAGAAGGAGGCTATTTTAAAAAATGCCACTAATTTAGGATAGGTATCGATATGTATATATTTTTTTCATCTTTATTGTTGCTTTTAGCATTGAATACGTACTCTATAGAGTGCTTGACTTCTTGGTCTCGGATAATTCAATAAAATATACCAGCAAAACATTTTCTGAGAAAGTTTTGGCTCCTTTAGCTAGTCGCCACGTGTTATACATATCGTACTGTTGGAAATACGTCTCGCGTGATTGTTGAAGCAGACAGCTCATTTGCGCATTATTAACCGTTTCAGTCAATTCTGTCGGCGTCAAATAAACTTCTTCGTCGCTAGAATCACTCATTTTAGGTTTTTCACTTGTTTTCAAGTTTCATGTTTTTAACCTCAGGTTTTAATAAGACGGAAAAGAAAGTGGCGCGCGCAAAACAAATAAAAAAAAAGTAGGACACCAAGGAGGTTCCGAGTCTGCGTTTTTAACAAATAAAAAAAAAATCGACACGATGGAGGTAGGAATAAATAGGTTTAATGATGTTTTGAATTCACAAACTTAGTGCGGGATACATAATAATAGGTCTTTACCTATGAAATTGTCGAAATTTTCTTACAAATTCATAAGTTCGTTATTCCCGTCATTTATTTCCATTATTTATATTTTGTTTGAAAGTTGATTTCAAGATTTTACAACTCTGTATTAATTTTTTTTTTATTGGCCGCTTGATAAATTAATTCGATCTTCAAAAACCGTACTTCCTAAATGCTATCCATTTTGATGATAAATTTTGTATTAGTTAACAGCTGTCACTTTACAAAAACATAATAAAAGTTGCTGTTTGTTAGCTTAATGTTGTCTCATTCATACACAAAAAAATCGTAAAATTTGGATTTGTCATTCCTAAAAAAAATGCAAAAATGTTTGTAACGACCTAATATAATGTAGTTTCGAATGCCGTCCTTGCGAACGCACGCTGCTGCGAATTATTTTTCTACTGCCTCACAGGTTCGAAAGCTCATGGACTCGAATGAAATAGTCGTGAAAGACGCTGTTTCGAAAAACATTTTCACTGCCTCATTCGCTCGAATAGTTATAGTCACGTTATCGAAATCCAAGTTTCCGGACTAGTGGTTCCGGCGCTTCGCCGGCCGCTCTGCCGCGGCATGCTCGCTACGCTCGCTCGGCTCGCGCTCTGTTGGGGTCACAGTTCTAACCTAACCTAACCCAGAAGCGCCGGAACCACTAGTTTTAAGATTTGGTCAATGATGACACATTGTGAGAGCGACTGCCTTCCGACATCCTTCCGAGGGCTCCTTCACCAGAGCCTCGCCCGCTGGTCAGCCGGTGAGCTTGACTGGGGCCCCGGGGATCCTGGTGGATAGGTGGAGCCCCGTACTATTATTGTAATATGTACCTACTCATCTGCAAATGAAGTCGCTTATATCTGCATGGTATTGAGGTTATTTTTGGTAAATTCCTAGGGCAGATTATTAGACAGCCTGCTTCTGAAGTTCCAATAAGCACGTGGCCAAATCACGACGGTGTTACTAACCGCTTAGAGAGCATAGCACTTCATCATTTATAAAAATTTCTGTCATAAGCTCGACAGCTAGTTCGTCGTCTTCCGGCCGAAGGTCGCGGATCACCCAGGTGGTGCCGCTGTCTTCCCACGAGTCCCACACACGAGGGCAGCTCGAGTCCCAATCTCTTTTAAAAACCATTATCTGAAAGGATAAAGTATAACGTAATGATTACGTACAAATACATAAAGTATTTGTATGTACAAGTATTTAAGAGAGCCACACAGCATGACTGTTATCTGTTGTAATTATTCTGTTACTTCTTGCACTCATAGGTGTGATCTGTCCCACGTCTACGTATACACGCCGACATATCTCGACGATCTCTTCCTGTTCCGTTTTTATTTTAATCCTTGTCTGCCATCAATTTAGAATGGCTGGTATTCATTATTAATCCTGCTGCTGATAATAGGTATATGTTTCTCTTCTTTAAAATAACATACGAGTAAAAGTTATGATATTGTTGAAATAAAACTAGTTTTAACGGATTCTAGCGCGCTTTATTTGGTGTTATTTTTTAATTACACTGAACCCCACGTTTCGGTTACTTTTCAGCAGCTATGGGCACAGGGACAAACATCAAATAAATCGCGACGGAATCCGTTAAAAACAGTTTTATTTCAATGTATGATATTCACGCAAACTTCCGACTATAGTATGATCCCACCAAAAACATGTTCATGTTCAATGATGCCAAGACGAGCTTTTGCTTATACTGTAAAAAGCCATCAGATCTCATGAAGAGCCAAGCTTGTAACTCTGCAAGCCCTCACCTACGCTCTAAATCTCATCATTGCGTATGGTGTTCTGCGTGAATTCTAGTCTAAAGTTCTCTACAATTACTACACTTTAGTCATAATGTGTAAGTGTAGTTAATTTTGTAAGTTGCTTAAATTACTATGGTTATCTCCTCGCTGACCTAGCTACACAAGTTTGTTATTTTATCGTTCGTACCTACACTGTTGGTTTTTCATTAAAAAAAAACAACAAAAACTATGTAGCCCTATTCAATCTAAAATTTTATTAAATATACCTGTAAACTGCTGACCTAATTAGTGTTGACATACTGATTGTTGTCCTAATGAACTGACGAACTCACGTATACCTACTATAATCTCACAATGAAGAAGGTTTTACCCTTAAGTAAACGGTACAGGTGTCAGGGTAGCTTCAAAAATGGTGGTCTATGGGAACCCTCCAAGATCTTCAGGACCCGAGCCGACCTCACCAGCAAGCTGTGGCCGGTCCACTTGCTTTGGTTGGCCGGTTGGGGTCAGACGGCAGCGATTTTTACGCCTTCGTAAAAGCCAAAATAAACCAGATCGTGGCAGTGAGGAGTGGGAGGGCAGACCCAGGGCGATTCAAAAACTATAATATACCAGCACATCATATCAGCTAGGAACTACGGGAGACCATCCAAAATTCTACTGTTCTATCAACAGGTTCTGGTTCTACTCAGCGATTTAAAATCACACATGATGTGAAACAGAAACAAAACAGTGAGGCGCCACTTTATATAGTAGGTTATCAGTATCACAATAATAATACAACATATTACAGTATACAGTGCTCAGTAACACTAAACTTACCGATTTCACAACGAGGTCACTAAAAAACCGTAACTCGACACGTTCACTCTCTCTTGCGATCGCACGGCCAATAAACTACACACAAACACTGGTAACGACAATGGCAGCTGATAGCTGTGGCTTGCTTCCTCTCGCTGGGATTGTCGACATGTTATGACCACGATACACACATGTTGTCGTAAGGTATTATAACTAAAAAGCGCTTAGCTAGAAAGTAATAGAAACGATGTTGTAACATGTGTTTGTGCCGTAGACAAAAATATCCTTCAGTTGTTCGCGCTAAAACAAACCTGTGTGGGCTGACCGCTTGAACAGTGTGCGCTTAGCAAAATGAATTATAATTTTTGTGATCAATACTCATCGTGGGAAAAAGTGGTGTAACCTAGTAGACAAAATGACAGTAATATTATGTGAATTCGCACTCGTGTCGCTGTGTTCCAAAGAGGAAGCCTTTGGTTTGCACGGCACATCCTAACTAACATAACAGCCACTAATATCGAAAATCTAAAAAAATCTAATGTAGACACAGCTAGTCATTTACAGTATGTTGTGAATATCATCATATCACGCACAATAATGCTTATAAGCCCATGAAAACTACACAATAACATAATGCAAACGAAATTAGTAGATTATGGTACAAGTGTATAAAGTTGGTGATTACCGCTGAGGCGCTATTGAGAGCCGAGCCGTAAGGCGGGGGACTAAAGAGAGCCGAAGACGGTAATCAACAATACACACGTGTATTATACGACGTTATTCAATACTTACACTTATGAATAACATAATACTAAATAAAACAAAAATATTTTTTTATAATATATCAAAAAAATATTTATTGAAACAATTAGTGAATGTGCAGTAAAGTTATAAACTGTTATTGATGGCATAGAGGTTTCATTATATAAATTATTCAATGTAATATTTTCATTTTCTATTCTCATTTCAGCTGGACTAATAGTGTAGGTAGGTGAAGTAAAAAATTTGACGAGCTGGGTGATTCGTCAGTAAGACGCGCTTCAGAGTCAAGTTTAGTTCTTTTTGTGATTTTGGTACAAATTTGTTTCTTGTTTTGTATGGAATCTTCAACGTATGATTCTGCTAAATTACTAGATCGCCATCCACCATGACGCTTCAAAGTCATCACATCAGCCCCTGAATAAGCCAGCAATGTAGCTGAAGTTCTCCTGAAACTATGTCCAGTGTAGCTCTCAGCATCTGCTAAACCTAAAAACTTAGCAATTTCTTTAGGCATAGAACCAAAGTTGTTTATACCCATAAGTTGACAGGTACATTTACCATTGTTGTAATTACTTCGGGCCACCATCCAGGTGGACACCGAAGTCATAAAATCACGCAAAAAAAATCAAAATCTTACACCCACTTTTTATCACTTTTCTCGACGTTTCACATGATTCTAAGTCTATTAAGCAAAAAAAATGTTTGTGTCGGTCTGTCTGTTGGTCTGGATGTCTGGATGTCTGTTTACGCAATAACTCAAGAACCACTTAACCGATTTAAAAAATTCTTTCGCCAATCATCTTGTTTGGTTAATGGGAAGAACTGATTAGATTTTGGGGTTTGTACGTTCAAGGTTTCGGGTACCTACCATACCAATTGTCCCTAAAAAACTTTTACAAGTGAGTTTCTTTCGAGTTATCAGAGTAACGCGTATTTGACTTTGACATTTGAGTGACATGACAATACGTATATTGTATATTTACATAAAACAACCAGACTCTGAAAGAAACTGAAATATAAAATCATTTTTTTGTGTTTTTGACGTCGAAGACGTTTGATTGATTTCATTTTCTTCATATTTATTGTTCAATATATAAAGACGCGTTGAATAATATGCATAAAGCCTAAGGTCTGTAATTTTGAATAAAAATACTGCAACAAAAATATCTAAGTTTGGCCCGAAGTTTAAAAATCACTGTGTGATTTCCGCCCCACTAGTTTTGAAAGAAACGGTCATTTTTTTTTTATACCACTCAGGCGGCAGACAAGCTCACGGCCCGCCTGATGGGAAGCGGCTACCGCGGTCTATGGACGTGTGCAACACCAGGGGCGTCACACTCTCGCTGCCGACCCTGTAAAAACCTTCTAATGCCCTTCTTGAAGAACCCCATATTGTAGTCGCTTGGGAAAACCACAGCAGGGAGATCATTCCACAGCCTGAATGAATAAGCGCGGAATGAAGTGCCTTTCATATCTAACTGTACGCACCGTTTCCGGTCGCAACGTGTGAGGATGAATTCCCTGTCTGTGGCGAGCGGTGCGATGATAGAATGTGGCCGTGGCCATCATATCATACAATTCTTCTGAACACACCCGTTATAAAGAGTCGAACGGGTCAAGTTGGCATCTAGGTGCTCCGGCAAAAAGGTGACAGCAGTACTCCATCTGGGACCGGACTTGCGACTTATAAAGAAGAAGTCTTTGCTCCGCAGTGAAGTACTGCTTCGCCCTGTTGAGCACTCCAAGTTTCTTAGATGCCAAATTGACCTTGTCTTCCAGGTGACTGCAGTACTGGACCTCGCTGGAGATGTCGACACCGAGGATCCCGATACTTTTAGAGATATTAAGTGGTGTGTCCAGGAATTGTGGCGCTACAATAAATGGGGTCTTCTTAGCGGTGAATGCACATACTTGTGTCTTAGTGGGGTTGAATTGGACCAGGTTTAGTCCACCCCAAACGGACACTCTTGTGAGAGTAGTCTCGATTTCAGACACAAGTTGTTCGCGACTTTTTGCTTTCGGTGAACGCAAACTTACTTATTGTTTAACTATTTCATAGAATGGACCGTGTTTGGTGAATGTCCTCGGTATTTTATTTTTCAAAAGTAGTATTTTTGTCTTTTACAGTTAGGTTTGTTAATTCTTACATGCACCAGTTACACCAAATATTAAGGCAACCTGAAAAACAAAAATAATAATTAAGTAAAAGGCACAACACAGGCTGAAGTCGCGTAAATATATTTAAAATTAATGTAAGTAACCTTAGTAGCCAGATATTGGTGATCCGGAGCATCTTTTATACATTTTTCAATATCGTCTGAAGATGCTGACACATTTGATTTAGATAAGCTGCTAGCACCTCTGCCTACCCCTTCGGGGATATAGGCGTGAGTTTATGTTATGTTAAGCTGACGAATTACAGTATATTTTTAAGTCCACTCCATTCTTTGTTCGCACTGTCCTTTTTAACATTGAATATATACACCACAAAGTACTAGATTTGTATTTAGAAGATAATTCTTTAAAATATGCCATGAACACATTTTCTGAAAAAGACTGCGTATTCTTGTTGTGTTGCCATTGTATGAACTTTTGGTACGCTAATAGATATTTTTCCTTGGAGTTTTCAGGTAGTAAACTTTCTATAACGTTAAGGGCTTCACATCTTATATCGGGCGGTGTACTACATAATTTTCTTCATAACTAGTATTTGTAGACATTTTAATTAATACATAACTTTAATTACAACAGGGAAAACGAATTGTGAAACTTTTTGGTACTGGCGGGAACTGGGGGCCTACCGCCCAAGTGTCGTCGACTTGAACTCGATTCCGACGGTTGATTACGATGCCGATTGCACCTAACACTGGGCTACTATGGCTTTTATGGGGGCGACTGGGTTCTGCCCTCCTATTGCACCTAACACTGGGCTACTATGGCTTTTATGGGGGCGACTGGGTTCTGCCCTCCTATTGCACCTAACACTGGGCTACTATGGCTTTTATGGGGGCGACTGGGTTCTGCCCTCCTATTGCACTTAATATTGGGCTACTATGGCTTTTATGGGGGCCACAGTCTTTTTTTTGTTTCTTCTAAAGTCAAAGTCAAAGTCTTTATTTTTCAAAATAGTGCAACGTAATTACATCTTTTTGACGTCAATAATTGCTTAATACTAAGTTTAAAGGCGCTAGTGGAGAAGAAACGGCGCAACAAACTCCACTGCGGCATTTTCGAGACGTCAGCTTATAATAGTGATTTCTTAAGACTAAATATGGACGAATGTACATTTTTGTCTCGTGTCAAGATAAATAAAGGTATATAATAAAAAAACGTTATAATAGAATTTAACCCAAGTTAATCGTTCAAATAATTGAAAAAAGTTAAAATATGGTAAAAAGGTCGCGTGCCTACTACAATACTATGCTGTAGTTGTAACATTTTAGCATTTTAGGAGGAGCCTGCACCATGCTCAAACCAGACATTTTTGTCTTTAAGATAATCATCTGTCCTATAGTATGCTTTTTTACATAAGGTGGTCTTAACAAAGGTTTTAAATTTATTGTCAGGCATACCAAGGACCGATTCAGGCAATTTGTTATAAAAGCGTATACCTTCCCCCCTAAAAGAATCACTAACTTTGCTAAGCCGATAACATGGAAGGATAAGTTTATTTTTATTACGCAGATTTCTGTCTGTAATGTCACTTACTTTTGTAAAATTGGATATATTTTTCCTGACATACAGTATGTTCTCGAATATATATTGGGAAGCTACAGTTAAAATATTAGTCTTTTTAAATCGTTCCCTAAGAGAATCTCTCTTGCCTAAACAATAAATGGCACGAACTGCCCTCTTTTGTAGTATAAATATAGTTTCTAAATCTGCTGCATTCCCCCAAAGTAGTATTCCATAAGACATCAGACGCGCGCCTAGGTAGGCTAGGAATAGGTAGCCTAGTGGTATGGGTAATGGACTGCTCCGCGGTAGCCTAGTGGTATGGGTAATGGACTGCTGAGACGAGGTCTCGGGTTCGATCCCAGGTTTTACCATGGCACACACCAATGACTTTTCGATGCTTTTCGAAGTTATGTGTGTATTTATCGCAGGCTTATAAGTGCCCGGTTAATGGCAATAGGCTCGCCACCTATTACATTGGGACTTAAACATAAACTGGTGAAATGTGGGTGCTAGCACCTCTGCCTACCCCTTCGGGGATATAGGCGTGAGTTTATATATGTATGTATAAGACTATGAAAATAACTAAAATATACCAGCCTAGCAGTAGGTTCATCTGTCAACTGCCTAATCCGTCTGACAGCATAAGCAGCAGAACTGAGTTTATTGGCCAAAATAGTGATATGGTCACCCCATTGCAATTTCGAATCTAGTGTTATGCCTAGAAAAGTAGTGCTGTTTACAAATTCCAACCTTTGCCCCTCCAGCACGACATTAACGTGTGCTTGCCTCACATTAGGCAGTGTAAACTTAATGCATTTGGTCTTTTCTGCATTCAACAATAGGTTGTTTGCATAAAACCAATTTGAAATGGCGTTCAAAATATTATTAATATTACTCGCATCTGTACTACGCCGATCTACTTTGAATATCAGTGATGTATCATCTGCAAACAGTACTATGCCAGCTTGAGCCTCGATCGTATAAGGCAGGTCATTGACATACACCAAGAAGAGAAAAGGTCCTAGGATTGATCCCTGTGGTACGCCTATTTTGACGTTTGATCCGTTTGACTTGACGTTATTCACAACAACAGTCTGAAGCCTATCTGTTAAGTATGATTTTAATAGTTCTATTGATTTCTCATCAAATCCATATCGACGTAGCTTGAGCAAGAGTGTTTGATGGTCAACACAATCAAATGCTTTAGAAAGATCACAGAATACCCCAATAGCATCCTGCGATCCCTCCCAAGCGTCGTAAATTAGGCTGACTAGAGCCACTCCCGCATCAGTGGTAGATTTCCCGCCAGTAAAGCCATATTGTTGGCTATGGAAAAGATTGTTGGTCTTAAAGTACAGTTGCATCTGATTTAGCATCACTCTCTCAAACACCTTACTCAGAGCTGGCAAAATAGAGATGGGGCGGTAGTTTCCAAGTTCCGACTTAGATCCTTTCTTAAATAATGGTATTAGTTTACTGTGTTTCATTAAATTAGGAAATGTGCCTTCATCTATACATTCATTAAATATGAGTGCTAGATCAGGTGCAATGATATTAATTATATGACTAATTAAACTAACTGACATGCCCCAGTAATCCTCAGACATTTTTATTTTTAGATTTTTAAATGCTTTTAAAATGTCATTGGGATCAATATGTTTGAACTTAAATTTAGAAGAACTAATATTACTCTCAACAAGGGCCACAGCACTGTTAGCGCTAGACTTAATAGAGGAAGTGAGTTGCAATGGAATATTGGTAAAATAATCTTCAAAAGCCTTTACAATATCATTCGGAGAGGTTATATTCTTGTTTTCTAATTTAATTTTAGTAACAGTATCCCTCACTTTACATTTACCAGACTCTTTGTTAATAACTTTCCAAGTTTCTTTCATTTTATTGGGAGCCTCAATTATTTTCCTTTTAATATGAATGGCCTTCGCTTGTCTACATACTTTTTTGAATACCTTGGAATAATTTTTGACATATTCAATGAAACGACTGTCAAGTCTGTACTGTTTTTGGGCGTATAAATCGAAAAGTGTTCGTCTACTTTTATATATGCCTACAGTAGCCCATTCACAGAATTTAGATTTAGTACTGTGCTTTTTACATTTTTGTTTGAATGTATGTGAAAAAGCATCAGTTAATGTACTAAATAAACTATTGTAATGAACCTCAGGATTATGGCCTAGGTAAGCTACACAATTGAGCTTGTTCTCTAACAAGTTTTTGAATTCTCTAATTTTGTTAGAGGTTATGCTTCTGTAGCCGCAAATGATTTTAGTGTGGTATCGTGATGATAGGCCTTTATGTCGGCAATTTATTGACAACCTTGCAGGTCGGCAACTGCGAATAGCATAAGAATCGCAAAATAGGTACCCATAATACACACATCAACAAAGTCTAAGCAACATGCTTAATTTTACATATTCTGCAAATTATATTGGTCAATTGTTCTACTTTTTTACCATAGATGGGCAGGTATGTAACCTGTTTGATTAGCAAAAAAAATCGATTTTGTTTTGTTTTTTTTTTATGAAAAGTATACCTACTGTATCACGCATAAAAGAAAACAAGGCACCTAAGAAAATCAACTTTTTAAAACTAAATTGAATCGTTAACCAAAATTTATATATTCTTAAAGAATTCTTTAATTTAAAACAAAGTGTTGCACATGAAAATGGCGAGATACCTCAGATTGGTTTCATCCCGCTTGTATCATTCCCACAGCTCTTTGCATTTCATCAGCGGTCAAATGACGTCGAATTTTATCAAAAACTCTATTAAAACTTGGTTAAAAGTATAAAATTCAAACTATTTATACAAATTTCTTAATTATTAAAAGAAAACACATTTAAATTGGAACTACATTAGTTCCAATTTAAATGTGTTTTCTTTTTCTTAAAAAAAGCGTGGGGTGCGTGGGTACATTTTTTTTATTTACATTATTATTAATTTATATTTATTGAAATTTTTAACACTATTCTTAATTTAAATTTATTAAAACTTATTTTCAATTTTTTTAGTTTGGTTTTCTATAAAAAGCGTGTCTTTTTAGTTTTTTTAAACTATTTTTTATTTTTTACATTTAGTTTTTATTTTAATTTTATTATAATTATATCAAATTAGTGTATTTTCATCGGTCCACGAAAAAGCTACAAAGTTTGAACGAAATCTGGCCGTTTAAAGAGGGTCAAAATCGCAACCAAAGGAGTCGGTTACAAACATACAAACAAACATACAGGGGAAGCTAATAAAAAGTGTATATAAAGTAGAACAATTGTCCAATATAATTTGCAGAATTATGTAACATTAAGCATGTTGCTTAGACTTTTTTGATGTGTGTAGATAAATTATGAAATGTGCGAGCTGTGCGAAGAGTACTGTCATGGTTATAATCAATCTTATTTCTGCAAATGGCTGTCTTTACAGAGGTTCAACTCAGCAATGCCTTTCTTGTAAACGCAAAACCAAGTGTGCGCACAATAACATCAAAACGGAACTTTGAACGGCATCGAATAAATGTAAAAAAATATAACATGAGTCATATGTAAATAAATTGTACACGCGAAAACCGGATGGCGCTGCGTAGCTATTTAAACTTCTAGGAAATGGTTTGTGTGATTTTATATAGTAATTGGCAAGTTATGCAGGTTCCTCTGCCAAGCGCCCTAACGCCCCGGCCGACTGTTGCCCACCTCGCCGAGGTTATCTTGCCGCCTCTCCCAAACTAGGGGGGAGGCGTAAATTACTTTGAAGCGAATAATAATAATCTTTATTTATCCTTTCAAATTGACAACAAAATAGTTAACATTGCACCAATTTCTATGAACAATATGTAAAAATTGTGAGAGGTCTGGTATCTGAAGAAGGCGTGAACCTGTATTACAGATCACCAGGCAATCACCTAACGGACCTGGTCTTTATGGTGTCACCTAAAACTAGACATAAACTCATACAAGAATTAATATATTGTATATAAAAAAAGAGAATCTTTATAAAAAATATTAAAAGGCCTTAAAATAAAAAAAAAGAAAATGAGAATGTGTAATGTAATTGATGAAAACACTATTTATCATTATGAAATTCAACACGTTAGTTTTTTTTTTCTTTTGTTTTACCTATGCCTCTGCATTGCGGAGCCTTTGTTTGGTTTAATAAAATAACAACTGTCCTACTTTGAAGTCCTAATCTTATCATCTTACATTCCAGGTCTCTTTATCGTTCTAATTCTATCATATATGCTTCTCGTAATTTCATTCAACCTTCCATTCTCTGAGGGGAGTAAGGGCATCTGGGAGATAGTGTACCTAGTCTACTTAGTCTTTCTTTATTTTTACTTTATTTATTCATAAAGAACTGGTTACAGTTTGCTTACATGCTATCTAAGTCTATAACAATTTCTCTTCTAAGCCAAGTGGCAACATTCTGTCTTATACTGGTGGTATAAATTTGATGACACAAATTTGTCACAAAATTCGGCCGGGTAGGTACCACCGTGCACGATTGCGAAAAACCCTCCATAGTAATCCAATTTCGGTTTGATTGCGTTCAAGGGTCAGCAAGTGCATAGCCGGGCAGGGGGATTGTGGTCGCAGCACTAGTGGGACCGGTGGGTGTCACGCGGTGCTGCGACGACAATCCTCTTCTGATGAGGCCGTCAAGCTGAGTGCCACCATTGTTAACATGGTACGTGTATGTAATGGTGACCCTCTTACCTGAGACTTTACCTTAAGCTTACCATCAGGCGAGGTGAAATCAAATTGACGTGTCCTAAATATAAAAAAAAAAAAACTTATTCTTATCCTCCTTATTAACTATAATAATATTAAGTTATACAAAACTATATCTTATAAGTCTACTTTACACTTATGCTAGGCATCATTAAAATACATTAGTTACCTTGA
Organism: Cybosia mesomella; assembly: GCA_946251805.1. Classification (NCBI taxonomy): domain Eukaryota; kingdom Metazoa; phylum Arthropoda; class Insecta; order Lepidoptera; family Erebidae; genus Cybosia; species Cybosia mesomella. The sequence continues at coordinate 39,808,332 of OX276390.1, read as the reverse complement.
GCAGTTACACTTTACTAGTTTGCCCAGGAGGATAAGATTCTGGCAGGTAATTTATTTAAGGAGCTGTAACTGACCAAGTTCTACTTGTTGATTGATCAGTTTAACTTTAAATCTTTTAAACAAAACGTGAAACATATTTGGCCTCTGGGATTATAAAACTACTTGATATTGTCGGAAGTTTAACCATGCGAATATCACACAATGAAATAAAACTATTTTAACGGATTCTATCGTATTTATGTTATGTTATTATTTATACTGACTTGATATTGTCGGAAGTTGACGCGAATGTTACACATTGAAATAAAACTATTTTTAACGGATTCTATCGCGGTTTATTTGATGTTACTTTATATTTTTCATTGAACCCGACGTTTCGGTTGCTTTTCAGCAGCCATGGTCACGGGGAGACTAAAGATGGTTGTTGTCTTGAAGTTTGAAGTGAAAGTTACCTCAAAGTACCCGAAATATGTCGAATTGTTGGTGTTACTATTTACGCAGAATGAGCTCACAGTGTCATGAAGTCTTGTTGTATTTTGTTTTTTCTTGGAATTAATTAAGTGAATCACTGGGTCCCAAGCTGGTGGTACATTCCAACCATCTTGCAATTTTAATAGTCTCCCCGTGACCATGGCTGCTGAAAAGCAACCGAAACGTCGGGTTCAATGTAAAATATAAAGTAACATCAAATAAACCGCAATAGAATCCGTTAAAAATAGTTTTATTTCAATTATACTGACTTTTCAAAACACCTGGACGCTGAGCTACAACTTGACAAGAACGACCGGAAATAATAAGTCTGATGGATTCTCCGGGACGGTGGTCTGCTCGACATATGTCAATCGCACCGTGCCCTAGAATAATAAGATATAAATCCACCTTTTCATTAGTCATTTTGCCCTTTGAGCATAATGTCTATGCTCCTAATCGCTGGCTACGCCCACCAGCCGCCACAGCCAATGTTGTGGTTTTCCCTCTCTAAACAACTATTTGTATGATGATTGCATTTGTCTGGGTTTAGATAGATATAAGGACTTTTTAGTTTTAGTTGTTTGTAGATATCAAACCGAATCCACAGTCCAGCCACTGCCAACTTTGAATCGCATCCCTCCCTGTAGCTCTATAGTTTTACTGGACGTGGATGCTACGCGACAATTCAGCTGTGGGCTGAGACGGAATTTCACTCCAAGTTTTGAAACACTGCCGAGATTCACAGATACCACCCTTTACTCATAAACTTAATGTATCCTTAAGAACGGGCATATTTCCGGAGGCTTTGAAAAAGGTAACAATCCACCCTTATAGGAGGTGACAGAGGCTGTATCGATAACTACAGGCCTATTTTAGTTTTTAATTTAATTATCGTAGATCTTCGAGGGAGTTCTTAGCAACCGTCTGAAGAATTTCTTAGATGTGCATGGAACTACCTCGTATGGCTTTCGCGCAGGACTATCGACGGAGGTTGCAGTAATGGATTTTCTCGCGCAATCAGTGACCGAGTTCCTCGACAAACAAACGAAATGCTTAAGCATCTTTTTAAACCTTTCTAAGGCCTTCGATACAATATCTATACCCATACTTACCTCACAGAACGGGTTGGTGTAAGAGGTATTGCCCCAGACATTTTCAAAAACTGCCTCCGTAATCGCATCCAGAATAGAATCCAGAATTAGTGAATTCCTCAGCGTGAGGAGGAGTCTGTAACGTACGGTGTCCCGCAGGAAGCATTCTTGGTCCAACCTTATTTCAAACTTACATTAATGACCTGTGCAATATTTCACTCTCTAATGCGAGAATTTATACCTTTGCAGATGATATTGCTGTCCTAGTCTACGGTCCTTCTTGGGATATTGTCAAAATAGCTCGGAGCGTGCGTTGAACTACATAATCTCTGGGTTCAACAACAACCTTCTCAATTAAATTAAATAAAATCCTGCTATGTTCCCTTCTATTCTTCACCGAAACACTTTACCACGTTATTCTTTTTCGATATTGGCACATACGTGCCCACTAGTATCTTTTTTTTTTCTCTGTCCAACTCTCATTCGAACTAAAGATTTGGGGTAAAACTGTATATTTTTTTTGGAATACAATTTTATCTTATCTTATATTGGGGTTTGTGCTAGAAAACCTTCTTGTGGGACAACGGAAACGGCAACTCCTTTCCTTTCCTTGGGGAGGTATTGCTGCTTCTGGCCGATATTCTGCCAAGGTCGAAGTGACCTAAGAGAAGCAAAACTCGCAACAAAACCCAATCCGTCTGGCCAGCGTGGTAACAGTAGGCTATAATCCTCTCATGAACAGAAGCCACGGCTATGGCGTACATTGAGAGAGGCCTATGTCTAGCAGTGGACTGCAATAGGCTACTTGAGGGGCGTTGTGCGTGAGTAAGGTCTCCTGCGGCACGGTAAACATTACCTCATTAAAGCTGCCTGGGATGGCTAAGCACTAACTAGTTCTGCAATACATTCTGTTGTTGCAAAATTGAGCGAAGCTCCACGAACTGGTAACCATCATCAGTGTAATTTGACCTGAACTGTCAACCAGACATGTGATCAGTCATGTGACCATCGGACCTGAACTGACCGTCTGATCTTACCTGACCGCCTGACCACTTGACTTTTTCTAACGGTGTTAATTTCTCAATTGTTAGTCCGATTTTCGTTTTTCTATTTTCGTCTTGTGTATATGAACTAATTACCTAATTTAAAACCAATCACGGAATGAGGCTTGTTTGTTCATTAAGAAATCAGATTTTCATTTTTTTGCGGTGGTTATTCCTCTGTGGTACTTTTGATTTTTGATTTTCCTAGCCTATAACCTCCACCCTCATATGTTGTATATATATGCCAAATTTGATCTAAATCGTTTGAGTGGTTTAAGAGGAGTTAGCGAACAACCGAAATACATGAGTCGTCTAAGAGAGAGCTTCATTCTTTCAGAGCTTCGCTCAACAAGACAAGGACGTAGGAAGAACTCATTTAGCAAGCTATCGCATATCGTATAGATGATACCCGCTTCGAGAACGATTCAACGTCGATAAGTTATGTAGGATCGTTGAACTCAAGAGTAGGTGAGAGGTACTGACACATTAGGCATGTCTACACAATATGTACTCGAAGATAAAGGGGCCTTGTGCTCTTTCGGTAAAGCCAACTATAACTATCGCAGGCGGCGCTATCAGCTCGCACGTCAACAGGCGAGTGAATTGGCAAGTGGTTTAGATGTTTAGCAAATTGTTTTGAATTAGTGTTGATGAGTATAATAATTCCAATCGTTAATGTTGATTATACTAATAAAATTTCCAACTATAAAATAGTTCCCCTCTCTTCCCCTCTCTCCCCTCTCTTCTTCGCCTTCTCTCCCGCTTGCTCTTCCTTACAAAATATTCTCATCCTCAAACTGGTTTCTTGATGGTTCCTTTTCCACTTCCTCTTCCTCACAAGCACTTCCTCATCAACAACATCATGTTTTGTTTGATATCTATCAATATATCGCTATTCTGTGTCCTATGTGTGTTTGTAAAGTTTTGTGAATTAGAATAATTACAGCCGTAGAAAAAACCTCTAAAGATAATTATTTGACAGAGCTGTGTAATTAAATTATCTACCGCCTGTACAAGGTTAAGTGACACTTTATTGTTTAGTTATCCAAGTAGGTGGGTATGTAGTAGCTTTCTAAACCTAGACCCGGTGCGCATGCGCATGGACCTGTGCGCGATACTGTACCGAGCGCCACGCATCACGCGTTTACATTTCCTGCTGATGCCCGCGGCTCCGCCCGCTCGGAGGTTGGTTCTCGTATTTTGGTCATACTTATTTTCAGTCCTACTTAACCAATTGTAATCAAACATACGGCAGAAATTAAGTCGGATCAAGACCTTTCCAACACAAACAGATGTGTTCAGAGTCGTTTATTTAACATAACACAAACCTTTCTTAATCTTCAATGTACAGACATGACTAATTTACAATTTTATAGTGGTATAGACAAAATATACTAGCTGTTGCCCGCGGCTCCGCCAGCGTACAATTCTGATCCCGTCCCGCAACTCATGAGAATCCATTCCCGGGATAAAAAGTGAGCCTATGTGTTATTCCGGGCTATAATCTATCCCTGTGCCAATTTTCAGCCAGATCCGTTCAACCGTTTTTACGTGACAGAGCAACAAAGCTACATACTTAATAATAAAATATGTCGGGCGTGCCACCGTCCCGGAGAATCCCTTAGACATAATAATATAGTTTCTGGTTGTTCTCGTCTTGCCAACGGCGAGTATTTGCATAGACAACCAAGTAGCCAGGATTGTTCATCAACAGCTTGCTCTAAAGTACAACCTTGTGGAATCAGAGTTACCGAACTATAGGTATGTTCCCGACGCAGTTCTCGAAAATGGGCACATCACGTTGTACTGGGATCAATCTATCATCACTGATAGGACTATTGTAGCTAATAAACCTGATATTGTGGTGATAGATCGGTCAGAGTGCCGCGCAATAATTATCGATAGGTATCACCATTCCACATGACGAGAATCTTGTGAAAGCCGAAAAAGAAAAACAAATAAAATATTTGCATTTGGCTCACGAGGTTGTCGACATGCGGAGTATGGATTCGGCGATTATTGTTCCGATAGTTATATCGGTTCACGGACTGATTGCCAAGAGCCTCGAACAACATCTCCAGAGGCTCGCGTTAGGTAGTTGAGTCAAGGGCTTGATGCAGAAGGCAGTGCTCCTCGACACGGCACGTATTGTGAGGAGATTCCTCTCTCTGGAGCCCTAGCCACCGGTAGCTTGATAGCGATGCCGGTGGGCCTCTATTTTTTATATTTTTAAATATATTTGTTTTTTTTTTGTATATACAGAATGTAGTTAAAAATATAATTTATATGTATTTAAAATTTAATAAAGGAAATAAATAAATATTCTAGGACATATTACACAGCGCCATCTAGACTCAAACTAAGCAGAGCTTGTCATATGGGTTCTAGAAAGCGGATAAACATACTTGATATAATTTTTTTTGTAAATAAATACATATTATACATAGAAACACCCAAACCAATGCAAATATACATATTTGCAATGAGCGGTAATCCAACCCGCGACCTCTGACTTAGCAGTCGAATACTCTACCGCTACGCTGCTACATAAATACATACACAGAAACTTCCGCACTTATTGAGCGGAGCTCTGAAAGAGTGAAGCTCTCTTTTAGACGACTCACGTATCTCTTTAGACCATTTTCTTCTCCCAAACGGTTGAACTGATAGGAAGGACATAGGCTAAGAAAATAAAAAATCAAAAGTAACTACCTGGGAGGAATACTCACCGGAAAAAAATAATTAAATTCTGATTTCTCAATGAACAAAAAAGCCTCATTCACGCGATCGGTATTAAATTAAGTCATTTGTTCATATACACAAGACAAAAAAAGAAAAACAAAAATCGGACTAGCCATTGAGGAATTATCACCGTTAGAAAAAGTCCTGATGAAATTGCTTCGCTCAATTTTTGCTACAGCAGAATAAATTGCAGACCTGGTAATATTTAAGTACAAACACACACGTTAATATCATCAATGTACGAACTAGCCTTTTGGGAACTATGTAAAGCATTTGTTTGGTTGTACATTCCGGAACACAAACTACAAGTGCAGTATATATGATTTTGGATTGACATGGTCATTTACATTAAAATTAACATTATAAACGGGATATTTACCATGTTTATTATCTTTTTTTTTATTATCTTTATCTTTTACTCGAAAAAGATAATAAACATGGTAAATATCCCGTCTATAATGTTAATTTTAATACAAGTGCAGTGATGGATTTACGTCTAGGCCCGTGAGGCTCGGGCCTAGGGTGGCATACTTTGAGGGGCGGCAAAATTTTCAGATAGTCAAAATTTTAAACTTGATAAACAATTCCTTCCGATTTGAATTGGTTCGGTTTTTTTTATAAAAATAGAATGTAATTCATTCTCAAATTAACTTATTTCTTCGTGGGTCCAATATTGTCAAATGGGATTCAATTGGGATTTTGATTGATAAATAATGTTTTGAAAAAGAAATAATCAAATTGATAATCTTTTTTTGAGAAATGTTAAAGCTCTCTTTACTTTTTGTGTCTTGAGTGAGTTCATGTTAAATCGCTCAAAAGTTTTTTATTTTGTTTTTGGTATTAAATAAAATCTTGGAGAATTAACATCTCATCTCATCACAATCTTTACCTATGAAATAGCCGAAATTTTCTTACAAATTCATGAGTTCCTTATTCCTGTAATTTAATAGCTATTTCTATTATTTATATTTTGTTTGAAAGTTGATTGCAAGATTTTACAACTCTGTATTAAATTTATTTTTATTGGCCGCTTGATAAATTAATTCGATCTTCAAAAAAAGTACTTCCTAAATGCTATCCATTTTGATGATAAATGTCGTATTACTTATCATATCATATTAACAGCTGTCACTTTTCAAAAATGTAATAAAAGTTGCTGTTTGTTAGCTTAATGTTGTCTCATTCATACACAATAGGTCTATAACAACATCCCTAAAGATATAAGAGAGCTACCTTACCTAAAATTTAAGAATAGATTAAGGCAATATTTAATTGAAAAATCATTTTACTCAGTCGAGGAATTCATGGGGTGTTGTAATAATAATAAATGAAACAATTTCCTTTAATAAAATTAGAATCATTCATAGTGCATAATTTATTATTAATATTGACATTAATTTTAACTACTTCAAAATTATTTTTTCTTTCTTTTCTTTCATATTGACATAAGATTCCACTTATTATTATTATTATTATCATTGATTAATTTACTGACATAGGTACCAATATTATTCTGAACGCTGACATTATTGTAATAAGTTTCAATATTATTTTAGTTTAATAGTAATAATTATATAAATAACATCGTATCATATATAAAAGACATCGTTGTATCAGTCTATCTTAACTGTCTACTTAATATTGTGTAAAATAATTGCATGTATTCTGTTTTATTTAAAATTAATAATAAATAAAAATATAATATTAATAAAACGGCGAAACGTGCTGGACAATCATTTAAATGTCTAACATCTATGTACTTAACCATGTTTCTGCAATAAATCAATAAATAAATCAAAAAAATCATAAAATTTGGATTTGTCAATCCTAAAATAAGTGCAAAAATTGGGTTTCCTCCAATTTGTTCAAGAAAAACCTAATATAAATTAATATTTAGTATTCATTTAAAAAATTTATTCTTTGTATTATAATTTTTTTTTTAAATGTATCCTACAGGATCAAATAAATAAATATGTTCATTTGTTCAATTTTTCGAATACTTACTAAAAATAAGTCGTAAAAAATATTTTTTTTATTATTGTCTAGATCGAAAAGAAAACGTGTTTTTAACAAATTTTCAAAATGTTAAAACGGAAATTCATCAATATTGTTAAATTTGATCAAATTCAAGTTCATATTTATGTTGATATATTATAGCGATTGATGTAATTTAGCTGCATTTATGTGTTATCGATACGAGTATGAATAAAAATTTAAAATATAATTTTTTTTCAAGTGTTTTATTTGTGTGATGGTAATTTTAATAACTTGAGTGAAGTGAGAGTATTGTGCATGCTGGAGATTGTTAATTATTTCGGGTGAGGGGGTTAATGTGATACACATATTTACAGAAAACAAGAGCAAGCATCAGGTTCATCTGCGGTATGTATTTTGATGCAATTGTTAATAATTTCACTCTCTAAATATAACCCTGAAAAAAAAAAAGATTTAAAACGATTCGTCATATACTATTTTTCCATAAAAGGTAAATATTTGAAATATTAATAATTAAATTCTCTTAATTTTCTTTAAATCTTTTTGTCTAATCAGGGAAAGTTTTAATTTTAATATAGAATAAGTATATTAATGTCAGTTGTTAAAAAATATTTTTGTTTTTAGCCGGAATTAGACGAGACTTCAGCACAAGATACCGAAGAAGTGGAATCAAATCCTTCTTTATTTCAAGATACAAATATAAAAGAAACGCCGTCAAATTTTATTCCATCAGAAGATGCGAAAAAAAGAGAATTAAAAACTGATATATTTCAATTGAGTAGTGATCCTTTTCTTTGGAAGTTGAATGAAGGAACAAGTTATTTTGTTACTATGAACGGCCTACCACAAAATAATGTAACGGATATTATAAATTCAAGAAATGTTTATAATTGAAATAAAACTATTTTTAACGGTTTCTATCGCGGTTTATTTGACGTTATTTTATATTTTACTTAAAGCACTATCTGGAGTTCAAAATTATTATCGTTATGATACCCGTCGTAAAAGAGCCCGGAAAATTCAGGCAGATGAATCACGGGAGAATGAAAGAACACCTTTATCTGGAGAAGAAAATTTTCGAACCAACGTTTATTATCGAATTTAAGATACTTTAAGTGTACAGTTGGCAGGACTTGGAAGTGCTTATCATAAGCTTTATGAAAGTTTTAACTTTTTTAAAAATTTGTCTGAAATAGAGACTAATGAATTGAAAATTCGTGCAGATGAATTAGTTACTAAGTATCCTGATGATTTGGAAGAAACTTTAGGGAATGAATGTATTCATTTCGTCCGTGTTTAATAGCGAATCTTTAAGCTGATATTAAAGATTCGCTATTAAACACGGACGATGTACGTTTCGCGCAAGGAATATGCAATGTGTTACAGTCTCGGAATCTTCGAGAGGTTTATTTGAATGTAGACATTGCACTACGTATTTTTTTGAGTATTCACGCTACAAACTGTTCAGGAGAAAGATCTTTTTTCACCTTGAAAAGGGTAAAAACGTATTTACGTGCAAGTATGGGCCAAGACAGACTTAATGCTTTAGCCCAACTCTATTGAAGCAAAACTAGTTCAAGAAATTGATTACGAAGAGATAGTTGATGTTTTTGCACGGACGAAAGCCAGAAAGAAGATGTTTATGAATTAATCAATACATTATAGTTTAAGAAAAATGATTATTTATTTTGTTAACACTTATTAAATATTTATTTGTATTGTTTAACAATAGGCATTTTGACTATATTTAAAATATTGTACGAATTATTGTCATCCTAATAAAATGTACCGTAAAAAACATATTTTATTAATTTTCAATATAAAATAAGTTTCTTTTTTGTTAAAAAATCAAGATTAAAATCTCACTTTTTTGAGATTTGATCACGTGCTAATAAACGCTCTGTGACTTCACACATAAGTAAACAGTTTTTCAATATAGGCTGTCTGCATTTCCTAGTGTTAATCGACTGGTTCAATTATTAATTACTAATAATGTTTCACTTTTATCTTATATATCTCAAAACAAACCATTATTTTTGCAACTAATTTCAATAATTATATAAACGTGCTTTAAGTCGCTTACTGTTTACTTTGGTGTAACGTTACAAGCCCAGGGATCCGTTATGGCGTGTACTTTTTTTAAATTAAACTTTAATATCGATTTTTATCGTACATAAAACAGTTCTCAAAAAAATATTGATGCCATCTGCATTTTTATGTTGTAATACATAAATACAGAACTATTTTTTAGCAGTAGTCAAATACCCTATTATACGTCAATAAAATAAAAATAATATCTAAATAATGATAAAAATCCATAGAATTTCGTCTATTAAAAAGGGCGGCACATCAGACGGCCTAGGGCGGCAAGAAGGTTAAATCTGTCACTGTAGAAGTGAAGGGGACGCAACTATAATATTTGTGTAGCGCGCTCTCTGTCTCACGTTGCGTGTAAGCAATACAGCCGTGGGACAAACCAAGTCAGTGTTGTCACGTGTTTACCTCATCGATATCCCGTGTGTTTATTAACACATATATATAAATAGCGAATATTATGCCCCACGCGCGGAATTTATTCTGGACTTCAGACTCATGAGCTCGGTAGGTAGCTACTTATTTGTGATAAATAGGTTGGTACATACGTATAAATAATCCAGCAGATGCCTGAGGCCGGTTATCGTTTTTTAGGGTTCCGTAGCCACATGGCAAAAAACGGAACCCTTATAGATTCGTCATGTCTGTCTGTCTGTCCGTGCGTATGTCACAGATCCCTTTTTTTCCCGAAACTATAAGAACTATGCTGTTGAAACTTGGTAACTAGATGTATTCTGTGAACCGCATTAAGATTTTCACACAAGAATAGAAAAAAAAAACTATAAATTTTGGGCGTTCCCTATACTTAGAACTGAAACTCGACAATTTTTTTTTCATAAAGCCATACGTGTATATCTATGGATATGCACGTATCTCCACCTATCCATACGACCTATCTATATCTAAGGATAGGTCTTCAAAAGTGATATTGATTATATCAAAAGCCTCCTCATTCCTCTTTAGTAGAGGAAGAATCTTCACGATCCCTTCTGAGAACATTGTACCGACCATCAACAATTTCGCCGTCAAACACACCCTTGTTAAGGTTAGTTTCCGTGAGGCATATGATGTCATAGTTGGCATTTAACAGGTTTAAGCTAAATTGAGATAACTTACTTCGCATGCTGTTTACATTTTGATAGTATATACTAACCATTGTTTTAACAAATTTATACGTAACATGTACAGACAAAATATATTATAGATGAGAGGGATATATAACAAATATAATATATAACCAATCACAGAAGCCTTCTAAGCGTATCAGTATTTTTGACTAAAATTCCAGGGCTTGTTTCATCCTTACGAATATAGATTTGACCATAGCGTATCCTTTTTTTTTTTTCGTGCTGAAATTCCTTCGGATCCCACCGGCCAGCGGGGATGGTTATGTCGGGCTTGAACCGACTAAAACCGCACGCCAAACAAATTTATAATTCATTTCTTTACAACATTTCCGCGCTTCACTGTGTAATTCTTTTGTTTCGGGCGATAAATGTTCAGACAAAAATATCCTACAGCTTGAGCCACCAAGACCAATATGAGTAGTACAAAGTTTGTTATCGGAGTGAGACTTATTAAAGCGCGTCACCGCGGACAAAACAACGTCACGCATGCGCTGCGAAGAGAGGGTAACGAGAATATTCCGTGGTCTCTTAGAGCTTGAGTTCATCTTCGCAACTCGACGACAAGCCCTGATATCACTTTCAGCAACCTCAACCTGTATACACTCACAAAGTTTTCCAAATAACACCATTAAGTTTTCTGACTTGCTCGCAGGTACCCTTTTTTTTTTTTCAGGTACCTCGTGAATTTCGAGGTTTAAATAACGTGATATCTTTTCCGTTATCGATGGACGGCTTTGGAGTTTCGTCAAAGTTTATTGAGTTTTAGAAGGCTCTAACTAAAGCTGTTCGATCCGGTCACCCTTCTTAATAATATCGATAATCGAATATCTTTTAATCAGCTTTTAAAGACTCGATAGCTCGGTCTACCTCCACAGCGACCGTGTCCTTCATGTCCTTCATGCGTGTGGAACGTAGGTTAGACATAAATGTTGAATCCGGGGAAAGGTTCTGATCCATAAGCTTACCAATACTTTTTAGAGTAGTTACTCTAGAAAGTATTTGTAAGCTTATGGATGGATGAGCCAGTTGGCTCATCCTTCAAGTTGACTCCTACAGAACTGTTCCTAGCAACATGTGGAATGGTCGAAACTTGAGAAAATGATACATTTAACGAGGCGTTTGGTGAATGGTGTTTCTTAAACCGACGAATGGGTGTATTGTCATCGTTGTTTTTGCGTCTTGTTACATCCCATCAAAATCGGTCCAGCCGGTCCAGAGATTACCTAATTCAAACAGACAGAAACACAGACAGACAAACAAATGAAAAAAAAGCATGGTGTTTGCGCACGCTCGATCCTGATTGGTTGAGGCTAAGCAAGGGGGTGTGGCCTCCCGATACCGGGGATGGTGGTGGCTTCGTCATGTTTGAATTGTGATGACGCGCGGCTCTTAGTGCTGGGTACCAATCTTTTTGGAGATGAAAACCTTCGTTTTTTCTATTAAAATTGTTGGGCCAGCCACCACTTTACATTTCTTCCCACGGCTATGTCGAGACGCCATCGAAATATTCAAGCATCCTAACAATTTTAATAGAAAAAACGAAGGTTTTCATCACCAAAAAGATTGGTACCCAGCACTGAGAGCCGCGCGTCTTCACAATTCAAACATGACGAAGCCACCACCATCCCCGGTATCGGAAGGCCACACCCCCTTGCTCAGCCTCAACCAATCAGGACCGAGCGCATCGGTTGCGCAGCTCTCAACCAATCACGACCGATCACGTCGTTTCCCCCCTCCAACTGCGCCTATTAATACGCCGGTGCCTCGGGCCTCTACATCAGTCGCAGCGAGTTCGCCGCCGAGGAAGGCTCTCCGCACTCGACGGCGTCCCGAGCTGTACCACTGAAGATGTCGACCGCAGTGATCGACGAAACGTCTGGAATTCAAGTTTCCGATGGACCACGGCCAAACAGCCCGGAAGCAGTATATTCTACATAGTCAAATATGGTTTGGCATAACATGCTTTTCCCAGTATTTCAAGTTTAAGATCCAATTTTGAAAATACACTGCTGCATGGGTGTTGGTTTCACCTTAGACAAATAATTTACAGGTAAGAACTTCTATAATAATTATATTGCCATTATAAAAATCAATTCCGGATCAAAGGATCAACTCTGTTGGGGCCACAGTTCTAATCTAACCTAATCCACTTTTCTGGCACTTCCGATCTAGCCTACGTAACTTATATGAAATTAATGCAATTTACTTTATTTATAATTAATTATTAATGAGAATGCTTTTTGTTTCAGGCAAATAATAATATGATTTACATCAGACTTTTCATGCTTTTACAATTTTTCACCCATATTAAAATCAAATTTTGAACGAACTTACTTTTGGAATATAATTTTTTACGAAATAAAGCATTTGCTTAATGTATATTTGACTTCATAAAAACTGAGCAAGTAAAAAGTTGCCAAATGAATATTTAACGAAGTGATTAAAATGCGAAATATAAATTTGCTAAAGATTCTTTTGGGAAACGAAACTATGCGATAAGTTTTTTGGAAAGTGAAATTTGACGAAATATATTTTGCCAAACGGCAGGATCCCGGCAAAAATAAATAAAATAAGATGCTTTAGAAAACAAATTTAAACCGATTGATAAATAAAATTGCCGCGTTTCCCTAACACGCGGTATGAATTCAGATTATGATTAAATTTCAGAGAGACTTTCCGGCTGTGTGCGGCCGTAAACCTTGTTTTTTTTTTTATTTAACTTGTTTATTTATTTTTAAAATGAAAAGCACGTGAAAGCGTAACAGCCAGACAGACAGATCGAGTTACTTTCACATTTATATATTAAGTAAGGATAAGTACTAGGTACAGCAATTATTGTTATGTTATGTTAGTTTATATTTGTTCAAAGGCCTTAGGGCCCTTTTGGTGGGTGTTATGTTTGATACCTACACCGATTTGATTACGCACACGACGTTGCATCTTTGTGTTTATTTGTTAAATTGCTATATTCATATCTGTAAATCAGTGTCCAATACATTTTCAAAGAAACTACACGCATTTTATTCACGAGTTCCAAAGCAAGCAACTTTCATCTTTAACACCCGAACTCCTCTATTTATGGGTACATATTCATTAATAGCAGTAACAGTATGTATCGTGTAGTCACTATTTATTAATCTGTGGTGTAGGTAAGCCCTTGTCGACTTAATTCCCTGCCACTGCAGAGGTTAATGGGTAAGCTGGAAATAAAATAATGTTTCTAAACCCCAAGAAGTTTATTGAAATCACACACACACAATAGGTATACGTATTAACTACTATCTAATTTGTGACAATTTGTACTAACAGTTTCTAACAGCTGCAGCAAATAAAATTGTTGATATTTGGTATATAGCTACCGCGATAAGCCAGGAACTGTGATACTACGTATCATCATTGTTGATACAGCGCAATGTTATGTGGTTCGTAATGATCAGGAGTGTCCTGACCGACACACAAGCATACCTGCAGATGGCGTTACTTGCATACCACGAAATACCGGTATAGTCCTTCCTGTGGCATCGGTGTTATATTATCATATAAAGCTAGATTGAAGACTTTTTCATCTCGTACAGTCGATGTCGCCCGACTGGATCATCGACGTCCATACCTACTTTTAAAGGATACCAAGTACCTAACCGTGTATTTTAATTATTTATTTTAAATGTGTTTTAAACATTAGCGTACCTATATACTAAACTCGTGAACTGAAGCGCGCTCTGTAGGTAGGTACATGTAACGTATGAAGGAAGTGGTCCACTGCGGCGGCGCTAGTGCTAACCTCAATCCTCTATCCCTTTTATTCTAGATTTCATTTGTGCTACAGCATCTTACCATTTCTGTTAAAAAACGTAAAAAATGTAGGTTCTTTGATTTATTACCAGTATCCAGAGACATCAAAACCGCTAGTTAAAACAAATCCCCTGACCTGTCCTTCTGTGTGCTTCTTATTACATATTCAATGTTGTTCTTTAACGAACGAGTTGAGAGACTTGTTAACGAAACGAATGATTTAATAGTCCAATGTCGACGCGATTCGATTGTAGTGACGACTCCAGTGCGGCCTGTGCTCGGGTTCTGCGGACAAGGACGCGACGATTAGTATTAAGTTAGCCACACACGGGCCCCAAGCGACCCGAGCCTATACACGAAGTGACATTCTATTGGTTTAATCGCTACGAAGTGATCCGTTTCTAGTCGTTGTCAGTGGTTCACGTGATACTACGACAATAATTAAACATAATAATTTTAATAAATCAATCATTCCGATTTACAAACACTCACTTAAGTTTCACAAATTTATTGTAGTCACATTAATGATTGGCGTTAACGCTAACAGAACGTCACTCTGTCTAGACGCCCTTCTACATGAGCATGTATAGAAATTGTGAAGGTGAACAAGCAAAAAAGGCGATTCAATGAAAATATTCTAACATAACATAACATAACTTCACGCCTGTATCCCCGAAGGGTGGGTGTGTAATACACCTCTGCCTACCCCCCCTGAAAATATTCTCTTATTATTTTGACCTCCGCAAACTGCATTGCAGTTTATTGACAGATGCAGCTTCCGTTTAACGTTTAACAATTTATATTATTTTCTACTACTTCGTCCTATTTTGTTGTTTGTTATTTTGTTTTGTTATCAACAAGGTGTTTTTAAGAGGAGTTAAGATTGTTAAGAAGTATTAAAGATTTTATGCCGAAATCCGCTTCATTATCATTATAACCATTTCTCACATCTTTTGGGGGCTCGTCCGGAATGGAAGAAATATTGATTTGAAGGATTGAAGAAAAAGTCAATTTTAAAGAAGTAAGTCTCGCAAAATATTAACCTACAAATTGTTTGACAGTTGAAAATATTCCATAACTGTTTTACCGACCAATCTATGGTATGAAAAGTTGCCATGCTAAAAAAATCTGATGACAGTGGTATAATAGTAGAAAATGTTGCCACTTTATGATACCCGAATACAGATGGTAGTTTTGATGATGTATGGGTAACTATTTTATTTTTGAAAACTTTGAGATGAAAATTATCTGATGACCTTAAGAAGATTATCGTTTTGTACCGCAACGAGAAAATACACAAGAAGTCATAGAAATAATTCTAAAAGTAACACCAGTATAACCATGCCGCCGAAAAAAGATGCTCAGGATGCGCAGGCTGAAGATGAAGAAATGGAAAGTGTACAAATTTTACTTAAAGATTTAGAGAAGTCTAGGACTGTTTTCACTGGTGATGACACGTATCCGATTGAAACATTTCTTGATGAATTTGAAGACACCGCACAAAATATGAATTGGACAAAAGTGGAAAAGCTGAATTATGCCAGGAGGCTTTTAGATGGAACTGCCAAATTATTTTTGAGGTCTTTTGGAAGAGTAAAAGATTATACGATTTTAAAGAAGGCACTCAGAGAAGAATTTGGACCTAAGATAAATAGTGCAGTAATACATAAGAAGCTTAGTTTGCGGAAAATGAAAAAGGAAGAAACATACCAACAGTATTTTTATCTATGAAGGAATTAGCACTCCATGGCAAAGTAGAGGATGCGGCTCTCATGGAATATGTCATTGATGGCATTCAAGATTCAGAGACCAATAAAGCCATACTATACGGCGCATCAGACATTAAGGATTTTCGTAAGCAATTAGAGATATACAGTGCGTTCAGAAAGAAGATATGTGCTAAATCTACACACGCTAGTTACCCATCGACTACTCATCCGATCCGCAAAACAACAACCAATGTTAAGAGATGTTATAACTGCGGTGAATTAGATCATCAATCATCTGCCTGCACCAAGGGAATTAAGTGTTTCAAATGCAACGAATTTGGACACAAGTCTACGGATTGTCTAAATAAAGCTAAGAAGACTCTAAATATTCAAGTCGAAAATATAGAAGAAAAGGTGCCCTTTAAGAAGGTAAAGATGAATGGGATAGAAATTATAGCATTGATAGATACAGGAAGTGATGCGAATTTAATTACAAAATCAGAAGTTGAGAAGATAAAAGAAGGAATCAAGAACTATGATAGACATTCTACAAATTACTTAACAGGGATAGCTGAGAAAAAGATTTACACTGAAGGAACGTTTACTATAAATGTACAGATTGATTGTTACTTCGCAGACGTCATGTTTCATGTTGTTGAAGATAATGCGATACCTGTAAACCTGATAATTGGAAATCCAATCTTGAATTGAATGTCAATTTTTCTCCTAATGGTATTTACATGGAAAAGATTATGAACTTCACACTTTTGATAGAAGATGAGGAAGAATTTAATGTAGAAGATTCCAATTATAAAGATGATATTATCAGATTGTGTCAAGAATATAACCCTAATGGAAAGACAAAAGAAAGTAATGTTGAACTGAAAATAATTCTCACAGATGAAACTCCTGTTTTTCAAAATCCAAGACGCCTGTCTCCTTTAGAAATGAATTTAGTGAATAACCAAATAGAGGAATGGCTGAATAAAGGAATAATTAAACCAAGTAAACCAAATATCATACTTTTTCTTTGCCAAAACTATTGGGCTTGTCTAATCTGTGGGCCTACCGCCCAAGTGTCATCGATATCACAGCCGTCAAAATGTTGCGTTGGTCAAGGTCGACGGCCATTTTGTACCACCCCATTGATAATCGATGCCGGTGCGGCGTAAGAATGAATGAAACGCTGTTTTTGACAGTTAAATAGCTGCCGCCTAAAAAATTCAAATCGACGGCGTCGCTTTGAAGTGTCATTTCATTACGGCACCTCATGAGCTGTCGTTTTGAATATTATTTTCTTTTCCGACGGTTGATTACGATGCCGATTGCACCTAAAACTGGGCTACTATGGCTTTTATGGGTGCGACTGCCGACGAGTGGGTTCTGCCGTCCTATTGCACCTAACACTGGGCTACTATGGCTTTTATGGGGGCGACTGGGTTCTGCCCTCCTATTGCACCTAACACTGGGCTACTATGGCTTTTATGGGGGCTACTGAGTTCTGCCCTCCTATTGTACCTAACACTGGGCTACTATGGCTTTTATGGGGGAGACTGCCGACGAGTGGGTTCTGCCCTCCTATTGCACCCAACACTGGGCTACTATGGCTTATATGGGGGCGACTGGGTTCTGCCCTCCTATTGTACCTAACACTGGGCTACTATGGCTTTTATGGGGGCGACTGCTGACGAGTGGGTTCTGCCCTCCTATTGCACCTAACACTGGGCTACTATGGCTTTTATGGGGGCGACTGGGTTCTGCCCTCCTATTGCACCTAACACTGGGCTACTATGACTTTTATGGGGGCGACTGGGTTCTGCCCTCCTATTGTACCTGCGACTAATCAAAACACTCTTTAATCTTTACCTTACCTACGTTTATGCTGTGTTGTTTGTTGTTTTCGAATGTTTCAGAAGGAAGGAATAAGCGAAGGAGTTGGAGGACGAAATTCCATCGTCGGCAGCCCCCATAATAGCCATAGTAGCCCAGTGTTAGGTGCAATAGGATGGCAGAACCCAGTCGCCCCCATAAAAGCCATAGTAGCCCAGTGTTAGATGCAATAGGAGAGCAGAACCCAGTCGCCCCCATAAAAGCCATAGTAGCCCAGTGTTAGGTGCAATACGAGGGCAGAACCCACTCGTTGGCAGTCGCCCCCATAAAAGCTATAGTAGCCCAGTGTTAGGTGCAATAGGAGGGCAGGACCCACTCGTCGGCAGTCGCCCCCATAAAAGCCATAGTAGCAAGTGTACGGTACAATAGGAGGGCAGAACCCAGTCGCCCCCATAAAAGCCATAGTAGCCCAGTGTTAGGTACAATAGGAGGGCAGAACCCACTCGTCGGCAGTCGCCCCCATAAAAGCCATAGTAGCTCAGTGTTAGGTACAATAGGAGGGCAGAACCCAGTCGCCCCCATAAAAGCCATAGTAGCCCAGTGTTAGGTGCAATAGGACGGCAGAACCCACTCGTCGGCAGTCGCACCCATAAAAGCCATAGTAGCCCAGTTTTAGGTGCAATCGGCATCGTAATCAACCGTCGGAAAAGAAAATAATATTCAAAACGATAGCTCATGAGGTGCCGTAATGAAATGACACTTCAAAGCGACGCCGTCGATTTGAATTTTTTAGGCGGCAGCTATTTAACTGTCAAAAACAGCGTTTCATTCATTCTTACGCCGCGCCGGCATCGATTATCAATGGGGCGGTACAAAATGGCCGTCGACCTTGACCAACGCAACATTTCGACGGCTGTGATATCGACGACACTTGGGCGGTAGGCCCACAGATTGGACAAGTCCAATAGTTTTGGCAAAGAAAAAGAATTATACTTATCGTCTCTGTGTTGACTTCAGACGACTTAACAAGAAGATTTTTAAAGAGAGATTTCCTCTGCCGCTCATAGAAGATCAAATCGATCGTCTGAAGCGCGCACGGTTCTTCAATTCACATGACCTAAAGAATGGTTTCCTACATGTCAACGTGAATAAAGAACGTCAGAAGTACACTTCATTCGTCACACCCCAAGGCCAATTTGAGTTCCTGAAAATGCCGTTTGGATTGAGCTCGGCTCCTTTTGTATTCCAGAGATTCGTCAATTACGTTTTTAAAGACATTATTCAAGATGGCACAGCCCTAGCTTATTTGGATGATTTGGTCGTACCATTTGTTACAGAAGAAGAAGGCATACACAAACTAAAAAGAGTGTTAAGAAGAGCAGAAGACTATGGTTTGCAACTAAACTGGAAAAAATGTCACTTCTTGAAAAAAGAAATTACTTACCTTGGCTATATTGTTCGAGAAGGTGAAGTGAGACCATCTCAAGAGAAGATAGCTGCAGTAGCAAATTTTCAAAGACCACAAAACATAAAGTCTTTGCAATCATTTCTTGGTCTCACTGGATACTTCAGAAAGTTTGTGAAGAACTACTCCATAATAGCAAAACCCTTAAGAAATTTACTCAAGAAGGACTCCACTTATGATTTTGACACCAATTGTGAGACGGCTTATAATGAATTGAAGAATATTTTATGCCAATCACCAGTTTTGAGAATTTATGATCCGGACTGGAAATCAGAGGTCGATACGGACGCCAGTTCTGAAGGATATGGAGCAGTACTATTACAACGAAGCCCTGAAGATAATCAAATGCATCCTCTACAGTACATGAGTAAGAAAACGACACCTGCAGAAAAAAAATACCATAGCTATCATTTAGAGATTTTAGCTATCGTTGAAGCTCTAAAGAAATTTAGAGTCTATTTACTTGGAATTTGTTTTAGAATTGTGACTGATTGCTCCGCTCTGACGATGACGCTACAAAAGAAGGACTTACCTCCAAGAGTTGCACGGTGGGCGTTGATGCTGGAAGAGTATATATGTAGTAGTAGAGAGATCCGATTCTCAGCACTCCATGGATTCACCGTGCGGTCGCCGGGTCCATAGCGTGGTACAGAGAGGAACACCATGACGGCGACTGGGACTTGCGACCCAGATGTAGGTTTAGGGTGGCCACCTTGTGATGCATCAGCGCTCACCTCCACCGTCAGTAGTGTTCCCCCCCCCCTACCTATCCAAATTTGGTAAGATCCTAACAATGCCGCTTTTGTAAACGTTTTAATAAAAAGCTTACTGAAGCTCTTGGCAATCCGAGGTCTTTAAGTAAGTTGTACAGGGATTTAGCTGGAATTCCCCTTGCTCCTACTTCTACGGCATAGAGTTTAACCACGTAGCCGTTTTTGGTTAACTCGTTAGTCAAATCAAAGTATTTGTTTGTCTTTATAGCGTGGTCTTTAGGTATATTAGTTTCCCACGGTACTGTGAGTTCTACAAGCACTGCACGCTTATGCGATCGTGAAAAAAGGAATATGTCGGGTCTGGATGATGAGGCACAGACATCCTCCGGTATCCTATAGTGCTTCTCATACGTGTCTACGAGTATTGTCCAGTCAACGGCAGCTATCAAAATTGAATATGGCTTTTGAGGTGATTTCTTTGAGCAGCCTTCCTTTACAAACGCAATGTCATTTCTTTGGTTTGTGGTTAATCCTTTTTTCGCTCTAGCTACCGCCAAACTTACAGCCTCACGTATAATTTCTAATACCTTATCATGACGGCGCGAGTAATGACCCCGGTCTAATAGCGTTTTACAACCCACTAGTAGGTGCCTAGCCGTACCAGTTGCTTCACCACATGAGTTACATGTTTTATCTGTGGCTTTTCCCCATCTGACCAGATTGCTTTGGTCGGGGAGGGTCAACTGGAATGCATTTAGGTAAAATTTAAGGCCGGTGACCAGTCGTATATTATGGTACGCCATTTTAAGGCTATGGGAATACAATAATATGGACTACATCAACGAATAAGAACTACAAGTACATACTTACAGTAGTAGATGCTTATACGAAATTTACTTGGATTTACCCATTTAAGACTCTAACCACTGAAGAAGTATTAGAAAAGTTAAGACTGCAACAACAAACATTTGGTTCACCTGATAGAATCATTACATATAGAAATGCCGCGTTCACATTGAATAATTTTCAAGAGTACTGTGCTGATGAAAATATTATACACTATACGATAACAACTGGACAACCTCGCGGTAACGGTCAGGTAGAAAGAATCCATCAGATTATAACCACCACACAGATCCCATTTTGTAGGATCATCTGCACTAAGCTGTGCAGATGATCCTACAAAATGGGATCTGTGTTATTTCGGAACTAAGACGATCTGTCATCAGAAGTTGTTGTCAAAAAGGTGTTTTTTTAAGAGGAGTTAAGTTTGTTAGAGACCGATATTCTTAGCAATCCATGGATTCTCCGTGCGGGTGCCGGGTCCATCGCGTTGCTGAGTTGGGAACTCGGGACAGTGCCTGCGACCCAAGTGTAGGTTTAGAAGGGGCCCCTTTTGTTGATGTACATCAACACTCACCTTCACTACCCAAGTTCCCCTCCTTGCCTAAACAAATTTGATACGATCCTACTAGTGCCGCTTTAGACATTCGTCCTAGTAATGAGCTTATTGTAGCTCTCGATAGGCCTAGATCTTTAAGTAGGTTATAGAGAGATTTTGCTGGTATACCTCTCGCTCCCACTTCCACTGCATACAAATTATCCACGTAACCGTTTTTGATTAATTCGTTTGTGAGATCATAGTATTTATTTTTCTTTATTGTGTGGTCCTTCGGTATATTTGTTACCCACGGTACAGTAAGTTCCACAAGAACCACATGTTTTAACCTCTTGGAATAAAGGAATATGTCAAGTCTAGATGACGAAACCCCAACATCCTCCGGAATTTTATAGTGCTTTTCATACGTGTCGATTAGGAGAGTCCAATCTGGGGCAGCATCTAAGATTACTTCAGACACAAAGTTGATATGACGTCTGTTAGTAGTCAATCCTTTTTGGGCTCTAGCTAGTGCAAGACTCATTGCTTCACGTATGATGATAAGCACCTTATCGTGGCGGCGTGAGTATTGGCCTCTATCGAGAAGCACCCTACATCCTACTAATATGTGTCTAGCCGTCCCTATTGCCTCACCACAAGTATAACATTGTTTTTCTGTGGCCTTCCCCCACCTTACCAGATTTCTCAGGTCTGGGAGGGTCATCTGAAAGGCGTTAAGATAGAATTTTAACAGGGCCGGCGACCAGTCATAGGTCAAGGTGCGCCACTTTAAGGCCATCGGTATGCAGAACTCTCCCATTGTCAACCATTTATTTTGGATTTACAAATTCATCGCGTGCACTCGATATTGATCATTTTCGTCTTGTTTTAGAAAGGACTTAAGTATATCCTGGTCCCTTTCTGGCTCTCGTACTCCCAACCCCACTCTGTTCGACTGGGCCCCTATCATAAATCGTTTATGGAATAGGAGTCTAGATTCAAGCTCGGACGCGTTATTATCTTTCGGGAGTGCCGTGACTGTGTTATCTTGGGATTTACCTAAGATGTGGGCTTTGGTAACTCTAAGGTGTTTATAGAGCTCCGATGGTTTCTTAAGTTTCATCCCAAAATTATTTTGATCCCTAAATAGAACAGAGGAATCAGCAGAGTGTACTAGTCCAAGCCACGATTTTAGCGATTTTATGACAGTTGCATCTATTTTCGTCAGTAAGGTTTTAACGAATTCATACACCAGAAAAGGCCAAGTCAGACGTGATGTTAAGTAGTTGTCATATATCCAAGCTTTTTTGATATTGTTCAGTGGTAGCTGATCTATCTTATTTAGGTCATTTATAAACGTATCGAAAACTTCATCTAAGGATCGTGTGCGTCCTTTATAGTCTATCTTTCTCCCAAGAAATTTAAATGGCACCGATTCCGTGACTATGGAAACTGGTTTATCCCCAATGAAGAGTCCCAGGTCGTAGGAGGTAAATTTGGTGTCCCGTCTACCCAGACACAGACAGTGACACTTACTGGGCTTCGTCCTCAGTCCATTTGTCCACGAACAGAACTCATCGACTTCCTTTAATAGTTCCTGTCATTGTTTTGGATTACGCGTCAGTATTGCGAGATCGTCAGCAAAAGCTAAGATGGACTCTGAGTATATGTTATTTACTTTAAACCGATAACCCCATTTCTTTTCGTGACGTATTAACTTGGTAATTAAGATATTAATGACTATTTTAAATGCTATTGGCGACAAGGAGCATCCCTGAAACAGTCCCACATTATACCGTAACGGTTCTGTGTGTACTTTTTGGAAGCTTATAGCAAATTTTAGCTGCGAGTAATACGACTCGATTATCTCTATGACCACGGGTGGAGAGTTATACCATTGCAACGCGTATACCATAAGGTAATGTGGAATTGAGCCAAATGCATTTTCTAGGTCTATCCAACATACCGTTATCTGTCTTTCGTATTTTCTGGCATCTTTGAAGCTTTCCGCTAACAGACTATTGTGTTCCAGACAATCAGAAAAAGTATTTAATATTTTATGCCGAAATCCGCTTCATTATCATTATAACCATTTCCCACATATATATGTATATATATATATATATTTATGTATTGAATATAGGTAATTGTTCATTTTTTTAAATTCGTCTGTTGGTCTGCCAAAATTTTGAGAACGGCTTTATGGATTTCATAAGACGAGAGTCCCTGAGGAAGGGTGTAAAAACATTATGATTTTTTGAAAATGAGAAGTCACTGTATTCTGAAAATCATATAAGTTATTCTAAGGTATTCAAACTAGTATATACGGTTATTCGATACACGATGACTTTCACTTTCCTTGATAGGATATCCTCTCAAAGATTGGTCTAACCGAAAACGGATCCCAGTTTTATTTTTGTTTGTTCAGATTAGAAAAATGAAAACGATCCAAAATGAAGGTCATTGATAGGAGAATGAAAAACGGTTATCAAAATTTACATAAATTCTGAATTATACCATGAAAATTCAAAATACCTACGTTATCTACCTATATGACGCGTTCGGCGAGTCAATCAGTCCCGTGCGGAACGTGTTAGACGCAGGACGTGTGTCAATTTTGGGGGTTCCCATACTTGGAACTGAAACTCAACATTTTTTTTTTTCGTCAAACCCATACGTGTGTGGTATTTATGGATAGGCCCTCAAAAATGATGCCGAGGTTCCTAAAATCATTTTTTTCTATATATGATTTTAGATTGACATGATTCTCGAAAAAGATACTAAACATGGTAAATATCCCGTTTATCATTTTTTTCTAAACTGAATAGTTTGCACGAGAGACGCTTCCAAAGTGGTAAAATGCATGTATCCCCCCCCCCCCCCCCCTGTAAGTTCTAAAATAGGAGAATGATAAAATTCAAAAAACAATGATGTACATTACCATGTGAACTTCCACCGAAAATTGGTTTGAACGAGATCTAGTAAGCAGTTTTTTTTGAATACGTCATAATTCGTAAACTGCAATTTACCTTTCATTCAATGCTACGGAACCCTTAATGGGCGAGTCCGACTCGCACTTGGCTGCTTTTTTTAAATGTAGGTACTTAGCGTAAATTCCACATCATAGAGAATACACTATTTTCATTAAAGTATAACTGGTGTAAATAAGTAAGTACTTTACTCATTGTACAAATATTAAAACTAAGTCATGTATCGGCATTATAATAGCATTAAATGTCTTTTGACATTAGTCGATTCAATACAAAAATAATAGACGTGTATCGAATGGTGGTACTAAATACTGGGAACAGTAGATATCAGCGTCATAATTTAAACTGACCATTAACATTGACCTATAACTTATGAATTGAAATTGAAATTGATTTAAATTGAAATTTAAATTGAAATTTAAATTGACCTTTAACGCCACCAAATACTACTACAACCTGCCTGTAAATATCCATATCATGTTTTAAGCTTTTTCACGAATCCGAGTTCAATCTCGGTTGCATCCAAAGCTTACAGTTTGGAGCCCAGGGTATGCTCATCTTCTTCTGCTTTCCATAACCTGGTTCATTGTGACTTTTACGGGAGCGACTGTCGTCTCACATCTTGCTTGGACCTAGATGTTCTACGGATCTTAATGGTACCCAGAGTATACGAAACCCAAGGGTGTATGGGACCCCATAGGTGTATGAGACTCATGGGTATATGGGCCCCATGGGTAACGTATATGTGTGGGACTCCGAAGGAGTGTGGGGTGCCATGGGTGTGTGAGCTCCATGAGTGATGTATGTGTATTGGGCCCCATAGGTGAATGGGCCCCCACGGGTTACATGGTACACGGGGTACACCCCATGGGTGTACGGCCCCATACATGTCTGGGGGCCCATTTGTGTATGGCTTTAGAGGGCCATGGGTTTAGAGGGCCCTATGGGTATATGGGCCCCATCAAGATCTTGCAGCTTGGCACCCGGGGTCCACTTTTCTATTGCTCTTTTTCATAGTTTGGTTCAGCTTAAGTTTTTACATTTACGATTTTCTGATAGCCATATTACCTATTACATATTATAATTATAATAAGCTTTATTCCCTTTATCTAAAGTGCAACTAGAAGATCTTCTATATATGCAACTGTCATTATTTGTGTTGGTACTACAACACCACCTTAGGTTAGCCTTCATTGTTTTTCTGTATATTCACGCGAAACACTGGCCGTAGTAGCGTAAAGTGGCAACTATACTATGCCAAAAATACCTAAAGTCGTCGAAAAGGTACAGGAAATTGGTACCCACTGCGACTTAAAATATAGCAAGTGTTATGGGTTATCGAAGTTTATTTTGTACGAGAGTTTAACAGGTAGCGGAGTGAAATTTTTGGTTTGTAAGCATTCGTGAGCCACGATAACCCTTTACCACCAGGTGAGCAGTTTCCTTGCTCGTAGCTCGAGTACCTGCTTGCTTGGTGCAAAAAATAAGAACATTATTTAAATTATTACACTTACATTCTTTCGAAGCGTGTGTATATTTTTTCACCATGAGTTTAATGACTCTATTTTCATCGTTTGGGTAGACCAGCCCCGCGTCGGCCAGCTCCTTGAGCGTGACGACCTTGGCGGTGGAGAAGCCGACGCGCTCCGCACTGCGCTGCGACGCGGGGCCCGAGAACACTGTGGTGGTGGCCGCCACGCCCAGCTGGCGGCACAGCGGCTCCCTGAAACCAACCCGCCTCGGCGTTATCGCGGACGCGCGCCACAGCCAGCAGAATTACAACTGAAGCTTATTACCCGAAGGACTACTAATGCAGGAGAAAACACCCTATATACGCGACATACCCGCGGTGGTATACTATACTATGATCTTATATTGAACAGAGCTAGAGTGCTCTTGGCGCCCGGAATTCTTGTTGGCGCCTCCGATTCGAATGTTTTATTTGGTTGAATACAATAGTATCTGGCCTCAGTCGGAAGTTACGCATTAACAATTCACAATGAGACAGTGATACGACAGTGATACGAGTCCTTACCTGGCACTCAGTATCCTAGAGCCCAGCCTCGCTCCTCGATACTCCCTGGAGACCAACAGGCCGAGTCCGTACAGGACCTTGTCTACATCCAACAGTTTGTAGGCATCCAGGTTGCTGCAGAATATCATTGCATCGAAAAAGTTATTCCACGCTTTGCCTTCCGCCTGTAATGTATAAAGTGCTATAATAGTTAAGTACCTATACATAGTCATAATAAACGCCTATTTAAAAAGTAATGATACATAAGAGAATAGTAATAATAAAACTATTATCAGGTAGCATAGACCCATATATATAAATACATTTGACCCACAATACATACAATTATTAACAACACAAGCACTAACAATAAATAGTACTTTTTGGGAGTTTCGAACGGGCTTCCCTGTACTTTGTATACACGATTCCGGCAGGCCAAAAATTGGAGCTCAGGAACCCTCTTGTGCGTTGCAGAAATCTGCAGGATGTAGGACTTAAAGCTCGCTGTCCTGGTCGATTCCAGCCGCCGCAACTTTAGCAACGCCACCCTAGACGGCTGCTGGTCAAGTCGAGATGTACATAAGGGTGGTGGGTGGTACGGCACGAATTAAACCATACCCATACCCATTTAGGATTTCAAAATGATATTTGATCAATAGCGGGCCCCGGGCTCCGAGGTGACTCCGATGCGACTGGTACTCAACGCTGAGATGATGATGGGATTGAAAAAAATCATTGAAATGTCTAATTTCGCTCACGCTTGACGAAGAACCTGGTCCACCAAGCTAAGAGCATCTGTGAGCCTCAACACCTTCGAAACGAGTTACGCCACCTGAACTCGGCCTTCCAAGCCAATGGATTCTCTGGACAGGAGATACGGAGAGCTCTTCATCCGAGGAAATCTTCTCTAACGAACCAGGATTAGGAGAAACCTGGCCCTCTAGGGAAGGCCTTTTTGCCATACATTCATAGTACAACGGATCGTATCGGGAGACTGCTAGAAGTTTACAACATCAAACCGATTTTCAATCCCACGACGCAGTTACGTAATCTTCACCGTTCGGTCAAGGTCCCTCGTGACCCACTATCTTCAGCTGGAGTTTACCGAATCCCCTGCTCATGTGGCCCAGTATACGTGGGGACTACTCAAAGAAGCATCAAGACCTGCCTTTCAGAACATGAACGAAATTGCCGCCTCAGCCACTTCGACAAGTCAGCGGTTGCAGAACACACCCAGGAGGATGGTAATCATACCATAAAATTTCAGAACACGAAGGTTCTAGCCACCACTACACATTTCTTTCCACGGCTACTTCGAGACGCCATCGAAATATTCAAGCAACCAACAATTTGAATAGAAAAACGAAGGTTTTCATCTCCAAAAAGATTGGTGCCCAGCATTAAGAGCCGCGCGTCATTACAATTCAAACATGACGAAGCCAACACTATCCCCGATATCGGGAGGCCACACCCCCTTGCTTAGCCACGGCCAATCAGGATCGAGCGCATCGGTTCCGCAGCTCTCAACCAATCAGGATCGATCACGTCGTTTCCTCCTCCAACTGCGCCTATAAATACGCCAGTGACTCAGGCCTCTACGTCAATCGCAGAGAAGTCGCTGCCGAGGAAAGTTCTCCGCACTCGACGGTGTCCGGACCACTGATTATGTTGTCCGCAGTGATCGACGAAATGTCTGGAATACAAGTTTCCTATGGACCACGGCCAAACAGCCCGCAAGCAGTATATTCTACATAAACGCCTTAATTGTTTTAAGAAAAAAAGAGCTAATGGTTCCCAAGACAGTTACGTTATAGTCCCGGATCTCCCCATACTGTTCCCGTTAAAAATATAGCTCCCACACTCCTGCACCGATCCCTGCATTTGAAAACCGGAGTAATGATACCCAGCCTCCGTTGCCTTGGGAATTTACCGGTGAGGGGTTCGTGGTTATAGGGCTTAGTCCACACTCCACCCTTACGTATGGCAAGTACCGCCTTCACCGCTCTGTGAATAGCTGCTTGAATCTTTTCGAGCAGTCCAGAACAGGTTCGTGTTCGGCACCGGCGCACTTGTCACCAATAGCCCAGACGAACTTCTGGGTCGTGACTTCATGAAGCTATCGCCACTTGATTGGGTTCTGGTACTTTAAGCTCGACGTGTTGTCTGTGGATACACCACTTCAAACAGAGATCCATAACAACAATACGATGTTAATCAGAGAACTACAATCACACAATATGATGTGACAATTTTTATATTGTTTATCTTTCTCTTTGAACCTACACCTGTGCTCGTGGCCCGGTGGTGTCGCGCAGAGCCTTGGTCCCCGGGTACCTCCTGGAAGTGCTTCACCCAAGTGATCTTACCACATAGTTAGGGTCCTCGCCTTGGCAGATGACTGCACATATATTTAGTGCCACGAGTTTACTCTCTCCATTTTTTTCCTCGTAACAGCCGAGGGACACTCTTTGGCCGAGCCAGCTTCGCCAGGATAGTCTTGCACTGCGAAGGCTCTCAGGATCACTCAACACACCTACAAGAACAAAGACTGTCTTCATCATCGGCCGACGACGGACATGCCTACCTACACTCAAGTCTAATAGCATTTGTTATCGCTCTATTATCAGTGCGTCCCGGGTGTCCGCCGAGCTAACATATGCCTAATGAGCAATGACCGACAACATGCCATTATTTTCATATTAGTTTGTCGATTAGTGAGGATATCAAGCGCAGAGGAACCGGTAGGTATCTTTATTTTAACCGACTTTAACGATAAATATTTTAATACGTCATAAAACGTAAACCGCAATTTACTTTTCATTCAATGAACTCAAATATAAAAATTTAAAAAAACATTATTATGTTACTTGCTGCTACGGAACCCTTCATGGGCGAGTCCGACTCGCACTTGGCCGGTTTTTTATTTAAGTAATTCGCTATAAACCTCTTTAAGTACCTAGCTCAACTGCTCAAAATGTATAGTCATTGGCAATCTACAACCGAAAAGGAAAAATCTTTTCCAATAATACGTCGCATTGGTATTATTGTAAAAGAGCGACTTATTCAAATCAAGTAGGCAATCGTAAATACCGCTACAAAACAAGTAAACAGTTCTAGTTCTAGTTTTTCACATTCGAATAAAACCAAATGAGTTTGTAGTAAGTCCGTAAGTATACATTTATTTATATTTACCGAATGTCGGTTCGGAATAAAATTTATGTAAACAAAATAATATCACCGAAATGTATGTACGCGCATAACTTCCAAACGACTGCACCAAAATTGGATACTTCTTTATTTTTATGTTCGTTATTGTCAGGACGAGGTTTATATCTAGGAAAAACTATGAAAGTCCACGGGTAAGGTGCTATTATTGCAGCGGGGCGAAGCCAGGGCGCACAGCTTGTATTATAATTATGACATCACCATCAATTTGGCCTCATCACGGAGGCATCCAAGACCTCTCGGAGCCCGGGTCCACTAGTTTTAAGAGTTGGTCCATGACAATACATTCTTCTACAAGGAGTGTAAGGAGTCCCTACTAACATCCTTCGGGACTCAAGCCAACCTCACCTGCCCGCGGTGCACTCTGCTGATTAACGGAGAAGGCTCTGGCGACCCGCCGACACGCATTGGACCAGCGCGGCGGGTTATGGTCCAAACCCAAAATGACGATGGACAGCGAAGCATGGCCCCTAGTGCCCGGCGGCTCTATCTGACGGACTGACGTGGACGGGCGTCGGTCGAGCATTGGAGTCAGGGGTGCTAAGAATCTCCGGGCGAGGTGCTACCGTCAAACGACCGCAGGCAAGTGCTTAACGGAATACCACCGTAGGTTGTCGCTGGTGACATATAATACGCGCACATTAAGGACAGACGAGATGATCATTGAGCTGGAAGAGCAGATGAATAAACCGCATTGGGACATAGTGGGTTTATCGGAGGCCCGAAGAGAGGGCGAGGACACGACAACCTAAAAGTCTGGCAACTAGTTCTACCACCGGGAGGGCGACCAACAGTCCCAGGGTGGTGTCGGGTTCCTCGTTCACAGATCCCTTGTAAACAACGTGGTATGTATCAGGAGTGTGTCGAGCAGGGTTGCGTACCTGATACTCAGAGTATCAAAGAGGTACTCGTTGAAGGTCATACAGGTTTACCCACCGACCTCGGCGCACCCGGACGACGAAGTGGACGTTATGTATGAGGACATCAGTAGGGCCATACATACTTCCAAAACATACTTCACCGTTGTTATGGGGGATTTTAATGCAAAACTGGGTAGGAGGGGCTATGACGAGTTGAGAGTAGGGCAATTTAGATGTGGGCGGAGGAATCCCAGGGGCCACAGGTTGGCCGACTTTCTGGAGAAGGAGGAACTCTTTATGATGAACTGCTTCTTCAAGAAGCCACCTCATAGGAAATGGACCTGGATGAGTCCCGACGGTTACACGAGGATTTGAGTTCGACTTCATTATGTCTACAAAGAGACGAATATTCAATGATTTCTCCGTGATTCACAGGGTAATAACCGGAAGTGATCATAGAATGGTTAGAGGCACATTGAATATCAATGTCCAACTGCAAAGGTCTCGACTAATGAAGTCCACGCTCCGACCTACTGCAGCCCATATACAAAACCCTGAGAGCTTTCAACTCGACCTCGCAAACCACTTCTCTGGCCTGGAGGATTGCATTTCTGTGGAAGAGGTCAACAACAGGTTGGTAGAAACTGTCTACAAGGTAGGGGACTTCTTCAGACGACGCCGGAAAGATAGACCTCAAAAACCATCAGATCACACCCTCGACCTTATGTCAGAACGACGCTCATTGACTTTGCAAACTTCCGAGGACGCTGAAGCATATCTGCAGCTCAATAGACGGATATCTAAGTCCTTGCGACACGATGTTCGTTAATACCAACCATATTAAAGATACGATAGAGCAAAATAAGGGCTCTAAAGTGTTTGCAAGAGACTTGTCTATTGGGCAGAGCCAGTTGACGAAGCTGAAGACGGAAGACGGCAGTGTAGCGTCTACTAAGTCAGAGGTATTGAGGGAGATCGAAAGGTTCTACGAACAGTTATATACCTCAGTAGCTAAGCCTGTTGATGATTTGGATAAAAATCCAAAAGCTAAATTAACCCGACACTACACAGAACATATTCCGGACATCAGCTTGTATGAGATTAGGATGGCCCTCAAACAGCTCAAGAGCAACAAGGCGGCGGGTGAGGACGGATTTACATCGGAGCTTCTGAGTGCGGGTGGAACACCGATACTGAAAGCTCTACAGAGGCTCTTTAATGCCGTCCTGCTCGAGGGTACTACGCCCGAAGCGTGGAACAGAAGCATGGTGGTTCTCTTCTTCAAGAAAGGTGATAAAACTTTACTGAAGAACTACAGGCCCATCTCGCTTCTGAGCCATGTTTACAAGCTGTTTTCGAGGGTGATCACGAATCGTCTCGCACTCAGGTTTGATGACTTCCAGCCTCCCGAACAAGCCCGTTTCCGTAAAGGCTATAGTACCATAGACCACATCCATACGCTGCGGCAGATTATACAGAAGACCAAGGAGTATAATTTGCCACTATGCTTGGCGTTCGTGGACTGTGAGAAAGCCTTTGATTCGATAGAGACTTGGGCGGTGCTGCAGTCTCTTCTGAGGTGCCACATTGACTATCGGTATATCGAAGTGCTAAAGTGCTTGTATAAAACGCCACCATGTCGCTTCGAGTACAGGATCAGAGCACAGAGGCTATTCCGTTGCAGAGGGGAGTTAGGCAGGGTGATGTCATCTCGCCGAAACTCTTTACCAATGCAATGGAAGACGCCTTCAAGTTTCTGAATTGGAAAGGATTCGGCATCAATATCAATTGCGAATATCACCGTCGCTTTGCCGACGACATTGTAGTAGTCATGGCAAAGTCTCTACAGGAGCTCAGCACTATACTCGGAGGCCTCAACAGAGTGTCCCAGCCGATGGGCCTGAAAATCAACATGGACAAGACGAAAGTCATGTCAAATGTCCATGTGTCGCCTACCCCCGTATTATTGGGAGGCTCACCTCTCGTAGTTGTTGATGAATATGTCTATCAGAGACAAACCGTCCAACTAGGCAAATCCAACTTCGAGAAGGAGGTCAATCGACGAATCCAACTCGGCTGGGCTGCGTTCGGGAAACTGCGCAGCGTCTTCTTGTCCAAAATACCGCAGTCCTTGAAGACAAAGGTCTTTAATCAGTGCGTGTTACCAGTGATGACCTACGGTGCCGAGACGCGGTCTCTCACTATGGGCCTCATAAGGAAGCTGGGGGTCACACAGTGAGCTATGAAACGGGCTATGCTTGGGGTATCTCTACAACATCTACTCAGAAATGAGGAGATCCATAGACGAACCAGAGTTACCAACATAGCAGAACGAGTCAGCAAGCAGAAGTGGCAGTGGGCAGGGCACATAGCTCGGAGAACCGATGGCCGTTGGGGCAGAAAGGTCCTTGAGTGGAGACCACGTGACGGCAAGCGCAGCGTAAGTATGCCTCCCGCAAAGTGGACAACCTGGTAAAGAGCGCAGGGACTCGGTGGATGTAGGCCGCTACAGACAGGTCAAAATGGAAGTCAATGGGGGAGGCCTATGTTCAGCAGTGAACTTCCTACGACTGATATGATGAATACATTGTGAGAGCGACTGCCTTCCGACATCCTTCCGAGGGCACCTTGGCCAGAGCCTCGTCCGCTGGTCTGCCGGTGAGCTTGACTGGGGCCCCGGAGATCCTAGTGGATAGGTGGAGCCCCGTACTATTATTGTAATATGTAACTACTCATCTGCAAATGAAGTCGTTTATTCTATATTGTATTGATGTGATTTTTGATAAATTCCTAGGGCAGACTATTCCACAGCTTGCTTCTGAAGTTCAATAAGCACGTGGCCAAATCACGAATGTGTTACTAACCGCTTAGAGATAATAGCGGTTCATCGATTAAAAATGTTTCTGTCATAAGCTCGACAGCTAGTTCGTCGTCTTCCGGCCGAAGGTCGCGGATCACCCAGGTGGTACCGTTGTCTTCCCACGAGTCCCACACACGAGGGCAGCTCGAGTCCCAATCTCTTTTAAAAACCATTATCTGAAAGGATAAAGTATAAGGTAATGATTACTTACAATTATTCGGTCTACGGCTTGCATTCATAGGTATGATTTGTCATCTGTTCCACGTCTACGTACTAGGCGTGCCTTTTAAGTTCTATCGTTTCCATATTTTCTGGGAAACTGTTCTATATTCGAATGTGTTTAAATTTTGAATCTCAAAACAGTTGAAAGTATTAGGATTAATTCTATTGTTTAGTGACAGCGTCGATTGGAATCTGTCAGGTGACGTACGAAAATGAATCTTCGTAAGG
This sequence comes from Cybosia mesomella, assembly GCA_946251805.1. Classification (NCBI taxonomy): domain Eukaryota; kingdom Metazoa; phylum Arthropoda; class Insecta; order Lepidoptera; family Erebidae; genus Cybosia; species Cybosia mesomella. The sequence goes on along the minus strand of OX276390.1, from coordinate 39,774,483 downwards.
AAAATGTGGGTGCAATTATTTTTTAACAACTTTAGAAGAGGCTTGACACGGCTTCAGTGTTTTGAAGAGCCAACATCTGTGTTCAGTGATGAAGTCCCATGTCTGCAGACTCTCAAACGCTGGTATTTAGAATTCCAGCGTGGACAGTGGACATACTAGTGTTAGTGACAAATCTCGCGAAGGATGCTGAAAATCCGCCTTCACCGAAGATAACATTATTGCTGTGAGACAACTAGTTCTCGAAGATTGTCATGTGACGTATCGAGAGATAGAGGCTCTATTAGGCATCTCAGGGACAACCATTCAGAAGATCTTGCATGAAGCGCTTGGTGTGAGAAAGCTAGTTTGCCGTTGGATACCGCATCTGCTTTCCGACGATTACAAGGCGGCCCGCGTCAGGTGGTGTAAGAAAACTCTACAAAGGTTCAACCGAGGAGAGTCAAATCACGTCTACGACATCATGAGTGGTGACGAATCTTGGATCTATGCCTACGATCCTGATTCCAAACAACAATCTACAATCTGGGTCTTTCAAGACGAGCCAAAGCCGACTAAAGTTGTTCGTTCTCGAAGCACTATAAAGAAGATGGTGGCCACGTTCGTTGGAAAAACCGGCCATGTTGCGACTATTGCACTTGAAGAACGATCTTCAAGTGCAATAGTCGCAACATGGCCGCAACATCTACGAAGAACGGTTAACGCAGAGTGGTATACCACCGTTTGTTTACCACAAGTCATTGCCGAACTTCGAAAATCTAACTCAAAGCGACGCATCATCCTGCACCACGACAACGCAAGCTCACACAGCGCTCGTCAAACGATTGAGTATTTGAAGCAGGAAAAAGTAGAAATTCTTGACCATCCTCCATAAAGTCCTGACCTAAGCCCTAAAATTTTTTTAAAAGTTCCTTATGTTAAGAAAAGTCTTTGTGGTCAAAGGTTCCAGTCCGGTGAAGAAGCAGTCGACGCTTTCAAGTCAGCCATTTTGAACACCCCCACTTTAGAGTGGAATAAATGTTATAATAACTAGTTTGAGCGAATGGAAAAGTGTATTAAAAATAGAAAAACAATAAAAAGTACTATAAGGTTCTAGTTGTGTTTTTTTCTTCAAACGACAAAACCAGAGGCATGCCTCGTATACGCGTCGACATATACGATCTCTTCCTGTTCCGTTTTTCTTTTAATCCTTGTCTGCCATCAATTTAGAATGGCTGGTATTCATTATTAATCCTGTTGCTGATATTAGGTATATGTTTGTCTTCTTTAAAATAACATATTACGAGTAAAAGTCATGATATTGTTGAAATAAAAGTAATATAAAAATAGTTTTAAAGGATTCTAGCGTGCTTTAGTTGGTGTTATTTTTTTAATTACACTGAACCCCACGTTTCGGTTACTTTTCAGCAGCTATGGGCACAGGGACAAACACCAAATAAATCGCGACGGAATCCGTTAAAAACAGTTTTATTTCAATGTATGACATTCACGCAAACTTCTGACTATAGTATGATCCCGACAAAAACATGTTCATGTTCAATGATGCCAAGACGGGCTTTTGCTTAAACTGTAAAAAAGCATCAGATCCCATGAAGAGCCAAGCTTCTAACTCTGCAAGCCCTCACCTAACGCTCTAAATCTCATCATAGCGTATGGTGTTCTGCGTGAATGCTAGTCTAAAGTTCTCTTCCTACACCTTCACAACACAATCCTACACCTTAGCTGTTAGTGTAGTTAATTTTGTCAGTTGCTTAAATAGCTAGGTCGGTAGGTCAGCGAGGAGATAACCCTAGTATGGTTACCTCCTCGCTGACCTACCTACACAAGTTTGTTATTTTATCGTTGGTACCTACACCGTAGGTTCTTCCGTTCATTCCATAGTATTATGAGCTATGGCATTGTCCTCTGGGGTAATGCCGCAGATTTAAATACAATCTTTGTACTGCAAAAGCGGGCGGTGTTAACATTCTAACTGTAGTTTCCCAATATATTTTTGAAAATCTTTTCTATGTTAGAAGAAACATTTCCAATTTTTTAAGGCTTTGTGATATACGTAACGTAAATACTAGACATAAAAACAATCTTGTGGTTTGTAATAGTCGACTACACAAGATTAGTAATTCCTTTCAGGGTAACTGTATACGCTTCCACAACAAGCTTCCTAGTGAAATGAAGAATCTACCTCTTCATAAATTAAAAAAAAAAAAAAAAAAAAAAGCCAAATTAAAAGTAAACTCTGCCAAAAAGGCTTTTTTTATTTTACGTGCGGAAATCCCTTCCGCCACCGCGGCCTCGCCTGGTGGGGTCGGGTTTTATCCCGCTTCGGTGAGTTGGCAGGCGTGGCACACACGACACGCCTCCGCCACGGCCTGCTTCTGTAAGGACGGCGAGTCGGCCAACTGCCGTCCTCAGGCCCCGATCATGGAGGTCGGTAGTCCCGGGCGTAGATGAGTCTGCGGCGTCCTCGCCGCAGACTGCGAAACTCGGGGGGCAGGGTTCTCTCCCGCTCCCTCTCCGCCGTCTGTTTCGCGCGCATTACCTGCTCGCTCGAGGCAGCGGCGTGCCACTTGCTCCCGTCGGAGACCACGGCCCTCACCATGGTCTCCAACGAGAGAACGTCCACGCCCAGGACCGCAACGAGATCCCGGCGTTGACTCGCCCACGCAGGGCACTCCACCAACGTGTGGAGCGCCGTGTCTTCGCCAGGATCCTCGCAGTGCTGGCACTGCGGCGTTGTCTCCCGGTGGATACGCCACAGATACTTAGACCCGTGTCCGGTAACCATCTGGCTCATCCGGTAGGAGAGGTCCCCATGGTCCCTCTCCAACCACTCCTTCATGATCGGTCTCACCGCCGCAATGGTGGATTCCTCCCACCTTGGGTGCTCAAGTCGCACCCTCCATGTCTCCATGAGTTCCCGGTGGAGCTGGGACCGCTGAGCACTGATTTCTCGGGGCTCCGGCCTATGACCCCACTCCAGCGCCTCCTTGCGCCACTGGTACAGCAGCGCAAGGGCTCTCGCTTCCAGGTCCCATGGAGGGGTCCCGGCTAGGAGACATGCCGCCTCGACGGAGATCGTGCGATACCCCCTGATGACTCTGACGGCCATGGCTTTTAACGGGCTGTTTAATACAGCCACGTTGCGGGCCGCCAGAGTCTCCGCTCATACTGGGGCCCTGTACAGGGCCATGCTTCGCACGATCCCCAGGTACAGTCTCCTAGTGGAGGCGTTGGGTCCCTTAACGTTGGGCATCAGCCGCGATAGCGCGGCCGCAGCCCCCCTCAGTTTCGGGACCAGACTTCGGAGATGAGGTCCGAAGTCCCATCGGCTATCGATTACGAGCCCAAGGTACTTCATTGTTGGCTCGATGCCGATGCTTACGCCCCCTACGGTTATGCTGGTTCCCGCAGGTGGCCCCCTCCGAGGCCCGTGGAAACACATAGCCTCGGATTTGTGGAGAGCCACCTCGAGTCTCACCCGCCGTATTCGACCCACGACTTGAGCAACCCCTGCCGTGGCCTTTAGTGCCGCGCTTCGGTACGTTGCTCCCCACGCCATAACGAGGGTGTCGTGAGCATAACACGTTATGCAACGAACCGCGCAGCACCCAGTCGTATCCGATGTTCCACAGGAGTGGCCCTAGGACCCTGTGGAACACCGCACGTGCCAAAAAGGCTATTATAAAATTCAAGACTATTTAAACGACAAACAAGCTTGGATATGAACTGTTTGCTCTCTCTCTATGCTACTCAAATGAAATATTGTACCTAGGTTAAGTAAATATGTTTGTAAATAATCCAAAAAAACAGCCCGCTGAGTTTCTTGCCGGAGTCTTCTCAGGACAGGGCCTTTGACTTTGACTTACATACAAAAAGTCAACAAAAACTATGTAGCCCATTTCAATCTTAAATTTTATTAAATATACCTATCCTATGTGCCACTACGCGCTGATCACGTACATAAATGTTTGAAGCGTGAGCTGCGTGGCCTCCTGCAATACACCATTCAACTTGGTTCGAATATTTTGCAAAAGACTTAGAATTTATTTACAGTTTTCTATACTTAGTAGGGTGATTCTCTACTCTGACAAACCAAATGTGTAAAGCTTAGCTAATATGGATATGTTGCAACAAAAATGAATAAATTATTAGGTTTTATCATAAACTCACGCCTATATCCCCGAAGGGGTAGGCAGAGGTGCTAGCACCCACATTTCGCCAGTTTATGTTTAGGTCCCAATGTAATAGGTGGCGAGCCTATTGCCACTAACCGGGCACTTATAAACCTGCGATAAATACACACATAACTTCGAAAAGCATCGAAAAGTCATTGGTGTGTGCCATGGTAAAACCTGGGATCGAACCCGAGACCTCGTCTCAGCAGTCAGTTTAATTACAAATAAGTCATTAGAGTGTCCCAGCGGGTGGGACTGAAACTGAACATGGACAAGACGAGAGTCATGTTAAATATCCATGTGTCGCCCCCCCCCCCTTATTATTGGGAGGCTCACCTCTCGAAGTTGTTGATGGATATGTCTATCTGGGACAAACCGTACAACTAGGCAAATCCAACTTCAAGAAGGAGGTCAATCGACGAATCCAAGTCGGCTGGGCTGCGCTCGGGAAAATGCGCAGCGTCTTCTCGTCCAAAATACCGCAGTCCTTGAAGACAAAGGTCTTTAATCAGTGCGTGTTACCAATGATGACCTACGGTGCCGAGACGTGGTCCCTCACTATGGGCCTCATAAGGAAGCTCGGGGTCACAAAGCGAGCTATGGAACGGGCTATGATTGGAGTTTCTCTACGAGATCGAATCAGAAATGAGGAGATCCGTAGACGAACTAGAGTTACCAACATAGCAGAGCGAGTCAGCAAGCAGAAGTGGCAGTGGGCAGGGCACATAGCTCGGAGAACCGATGGGGCAGAAAGGTTCTTGAGTGGAGACCACGTGACGGCAAGCACAGCGTAGGAAGGCCTCCCGCAAGGGGGATAGACGACCTGGTAAAGAGCGCAGGGACTCGGTGGGTGCAGGCCGCTACAGACTGGCCAAAATGGAAGTCAATAGATTAGGCCTATGTTCAGCAGTGGACTTCCTACGGCTGATATGAGGATGATGAATTAGAAAAATCTTAACATGGATTTTTAATATGGCACACGTTTCTGGAAGTATTTCTTTTCTCTCCCGCTTGTATTATAGAATATTGTTTTCTTCTTTGCGATACTATATTAAAATCATCATCATCTTCGCCTAAAGTAAAACTTTTGTTCAAAAGATTTATTTCAACATTACTTATCTAATTCTGCAAATTTTTCTTGAGTTAATAAAATCTTCAAACATATCGACATCCATTATAAGCAATAGAAAAATTATATAACTTCAATAAAAAAGTACCTTTTTTTTTTTTTTTCGGATACCCCCCCGCGTGCCAGCGGGGGCGGTTATGTCGGGCTTGAACCGACTAAAACCGCACGCCGTCTCGGGTCTACAGACGCCGGTATGATAAAATTGCGCGTGAGCTACTCGTTATTGAAAACGGTTGACTGATTTGAATTTACGCCGGGCGAGTAATGCAAACGGGCGGGTGGTGCGCGGGTGAACCTCAGCGTGATCCCCGCGACCCGCGCTGTAGTAAGATCGCGTTTCCTTCTGATGTGGCCACGCGGCCCACCGGTGAACCATAACACTCAAATGCAATATTTATAGTGTAAAAATATGTATAATTTTGAATAGATAGTATATAACCTCATCTTTTTAATGGCTTAGGTAGAAAAAATCTTTCCACTTTTCTTCAATGAGTTTTCTCACCCGGCTCACGCGGCTAGCCGCGTGGCGTTCAACGTGTTAAGTAAAAGGTACAGGTGTCAGGTTAGCTTCAAAAGTGGTGGTCTATGGGAACCCTCCAAGTTCTTCAGGACCCGAGCCGACCTCACCAGCAAGCCGTGGCCGGTACACTTGCTTTGGTTGGCCGGTTGGGGTCAGACGGCAGTGAGCCAAAATAAACCAAATCGTGGCAGTGAAGAGGGGGAGGGCAGACCCAGGGCGGTTCAAAAACTATAATATATCAGCACAGCATATCAGGTAGGACCTACGGGAGTTCGTCAAAAATTCTACTGTTCTATCAACAGGTTCTGGTTCTACTCAGCAATCACACATGATGTGAAACAGAAACAAACCAGTGAGGGAGGCACCACTTTAAATAGTAGGTTATCACAGTAATAATAAAACAAAAGCACTTGAATCATTAATTTACTCTGAGCCCGAGTTGGCCATATTACAGAATACAGTGCTTAATAACATTGAACTTACCGATTTCACAACGAGGTCACTAAGAAACCGTAACTCGACACGTCCACTACCTCTCGCGATCGCACGACCAATAAACTATCACAAACACTTGAAACGGCAATGGCAGCTGATAGCTGTGACTTGCTTCCTCTCACTGGGCTTGTCGACATGTTAAGACCACGATACACACACACTTTGTCGTTAGGTAATATATCTCAACAGCGCTTAGCTGAAAAGTAGTCGAAACGAGGTTGTAACACGTGTTTGTGCCGTAGACACAATATCCTTCAGTTGTTCGACCTTAAACAAACCTATGTGGGCTGACCGTTTGAACAGTGTGCGCTTAGCAATATGAATTACTAGCTTTTGCCCGCGGCTCCGCCCGCGTAGATGTCGGTTATCGCGACAAAACATAGCCTATGTCCTTTCCCAAGGTCTAATCTACCCCTGTACCAAATTTCAGCAAAATCGGTTCAGTGGTTTAGGCGTGAAAGCGTAACAGACAGACATACAGACAGATTTACTTTCACATTTATAATATTAGTAAGGATTATATCTTTGATGAATACTCATCGCAGGAAAAGGTGGTGTAGTTAAAAATGCTAACTAATCATAACAGCCACTAATATCGAAAATCTAAAAAAATCTGATGTAGACACAGCTAGTCATTTACAGTATGTTGTGAATATCATCAGGTACGTTTCATGCAGGGGTGTGTGTTGGGTAACCTCCTCGAGTGTCGCTCCGATTCCGATTCCGCTGCAGTCCGGTGGGAACGGAATCGGAGCGGCCGGTACACCCTGGGCGGCGGTCAATGGCTTCCCCTTCACCCCTTCATAGGGTTGGCATTGATCGTCGGCCAATACCCAACGTGGCGGGAACACATCGCTCTCCGTACTCCTCTGCTTTCAGAGGAGACAGGATGAGCGATGCTGTTAGTGGTGAGATGGCCCAGGGTCAGCCGGGCTGCGAGGGATATGCTCTATGGGTAACCTTACACCCCGGCGTCTGAAGACCCGAGACGGCGTGCGGTTTTAGTCGGTGCAAGCCCGACATAACCGCCCCCGCTGGCCGGCGGGGGGTATCCGAAGGGATTTCCGCACGATAAAAAAAAAAAAAAAAAAAAAAAAAAAAAGGTACGTTTCATGCACAATATTGCTTTTACGCCCATGAAAACTGACTTTTTTAATACAGAATAACATAGTACAAACAATATAATGTTTTGTTGTTTGAACACAGAAATATTTGTAGTGTTGTATCGTGATGATAGACCTTTATGTTGACAATTTATTGATAACCTTCCAGTTCGGCCACCGCGAACTGCATAAGAATCGCAAAATATGTACCGATAACAGATATATTACGAAATGTGCGAGCTGTGCGAAGAGTACTGTCAAGGCCATAATCATACTTAAATCAATCTTATTTCTGCAAATGGCTGTCTTTACAGAGCTTTAACTTAGCAATACCTTTCTTGTAAATAAAAAAGACGAAGTGTGCGCACAATAACATTAAAATGGAATATTGAACGGCATCGAATAAATGTAAAAAAAATAACATGACTAAATACCTAAATTGTACACGCGAAATCCGGATGGCGCTGCGTAGTTATTTAAACTTATAAGAAATGGTTAGATTTTATATATAGTAATTGGCAAGTTATTCAGATGAATACACTATTTTATCTTTATTAAATTAAATACATTGATTGAGCAGTTGCACTTTACTAGTTTGCCCTGACTGCGGGCAGTGGATCCCCATCCGTCTCTGGGTGTGGTTTCTTCCGGAAAACGCCAGTTTTCCCGGGAAAGGCAAAAAAACAACTACCACGTGACCACGTGCACCCAGAAGGAGACGTCCCAGAGGCGTAAAATTTTCTAGACGGAAAGAACCCAGTGTAGGCAGCAGGAGAGCGTTATAAGCTGATTTTTAGCGTGTATAGTTTTTAATATATAACTAAATAAAGGTGACAACTATGGGCATAAACAACTGCCAAACTAGACGCGCTACAAGGATTCTGCAACTGTTATCCTGTGCGCGCTCATCATTTCTACGAATGTGCAGATTTTTGGATTAAAGACTTTAAGAAACACAATTTAAAAAACCAAAATTTTCAGTTTTTCAAATTTTTTCTATGCTTAAATTTCAGGAATTTCAAATCATTTATTCTAGAGCACTAGTATTTTATGGTGGTTATTCTGCATTTTTAGATATTACGGATCCGGAGATATTGAATTTTTTATGCTTTTTGGCTATAAAGTCTAAATTAATAATTAAATAATAATTTTTGGCTCGGGACCGGTTTTTCCAACCCCTAATATATTGCATGGACCATAGCCCAAACACCAGCTTCAAAAATGAGAATTTTGGAAAAATCGGCCATTTTGATTTTTCTGGTATAAATTTTTAAATTGAAATAGGTCCAAAACCATACGACCCACAAGAGTGGGATTTTTATTGTTGGGTGCCTTATAGTACCCTGCTTCTGTCTAGTTACCTTTCAGGAGGTTTCCAGGGTTTTCAGTTTTTACCCTTGAAACCCTTATCAGCTGAAAGCGGAGGTCTTGTCGAGACGTCCGCCGTAAACCCGAAGTCTCTCCGACCACTAGGACCGGAGATATTAACTGTCAAAGCTCGGGTCTGACAGTTCGGCGGCCAACTTGGAAAAGTTTGGTGGGTACCGGAACCATAAGTCGTGCGAAGGTGCGGATTTCGTTGTTGGGGTCCGGGGGTTACTCGCTAAACAGTGGGCCACTTTTCGGCTGAGGGGGGGGTCCTAAAACATCGACTTGCTGGGGGCTGACTTGCGGATAAGATGAAGTCAACACGTCCAGGAGTCGAAACTCGAGCTTTCTGCGACCACTGGAACCGGAGATATCAGCCAACAAAGTTAGACTTTAACAGGCGGCCATCTTGTTTTTCTTTAACAACGGATATCTCAGGAACCAGTGGTCGTAGAAGGACCGGATTTCGAGTATTGGAACTGCGTGGAGCTGCCCCAGGAATCTAAGACACTTCTGGGTGCTTTCAGGCACTGAAAATTTCAGGTCCTGATACCACCCCAAGGGGGTAGATCTCGCTGAGCCTTCAACGACGAGCCCAATCGCGAGCAAATAGGACCACTGGGAGAAGAGAAAACCACGACAGAAGTTTTGGGTTTCTTGGTTTCTCACCTAAAACCAAAAATTTAAACTCGGGTTTCCGCCGAACCAGTGGGCCTAGGAACCCCGTGTTTGGTATCGTTGGGGAGGGCTCGGGGAGCGCTACCTATTGGGCGCTATCTATTGGAGTGGCTCTACATAGAACCGATCTAGAAATCGTGTGTAGAGTGGCAAATATTTGAACGTCAGTGTTCAGACTCAGTACACTTGTACCTTAAGAAAGGGCCTAAACGCGCATATCATCTTTGAGACAATCGCCCGTACTGATTTTTCTTTTTGGTATTAATAGTTTGTAAGTAATTTAAGTTAATTTTTAAATAAAGAACACGTGAAGTATCATATTTACGTAGACTGAAAAACCAAAATCACTTCCCGGCACGTTCTTTGAGTTTGGAACGAAGAGCGCGCCGGCAATGTTGTATGAAACGGTGTGCTGTTTGAATTTAGAACTCTTCCATCTATCGTACACATTGCGTTTTCGTGGCTGTATAGCCACAGATGCGTTTACCTTTCGGCACAAACTGTAAAATAAAATAAAAATTGGCGGTAAAGCGGAGTTCGTTGTTATTTTGTTAATAAAATAATTAAAATGAGTTCCGATGATTCTGAAAGTGAAAATGAAGTGAACATTGACTGCACTCCACCAGATTTAAGATCGGAAGCTAATTAGCGATTAAAAACCTGCTGCCAGCAAAATCAAAAGAAAACTATATGAAAGTATATGAAAATTTCATGTTCTGGAAAAAAGAGAAAAATGCAAAATTGTTCTCAGAAACAGTGTTTTTGGCGTATTTCAATGAAATTGCTAAAACTAAAAAGCCGTCTACATTATGGGCGATTTATTCTAGGCATTGACTTGAAGAACTACGGAAATTTAACAACTTTTCTAAAATGGGTTCAAAAAAAATCAATCCTCTGGGTTTAAGAGCAAAAAATCGAAGATTTTGACTGGTGAAAACATAAAGCAGTTTCTACTCGAAGCCCCAGATGATATATATTTAGCGACAAAGGTAAATGTAATTCTATTATACTTACTAATATTAAGAATGTGGAAGTTTGTGAAAATGTTTGTTTGAGACACAATTACGTACGCCAAACGGCTGGCCTTATTTGGTTGAGTTGCTTGACTGTTGGTACAGAGGTAGACTATAATTTATGTGTCGTTTTTAATACTATATTGTTCGTGAAAGCCGTAGCTTGATATTTATTTTTGTTTGTTACAGCTTGCTCAGATTTTGGGCGTTAACGGAGCATGCTGAAGTGTCGAACTCTATAATATTACCACATAAGACATAGAATGTAATGATAACACAGGTATAATAACCTTGCGCGACACTAAAACAAAAATTGACCGGATGTTCGTTGTCCGAGGAGAGTTCCTTATCATTTAGAATATACTGCTTCCGGGCTGTTTGGCCGTGGTCCATCTGAAACTTGTATTCCAGACGTTTCATCGATCACTGCGGTCGACATCTGCAGTGGTACACGTCGGGACGCCGTCGAGTGCGTAGAAACTTCCTCGACGGCGCCGACTTCTAAACAGCAATTAAGTTTCCAGCCACCTACCACTGACCAAGTATCAAATTCCCAGTCCCGTCAGAAATACAACAAACAAACCTAAATTTGCCTAGAAAATCGATAACATTTTCGTTCAATAATTGTCCTAACATGAGCAATATAACTTTTAATATTAATTAAATTTATTATGTACAAGGCCCTTTTTTATTTCCTTGCATTTTTTTAAGAAAAATACTTTTTATACCTCGGCCTAAATGGCAATTGCCTGTCTCGTATCATTGACGTCCTCGCCTGCGGCTCGGCCTTCAAACTCATACTCGACCTGCAATTGCCTATTTCGCTGCCTTTGCAATAATGTACTATTAAGTGACTATTTTTAGACTAGTGCCTTATTGGCTATCAAAAGACGAGTAGCAGGGCTACCAAAGACTGATAGAGTGACTCTACCATCACTTAATGTTTTTTGAAATAACGGGTTTGACGGTTTGAGTGGATTTAGCTCTACATAGAGTCCAGTTGTAATTCCTTTTGTCTTATTTCACAGTTTTAACTATCGGCAGGCAAGAGGGTGTGATCGTTCCTGGAAGTCGGTTGGAGCACATCGGTTGTGATCTGCACACATACATTACACACACATAATTACACATACCCTAGGTTACACACACAAACACGCGCCTACGGAACACGTATATACAACACAACACATCACATCATCTACACACAACATAACACCCCCAGGGACAGTCCAGATCGGACAACCGGTACTGTACCGAGTCGTGTGCCTGCATAGAATCATCAACTACTTCTGGACCTAGTTAAGTTAGTTTGAACGATTAAACCCTTATTTTATAATTTGAATTTATTTAAACTATTGACATCTTAAAATATTAAATTTTTAAATGTTTACTGCGTGTACTTTTTACACTATTTCATTTTATTTTTAATTTTAAAACGCGCTCCTTGGCTGGAATCGTGAGACCAGAAAGATCGCCAGTTCAGAGGCCAGGAACCTCATTAGAAAAAACTAATTCCAAGTCTCCAAAAGATAATGTCAGCCCCGGAGTGGAGCGACGCCTCCTCGGATCTGTAAGGCTAAGTGTGGTTGAGTTGGAGCTCCGCGAAGGGGACCAGCAGATGAAACAGTCCCGGGCACCATCCAACACGCAAAAGAAGGGGAAGGATATCGGGGAACGACCCCCATTACCCCTCCCAACAGCCTTGGAGCGTTACTCAATCGCACAAGACTGTTATGATATTCTACAACACCAACTTACAATATCAGGCAATATAAAGCGGGAAATAAAAACGGAAATTGCGCGCAGGGCAGAATTACTAATGGCGATCGTAAAAGCCTACGAGAGAGACCGGAAGGCAGGGAGCACGAGGCAGAGCATTGGGAAGACGGAGGCTGCTGCTACTGTTACCCCAATCTCGGCCAATAATAATAACCAGGAAATATTGAAAAAGATAAAAGAAAACGAAAGGTTGTAGAAAGAGAATGGTAGGATGTTATGTGAGATGAAAGAAAGGATAGAACAGTAAGATGCAAAAGAGAGAGAGAGAGAACGTAAGTGGGGGCGATTACGTATGCGGGTGTAGCGGCGGGCTGCCCTGGAGCTCATTTGCCGGAGCGGACGACGCTGCACTGTATATCGATCACGTCCAAGGATGAAGGAGTCACAACTGAGGAAGTGATGGAAAGATTTAGAAAGGTGGCGAATGAAGATGAAGGATGGGTGACAGTAGAAAAAGTAAGAAAGGCGAAGGATCGAAGGGCAATTATAGGATACAAGACGGAGGAAGAAAGGAAAAGGGCACGGGGGAGACTGGAGGAAAGGGAAAAGGACCTCTCCGTAGAGGACATAAAAAATGAAGACCAGCTTATCATCTTGTATGGGGTTCCTAAAAATCAACGGGATGAGGACCTGTTAAAAGCCATAAGGTCCAGGAAACATGACGTGTTTCGGAACGTGGCCCCAGAGCAGGTCCGCATGGCTGTTCCCTACAGGAAGACGCTCTACGGAGAAAGGTTGCGTCCAAGGTTCAATGGGCGGACCCTTATTGTGGAATCTGTTATTGGATCCTGTGCTCCATCAGCTGGAGAGTAGGGCGGTTCATGTGCAGGCTTTCGCGGACGATGTAGTGTTGGTGTTCGATGAGGGAGGGCAGTGCCGCCCGCGCGAAGACCGATTGTCGTTTTTTGGTTATATCTCCGATTCTACTTAACCAATTGCAATCAAACATACAGTCGACTTTAAGTCTGATCAAACCTTTCTAATAACCGCATCATTTTGCGTGACCAAATAGATAAACAGACAAGAATCCAAAAAAAATGTGTTCAGAGTCGTTCATTTAACATAACCCAAGTATTTTGATTTACATATCTCCAATGTAAATGTAAATTAGTTGTGTCAGTACGACACAACCGATTTAATGTCTAATGTCGTGATACGAAGGACGGTTTTGTTTGATGGGTTAGGTTAGGTGCACTGCGAGGATCCTGGCGAAGACACGGCGCTACACACGTTAGTGGAGTGCCCTGCGTGGGCGAGTCAACGCCGGGATCTCGTTGCGGTCCTGGGCGTGGACGTACTCTCGTTGGAGACCATGGTGAGGGCCGTGGTCTCCGACGCGACGGGAGCAAGTGGCACGCCGCCGCCTCTTTCTGCGAGCAGGTATTGCGCGCGAAAGAGACGGCGGAGAGGGAGCGGGAGAGAACCCTGCCCCCCGAGTTTCGCAGTCTGTACGCCGCAGACTCATCTACGTCCGGGACTACCGACCTCCATGATCGGGGCCTGAGGACGGCAGGTGGCCGACTCGCCATAATTACAGAAGCAGGCCGTGGCGAAGGCGTGTCGTGTGTGCCCTACACACGCCTGCCAACTCACCGAAGCGGGATAAAACCCGACCCCACCAGGCGAGGCCGCGGTGGCGGCCACAGTCCGCCGGCAACCCTGGGGTTATCCTTTCGAGGGCTTACCCGGGGTGCCCGGCAGCGGACACTTGGGGAGGACACCGTGCGGTTTTAGTTGAGACACGACATAACCACCCCCGCTGGCCAGCGGGGGGGTATCCGAAGGGAATCCCGCACGTTAAAAAAAAAAAGTACAGTTATACATACTTAGATACATTTAACTTCGTAAATACATATTATATTATACTTAGAAATACCCAGACCAATGCAAATATTATGTATATTTTGTGCATACAAATATTTGCATTGAGTAGGAATCGAACCCGTGACCTCCGACGCAGCAGTCGAACGCTCTACCGCCAAACGCCACACCGCCACCACATTTGTTTTGGCTCTTAGGTTATAATATATTTGCTCTGTGGGCACCCAGGTTTCTGTCTGTTTAGTACATATTCAATTATGTACCTTGTGGTTTTTCAGTTTTGTAAGCGTAAAAATGCGTGCTGAAACGTGTTATAATTTATAATTTGTATTCATGCGACATCTAGCCATTTAATTAGGAACTACTCACGTAAATAATACAACACGTCCCTTGCAGCAGAGATGCTAGGCGTTCAGTCATATTTCCACAGATGGCGTGATCTATATACGACTTCACAAAAGTATTGTTTTTAACTAGTTGTGGTCGCGACTTCGTCCGCGTGGACTTTGTTTTTTTTTTGCGCAGAACCCTAATTCTTTTTCTGAAATTTAAGTAACCTAATTGGCTGGGATAAATGTATTCAGCCCCTTATTTCTATCCAGATACAGAGACCAGATAAGTATAAGAAATTTCGTGTTTCGTACTCTGAAAATGTCGATCCAGCTGGTGCGTTCAGACTGTGGACCCCCATATACATAATGGCGCTGTACGGGCGCTTGATCGGCACTCGCTATTCAGATATGTGGCCACGCTTGTCACCGAGAGACAGTATTTATTTCTGATGCTAGCTGTTGCCCACGGCTTCGCCCCCGTGGAATTCCTTGCCCGTTCCCACTTCCCATGGGAACCTATTCCAGGGATAAAAAGTAGGCTTTGTGTTATTCCAGACTATGATCTATCGTTGTATTTTCAGCCAGATCCGTTTAACCGTTAGAGCGTGATTGAGTACCTAACAAACATTTTCGCAAACTTTAACATTGTATAATATTAGTAGGATAGTAGGCAGTAGGATTCACTGGCACAATTGTTTTCTAAGAGAACATTAACTTTTGATCACGTACGCCGTGTCAATAAACAGACAATACAGTGCAATTTTGATTATAAGTATTTCATCTGGCAAGTCTCACGAGGTGCTCTTAGGCAAGGGCCCTGCGGTATTATCTATTTACATTCGAGAGTTTACGAAACATTATCACAAATGACAACAGAAGTTCTGACTGAATGCTTCACTTGTTACAGGAAACGACTGTTTGTTGACTTAGCTCGGGGCGAACAACTCCTGATTCCCACAGCGATAAGGTGCACGTCAGTGTCACTGTAACCTATGGACAGCAGTTACAATGAACGTTTTACTACAAATTATTTTTTTGGTCGGTGTTGTGGACTGTGAGTATACGCGTGCTATATTTACTTCTAGTTTGAAATTGAAAGGAAGGTTATCAAATATAATTAAATCGTGGAAATTATATGTAACGTCTGTATAGTGCATAATATTACATTGGTACGAAAGCAATGATAGTCCAGGCATTCAGCTACTGGCAGCTCACGGTTGTTCAGGTTTGATCTTCGTTCACGCATCTCTCATTAGTCTTGTGTATATTAGAAATGAAAAAGTAAAGTCGTGAAGTAATCTGTGAGGAAACCCGAGTTCTCCATTAGACGCGATGGCGCCATGGAGACGCGAGCATAATTTTTTTTATGAAAAATATTCAATGGGGTGAAGTTCTTTGTCTCCGCCTCTGTTCAACAAACCCTGACAGATAAGTCGGCTTATCTAGACTAAAGAGCACTATCCAAGTCTTCTTCAATAGCTGGTAGTAAAGAATCCTTCTTGCACTTCGTCCATTTGTACTTATAAACCGATATATTTATTCTTTTCAGACACCTGCACTCAGTTCATAACAGTCGGATCCAGCAGTCGCAGGCCGGGAAAAGCAACGTGTGACAATTCGAGCAAGTCTGCTTTAGTGGAGCAATTTTTTAACATAATTTTCAATGAGTTTCATACCGCCCCGCCAGTGTGTGTTTGCGTTCAAATGTGTCCTGACCAGCCAACATACTGTTACCCTAATGGATGTATGAAAAGAGCTGAGACTAAAAAAGCTGAAATACCGCTGCCAGTAACTCATATTAGTGAAAACTCGAAGCCCATATTCCTTTTAGAGCAAACAAATGACTTCATGCGTGATCTTTTGAATAAAAATTACATCGATGAAAGCAAAGCTGCCTCTATGCTCGGTATGATTTCTATTTAATTTATCCATCGATTGTTGATTTTGCTAGGTACAGAATTGAAAGAATTATGAAATATAAATGTATATTGATTGCCCGATTGACTGAACTGATCGGTGTAGAGTGTAGGTCATTTCAGCGTAAAGGTTAAGGCTGTAATTAATATTTTTCTAAGTTTCTACAAAAACTTCTGAAATTTGCTTTTATACTGTATTCATTGAAACGGTTAACTCAAGTAATTATATACTAAGTATTCATCATTTTAGGTGTATCAAAACAAGCGAACATTGTGCCAATAAATCTTCGACCTGATCCATTTAAAGATAGATATAAAATTCTATTCAAATACAAGAAAATGCCAAAGGTTGAACTGAAGTACAATCTTGGTGAACAAGTGAAGAACATGAAGTCAGATGTTTTAAGAAAAGATAATGTGGATGTTTCAAAAACAAGATGGCCGTTGAATAAAATAAATTCGAATCGTGTAAACCGACAGCGAATGTATTCTGATTCTCAAGGAAGTGAAAAGTTCTTCATGACTACCATTTCTGAAAAAGAAGTTCAGCATTACCCACCAAAGTATTTTAAAAGGGAACTGGTTAATATTACAAACAATTATACAGAAAAAGTTGACGTTAAATCAGTTGGAGCGACCGCACTAGAAAATAATTCTTATTCTTTGGAAAAAATAATTGACAGTTTAATTGAAAGTAGTTTCGAAGCTAATAAAACATTAAATCTGATTCCACAAAACAATACGAAGTTTATAAAAGAAGTTACAATCGAAACTAGTGATATAATTTCAGAAACAACAGAAGCTGTAGTTACTGAAGGAAAAGTTACAAAACCAGTCATAACTACAACTGCACCTCGCAATGACACGACTAATGTCACCACAACTGTTATATCAATGAATTTCACAAATGAAAATAATGATAAGAATAAATACTTTGAAAGCGATATAACAAACAGAACTAATGCAATGAACAAAATGATTGCATCTTTATCTAAAAAAATTGAAATTCAAAATAATACTAGTTTAGAAATAATGCGTCGGATGGTTAGAAACTTTGACTTTAATTCAATTTCAGATAAGTTAATAGAGCAGTCTACATTGAAAGAAAATGTTGAAGTTGTAACTATGAAAAACACAAAAAGATCGGCCGACTATTTTACAAGAACGACAAAAAAGGGTAGACAAAGGTTGGATAGAAGACTTCAAAATAGTAAAAATAATTAGTTAAACTACGACAGATTAAATATTAGACTGTCACTTAAAACGTTGTGGGTATTAGAATGGCGGGACCCAGAATACAATTAATAAAAAAATCAGCTTGGCTAAAACAAATGCGCATATTAATAAAAAGGTGTGTAAGTATTAAATAGAATAATTACATATTAAATTGAATTTATATACAGTAGTTGAATAGTAAGAGCACTACAATCGTTACTGCAATTGATGGAGGAGGAGGAGAAGAAGGAGGAGGATGGAAGGTAACAACTCAATCTCAAAATTGGTAGTCAATAAATATAAATATAATCCAAAACCTCGTAACTGTAGATCGACAGGCAATCAAAAGGCTTTTTCTTATTATACTTTAGTAACCTAGTAGTAGTCTAGTGATTTTATGTTTACTGCTCAGCACCTTTTAGCGTGATGATTCATACACTGGATGTCGATTGGTGGCTTTTCTATGACATGGTAACCTTGACCTGATGCTGCGGAATGAAGTTGTTTGCAGGAAACCCTATTCGTCAGCGACTTACAGCAGATATGGCATGTTTGGACTCATTAGAAAAGTCACCATGTTATGGTGTACATACTATGGTGGTCACCATGGTATGTTAGGCAGATGCTAATCGTAGCACTAGTACCTATTTCTTATTCGAAACTTATAAAAATAATAAATTTAAAATTTAAAAATGTTGGCCCTTTAATAAAATGACCTAGTAATATTTTGATTCAAGATACTGTTTTGAGGTTATTCTTTTTTGTGTCGAGGGCTTTTAAACATTTAGTATTATATATTATATATAGTGGTTCACCCAAGTGAACCATGGTAAGAAATAACTTCCCGCAGTCCACCCAGGTGAACTACCCAGGTGAACCACGACCCATTCCCACAATGAACGAAGAAGGCGTGCCTTTCTCCTTTGAATGTTCGTTCGTTTGATCAATCAATCTTAATATTAGTGTACCACAGTAGAATGAGGGCTTACCACTATTTTAAGGAATGACAAATAACACTTTGAATGAACATAATCTCGAAATTGATCAATAAAATATTTGATATTCAACCTATTGTTATTTACTGCTTTGAATGCTTGTTGTAACTTACTGTTGTATCGTAGTTGGTGTACAAGTATCGTACTTTACAAGTCTATTATAAAATTTGTAACGATAGACCGATGGACTTCATGATTTTTTAGTTAATTTCCAAAGCCAAGGTTCGAAACTAGTTGCGTATATATTATATATTATACTATCTGTTGCCCACAGCTCCGCCTGTATGAAGTACTGGTTTTGGTGTGAAAGAATAACAAACGTCCATCCAACCAACCAACTTCACAAATAGTACATAGAAAGTAAGATAGCAGCTATGTAGTTACTGCACTTGTAGTATTGGGCATCCCCTGTAATAGATAGATAATTCTTTATTGTACAACAAAATAATTAGAGATACAAATTTGGAACATGCAGTTAAATGCATTATTATGTTTCTGTGACATGAAGGCAGACATTTCGGTCTGGTGATCATGCATGCGGACGCGGTCTGTTTGATTTTGGGATGTGACATAACTAATATGATAAGTCTGACAATGTACACAGCAACTCGATCAGTAGGTCGTAACAGTGAGGTTTGCCTTCCCTAGGCGGCGTATGATTACGTGGTGCCACCATATGAGTTATAGTGGAATCTTAACTCCGCGACTCTGGGCTTTACATACATTCACCCAACCGGGAGAGTACTGGCAAAACTTGTACTGCTCGTCGAAGCTGAAGGGCACAATCTCTTCAGTTTTTGAACTAATTGTAATTTTTTATCTTTTTGGATTTTTATTCAGGTAACTTAGGATCTACAGGAACATAAATAAATATTTAGTTACTAACAAAATTCTACAGAAAGGGCTCGCTTTGTTTCTACACCTACACTAATGAAACATAGAAATTAATGTCGGCACTATTCAACACGAAATTAATTCAAGTCTGCTTTGAAGAGCCACAATTTGAAATACTTATAATAAACGATATTGTCCAGAATTAATTTACCTCGGCCTGTCCTAAATTATACGCAATGAAAATTGTAATTTCGGACGATGCTCCTGGAACACTCAGAAAGGGTTGATGTTCAGGGTAATGGTGGAAAGCATCTGTGTCCATTTCACGAAATGTGTCGAACACGCCTGCGTCTGCCCACCGCTTCTCAATATTTTTTTGTGAGAAAGATATTTGTAATGTGGGATATTCAATGTCCCATAAACGAAATATCTCGACGCTAGAAAGGTAAAATATATAAATGCCTATATTGATCCGGACCGAGTAATAAAATTATTGGAATCAGCGAGGCACGAAAGAGATTTATTCTGAACTACTTTTTGTAAACATTGATTCTTCATAGTCATGAATCCTTGCGCTTTATAATCATTATGATTCTGTTCTATACTCTGAAAGCCAGTCACACCAAGGTTAACTATGGAAATTCAAGCAAAATATCCGTTTTTTCCTCGGGTCTCTGTGTTGTACAAAGTTGACAGCAAGTGAATCTTTGGGAACCAGAGTGAATAGCCTCGATTAACGCTATTATTGCGGAATAAAAGTAGGTTATTAACTCTAATAAGCTTTCATAGCCCTGTATAAGATTATTAGCCAAATATAGTGTCCATTACGTCAGGGCTCCAGCTTGCCATGATTACACTGCGGATTATTTTCGTGGTGACGTGATTGGTACTCAGAGATTTATGTGTAACTTTTATAAATGCATTCTTGCTTTTCGTTTAAGATTGAATGCAGTGATTTTATTTACTATCAGCCAACATGGTCCATGTCTATCGCATGTCTTGTCAATAGATGTAACATAAAGACGGAACACACCTCACTAAAAAAGATTAGTAAGTTCTTTAGACTGTGATATGTAAGTATAGATAGTATCTGTGTAACCAACGGTTAATAAAACCTATTAAATTTCAAACCGTTACTACTTACGATAAGGTTGGTTAATTTGACTTCCAAGATTTGTAAACAGATGCGTCTGATGATGCCTATTCAATTTTTTTTTCTCAAATGGCAAGCAACGCTGATGTCGACGGTTCCGCTAATGCCAACTAATGAATAAATAATAGACATTCGTTAACCTTAATTTGAGTTTCATTCTCTGATTTTCTTCACTAGCAAAGCCGCATTCTTAATTCATTCAAATAAAAGAAAAAATCCAATTTGTACCGGAAACAAAGCAGAGGCGTCCTGAAGAGCCTTTTTCTATTAAGTTGTAAGAAAAAAGTTTCCCCATTTGATCCATTAAGCCGAGGCGAGACACTTCGGCTCCTGCCGTACATTCTAATAATATTGGTAATTTTGTTTATTACCTTTTGTCCAAAGTATATAGATATATTTAGGTATGTTGTACTATGTATGTACACATGGCGAGTACCACGTCGAGTGTGTCGGGTGCTTGTAACCAATTGGTGCCAGATATTTTTTCTGATGACCGATTAGCGAATGCTCTGCGAATTTAAAGCGAATCGATATTACTGAAAAGAGGGATTGGTTTGTGGAATCAGTTCGCAACACTTAGGCAGAACTAGCTTTAAGATATCTAATAAATAATTTGGGGGACATTTTGGGCAAATCAATGATTGAACCATTTAGATCAGGGGATTCTGTTTAATCCCCCATGTTGCACCGCCGCTGTCGCGCGTCGTGACCTCTGGCCACTAACTTCGGTAAACGATTAAACTCTGACAAGATCTGCAGTGGGACATCGGTTGAATGTCTAGTGGCACGAACAGAATTGATATCAATGTACTTACACGTCAGGGGTGTTATTGAACTGAGTTTTTAAATAAAACTGTTTCCACGGGATTGGAATTCAGTGGAAATAATAAAATGACATCAAATAAAGCGCTATAGAATCCGATTTCAATGTGTAATATTCGCATAAACTTCCGACAACATCATGGTTTTAAATTACACATAAAATTAAATGAAACCGTAGCACTTAATTGCCAGTTACACATTTATATATGACCAGCGTTCTAAAATGTATTGTGTGTTTTCTACGACATTCTACACAGCGCATTCTAGACCCAAAGTAAGCAAAGGTTAACTAGCTTGTGTTATGGCCTCCAGACTGCGGATAAACATACTTATATAGTTTTTTTTTGTAAATACATACATATTATACATAGAAACACCCAGACCAATGCAAATAGACATATTCATGTATACAAATATTAGCACTGAGCGGGAATCGAACCCGCGCCCCATGTCGTAGCTGTCGAATACACCGTTTATGTTGCAAACGCAATTCTCACTTAACAATATCATTGTATACTGTGTAAGAGTTTAAACGCAAGTCTATAATTTCCAATACCATTTTTGTCACAATACTTGTCTAAGCAAAATTGTAAATAAAAATTTGAACGAGCTCGCCTGGCCTCAGACACCCCTACCTGTTCGTTTTCGTTCGTCCGTTCGATCGCAAAATTGCAGATGTAAGTTTACCAACGTTCTTGTCTTCGGTCCATGGCACTGAAGGATCGACGCTTCCCGTGACCATAGGGTTGGCCATTGCCTCGCTCGAAGAATTCGTATTGCCATTCAACGCAGTAATGCCGTCAGCCTTTTGGGCATGGTCCTAGCAGTGTTCGATGGCGAGGAATTTATTACTATTATAGTAATATAATAATATATATATATATATAATATATATATATATATATATATATATATATATATATATATATATATATATATATATATATATATATATAATATATATATATTATAATAATAAGCTAAAAAGAAATTTTTTTTTTGTACAAAATGTAGTTTGTTTATTATTTATGTTTAGTTGTATATATTTTAGGCCTCAATAAAATGTATCTCTTTAAAAAAAAGGAATATAGACAAAAAACTATTAAAGGAATTAATTTCATTTTAGAAATGTAAATACCATGATATCGAGAAGAAAGATAAAAAGCTAGCAGGCAAAGTCACGGGCAACCGCCAGCATCCAATAGAATCGCAATAACGCACAGTTCCTCTTACACGTTCAGTCCGGGATGCGAGTAAAGTACTGAAACTTGTAAAATTCATTAAGTTTCGTTCGCAACCGTATAACTTTTTGTGGGGCACCTAAATTTGTGCCCCAAACATCTTGATAACTCTTTCGGATGAGACCGCGAGGCCGAAATGATTTAGGACGGTTTCTTGCTGGAGATAAAAACAAATGTTTCCCGCAAGCTGCCCGAACTCGCCGAGATTTACCCTGTTTTGTCCCAGTTTTTTCTTGCGGTTCTTTTTGGAACAGGCTAATTTACTCGCCTCTCGTATTACGATGATTGCACTTGAGATGTCTTGTTGTTTGTTATTTGGTTCTTGTATCAATAGTATAGTTTTATGTTATAGTTTAGTACAAAATTCAATTTCTTGTAGGTTCTTGAGTGATGGACGTGAAGAATCATCCGACCATATTTAACACGTCGATGATAACTAGCTAATCTCAGCAGAAGAATGTATGTCGTTATTCGATCTCAGATCAATAAATTGAAGAAATGTAATCTCTCCGCATAAGTCCATAAGCAAGAGATAATGTATTTCAACGCACACGCTTCCATGCAAGTGCTGTCGGCTGGCTGCTTGAGTTTGTTCACAATGATATGGAGTTAGGCCCTTTTACATCTTTCCTTTTTCTCCGTCTCCGCGATAGAGTTCTAGGAATTATAATGATGTAAAAAGTAAAACATTTCATATTTAGTATCATTCTTCATAGCAAAGCTTTGGAAAAATAATTAATTTTCCATCACATTATTACGAAATGTTGGAGCAATATTTACTGAAATCGGTCTTATTCGCTAATCCTCCAAATGTAAGCGGGGATCAGAAGAAAGTAATCTATGGCATTTTACTGGAGCACAAAGCGACAATAGACACAATCCCCTCTCAGTGGCCTAACTCTTGCAATATTTTATTATTCGTAGAAGCAGAGAGCCGCACAAGCATTGATTAAGTATACGAGTATAGAACTTTGTGCAATTTTGTACAATTATATTCTCGTGCCTTGCTGATCTCGAGGTGTAGCCAAGCGGAAGACGAAGTTAAGAACAAATTATACTATGGATTCCGCAACACGTTTGAACATATTTAGTTTGATACCTTTTTTTTTTGTCGGATACCCCCCCGCCGACCAGCGGGGGCGGTTATGTCGGGCTTGAACCGACTAAAACCGCACGCCGTCTCGTGTCTACAGACGCCGGGGTGTAAGGTTACCCATAGAGCATATCCCTCGCAATCCGACTGACCCTGGGCCATTCGCAGTGTCCCCTCTGATAACAGCAGAGGGGTACCGGGAGCGGCCCCCACCCCTGCGGGCCTGCAAGGCCCCGACCCCCTCGTGCAATGGGGTCAGCTGCCCATAAAAAGGGCCGGTTGGTCAGATTCTTGGCCGTTGACGTTGACGCCAGCTACTCCAGAGGAGCAATCAATGATGCGTCATCGCCCACGTTGCCCAGGGTGCACCAAACTTCGAGGTGATCCAACCAGTCGCACCCCCCAACCAGTCGCACCCCATTTAGTTTAATACCTACTTGTTATTGTAAATACATACATATTACATCGAAACACACATATATATTCATGCATACTAATTTGTATTCTGCCCTAATTGGGAATCAAACCCAAGTCACGACGGACAGGTCGTCAGAAATAATGATCTGATGGTCTGTAGTGTTCAACATCTTTTGTAAATGTTGAAGATACTGCTTCCGGGCTGTTTGGCCGTGGTCCATAGGAAACTTGTGTTCCAAACGTTTCGTCGATCACTGCGGTCGATATCTTCAGTGGGATAGGTCCGGGCGCTGACGAGTGCGGAGAACCCTCCTCGGCGGCGACTTCTCTGCGACTGATGTAGAGGCCCGAGTCACTGGCATGTACAGTAATATCTTCACAGCGACCCCGCAGGGGGCGCGTGGAATCGGCTTTTGGGATTTTTCCCTTCCCCGAGGCTTCTTTCGCGACGCCTGAAAAGGCGCCGGGCATGTGGGCGGGGGTATTCCCCTGTGGCTGGTGACGCCGGCAGGCCGCTAGACTTCACGCCGCCCGGCGGTCGACCCGAGCCGGGTGAGATCACTGGTTACCCAGTGAAGGCCCAGCTCCGAGTGACCAGCGACGAGGCGGCGGCTTTCCTGCGACCTCCGGCGTCCGTGCGTCTTCTTTTTGCTAGTGGCGGTCGCCCATGAAGCGAGCCGCCACTAGTCCGATGGATGCGAGGATGGACCTCAGCATCATATAAGCCTCTTGGCCCTCGACGGCATGCATCGCCTCAGCGACGAGCGCCTCCGCTTCCACTAGAATAGCAGTGGGGGTGGCCGCTGGGGAGTCTGCTGACCTGAAGGTCTGGGTGCGTTTCTCCGTCCTGGGAGTCGAGTCGGTCTGGCACGCCGCCTCCACCAGCTCCAAGGCGGGCTCCGGTGGGATGGACGGCGTGTATCGCGACGAGGGTGCCGGCGTGGCGGCTTCCTCCTCAGTCGCGGGCTGCGCTTTGCGGGACCTACGGCCCCCTCTTCTGCGGCGTCTTCTTGAAGAGGCTGCGGGTTTTTCCCCCCGGGAAGAGGGCGCGTTCGCCTCAGCCATGAGTGATGCGCCTTGCCTCTCCCCGAGAGGCTGTGGGTTCACCGGCGCTGGCCGGCTGTGCGGCCCGCTGGTGACAGCGGCTGTGCCCGCCTTCCTGTTCCGGGCCTCACGTCGAAAGACGGGGCACCGGAAGTGGTTGGCGGGGTGATCGCCACTGCAGTTCGCGCAGGTGGCGGGTTGTTCCCGCAGCCGGGGGCAGTCCCGTGCAGCATGCTCACCGCCACACCGCACGCAGGCCTGCATGCGGTGGCAGTGGTGGCTGCTGTGGCGGAACTGCTGGCAGCGGTGACATTGCGCGGGCTTCCGCTTCCCGCGCCAGGCTTCAATTTTCACCCCGGTCATGCCGAGGAGCTCGCTTACATCGAAGATGTCCGGGATGACACCTCGGGTCTTCTTCAGCACCACCAGGAAGATGCATCCGGGTCGTCCGCCGCGACCCCGAATAGCTCGTGTGTATTCGGGGTCGAATCCCAGCTCGCGAAGGTCCTCTGCTATCTCCTCTGGTGTGGCGTTCGTCGGCAGCCCTCTGATGGCCACCTTGACTCCTCGATCTGAGGGGGGAGAATAAGTGTGCCAGGCCACTCCTTCCTGGCTCTCCAATATGGAGAAGTAGGCCTGCAGTAGGCGGTATTCTTCTCCGTCCGTGGGAATGAAGCGCAGCCCTTTCCCGTAAGGGCGCGCGTTGGCCGGTCTTCCCAGTTGGGCTTTCAACTCCCGCAGATATCGGGCGAAGTTAGGCAGCTCCTCCACGATGACCGGGGGGTACCTCCTGCCTCGACCATCTGCGGGCGCTGCGGTTGCAGCTTCGGCGGCGGCGGGGGCGGCGTCTCCTTGAGGCGCGGCTGCGCTCGAGTTACGCGCCTTGTGGCGCTTGGCATCTTCTTTTTCGGCGGAGTCGGGGCTGCGCGGGCGACGCGCAGGTCCGGGGGCCGATGGGACGGTTTCCATCGGCGTCAGCTCCGGCTTGGAGCGACGCCTGACGGAAAGACGCAGGTCCGGGGTGACCGGGGCTGCGGCTGCGGGAGTTCTGGGTGAGTCTTGGAAGGACTCAATGGAGGCGAATGAGCTCTCCATGTCGTCAAAGGAGGGCGCGTAAGCCCAAGCGCGCGAGGCTGGGGACTCGCGGGCATCTTGGCGCGGGGAAGCCGCGGCCTGGTACCTCGCTACCGGCGTCCGGATCGCCTTCGACGTCGACGCCGTCACGGACGGCGGAGTCGAGGCGGGCGAAGCGCGCGGCGGCGGTTGCGGAGCGGAGCTCGGGCTCGCACGCGGCGCGGGCGCCTTCGCTGGCGCAGCGCGAGATGCGCTCAACCCGCCCGGCGGCGTGCGGGGGGGAGCGGACGTCCTCGATGCGCCTGCGGTCGGCGCACTGGCGAGCGCGCGCGGCGGAGTCGGCGTCTCCTTGGGGCCGGATACCGGTCCCTTAGAGGCGGTGGAGCCCTTAGAAGGGCTTTTTGGTGGGGGTCGGGGGTCCCGGGGGGGACTCCGAACCCGTGGAGGCTGCTTTGAAGAAGGCGTCTTCTTCATGGCTGGCTGAAGAAAGCAGGAGCGCAGCCGCGACCCGACAACGAAACGTTGGGCTGGGCGTGAGCGCGCGCGACACGTCCGGTGACTACGGCTGCGTCGAATACAGACGCGACCGTATGCACCGGCAGTCAGCGCGCGAGTGCGGGTCCGAGCGGCGAAGTCCGAGGTAGTAGGGCTTGCAGGCGTTCTTCCTCGGAGGCTCCGTGCGACGATCCACTGGCATGTTTTATTATTTAGTAGATTTATATCTTTTGTAAACTTGAAACAGTACGTAGGTAGACCTTAAATGAAGATATAAAGCTAGAACATCAAACGAGCGACTGCCTACTGCTCCCTTACAAAACTTAAACATGTTTGACAGCAACATAAATACTTGAATCGTTTGCTTTCAAACTCGACAAGTTAATCTCAATTAATTAAAGTTTCATCCCTCCCAAGCAAATGCCAAGTTTGTGATTTGACTACTTCTGTACGAAAATCTTTTAATTAAGGTAACGACAAGGTTAGTTGTTCATCGCTGCAGAAGTCCACAAGTACTTTTTTTTTTCGTGCTGGAATCCTCTCGGATATTCCCCCGCCGCGCCGGTCAGAGTGGCTGGTTATGTCGGGCTTGAACCGATTAAAACCGCACGCCATTTCGGGTCTTCAGACGCCGGGGTGTAAGGATGCCCATGAAGCATTTCCCTCACACCCCGACTGACCCTGGGCCATCTCCAGTTTCGAGATGGCTCACTCGGGTTTGGGAACCACGGTGTCCCTGTCTTACCCCGGTTTGGGGAGGGGGCTCCCGACCTGCCGCGGTCCCGTCCCGGCCTGCTTCTGCTGGCGTGATAGGCGGCCTCACCTGTCACCCCCAGGCCAGTCCACAAGTACCTCGGGTTCAGAATCCATTCATTTAATTCAAATAAGAATCTAAGATGAAATCTTGCACAAAAAATCAACTAAAAGTCTATTTCATCGTAAAATAGTCGCTTCTGAGCTGAGCTTTAAGTATATAAGTGGAGGCGGGCACACTAGGGCGTTTATTTATTTATTTATTTATGTATTATTTTGTGAAACATAGGTATTACAAAAGATCTTAATATCAAATATCAGTGCACTATGTCCTACCATAAAACATGGTGCACAAATTAAATTTAAAGTATGGCTAGTTTTGGACCTAAAGAATATGGTTAGTAGCTACATATCATTCATTCAATTATTGATTTATTTCTATCACAATTCATAATTATTAATAACCTTTATCTGTGACTTTTTTCATATTTTTGACTTGTCTAATTTAAAGTCATGAGAAATTATAATAATAGAAGGTTTGAATATCAAAGTAATAAAATGTCAAATTTAAAATAATCTACTTCAACAATAACAGTAAAAATATTAATATTTCCATAATGTCATCAATAATTATAATGTAATCAATATAATAGGAGATTTGAATGTCAACGTAAAATAATTTAAAATTAAAAAATAATTAATTTCAATAATAACAGTACATAAAACATTAATATTTCCATAATGTCATCAATAAAAATAATTAGATAATAGGAGTTCGAATGTCAATGTCAATCTAAAAATAAATACAGCTCAATCATAACAGTAATGTTAAAATTTCTCATTCACGTACTCTTTAATAGAATAGTATGCTTTTTCTAACAGTAATGTGAGTAGTTTGTTTTTAAATTCTTGTATATCTAGAGTCGATCTAATAGACTTAGGCAACTTATTGTAAATTGTAGGTGCCATGCAGAACACACTTTTCTGATACATAGTTGTTTTACAAGCTACCACATGTAATGTTCCTAATCTGCGGCTACTAGTCACGTGTGAAAATTTCGACCAATTACGTTTTACAAACATACACATCTCAAAAATATACATAGATGGCATTGTCAACAATTTCAGTCTTAAGAAATGTGGCTTACAAGTGTCGGTAGTGTGTAAGTTACATATCGCTCTGATGCATCGTTTCTGTGCATTAAATACTAACTCTGTGCCTACTGCATTCCCCCAGAATATTATAATCCCGTATCTTAAGGTGGATGCAACTAGCCCATGGTATGCTGTAAGAATGGTATCTTGGTTTGCGGTTTTATTTAGCATATATGAAGCATATGCATGCTGATTTAATTTTACGCATATTTTTGCGCTTTGTTCCTTTCCCTCTAACGTGCTTTCTATCTGTCGCCCAAGAAATTTCGTAACTGTTGCTTCGTGTATTGTAATATTGTTATGTTTAATATTTAAATGTGAATGTTCATTTATATTTCTTCCAAAATTCTGATATTGATGGTCAGTTCTAGATTTATAACTTATCCTATTAATTTTGGTCAATTGTTGTCGATTTGTTAGGAATGATTCAATTAACACTGGATACGTTTCCCCTAATTCCGTATGCATTCAACTTGTTCATAAGAATTTTGTGATCCACATAGTCGAACGCTTTCGTCAAATCCATATAAAGAGCTGCTACAGGTAAATGTCTATCAACTCTTGCCATAACCATCTTCAAAAAGTCATATATGGCTACATCAATACACCTATTATGTCTGAACCCCTTTTGTTGATCAGCAAAAAGGTGATTTGTTTCGAAGAAATTGTTGACACTGTCATAAATGAATCTCTCAAAGATTTTTGAAAAGATTGGGACTACAACAATTGGTCTATACCAAGATATATCTTCCATGTCACCTTTTTGAAAAGTGGTTTTATTATAGTCTTTTTCAATTTATCAGGAAATAAGCCATTTAAAATACAGGAATTAACAATATGACTAAGTACAGGTGCAATGTATATGGATACCTTTTATAGTATACTTGTACGTATTTCGTCATACCCAGTACTGGCTGTATTTTTTAATTGCTTTGTAATTCTGTGAATGTCCTGTGATACAGTTGGTTGCATAAACATCGAGAAAGGTATTCCAGAGATACTAGAATTGTTATCGCTTGCACTTTTAATTGGTTCTACTTGGTCAGCATAGAAATTATTAAATGCTTGCGCAATTGCCATGGGATCTGTTACCGACTGATTATTAACTTTTATTCGCCTAACACCTTCAGACGGGAAGTTAACTTTATTCTTATTAATTATTTTCGTAGCCTTGCATTTATTTTTGCGCCCATATTCATTATTTTGATGTTTTTGCGTTAGGTTAACTATTTTTTTGAGTCTACTAGATAAAGTTTTAAAATTTTCTCTATTAAGCTCGGTAGGGCATCGTCTATAATGAACTCTTGTGGATATATTATGTCCACAAGAGTTCTTGTTTTCTTTTACTGCAGACCCTAATGCCACTACTTACCCACTTGGGCTTTATTTTTGTAGAGTTTTTGATCTTAATTCTAGGAAAACACATTATACAAATACAGAAATAGCTCGTGAAACATATTAAAAGCACGATTACAATCTGTTTCTTGATATACCTCAGCGAAACTGATACCCTTAAGGCAATTAACAAACTTATCTATGTTATTTTTGCAGTAGTTACGTTTTTCGGAAAACCAGTAATCAAGTCTGCATGTTTTTTTGACAGGACAGTGTAGTAATTGTGCAGTATGGTCTGATACAGCCAGTTCCAGTAGTTCCGCTTTACATCCACGTAAATTATGTGCAAAGTTATCTAGACAAGTTCCGGTGCTCAAGCGAGTAGGTACTTTTATTTCACATTTTAAGTTGAGCCCCTGAAGGACTTGAGTAAATTGATGCGTATAAATTGTTTTTTTCAAAATGTCAACGTTAAAATCCCCACATAATACCATCTTTTTGTTACTATTAAACGGAAACAATGTATGAACTCGGTATAGCACATCAAGGAATACATTAAATTTACTTATTACATTTTCTCTTTGTGGAGGTCTATAAATAGGTACATAAAAGTATGATGTTATGATCCACAAGTTCTATACCACAGCATTCAATTATACCCATCACACTAAAAGGCGGCACATTTGCAATAGATTTATATGTTAGTCCATTCCTTACCATTATACAGGTGCCTCCGCGCTTCACACTCCTTGCATAGAAGGTAGCTAATGTAAAATTAGGAATAGACAACAAATCAACATCTGAGGCCAACATGTTGTGTTCACAAAAACATAGTACAGCAATTAGATTACCCGTACTACTTAAATTTTCTAAATGTACTGTAAACACACCTGATTTATTTATCAATCCATTTATGTTTTGATGTAGAACTGTGATGCTATTGTACACGAAAAAGAGGTTCCATTGGTACAGTATATTCAACAATGGTTTGACTACTGTTAACGCACACGCTATTTGGTTCATGTATGTCATCTGTCTGCGTGCTCTGTTCAACCATCAATTTCTGTTTTACGCTCTGTGTTTGCTTAATTGCATTATACCGTTGAAGTTTTATTTTGTAGTCAAATCTTACAATTTCTTGTAGGATATACCTACTTAAATATTTAGATCGGTTATTTCTGTGAGGTGAAATTGCTATATAATTCATATCAACGAATATACTTCTGCTATACTGGCGGATTATGAATTTTAAAAGATAATTTATTTTGGTTTCATTCAGACATTTATTACGAGGTATCTCGCGCAGTAGAACATTGACAAATTTATTACGCATGAGAAAGTAATTAAGGTGTGTTTGCAGCTCACACGGATTAATATCATTCATCCCACCTAATATAACTAGAAAGTCATTACTTGTTAAAGTGTTAACATAACTTTGCATGGAATTTAACACATCACACATTCTTGCACCCGGTTTCTAATAACAGCTGACGTTCGTTTGAGGGCCAACAAGATCCTGAAGCGTTTTTTAAATACCTTGACCCTGCTGATCCGCTAATATAAAATTTTTTCTCTTTTTTTTCCTTCTCCAACGTGATTTGATGTCTCATATTACGATCAGAGTCTATAGGTAATTTATTATTATAAATGTGAATCCGATTTTCAGGTAGATTAATAGACTCTTTAGCTTTAATGAGAGTGGAACTATGTCACACGGGATTAGAAGCTGCACTTAAACTTATTCTTCTACTAGATTTTGTTTTAAATTTTTGTATAGGTCTAGGTGTAAAGCATGTTGTTCCATCTAAACCAACTTTCTTGCAGAGATCAAGCATTTAACTGTTAAGTTGCTAACTTCTCTATTTGTTCTTGTAATTCAACTATCTTTTCGTGATCTTCTCCTAGTGACGTATTAGGCAAACTCATAACTGTAGACTCAAACAAGG
This sequence comes from Cybosia mesomella, assembly GCA_946251805.1. Taxonomy (NCBI): domain Eukaryota; kingdom Metazoa; phylum Arthropoda; class Insecta; order Lepidoptera; family Erebidae; genus Cybosia; species Cybosia mesomella. Next base: position 39,742,585 of record OX276390.1, on the reverse strand, counting down.
AAGTTGCAGATTCATTCAACGATAGTGACCTTACTACAGGCTTTCTAAGCGTGATGTTATTGGTGTCTTCCATTGTAAGATGAAGATATCGATGAAAGAAATCTCAAAAAGAGTTCGACGAGGCAGGTAGGATTTGATCTTAGGCCCCTTGCGTGCCGCTCGACGGTCAGTCGAACCAGACCACAATGACAACTGCGATTTTAATGAAATAGTGGTATGGTTTAGATAAGTGCAATTATAGATCTGTTTTATCGACGATTTGTTTTATTCTTGCATGAGTGCAGCTGACTAGATGTCGCTATACGCAATATAAAAATATGGAATAACTGGCAATAATTATGCACTATAATAAAACTTTTACAAATCTTATTTTTATCTTATGTTTTATCACTTCTAATACTACAATGTCAGTCCAATACAGTACTTAGCAAAGGTTGAGGTATTGATTTTTGTTTAAAATTATTCAATTGCATACGATTTGGTACTTTTGTATAGAACGGTTTTTATTTTTCATAACACAGTTATTTTGCACTGATGAACTTATTGTTTCTTATAGATAACAATTGGTGATTACGATTTACACCTTTTGACTTAAATATAATGTATCCCGAAAGTGTTTGAGTTATTTATAATATTTTTAAATGAAATTATTTACGGAGCCGATGTTACTATGAGCAACGCCACCTAGCGTATTTAGCGTCGACTAAGTCTACAATATATTAAATAAATACTAAGTTACGTATTAAAATATGATTTAATACTTAATAGTATTTTTAGTGGAAACAGCCAGTCTTATAATGTTGTAGCTTGTATCTGGTGACGTCACTGACAGCACTGACGATGACAGCAACGTAAAACTATCCCGGAACAATCTTGCCTGAATATTTTCCTGTTAGCAATATTTACAACAACAAATATAGATTAAACATCTCAGACAGACCCTTACCACCACGTAACCACCTAATATTATGCGTTTATTACCAATAATTACAGAAGCTTTGTATCGTATTGCAAGCTCTCATTGGCGCCACAGTATGCTCTCCGACGTGCACTTGACACCAGCCATAAATTATTAGTTAATGTTAGGATACTGGAGGCGTAGTGTAGTGGCAAGATTAACGCGCTGTAGTACGTAGTAGTATATTTATCATCGGTGTAAAGTGTGGTGGTTCTAAAAGATCCATTAGGGTATCGGTTTACCGATAGATCCCCAAATATCCCAAGACAGCGAACTTGTTCGAGTCGCTGCGTCGCGCGTCATCGTGTCGCCGTCGTGTCTTATGCTGATCAAATAAACAGAGTATTGGAAACGAGATCCACTCTGTACTCCACCTGAAAATGACTTAAGAGATTAAATATAAAAAGGTTTTGTATGTACTTTCACGACAACTTGATGAATGTATTACAAAAGTTAACACAAACTTTCTATAGCGCTGTGGTTGGACAAAAGTGGCTACAATGCAGGATACTTATATACGCAAGAGATATTATCAACAGTATCTGGTAACTTTCAAACCAAGAACCCCATTTTAAATTCACAAGTACATGTTTTTTAATAAGTGCCTAAGTAGCCACAACAGTTACTAATTAAAGTAAAGAAAGACTTTATGAACTTTGGAGTGAATGAGGACCTGAATGATCGATCGATTCCGATGGCTATAGTGACGTGAGACCTTCTTCGAATGAATTTCCGTCCAGTGAAAATCCACCCGTTTGATGAGAGGAAAAAAAATCGATAGCAATACTATCGATTTTTTTCCTCTCAATTTCATCTTTGTGTATGCACGGAAATATTAATGCAATTATGTATTTCGTGAACATATTATGGTATTTGGCAATATGCAGGTACTCCTACGAAGCTTATAAGTCTCGTAACAAACTGGTTCTCTCATCACCTTAAACTGTTGTTAATCTTTTATGTTTGCTCCTACTGTTTCAAATGAACACAGATAATATAGCGAAGACAAAGAGTAAAAATACTCAAATTCAATCCTTTTTCTAACCAACCTTTTTTTGTAATTCAAGTCGCGCGAACACATTTAAAAATTGTCACCCAACTCGAGGAACATACACAACGATCTCAGGATCTTCTAGCGCCATTTACAACCAACGCGGACAGTCCACGCTTCAGCTCGTGTGTTCAATTCCGGGCCAGGAGGTATAGTGCGCAGTGGAAGTTGACCCTCCTGGCTACAATGGGGAATGAGCAGTCTGCGGTTCACAGAGCAAATTATTGCTAACAAAATAGGTTTCACTTACCAACTTAGAAGGCGCCCGAAACAAAACGCTTTTACCTGTCTGTGTCTGTATCCAAGTGTATCTGAAGTGTAGGTGTATGTTTGTGTGGAGTCAGATAAACAAAGCGCGGAGAACAAGGTGGCCCTTCACATCAAATATGTAATTCGGTCGAACAACTCCCAACTGATTACGTTAATAATTCCAAAATATAACCAAACCAACGCGAACCAAATATGATTTTCGCGGATTATACTTTATTCGAACAAAACTTATTTTAACCAAAAAAGACCTTTTTCTCAAGACAATTCTTTCAACAAGTTGACAACCAAGTGACAGATAGATCTGTCAACGCAAATTTTGTTTAATTTTTTAAACTTCGTTTAGGAACGCAACATCGTGATTGACCAATTTTGTTACACTTTAAATAATTTGCTCACTTTCGTCTTCATTAGTATAATGATCGAACATTGACGGTTCACCAAAAACAATATCTCGCAGGTCCCCACGTAAAATGTGATCGTGATACACTTGTGTTCGAGAGGTGGAAAAAGGACGTAGTTGTACGTTATCCTGTCTGTAGGTGGTATTGCCGATACCACCCCGGTCAGGAGAAGTACTGTTCGACCTCCTTCGAACACTACAGTTTATTTCCTGGCCATCATGCGTCAGCGATTAAAAATAAATTTGTTTAAATATAAAATGAGAGAATAGGGAAGAAAACAATTGGTTGGCGGACAAGTTGGTGACAGCGGGTGACCGGGGACTCCGGCCTCGACCCGCCATACGAAGAGAGTTCCAAGCAAAGTGATCGTAGGCTCAATCTCTGAGCAGAATCCACGGCCCTCTTCAGTTCGCATATTAAAGTTAAATAAACTCGCGTAAAATCCCCTCAAACTCGTTATAGAAGTTTTATGTGAAAAAATAAATGCTATAAAAATATAATTACTTGAGTTATCATTTAATTAACACGAGGAGCTGTGACGCCAGAACCCAGACGTCACAGTACCATATTCACGCTTGACATCGACTTTCTGGGACTAGCGTAAAATGGAGTGAATAGAGATCAAGAGGTAAAGGATAAAAATGGTCATTAGAATATTTTTAATATTTTCTTCCGCAAAATTTCAAGTAGGCACTGGACCTATCTCATTGTTCTGTTCATTATTTAATTAGAACAGTCTATAGTTTTACTACAAAGAAAAGAACTGCACAATTTGTATGACCAATTTATTTCTATTCACCCTTTGATATCTATTCACCCCATGTTACTATACCTTTGGAGGTGACAAAGCGCGAGTGAGACCTGTTTCAAGTATTCATTGGTTACCAGAACCGCTGCCGGGTGCAAACTATAGTAATATTAAAAAATAATAATGTTACTTTGTAAATCGTAAGATTTTTTCACCATGAAAAATCGCTGACAGACACCTACTTATGATTTCCGATGAAATCTGAAAGTAAAAATGGTTTAGACGCATTAGGGCTAACCGTCTGGCACTTAGCTAGGTAATGTTAGTCGACGTCACTGATCGATCCAGTCACCATTGCCGCCCTTACAGATCATCGTCAACATAATCTACTACCAGTATGATAATAACTAGGAATTCAGTGCAGGGTGCGACTAAAATAAGTTGAGCTGAGCGAGCAGGACTCTTACTTAAAAAATAAGGCATCTTACTACGGTCGCGCACTTAGCTAAGGCCGCGCGCTCGTCAAACTGTTTTTCGATGATTATTCCCCAATGGTACATTGTATTTGAACAGTTGACCCCTCTAAACACTCAGCGGTCTACACTATCACCATGGCAAATTGGTCAAGGTCGGTATTGTGGTTCCGGAGGAGTACAGTCTCGACCAAACGGCTTAGCCACGTTAATATTACTATGATAATAATAATATTTTAATTCAATAATAATATTTTAATATAATTTTTCTAACACGATCGCAATATAAAAAGTACGTAACTTGAGCAATTTTACTATCGACGAGATAAACTTCGACATAAATTGTAAAAAGATGTTACCTCAGTCAATTTTCATAGATTTATGGCCGTAGCTCGCCGCTATGTTTATTTATAAAATGTGTAAACATTTTCGAGCTCGAACACCAACAACTATAGATATAACAGAACACACATATTGGGTCCAACTTAGCGACATGAATTTACATCTTACTAGTTATCACGCCTTTTTGACCAAATTCATCGAACATCGATGTAGTTATGTGTGCATTAATAAATGTTAATTACGCTCGCTTAGCTTGCGCCCGGTAAATGGCAATAGGCTCGCCCCCTATTACATTGGGACCTTAACATAGCTTATGATCCCGCTTAACTGTGGTGAAGCCATCATCATTTTCAATCATTTCCTCATCCTCCTGTCACCCTCTTTTTTCCGGCTGCCGGGTACTGCGCTCGTATTACATACAAATTTTTCTCCACCTCCCTTGTCTACTTCACACCGTCCACTCGCCTTCCTTATCATATCCTCGTGTACCTCTGCAATAACTTGTTGCTCACATTCTCTTATAGTATCTTCTTCCATAACTTCACTACCACCCGAGTCACTAAACTCAGCATTAACACTCATTTCATGTTGTTTATAAATATTATGATGTAGGTAATATTGATTAAAATGAAGCAATCTATAAAACTAGTAGTGCGTGTACTCGCTACGGCTGTCAACGCGCCACTGATATTACTATTTATAATTTCGGTCATTTTATTACCCCGGTACTAGTGACTAGGTAAGTGTCTGGTTTTATTTTTCATGTCTAAACATAAACATTGTTAAAAATAATATACTCAAAAATATAAGTACAAAGCGAAACGAAATCTAAGAAAAATTGCAGAGACATTGTTTTATTCATGGATACGGCTACGAAAGTTCATAATTTAAACGTGAAACGTAGCAAAGTATGATCAATCAATTTCATTCGATTAAAGTTTTCAAGAACGTGATTGGCACGAATTTGGTAAGCAGAAAATGGAAGACATTGTAGGCTAAAATTAACGAAGAAAATACTAACGCATAAAATATAAAAGACGGTGTTATGCAACGTCTATGTACCTACCGAGTCAGGAGAACATTTTACTCAGTGAATGGTAAATTACCGATACACGTTAACGCCCGAGTTCAGTCTTTGAACTTGTCCAGGTGAGGCGTTTTGTGCGCAATTGAGCTAGATTTAAATAAGCGTGTGCTCTCAGCCACGTACTAGCGACTAGCGCCCCTCCCCCAAACCGGGGTAAGACGGGAAAACCGTGGTTCCCAAATCCGAGGGGGCCATCTCGACACCGGAGATGGCCCACGGTCAGTGAAGGTGCGAGGCATATGCTTTATGGGCAACCTTACACCCCGACGTCTGAAGACCCGAGACGGCGTGCAGTTTTAGTCGGTTCAAGCCCGACATAACCACTCCCGCTGGCCGGCGGGGAAGTATCCGAGGGAGAGCTGATTTCTGAGCGAAAAAAAAAACGATTTTTTTTTTATCAAATTACCGGTACCCGGTGTCTCTAGGGCTAGTTCTTGCCCGTCCCCTACCAGCAGGGAAATGGCGCACATCTTCACTTCAGACTTGAAATATAGATATTGTTTGTCGCTTGTACGAGTATAAGTATCTTCATTGAATAAATATGGGTGGTAGAGTCAAGCAACAGTCATTTTGGCCGTTGCATGACTGGGCCGACTCGACCGGGAAAGCACCACCCTCTCACAGAATATCGACGCCAAGTAATAGTATTTGAACTGTTGCGTTTCGTTTGGTGAGTGAGAGTGCCGGAGCCCAAACTCCTTTCCCATCCCCTCCCAAACTCCTTTCCCATCCCCTTTGCTTTACAGGGTCGGCAGCGCGAGTGTGACGCCACTGGCGTTGCACAAGTCCATAGGCCGCGGTAACCGCTTCCCATCAGGTGGGCCGCGTGCTTGTCTGCCACCTTAGTGGTATAAAAAAAAACTATTTTACTAAGCTAACTAGCTATTGCATTAGTCACTGTGACAGCCTCTGTGGCGTAGCGGTAGTGTATTCGACTGCTACACACGGGGCGCGGGTTCGATTCCCGCTCAGTGCAAATATTTGTCATACATACATACATACATAAACTCACGCCTATATCCCCGAAGGGGTAGGCAGAGGTGCTAGCACCCACATTTCGCCAGTTTATGTTTAGGTCCCAATGTAATAGGTGGCGAGCCTATTGCCATTAACCGGGCACTTATAAGCCTGCTATAAATACACACATAACTTCGAAAAGCATCGAAAAGTCATTGGTGTGTGCCATGGTAAAACCTGGGATCGAACCCGAGACCTCGTCTCAGCAGTCCATTACCCATACCACTAGGCTACCGCGGCTATTAGGCAAATATTTGTATGCGTGGATATGTCTATTTGCATTGGTCTGGGTGTTTCTATGTATAATACGTATGTATTTACAAAAAAAAAGTATATAAGTATGTTTATTCGCATTCTGGAACCCATAACACAAGCTAGTTAAACTATGCTTACTTTGGGTCTAGAAAGCGCTGTGTAGAATGTCTGTGTAGAATATTTATTTATTTATTTACTGTTACTATTAGTATAGTTAGTGACGAAGACAATAACTGCAGCAGGTATTTCAATAGAAGAAACCGCGGTAGCCTAGTGGTATGGGTAATGGACTGCTGAGACGAGGTCTCGGGTTCGATCCCAGGTTTTACCATGGCACACACCAATGACTTTTCGATGCTTTTCGAAGTTATGTGTGTATTTATCGCAGGTTTATAAGTGCCCGGTTAATGGCAATAGGCTCGCCACCTATTACATTGGGACCTAAACATAAACTGGCGAAATGTGGGTGCTAGCACCTCTGCCTACCCCTTCGGGGATATAGGCGTGAGTTTATGTTATGTATTTCAATAAACGTCGTTATACTTGACAGGCATATTTTTAGCATTATTCGCTCACAGGACATTTACAATTCATTCCAATATCTTTATTCCTCCTTTTTTTTTTTTTTTTTTTCGTGCGGAAATCCCTTCGGATACCCCCCCGCCGGCCAGCGGGGGCGGCTATGTCGGGCTTGCACCGACCAAAACCGCACGCCGTCTCGGGTCTTCAGACGCCGGGGTGTAAGGTTACCCATAGAGCATATCCCTCGCACCCCGGCTGACCCTGGGCCATCTCACCACTAACAGCATCGCTCATCCTGTCTCCTCTGAAAGCAGAGGAGTACGGAGAGCGATGTGTTCCCGCCACGTTGGGTATTGGCCGACGATCAATGCCAACCCTCTGAAGGGGTGAAGGGGAAGCCATTGAACGCCGCCCAGGGTGTACCGGCCGCTCCGATTCCGTTCCCCCCGGACTGCAGCGGGATCGGAATCGGAGCGACACTTGAGGAGGTTACCCAACACACACCCCCATCTTTATTCCTCCTAGCGTAATTTTTTTTATGTTACTATTTTTTTAAATTTCACTTGTATTGATATACAAAAATGTTAAAATCAATTATATGGCATGGTCTAGGTAATTGCCTGACGAATTCATTTTGTTTTTCTGCTTATTTTCAAATCGAAATTTTCTTACGTAAGTGGCCATCCGTCGATGCGAACGAAGGGCTCTAGCGACGCTACATTCTGCTTCTGTAAAATTGAGGAGGTTGCGGGACTTTACAGTACTTACATATATATAAACTAGGGATGCGATGCAGTAAGCCGATCGCAAGAAAACTGAGCTGACCGAACTTTTTTTTTTTAATCTGCTAAATTCAATTTTTGCGCGCGTGAACTCTTTCCATTAGTTACAATGGTAAATTTGTTTTTCGGTGATAATTCCTCAATGGTATGTCCGATTTTTAATTTTATGGTCTCAAAACATGCCCCTAGATTGTCGTTATGACCATGCCAAATTTGGTTGTAATCAGATTTGTGGTTGCAAAAGGTATCCGAGTTTGTAAGCGGCTAACCCGCGTATCAATTAAATATTCCATAAAGAAACGATAATTACGAATACTTCCTATGCGATTAATCCTATCAGTAAAAAATCTATCTAAAAGGATACATAATTTTTGTAATATGGTGTGGTAAAACTGAGTGCTCAAACTCTACCTAAATGACGTACCTTTACAGCAAGCTCGTCCTAGCGCGAGGTGCTGCGGTCTAGCCAACTTTCCTGATAGAGACATTAAGGCAATCTGCGTACAAACGTGCCCAGCACGTAATGAGCGCCCTTCTGCTACAGTTCGAAAGTATATCTGAGAACAGTGGTTCACGACAGATACGGTAGGGCCTTGTGAAGGGGAAGTCAATTGTAATACTATTGTTTGGGAAGTATTTTATAGCTACACACTAAATAATTCTTCACTTTAGGTACAGGTACCATCCGGGGTGCTTGGTTGGGGACCTCCACGCGGTGCACCCTGGGCAACGGAGACAGAAGCGCCTCTCTCCTAGGGCGGGGGAGACGCTGCCGCCTACGGCCAACTCCGACCGAGGCGAGGACGGCCCTGTTGAGGGCTGTTCGGAAGCTTTCCACGCGTCCCTCTGATTAGCAGATGGCACAGTGGAGAGCAAGTAAGGGGGCCATCTCGAAACCGGAGATGGCCCAGGGTCAGCCGGGGTGCGAGGGATATGCTCTATGGGTAACCTTACACCCCGGCGTCTGAAGACCCGAGACGGCGTGCGGTTTTAGTCGGTGCAAGCCCGACATAACCGCCCCCGCTGGCCGGCGGGGGGGTATCCGAAGGGATTTCCGCACGATAAAAAAAAAAAAAAGGTATACTATACCAAAGGTTAAGGGCTGGTTTGCGGATAACTTCGTCCTTTATGAACCCATTTTGATGACTCTTTTTTGTTGGAAAGGAGATATTTCAAGGGTCGTACCATATATTTCTATGTATAATATGTATGTATTTACAAAAAAAAAAGTATATAAGTATGTTTATCCGCATTCTGGAACCCATACCACAAGCTAGTTAAACTATGCTTACTTTGGGTCTAGAAAGCGCTGTGTAGAATGTCATAGGATATTTATTATTATTATATGATAAGGAAACTAGGATATGATGATGGCATCCGAGTGAAATCGAGGGGAACCGTCGATAATCGTAGTGGTGACGACCGCGTTTGTTATTTTTCCATGACGTATTTTAATGGTCGATCTGATGATGGAGCCGAAAGACAGTCGAGGGAACTCTTCAACGGTTTACAGCAATTACCTGGTGTTTGGGCTTGATTAATTTGTATTGATGAGAATTTACACTAGATGGGCTGTGACTGTCCTTAGGAGTCTGATGGTGAAGACGAAGGACAGTCAAGGGAACTCCTCAACGTTTTACAGTAGCTATCTTGTAAAAATTACTTTAACATCGAGTTTGTTTTAGTCCCATATAAATTAAGTAGGTAACAGAGAAATAAGTAAAATTTTAATAAACAAAATAAAGCCGATTTCAAAAACCAAATTATAAGCCATTAAAAACAGGCACTGAAAGAAGAAAAATAACTGAATTACAGATTGAATTCGCTAGACTTTTCTGTTGAAGTCCGTGCCTCGAATGACTTTGAATTTTTACGTTGTGTTTCGGGCTTGGCGCCGACCCAAAAAGACCGAAGAAGTTCTGGCTTAGCGTCGTGCCATGGATGCTCAAGACCGTGCGAAGTGTAGAAGCAAAATACGGTAAGCGGACCCCGAGTCTAACGCAAAGAAGAAGGTGACGATGACACAATTGATGACAGATGACGGCCTCTGTGGCGTAGCGCGTAGCGGTAGTGCATTCGACAACTACGACAGGGGACGCGGGTTCGATTCCCGCTCAGTGCAAACATTTGTATGCATGAATATGTCTATTTGCATTGGTCTGATCTGGTGTGGTTCTATGTATAATATGTATGTATTTATAAAAAAAAAGTATATAAGTATGTTTATCCGTATTCTGGAAGCCATAACACAAGCTAGTTAAACTATGCTTACTTTGGATCTAGAAAGCGCTGTGTAGAATGTTGTAGAATATTATATAAATACACAAACAAACAGGTCAAAGAAATTACCTGAAAAGAGCGATGTAGTTACGCAAAATGGCCCATTCGATTTGCGATTTTCGTTTCCATACTTATTTCGGAGCCATCCAAGAAGCGAAGTAAGTTGCCTGCGAAGGTATGTGAGTACCGCAGCCATTAGCACGCGGCCGGAGCCCCGCCGCGCCGCGGCAGCTTGCCTTAATGTCTCCGTACAACTATCCAGTGGGTCTTTATTGTCAGCACTGCCCGTCCGCCGCGAGTAAAGCTCAAAGTTTTATTAATATTTTTCAAGAGTTGGAAATTTAATTTAATTCGGAGCATCTTGAGTGTTGGAGTTCAACAGTTTTGTGAAGGATTTCAATAATTTATTGTTAAGCTTGTTTTGTAGTTTAGAACTGAACTCACAAGAATCTAAAAAAAAATGCCTTGTATCACAGATACTTAAATTAATACCTTTTAAATAATAACAACTATAAAAAATATCTGTAGTATTTTGATAAGCACTATGGTTATGGTTTTTGTGTAAATAACATAACATAACTTCACGCCCGTATCCCCGAAGGGGTAGGCAGAGGTGTATTACACACCCACGATTCGCCAGTTATGTTAAGGTCCCAATGTAATAGGGGGCGAGCCTATTGCCATCTACCAGGCACATTATTAAGCGAGCGATAATTAACATTTATTAATACACACAACCGCGGTAGCCTAGTGGTATGGGTAAAGGACTGCTGAGACGAGATTTCGGGTTCGATCCCAGGTTTTACCATGGCACACACCAATGACGTTTCGATGCTTTTCGAAGTTATGTGTGTATTTATCGCAGGTTTAATAAGTGCCCGGTTAATGGCAATAGGCTCGCCACCTATTACATTGGGACCTAAACATAAACTGGCGAAATGTGGGTGCTAGCACCTCTGCCTACCCCTTCGGGGATATAGGCGTGAGTTTATGTTATGTTATGTTAATACACACATAACTACGAAAAGTCAGAGATCAGTGCCCGGGGCGACTGGGGATCGAACTCGAGACCTCGTCTCAGCAGTCCGTGACGTAAGCCACTGGGCTGTCGCCGCTTTTGTGTAAATAAACGGGTTTATTACTATTAAAATGGTGGGAATCGAACCTTGAGTTATTTATTCCGTTTCAAATGGCGCGAAAGTGATAATAGCCTCGCTGAGTACAAAAGTAGCGTTAAATGCACTTTATTCTGCGATGAAGTTACTGTTTCTTTCTTTTCCAATTGAGTTACAGATATTAATCAGATCAAGATTATAAGGTAGATCTTCATGAACAATTTTCCATTGGTCTTATATATATATTTCTTCATGAACAGTTCACTACGTCACACAACGACGGCCTTAATGTCAATTGTTTATTACTACATTAAGGCAATTAAGGTTACAGAGAAAACAAGACGAGGTGCTAGTGTTTATATTGAAGTCCGACTAACTAAATATAAATATTCTACGAAATTCTACACATCGCTTTCTGGACCCAAAGTAAGCAGAGTTTAACTAGCTTGTGTTATGGGTTCCAGAATGCGGATAAACATATTTATATACTTTTTTTTACAGAGCCAATATGTGCCTCGGACATCAGTTACGCCAAAAGTGTCTGCCTTCGCCACTTGTGAAGTGCCTCGTCCGAGCCATTAGTTTCACAAGTTAACTTCATTCCGGATCTTTTGGCATGCATGCGAAGAAAGTAAGTAAAACAAACGTAGATCTCCTCTGTCTTGAAGTACATGAACCCGATGCAGAATGCCTCCTCCAATCTGCTACTGTTCGGGTGCACTGACGGGAGGCTTACTTGTTGGGCACCACAACTTACATATCCCGGAATGTAGTAAATTAGCGTTAGTTAAATTATAATTTAAATTGTATAATAAACTCAGCTCTGTAAATTATTTCGTAGATAAAATTCGAGCGTGTCCTGAATAAACAGATTCGTCTTGTATGCACAAAGGGCATCTTAATTACGGCATTACGGATATATGGGCGCGCGAGGTGTTTGTGCTAGTGATGGGATACATTCTCGAGACTAACACACATGTTTGGTAACACGGTGCGGCGTCACTGAGTAACGATCGCTCTGGTGATTGGCGAGTGCCGGTTAAAGATTATCAATTACAGTGAATTATACTTTTTTTTTTTAATTTTTATTAGAATCTGAATATCGCATTATGCGTTTAATGATACAATGATGTAATAAAATAAATAATAAATAAAATAAATATTTTACGACATTCTTCACAGCGCTTTCTATACCCAAAGTAAGCATAGTTTAACTAGCTTGTGCTATGGGTTCTAGAACGCGGATAAACATACTTATATTCGTTATTTTTGTAAATACATACATAGTATACATAGAAACACCCAGACCAATGCAAATAGACATATTCATGCATACAAATATTTGCACTGAGCGGAAATCGAACCTGCGCCCCCTGTCGTAGCATTCGAATGCACTACCGCTACGCCACAGAGGCCGTCAAATGTCGTAATGATACATTTGATCCACAAATTTAACAAATTCAATGGAAACAAGTCTGTGCGACTCTTTAAAGCATTTTTTCATCTGTACCTACGAGTCCGTATAACTTGAAATAAGACTTTATTTATAACTCGTACCCTTTTTTTTTTTTTTTTTTGTAACTCGTACCCTAAGCGATATTGGGGTTGTAGACAAAGTGACATCCTACTAGTGGAAACACTTCGAAGCGAACCTTCAAAAGTCCAAAATGTATAGAAGTGACCGGAAGTGACATTTTTTGGTACACGTGACATGTCGACAATTAATGTCGCTCGGCTCTCCCATACAATTCTGGGCCTGTAGACAAAGTCACATTCTACTAGTGGAATCGCTTCGAAGCGAACCTTCAAATGTTCAATATGTATGGGAGTGACATTATTTGTTACACGTGACATGTCGACAAATGTCTCTCCCATACATTTCGGTCTTTTGAAGGTTCGCTTCGTTGCGATTCCACTAGTAGAATGTGACTTTGTCTACAGGCCCTGACTTTTGAACGTTCGTTTTGAAGCGATTCCACTAGTAGGATGTCACTTTGTATAGGCCCGAAGAAAGAAAGTTTAAATAGTAGCCAGATTTGAATTCAGTAAATTATAGGCGAGTAGCATAATATTCTAAGTGCTGCTAAAAATTAGGAAACTTTTGGCTGTCTTGTTACCATTAGGGCTAAAATGTTGACGTCAAACTTAAAAGGTAATTTTTTAGCGATTTTCCTCTGGCGAAATTAAAGAATATTTGGATGTCTGTAGCATGTACACAGATTTCAGTACTTTCGATGAAAACCTTTTTAGACTCCCATACACAAAGGATATTTAAGTAGACGAAATGAAATTAGAACATCCCTTCTCTACATAGTCTAAGCTGTTGGCTTGTAAATTATAGCTTGAATTTTGCAAACAGTCAAAATTATTGCTACTTAAACTGGAGTAACCATCATCTTGCAGAAGATCGTAGCCAAAACAGCTGGGTAATTAAACAGTTGGCGTTTAAAAGGTTATTTTTTCTAGACGAGAAATATAGATTAATTCCAATCAATTCAATTTGAAATCACAAATATATTAATAAACAAAATACGAATGCCAAGAAACGTCACTACCTCTGAACAACAATTTACATAACACAGTAAGTGGGAGCGACTTGGCTTGCATAACCTAAAACTTAGACGGAGCACGTGCACCGTCGGAATTGCTGCATTAACATAATGTATGTGTGTTTCGGATCTACGCGCAGTGAGACAGTGACGCGTAGCCGGGTGAAATATCGCTTCTTGAGTTATTGCAAGCCTTATCCGGGGCTGTGAACTCACTCAAAACTGGGCCTGGTGACTAAATCTCCTACAAAACAGGGACATCCTATAAGACCCGAGACAGCATGCGGTTTTAGTCAGTTCAAGCCCGATATAACCGCCCCCGCTGGCCGGCGGGGGGGTATCCGAGGGGATTTCTGCACGAAAAAAAAGTTACATTATATTTCAAGTATTTGTGAAGGTGGTACGTTGAGGTGTCGCTGTTTTTATGCTCTTCACATAATATGGGAACGGTGATGTTACATAGTTTTTGTGTTTCTTAGATTGTATTGATGACGCTTTCCCGACTCAGTACGCAGACCCAAGCCGGCAACGTACCATCTCTCTTCTTATAGACGCTAAACGGTATGCTGCATTCGTACGATCCGTGAGTTTGCCAGAGGCCTTTCTCTTCCTCCTTACCTTAGTCCTCTAATTCTTTGCCGTCCCCTTTTTCCGACGGCAGGCAGCGTGCGTGGGCGGGGCCTATGATGCTTGTTGCTACCTCAGTAATATATAAAATATTCATTAATTTAAAAAATACATCTGTTTCTTCAACCATTAAATAGTAAAAAGCGGCGATAGCCCAGTGGCGTACGTAACGGACTGCTGAGACGAGGTCTCAAGTTCGATCCCCAGGCGCCCCCGGCACACACCTTTGACTTTTCGTAGTTATGTGTGCATTAATAAATGTTAATTATCGCTCGCTTAATAATGTGCCCGGTTGATGGCAATAGGCTCGCCCCCTATCACATTGGGACCTTAACATAACCTGCAAATCGTGGGCGTATAATACGCCTCTGCCTACCCCTTCGGGGATACAGGCGTGAAGTTATATATGTACTAAATAGTATTTTTTCATTTATTTTTTTACATGCTGAAATCCCTTCGGATACCCCCCCGCCGGCCAGCGGGGGTGCTTATGGGGTGGGATGGCATTAAATTAAATTTCGTCGGTAGCTTAGTGGTTAAGGAGTCGACCTTACGATCGAGAGGTCCCGGGTTCGAATCCTGGCCATTAAACTACCGACGTGAACGTGAACCCACTCCTAACACAAGCAATTTAGCTTAGCTGGAGGGGTTAGGGGGAATATTAGTAATTTCGGTTACTAATATTGTTTAAAAAAAAAATAGTAATAGCATAGTATCTAACAGTAAGATGTACCGGTATATTCCATTTTGTTCAAGTGGAATATACCAATAAGTAAAGGGGCGGTTTGATAAACATCACAAACACAGAAATCATTGTGTTTATATTGTGATATCATTTTCTCGGTCACGAATATTGAGATATTACGAACGAGCTTATTATATACGCACATAACGTTTTTATATTTTCCTTTGTATATTTTTTAAATGATCGTATTATGATAAACATTATCTGATACCCCTCAGCTGAGCGATTTGCGAGAGGTTAATTTAAAAGAGAGCAAAGTTAAGGCGGTAAACCATAAATAAGGCTTCAAACAACGTAACGCGTACATTGTGCTCCGTAAGCCTCTTTGCACTGGCGGAAAGTTTTTCAATTAAAATGGTTTTATAGCGACCAGCCAGCGCTGCGACCGCACACGTTATGGAATAGAACTGGCCAAGCGCGAGTCGGACTCGCGCACGATGGTGTGGTTCCATTATATGTTCATAAATTGATATATGTAATAATGATGATATAATAATACACAATTAATAACTGGCCTGTGCTGATTATTATTTGTAATGCAAATGATAAATATAGCATAGTTAGGTATATAGTACAATGTATTCGAGATAATAATTTTAATGCAAGGAGATAATAATTAAATGTTGAATGTATCAAGATATAATTATATAAATTGGGTGGATGGGTAGACTTAGAGTAGATATAAGTAGGTATGTATATAAAAATGTATGAGCGAACGCCTACAAACTGCCCCAGCAGTTTGGCGAAGATAACTTTTAAGAACATATGTATCTAATTTTATGAATAAACAATTAAATTCAAATACAATTATCGTACAATGGGAGTCTTAATTTATTTATTTTAATTTAATTTAATCATTTATTTTTCAAGTGAATATACAAATAAGTATTTTGTGATAATAATATCGAGTGAAAAATCAACAAAAAAAATCACGTTTCTTGTATAGTATGCCCTCCTGAAATATTTATTTTATTTTGTATTTAGTACTTATTGTTATAGGGTATATAGTTATATAGTTCATGAGATGCAGTCCGATGACAGACGGACAGATGGAGCCTTAGTAATAGTGTCCCGTTTTACCCTTTAGCTGCGAAACCCTAAAAACACATTTTAGGCAATTTCGTTATTACTTTTTACGTAAGGAAAGAAATTCCCGGTACCACCACCCCTAATAAACGTCGAAGGAGTCCTATAAGAATGAAACCAACTAAATTGGATTCAATCGGTTCGATTCCGATCTCATATCCCGATCTGTCTGTACTAATTTTATAAAGAGAAAATATTTATTTGTTTGTAATCGATAACCTCTGAAGCTAGTGAACTGATTTTAAAAATTGTTCCACGATTAGAGTGCCACATTATCCTTGAGTAACATAGGCTACTTTTTAGGGTTCCGTTGCCAAATGGCAAAAGACGGAACCCTTATAGATTCGAAATGTCCACACAAATTTGACGGCCTCTGTGGCGTAGCTGTAGTGCATTCGACTGCTACGACAGGAGGCGCGGGTTCGATTCCCACTCAGTGAAAATATTTGTATGCATGAATATGTCTATTTGCATTAGTCTGGGTGTTTCTATGTATAATATGTATGTATTTACAAAAAAAAAGTATATAAGTATGTTTATCCGCATTCTGGAACCCATAACACAAACTATGCTTATTTTGGGTCTAGAAAGCGCTGTGTAGAATATCGTAGAATATATTTATTATTATTAAAAATAGAAAAAAAGCAATTAAATTTTGGGGCTTAACAAAAAATGAAAAAAAAAATTGAGTTTCAGTTCTAAGTATCCCCATCCTTAGAAATCAAACCCATACCTGTATAGGTCTTCAAAAATGATATTGTGGTTTCTGATATAATTTTTTTTCTAAACTGAGTAGTTTGCGCGAGAGACACTTCCAAAGTGGTAAAATGTGTCCCTCCCCTGTAACATCTAAAATAAGAGAATGATAAAACTAAAAAAAATATATGATGTACATTACCATGTAAACTTCCACCGAAAATTGGTTTGAACGAGATCTAGTAATAAGTTTTATTTTAATACTACATAAACCGCGTAAACCGCAATTTACCTTTCATTCGATCAACTTAAATATAAAAAATTAACTTGCTACTTCGGAACCCTTCATGGGTGAGTCCGACTCGCATTTGGCCGGTTTTTATGCCAATATCCCCACGGAATCAGGACTTACACGAGTGAAACCGCGTGGCGATGCTAGTCTGCTATAATTATATAAGTATATTATTGTTTTGTAACATAGTGGCTCAATATATTATACTCAAGTTCAAAAGCAGTCACAACTAGCGTTTAGCCGCTAACCCCTGTCCCCTGGTGCCACCAACCGTCCTAGCTAATATTATCGCGATGTATCTTCAACTCAAATATGATGAGGGTATCGATGGCTAATGGCGGATGGAATTCGTAGTGTAAAATTTTCTTGTTGGTAACAGCAAAATGATTTAAAATAAAGTACAGAAGCAGAATATTGAACAATCTTCGTAAAGCTCCGTTACCGTTCGGGTTCCATCGCTCACCGTCTCGAGCGCATTCCATTTTGAATTGAGAATGTTCATGAATCGCCGTTTTTGTTGTCGCTCGGTTAAACAGGCATGTTGGCAGGCAAAGGGTTGATTGAAAAATTTTCACGCGTCCTGCGAAACGCGCCATGTTCCTACGTTCTTATACTCTCTCCTTGTTTAAGATTCCAAGGGAATTTCGTGTTAGTTTATGTCTTCTGTAAGCTAAAGCTGCACGTACTTATTTGAGAGTACCTAATAGACTGTATCTACTATCGTTTTTTTTATTATTACTTTTCCTATCAAAATATGTTTCTTTCTGTAACTTTGTGAACTGAATTCTATTCGCTCAATTTTCACATTCTAAGTTATATATTAAAGTTTTAGCGTCGACTGCCGACTGACGCAGATGATCTCCGGGAAGGGGAGCTTCGGGGACCACCTACATCGGATCAGGAAGGAGCCAACGCCCGAGTGCCATCATTGCGACGCGAGCGAGGACTCGGGGCTGCACACGCTGGCGGACTGCCCGGCGTGGGAGGCACCGAGGCGTGACCTCGTGGCAGCCATCGGGGTGGGAGTCCTCACGCTCGGCAGCATGATTGCGGCAATGGTGCGCGAGTGCGTGGGCCGCCACCACCTCCTTCTGCGAGCATGTAATGCTCGCGAAGGAGATGGCGAAACGCACCTTAAAGAAATTTAGAACTCGCCCGCCGCCCCCCCACCAAACCGGGGCAAGACGGGTACACCGTGGTTTCCAAACTCGAGGAGGCCATCTCGAAACCGCTGATGGTCCTGGGTCATTCAAGGTGAAGACCCGAGACGGCGTGCGGTTTTAGTCGGTTCAAGCCCGACATAATACTCGGGGCATCCGAGAGACTTCAAAAAGAAAAAAGGTGGCAGACAAGCACACTCGCGCTGTCGATCCTGAAAAAACCTTCTAATGACCTTCTTGAAGAACCCTATATTGTAGTCGCTTGGGAAAATCACAGCAGGGAGATCTTTCCACAACCCGAGGGTGCGCGGAATGAAGTGCTTTTCATACCTCACTGTACGTGGGCAGCATATCAGACAATTCCTCTGAACAACCACCATTATATAGGCGGTAGAACACGCACAGATAGGTAAAATCTCTCCTAAGGCTGAGAGGTTTCACTCTGCCTGTCAGTATGGGATTGTCGACAATCCTCAGCGCCCGTCTTTGCACCGAGACGAATGGGTTAAGTCTGTACGCAGGTGCCCCGGCAAAAAGGTGACAGCAGTAGTCCATGTGGGGCCGGACTTCCGACTTATAAAGAAGAAGTCTTTGCTCCGCAGTGAAGTACTGCTTCGCCCAGTTGAGCACTCCAAGTTTCTTAGATGCCAACATGACCTTGTCCTCCAGGAGACTGCGGTACTGGACCTCACTGGAGATATCGACACCGAGGGTCCCGATACTTCTATAGATGTGTGTTCAGGAATTGTGGCGCTAAAAAGAATGGGGTTTTCTTAGCGCTAAATGCACATACTTGAGTTTTAGCGGGGTTCAGGCTAATCCTGTTAATTTAGAATAAAAGTTATAGCCAAATCTGTCCGACTGTTAGTAACTACTTATTATGTAATCTGTGCCGTAAAATATTGCAAATATATACGTACAAATAAATAATTTACTCGCGCCGTCATGATAAGGTATTCGAAATCATACGTGAGGCTGTAAGTTTGGCGGTAGCTAGAGCGAAAAAAGGATTAACCACAAACCAAAGAAATGACATTGCGTTTGTAAAGGAAGGCTGCTCAAAGAAATCACCTCAAAAGCCATATTCAATTTTGATAGCTGCCGTTGACTGGACAATACTCGTAGACACGTATGAGAAGCACTATAGGATACCGGAAGATGTCTGTGCCTCATCATCCAGACCCGACATATTCCTTTTTTCACGATCGCATAAGCGTGCAGTGCTTGTAGAACTGACAGTACCTTGGGAAACTAATATACCTAAAGACCACGCTATAAAGACAAACAAATACTTTGATTTGACTAACGAGTTAACCAAAAACGGCTACGTGGTTAAACTCTACGCCGTAGAAGTAGGAGCAAGGGGAATTCCAGCTAAATCCCTGTACAACTTGCTTAAAGACCTCGGATTGCCAAGAGCTTCAGTAAGCTCTTTACTAAATCGTATATCAAAAGCGGCATTGTTAGGATCTTACCAAATTTGGATAGGTAGGAGGGGGGACACTACTGACGGTGGAGGTGAGCGGTGATGCATCACAAGGTGGCCACCCTTAACCTACATCTGGGTCGCAAGTCCCAGTCGCCGTCATGGTGTTCCTCTCTGTACGACGCTATGGACCCGGCGACCGCACGGTGAATCCATGGAGTGCTGAGAATCGGATCCCCTCTTCGCAAAATAATACCTAGTGTTGGGATGGTGTGGCAAGGTTAGCAGGAACGACTACGTCTATGCGAGCACGTGCATGGAATAGATACTCCGTATCGAGTCACTTGTGGCTACTCATCGTCGTCCATACAACCTACCTGAATAAGTCGTATTGCTTCAGACATCATTGCCAATACCTAGGAGAACGTCTCGCCTGGAGGCAATTAACATTAGACCGTGAAAGCAAGTAGGCTCCTTAATTAAACGCGATGTTTCGTTTGGGAATGTTCACTGTAATTGCTCACGTCGAGTTCTGAACGACTTGATCATTTTTTGGAACCCAGTAGAAAACATTTTAAGGTTTTCGTAGTTTATCAATTTATTTCACGAACGAAATAAATTGGTGATTTTTTACTAAACGATTAAAACATCGAGATTGAAGTGTAATTATATTCAATTAAATGTAAGTATTTTTTTTTAAGAATGTTAGTAACCTAAATTACTAATGGGGATATATAACCCCTCCAGCTAAGCTTAATTGCTTGTGTTAGGAGTGGGTTCACCTCGGTAGTGTTACGGCCAGAGTTCGAACTCCGGACCTCTCGATCGTTGGGTCGACTCCTTAACCAGTAAGCTACCGACGCTTACACATAATTAATACACAGGTTCTTATAGAATTCTAATTTTTTTCGTACTATTAAGTTTGTCTTTTAGCGATTTTTATTACGTTGTGATTTTTTACATTTAAAAACCATTTATTTCATCACCATGCTTAAATTCATTCATAAAAAATAAGAAGCTCGTTGCGAGGTGGCGCAAGAATTTCAATATAATACCGCAGACGGAACTATTTGAATAAAATCCCTTTCTTGGCGTAACGACAGTGTCTCGACTATTATACGGAACTAGCTCGCTCTGCGGAATACTGCAAAATTACGTTTATTACGTAATTCCGGACAATTTATTACTGTTTAGTACAAACTACTGTACGTTCGTGTGTGTGAGCGTGTACATGCTGAATTGTGTTTAGTATTTAAAAGCCTTCTAGTGTATTCTAATGCCATATGACTGTGTATTCCATGTAGTACTTCAATATTCGACAAGACATGTAACTATAAATTCCACCATTGATCCAATATGCGACAGATCGTCCCCAGGACTCTAAAATACTATTTAAATGGATGAATCTTATCCAGTACTCCAACATTCGATATTTGTACAAATGGCATTGTGTAGTCTAACATTCGCCAAGACAAAGATAAATAAGTACAGATCTCAACCTGTAGATGTACACCACATGAGCTAGACGTAAAACTGTACTGCGACCTACCAGTACTCACTTTAGACAAGAACTATACATAATATCATCTGAATAGAATTGATCTATCTGCAAATATCTATGGCCGTTAACTACTAACCCATGTGAACTGTGAGAAGAAATAATCATCATCTTACCTTATATCTATAGGGCTATCTTAGCCCGAGGTCCGCTCCGAAATTTGAACTTAAACAATATTTTAATTGCAATTAAAATAGTAGACAACGGCGTACAGTATCGCAGCTTCACAAAATTTAATGACAGAAACGTCACTCGTAATTTTATAGGATCTCTTTAACATATTCACGAATTGTAAAACCAAATGAATTCTGATTTATTCGGACTGTCACCGTGCGGCGGGTGGTGTAATCTGATTGTAAGGAGAAGTTAAATGATCGCTCACGTTTTTTGGTGATTTGGGCTCACTTACAATACCTTGGAGCTTCTTTCAGCCGAGCTTTATTTGAAAATCAATATTATAGGATTACCGTTAATTATGGCTTTAGGCGAACAATGAGGGTTTGTGCTGTATACCTTTGTGTGGCTTTAGATTTGAGCGGTTTTAGGGTTTGTTAGAGGAAGATATCTATATTTTTTGGAACAGATTGATGTTCATAGAGTTAGTGATCGATTCCGTAGTCGTATGTAGTTTCGAACGCCGCTGTGGCGACACACGCTGTGGCGACACACGCTGTGACGACACACGCTGTTGCGAATTATTTTTCCACTGCCTCACAGGTTCGAAAGCTCATGGACTCGAATGAAATAGTTGCGAAAGACGCTGTTTCGAAAAACATTGTTGCGGTTAGAGTGCCTATTATAGTGACTAGTGGTTCCGGCGCTTCTGGGTTAGGTTAGGTTAGAACTGCTACCCCAACAGAGGAACCACTAGTCCGGAAAGTTGGATTTCGATAACATGACTATATTCAAGCGTATGTAAGCGCAGTGAAAATTTTCTTCGAAACAGCGTCTTTCGCGACTATTTCATTCAAATCCATGAGCTTTCTAACCTGTGAGGCAGTGGAAAAATAATTCGCAGCAGCGTGCGTCGCAAGGATGGCATTCGAAACTACATATATCCCGATCGATTCATACCTTAAAACAATATTTTTTTCATTCACACTTGCTATTATCGTATACAACACAGTAGTAGGTACACAGTTGATTTTATTGAACTAAAATACAGTTAGGTATATAAACTTGTACTGAAATTTGTTTGAATGCCTTAATGTCGATAGACTAATGTGTATCACAGTAATTGCCAACGAGAGACAAGCAATCAGATCATATGCAAGGCGTCTATCTAAGTATACTCAACGTTTTATAAAGCAAAGCGCCCACGCGAGCTATGGCACATCTGTGTAAGCACACTCGGTCCAACTCGCAGTTGTCACACACAACTTGTGATGTCACTTCATCCAAAACCGACGCCCCAGGAGCACAACGCTTTGTTCAATAATGTGAGAATGTAGACGGTGAATATTTGGGGATGACAGATGGTTGTCAGATATGACGTTAGCTGTCAAATCAAATCATTCGAAACCAAAAGATTTAGAATAGGCACATTGATATATGTAATAATGATGATATAATAATACACAATTAATAACTGGCCTGTGCTAATTATTATTTGTAATGCAAATGATAAATATAGCATAGTTAGGTATATAGTACAATGTATTCGAGATAATAATATTAATGCAAGGAGATAATAATTAAATGTTGAATGTATCAAGATATAATTATATAAATTGGGTGGATGGGTAGACTTAGAGTAGATATAAGTAGGTATGTATATAAAAATGTATGAGCGAACGCCTACAAACTGCCCCAGCAGTTTGGCGAAGATAACTTTTAAGAACATATGTATCTAATTTTATGAATAAACAATTAAAAACAAAAAAAAACAAAAACAATTGATTATACCACGAGTATAACGGCCTATAGTTTTCTGTTTATAGATTATTCACTTGTTTTTGTATTGTACTGTTTGTCTGTTTGTCTGTTCATTCACGGTGGACACAAGTACGGATTTTGCTATAAGAAAGGTTTTGGTTAGACTTAAAATCTGCCGTATTGCAATTGGCTGAGTAGAACCGGAGATATGACAAAAAACGATAAATAACCTCTGCACCGGCGGAGCCACGGGCCGAGGTTATTTATGACAGAACTAAACCTTGACACATTAGACAATGTTTACGAACGACGAAGTCACTGATAATGATAGGCGGAGTAGACTCAAAAAGAACACATCTAGGACGGGACTTGAACCCGCGACCAGTCCCTTACAGGGGGAATGCACTGACCAACTGAGCTACCTAGACACTTCCCAGATATTCGAAACTCTCCGATATATTATATACGTCTCAAGGCGACGCTGGAGCCATCTACCATAATTCTTGCGAACTACGGAAACAATGAATGACTTTACAATCATTTTTAAACATTGTTTTTTGTTATACGCGGCTTCAAGTCCCGTCCTAGATGTTCTCTTTTTCCGAACTAAATCTATGGAAAACGTAAAAATACTAATTGCTTGAAAAATTAATTGAATTCACTCAGCGTATGTTTAGGAAAATATAATACGAAAATTGAACGCAATCAGTAGATCAGATCAGTGGGTTCAAATGTGATATTTAAAGATGTAACTGATTTTAATACACAACGTGCAAACAGCATAATTTTTGGTTCACATGCATTTCTCGCTCCATTTTCCAGTTTTACTTATGCAAATAAGTTTCGACAGCGGACGAAAACCTGCTGAAATGAAAGCGTTTGTTTTATTCACTGCGAGTGGAATGGAGCCGTGTTTAATTGGTTTGAGAATAAAAGCATATTTATTTTGTAATACATCATAAAAAACATTGGAATACACGTGGAACATTGTATACCTACTATACCCAGTAGAGTTACCATATACAATAGTCTGCCACCTGATCTGGACAACAGCAGCTTGACGAAAATTACATTTAAAAAGAAGAAATTACGCGGATTCCTCTTGGACATGTTTCAAGAGCAAATCTCATCAAATTAAATAAAATAAATTGTACGGGTGTCATATGTAGTTTCGAACGCCGCTGTGGCGACACACGCTGTTGCGAATTATTTTTCCACTGCCTCACAGGTTCGAAAGCTCATGGACTCGAATGAAATAGTCACGAAAGACGCTGTTTCAAAAAACATTTTCACTGCCTCATACACTCGGAATATAGTCACGTTATCGAGATCCAACTTTCCGGACTAGTGGCTCGCTCGGCTCGCGCTCTGTTGGGGTCACAGTTTTAACCTAACCTAACCCAGAAGCGCCGGAACCAATAGTCACTATAATAGGCACTCTAATCGCAACAATGTTTTTCGAATCAGCGTCTTTCGCGACTATTTCATTCCTAATTAAATATAAACTAAATTTCGATAATAATTGCTCGTTGGTTATTTTGAAAAGTAATTGTAAAACCCATATACCTGCCTATTGTATGGGAGCTAAAGTCTGCCAACAAACTTTCCTACAGGTTGGCAGAAAAAAATGTAAGAATAACTGTGGGTGATTCATAGAATAAATACCTTTTCTTTCTTTTCTTTCTACTATAGTATACAATCTTCCACACTCTTGTAAGTGACAGGGAGTATATAGCTGTGTGTGGGAATGTATATGGTACTATAACAAATTCAATGAAATTATGCGACGTAGTCTGGTAAAAAGCTGATACTTCGATTCTTATGGTCTTTTCTTCTGTGGCTGCAATGTATGAAAGCAGAATACTCATCATTACGCATTTAATTTGAAAACTTATTTCATCAAATAATACACAGTAATTACACAGCTCCATTCACGTCTCTGTGTTTTGAGGGAAAACTTTTTGCAGATGCGCGCGCCTGCTCTAATGACGCCGGGTCACCGCTCCGAATGTCGTATAATAGACCATTGTATGAACCTCCAATGATAGATGTGCCCAAATCTGAAGATTTATTTAAAAGATGATTATATTTGTTGCTGCCATTTTTCATACAACCTCGGGGTATTGAGATATATTGCACGGATTTAAAAGAATGCTTCTAAAAGTTCTTGACAATAATTTAAAGGCATTTTGGAGACTTGCATCATATTGTTCAAACAGACAGTGGACCGGTGGGATTCGATTTCCATCAGGAAATAGATTAGTAAGTAATATTTTGCAACACCATAGTTCATCTGCGCCTTGTTGACTTTTTGAAGGACCTCCTGTTGTATTCACTTAAAATTAAGATTCAAGTTAATTTCATATTTTAGGCATTCATGGAAGGAGGATTATTTGGAACAATATTTTACGCGATCATTATGGTTTTTAAATGTGAAAATGAAACCCCTGTTTGTAACTGCGAGTATTATCTTAAATAATTCTTCAGATTACAAGCCATTATACAAACTGTGAAATACACTCGACTAGCATTAAAAGTTTTTTTTTTTTTTTTTAAAGAATATTAGTAACCGAAATTACTAATATTCCCCCTAACCCCTCCAGCTAAGCTAAATTGCTTGTGTTAGGAGTGGGTTCACGTCGGTAGTGTAATGGCCAGGATTCGAACCCGGGACCTCTCGATCGTAAAGTCGACTCCTTAACCACTAAGCTACCGACGCTTGCTTGGATATTGCTTGCGCCTATATATGGGAGAGTTGACAATCCTCAAACGTTATCTTTGTATCTGGCTCTATGTGGTGTCCTGGCGCCCCATAGTAACTACTTTCGAAAATAGCTGCGTCAGTATGACAACAAGGAGCTGGCTCAGCTCAAGTAAATATTTAGTCTCAAAAGATCTTCTATTTGACAAAAAAGTAAAAAAAATGGCGGTACATTTTCCTCAGGTCTGAATAATTTGCTTTTAAGACGTATCAAATAACAGCCTAACGTGTAATGTCGTAATGGAGAGCATCGCATGAGCTCCGAGAATAGGGTTGCACGTTTTTGTAATTTGTCTCGTGGAGTACGACGATTAGATTGAGAAACGCTAATGTGGACCAATTTACAAGCTGCAGGAAAACGATTTGTCGCCGATAAGAGTCGGCTTGTTGTACAACGCGCCAATGTTCCGAACATTTTGTGATTTTATACCTCTAACTGATCGTGTTCTGATGAAGCACCATGCTATATGTTTCTACCTAACGGCTCAAAATTTAGTGATTTTGAGCCGTTAGCCAATTTATATTGCGCTTACGTATGTGTCCTGTGACAATGTGTCATGAGGGCCTTGATTCGATTCCTGGGTCAGGTAAAGTATCATTGGGCTAATCGGTTATGAAAATATATTTGGCGTTGAAGGATAAACGCAAGCAAGGTCAAGTTTTTTGTATTAAATTAGGGAAAAAAATATATTTACTACACACATAGTAGCATAAGCAAGCCACATGTCATATTTTTGATATATCTCCCACACAGTATCGATCATATGGGGGGAAATCGATCAATTACCAATGATCATGGATACCTATGGTAAGGTTTTGTTTATTAGTAATTGCTCGATTTCCCTCATGAAAGCTTTTGTCTGAGTTACTCTTATTCTACACAATTTAATTCTGACACAGATGTGCTGCTTACATGCAGCATAAAAGAAATGATTGGAGTGCGATTGACTACATTCATATTGAAGTCTCTAGACAAATAATATTGTTCAAAAAGTCTATTCGCAAAGATTAATGGCAGAAACTAATTCCGCAGCTATAAAACGTAGTCCCGGCGCTCAATCATTTCATAATCTATTTGATTACAGTCCTCAGGCGCTCAGAATTCACGCAGAGTTCTGTCAACTTGGAAATCGAACAGCAAAGATCAGACACTATCTCCAGAAAATTCTTTTTTTCGCGCTCCAACTTGTCTTTTATTTGTTTTATCGAACGATGGGGGAAAGGAAATTTTCCATCTGTTCAAATGGATTCTTCCTTTCCGAATTATTTTTTGGATTCAGTTATTTCAAGGCTGTTGCTTCGGGTTACAGAAACTTTTCGGAGCGTTGAGCAATTTTATTGAGTACGTTTTCGGGGATTGCAATGAGGCAGTTTATTAGTGTTAAGGTAAGTATTATTGTATTGTTGGAATAGTTTTGAATAAATACTGATTTATCAGCCGCGAATTAGAGATGTAGACTAAGTCGGTAATGTGGAGTCAGTGCGTGTATCTAATGTTCTTCTTATTTCTTTGTTTTTTTTTTAAATCTTTTTCCATCCGTATCATCATTTTATCGTTATTCCGGTCACATCCGAGGTTCTCACCTCGGAGTGGGAGCCTTTAGCCGGCTTTGGCTCACCACGTTTTCTATCTGCATATCATATTTAATATATAACGAGTTAAACAAAATATAATAGGGAATATATCACAAAGTACAGCAACACAGCATTGAAGATTACCAGTGGCGTCGTGCACACACCACGCAAATGGCTGGTAATCATCGCCGGAAGCATCAGCCTGAAGAAACAAAATTAATTGGAACGGCACTTGACTGCTATGATTTGCGTTGACATGATATTGCTGTTTATGTTGCTAAGATCTTGGTGGGGGTAAAAGGAAAAGTTTGCAAACACGTAATTAGCGAATAATTCGACTTTATTCGACTTGCGTCAATACTTTCACCCTACATATTATACTTACAAAAATAGTCTTGTGCGTCTGCAGTGACTACGTCTCCACAGCTTCTTTGATGTTTTGTTTTACTTCTGTAGACTATTTTCCACCTCTATTTAAAAATTGTTTGGTTCTTACAGGGTTTGCAAATTGCGAATGATAACCAGTTATTTGAAGTACTTACCGTTGTCATCGCAGCTTATAGTTGTATCTGCTTAGCTGTTTCTGATCTCAGCCTCCGTGGCGTAGCGGTAGTGCATTCGACTGCTACGACAAGGGCCCGGGTTCGATTATATGTCTATTTGCATTGGTCTGGGTGTTTCTATGTATAATATGTATGTATTTACAAAAAAAAGTATATAAGTATGTTTATCCGTATTTTGGAATCCATAACACAAGCTAGTTAAACTAAGCTTACTTTGGGTCTAAAAAGCGCTGTGTAGAATGTCGTAGAATATTTATTTAGAATATTTATTTATTACTTTTCTGTGAAATGGTGAAAATCAGATCACGGTTGTTACTGTTAAATTTCATTCAATTACACTACATATTAAACACTACATTATTAAAGCTCATGGACTCGAATGAAATAGTCGCGAAAGACGCTGTTTCGAAAAACATTTTCACTGCCTCATACGCTTGAATATAGTCACATTATCGAAATCCAACTTTCCGGACTAGTGGTTCCTCTGTTGGTAACAGTTCTAACCTAACCTAACCTAGAAGCACCGGAACCACTAGTCACTCTAATAGGCGCTCTAATCGCAACAATGTTTTCGAAACAGCGTCTTTCGCGACTATTTCATTCGAGTCCATGAGCTTTCGAACCTGTGAGGCAGTGGAAAAATAATTCGCAACAGCGTGAGTCGCCACAGCGGCGTTCGAAACTACATACGACTACGGGTGAAACTGTTCGTGCAGTAGCCATGTCTTCTCGGTGCTATTTGGTGATCTGGTCATATGAGTGAAACTTTCGCGTGACTGAACGTGGTGAAAACCGCCTAGTATAGTCTTAGTTTCCTAAATTAATGTTAGTAAGAAACTGTTCATATATATACGATATTAGTGTTTACTAATTACTTTAATGTTGACTTGACGAAACTGTGATGAAAGTGATGAAACTAAACAGTTTCGAGTGTTGATACACAATGTCAAATTGTCTACAAATCTTCAAATAATGTACCTTTTTTTTTTTCGTGCGGAAATCCCTTCGGATACCCCCCGCTGGCCAGCGGGGGCGGTTATGTCGGGCTTGAACCGACTAAAACCGCACGCCGTCTCGGGTCTACAGACGCCATAGAGCATATCCTTCACACCCCGACTGTATCCCTCGCACCCCGACTGTATCCCTCGCACCCCGACTCCTATATAATATATAATATTCTTTGTTGTATCGAAATATTCACAAATGGGGGTACAATAATAGATGGTAAATATACTAGGCATAGCCTGTATTTTGGAAGACAGTAGTTATTTAGTAGTAGTAGTAGTGTGGTAAATTCTTAATGTATACCAAAACCCGAGTAGCACGCTATTAAAAACCTTGCCTTACTCGGGCAAGTGAACTGGAACGATTTGAAGTGTCATCCATCCCCTGTGCATACAATTCCGTATTCCTGTCTACACTTAGACGGGTCTGAGGTTATTTGTATTTTCTTATTCTTCGCATATTTCCAAAGGGGTTCCAATAATGCACGTGGTTATTCAAGGACCCGTTAAGTAGTGTTGAGATTGTGCTTCAATACCTATATTACTATATCAGCAATATATAGGTATTGTGGCCAGGGCGACTAGCGCCCCTCCCTCAAACCGGGGCAAGACGGGGATACCGTGGATCCCAAACCCGAGGGGGCCATCTCGAGACCGGAGATGGCCCAGGGTCAGTCGGGGTGCGAGGGATCAAAGTCAAAGTCAAAAACCATATATTCTGTATAGACCATTAATACGGCACTTACAAAACGTTATAAAAAATTAATCTAATGTTTGGCAAATGGACCACCGGTTCGAAACGCGGCGCTGTCCTGACAAGACTCCGGCAAGAAACACAGCGGGCTGTTTTTTTTTTGGTCTATTTACAAACATATTAACTTAACCTAAGTACAATATTTCATTTGAGTAGCATAGAGAGAGAGCAAACAGTTCATATTCAAGCTTGTTTGTCGTCTTGAATTTTATAGTAGCATTTTTGGCAGAGTTTACTTTTAATTTGGCTTTTAAATTTATGAAGAGGTAGATTCTTCATTTCACTAGGAAGCTTGTTGTAGAAGCGTATACAGTTACCCTGAAAGGAATTACTAATCTTGTGGAGTCGACTATTACAAATCACAAGATTGTTTATATGTCTAGTATTTACTCTATGGTCTGGTATGGTATGGATATGCTCTATGGTCTTTAGACCCGAGACGGCGTGCGGTTTTATTCGGTTCAAGCCCGACATAACCGCCCCCGCTGGCCGGCGGGGGGGTATCCGAAGGCATTTCCGCACGAAAAAAAAAGGTATAGTGGCAAAAAATTCCCCGTCTGAAGTGCATTCAGACGGATTTTTTAACTGAGCAACCGAAGCTCCATCATGAATAATTTGTTGTTAGATCCCTTTACGTCTCGAGACGATGTGGATCTTAAGTGATTCACTATCGTCATCGTGTTATGAGAATGATTATGTATTATTTGTAACATTATACTAGAGGCGCAATGCATTCTGCTGTTGCAATGTTGAGCTGAGAGTGCACTACATGATTACCTACAATTCACGCGCAAATTTTTTTTCAATTGAATACCATTGAATTGTATTTTCGGGGATTGTTCCTTCTGGGTATCAACTTGTATTTACACGCCAAGTTTGGTCAACATTGGTCGATTAGTTTAGGAGGAGTAGCGTCACAACCGAAATACACCGAGTGGAGTATAGAGAGCTATTCGCTCGACTTCGTCTCACTCAGCTCAATTATTTTTGAAGGCTGCTCAAATCTAGTGCTCTAATAAATTGTTTTCTCTACGATTGTTTGTCAGGATCACAGATGACACACTGTTTATCGCACGATTTACGTCAGCTCCTTGACACTCGACGCTCCCCTTCAGTAAGACGTAACCTAGATCAAAAAAAAAAAAGACGTAACCTAAACTACTGAAACACATTTCAGTAGGTGTATTAAATTGCAATTTGAAAATCCTCCGAACCGTATTCCAGGTTTCTTTGTAAGATAAGATTCGCAACGAGATTATCCGGCAGCTGCAGTCGCCGACTTGCTCCGGTGATTTATTATTTCCTGTGACTCGAGTTGATGGATCTGTGGAGGAACGGGGTGTGATGTTCAACACAAAGTGAAAACATAAAAAAATAATTAATGTACATTATCCCTGATGTACATTCATCCATCCATAATCCCTCCCTCCCTCATTACCCACCTCCCTCTCGCTAAATTCCTCTCTCCTTTCCTCCATCCATCCATCCGTTTATATACGTAATATCTGAAGAAGTTTTCACTTCAATATGGAAACCGTTGCGATGACGAATCGTCACCGAGACGCTTGCGTCTTGCGAAGACGCGAGTTGTATGATTTTTGTTCAGCCAAAAAGTGCTCATATGGAAAGTGCTCAACGCGCTTAAAGAAGTTTTCACCTCAATGAAAAATACTTTATTGAGAAACTAACTGTTGCCCGCGACTTCGTACGCGTTAAGTTCGGAATAGATCAAGGTATATTATGTTCTGCAGTCTCGATACCATTAATTACTTTTTAAACATAGATTACATCTTACTGCTCATTACCTGTCAGGTATAGCGTGATGAGTTCTAGTCCGTACTTTGACCATTTCTCAATTCTGTTGAACTGCAAAATTTCGTTAAGCAATCTACCTTGTAATAATAAAGTTGCCATCAATAATAGTTTAGACCGATTTTGCTCTACTGCTCCCATCATACTGTAGCGTCGGGGCCTGACACCACAATACCTCGTGTTAACGAAAAGATAAAAAACAAGTATTAATATTTATATTGGCATTTATTTTCACCAAAAACTTCCTATATCGAGTTTTAGAGGGGTTTTACACGAATATATTTATATTTTAAACGAACTGTAGGGAATCGCGGATTCTGCTCAAGGATTGAGCCTACAATCAATTCTCTTGGAACTTTCTTCGGACGGCGGGTCGAGGCCAGAGCCC
This sequence comes from Cybosia mesomella, assembly GCA_946251805.1. NCBI lineage: Eukaryota > Metazoa > Arthropoda > Insecta > Lepidoptera > Erebidae > Cybosia > Cybosia mesomella. Next base: position 39,710,413 of record OX276390.1, on the reverse strand, counting down.
TCGGTCACCCGCTGTCAGCAACCTGTCCGCCAAGGCAATTGTTTTTCTTCCCCAAACTCATTTCAATTCAAAAACAATTTATTTTTAATCTCTGACACATGATGGCCAGGTAAACGAACTGTAGTGCTCGAACGAGGTCCGAACGCTACAATACCTATGATAGCGTGATGATATATAGCGCAGTTTATGACCATGCCCAAGAAGAATGTTCATGCAAATATTCAGCCAAATCTGTTCAAGTGATGCTTGGACATCGATAGTAAAAAGCAAATCAGACAAAAATTCTAAAAAATACGTTATCGGCATCGTAAGCGCTCCTAGAACACACATTAATAATTTTTTTGGTAAAATATTCAATGTACAGTTTTCACCTCGTTACGATTTTATTATATGTATAGATTAACCGATTCTAAAGAAAAACTGGTAAACTGTATTTTATACCATACCTACTCTAAAAAGCTTATTTTATTCACGCAAAACAGTGAATAAAAAGGCCTTTTATTCACGGTTTTGTTTTTATTCACTATTTTGGTGTTTGAATTTGGAACACAAAAATATATCCGGTCTCTATTTCAATGCTTACACAAACTCCTTGCGCTAAGATTCGAAATTCAAAACTCTTTGGTGCAAATAAATTCTCGAGATTTGATTGGTCGATATTTGCGACAAGGAGTTTGGCATTAGATTAAGAACTGTTTTGTGTTCTTTGCTGCCTTTATAAGAAATAAATATTGTTTCACAAGTTGACCACTCTAATGATAATAATAAGAAAATTATGCTTAATTTCAGTCATTGCTCTAATTTTAATGTCCATTTCAATTAATGTAACAGTTCTTATTTCTTGATTAAATTTCTATTTTCGCTAAAATTATGTCTTTTCTCGTAGTCATGGTATAAAGTATAGTATGCAACTCCTGAATAAAGTACGAATTTATATCGAGAGCCATGAATCACTCGCGTCGTTCAGGATTCTAACAGTTGAATCACTCGCTGCGCTCGTGATTCAATCATTAGAATCCTTCTCTTGCTCGTGACTCATCTACGGCCCTCGCTTTAAATCCGTCCTTTATTCACTAGTTGCATAATATACTATTATTTTGCTAGCCTAATCTCGACCAATAAATAAATTACGTTAAACTAACAATAGGGTATTGTGTTGAAGAAGGGAAGTCGACGACACTCTTGTTTGTTCGACAGCGCTTCGAAATTGTACATTAGATGAGGAGCTTAATGATGAATAAAAAGATTAATTTTATTTATGGGCTTTACCTTTTGAAGCCCTTGTTTAAATTTCATTCGTGAAGACAAATCTGTTGATTATATTACAAGACTAAGTAGATATTAGGCATTGAATGATTGCAATAAGCATTAACTGCTAAACAGTATTTTTTTCCCCTTCGTGCTAATTTTTGAGTAGGTATTTGCCGAGCCTGTACCTAGCCTGGAGTACCAGTGCGGAAATCCCTTCGGATACTTCGGAAACTGGTGGTAGAAATTTGATGACACAAATTTGTCACAAAACTCGGCCGGGTGGGTACTACCGTGCACGATTGCGAAAAACCCTCCATAGTAATCCATTTTTGGTTTGATTGCGTTCAGGGGTCAGCAAGTGTATAGCCGGGCAGGGGGATTGTGGTCGCAGCACTAGTGGGACCGGTGGGTGTCACGCGGTGCTGCGACGACAATCTTCTTCTGATGAGGCCGTCAAGCTGAATGCCACCATTGTTAACATGGTACGTGTATGTAATGGTGACCCTCTTTCCTGAGACTTTACCTTCAGCTTACCATTAGGCGAGGTGAAGTCAAATTGACGTGTCCTAAATATAAAAAAAAAAGATTACTCGAACACGCCTCAACCGATTTGGAAATTCTTTTATATTACAAAGGGTATAACTTCCCAGATGGCCGCATTTAAATTTCATTAAGATCTAATGATAAGTTTCGGAGACAGACAACGGAACTCTTCAATAAATGTCAGCAAATCAACCGTGATTGCTGCTGTTACATAACATAACATCACGCCTATATTCTCTAAATGGGTTCGCAGTTCAGTATACATGTTCGGTATATACGTCTATTGCTAATAAACCGAATTTAAAAATTCTTTCAACATCATGTTTGGTTTAGCTCTGGGGTGCGGGTGGTGCCATTGGATTATGTTATGTTCACTAAAAAGTTACGGTCAGTAAAATTTTAATAAAACCATATAACCGACTTGAACAACCATTAAAAACAGGCACTGAAAAAAGAAAAACAACTGAATTATAGATTTAAGTGAAAAGACAAAAATTCGCGTAAGACTTTTCTATTGAAGTCGGTGCCAAGCCAAATAGGTACCTGTCTATTAGAAAGCATGTCTTCCAGCGCAAGCGCTGATGTTGTAAGCGCAGATAGTCCCCAAATTTTTTGCAACAGAACCCAATCGGAAATCAGACATCTTAAAACACCATTGAATGTTTACTTTGTGTATCAGGCTGGGAACCGACTTCAAAAGAAAAGTCTTACACGTAATTCTGTCTTTTGGATTAAATGTGTAATTCAGTTATTTTTCTTTCTCCAGTGTCTGTTTTTATTGGTTTTGAAGTAGGTTACTTATCTGTGACAAGAACAGTGTGGATGTACTCTCATGAATACATTATTATCTTCAAATAGTATATATTCTGTTCGAGTCGTACGTCTCAAAGGGCCCGATATATCCTGCCCAGTATGTTCTTTATCTGTCTAATTTATTGGAAAGGATAACCATTAATGTGTAGCATTTCGAGACGGTTGCCGATATAAATGTTTACTAGAAAACCCATGCATTCTTAGAAATCTTATAATGATGAAATTTACTGGTGGTAGAAATTTGATGACACAAATTTGTCACAAAATTCGGCCGGGTAAAAAACCCTCCATAGTAATCCAATTTCGGTTTGATAACGTTCAGGGGTCAGCAAGTGCATAGCCGGGCAGGGGGAGTGTGGTCGCAGCGCTAGTGGGACCGGTGGGTGTCACGCGGTGCTGCTACGATAATCCTCTCCTGATGAGGCCGTCAAGCTGAGTGTCACCATTGTTAACAAGGTACGTGTATGTAATGATGACCCTCTTTCATGAGACTTTACCTTCAGCTTACCATCAGGCGAGGTGAAGTCAAATTGACGTGTCATAAATATAAAAAAAACACTAGTTTTTCTTGAAACTCAAAACCTTGTTTTTTTGGCATCTGAAATGGTGGCCTATTTCATCCAAGCTTACTACTATCATTGTCCTTATTAGGCGGGGCGAAGTAAACTTGGCAGGAGGAACAAAAAAAAACATTGCATTTATATTTTTGCCACGGTAGCCTAGTGGTATGGGTAATGGACTGCTGAGACGAGGTCTCGGGTTCGATCCCAGGTTTTACCATGGCACACACCAATGATTTTTCGATGCTTTTCGAAGTTATGTGTGTATTTATCGCAGGTTTATAAGTGCCCGGTTGGGACCTAAACATAAACTGGCGAAATGTGGGTGCTAGCACCTCTGCCTACCTCTTCTGAAGAGGCCGTCAAGCTGAGTGCCACCATTGTTAACATGATACGTGTATGTAATGGTGACCCTCTTTCCTGAGAATTTACCTTCAGCTTACCATCAGGCGAGGTGAAGTCAAATTGACGTGTCCTTAATATAAAAAAAAAAGTTATATATATAGCACCTATTGTATCAAAATTTACGAAGTAGAAAGTGTATCGACCAATAACTAAGTAGTGGACTTGTCAAGTAACAAAAATAGTAACTGTCTCTTATCAAGAAGGCTAGCCGTATCTTTTTTTTTTCGTGCGTAAATCCCTTCGGATATCCCCCCGCCGGCCAGCAGGGGTGGTTATGTCGGGCTTGAACCGACCGCACGCCGTCTCGTGTCTTAAGACGCCGGGTGTAAGGTTGCCCATAGAGCATATCCCTCGCACCCCGACTCACCCTAGGCCATCTCCGGTTTCGAGATGGCTCCCTCGGGTTTGGGAACCACGGTGTCCCCGTCTTGCCCCGGTTTGGGGGAGGGGCGCTAGTCGCCCCACCGTCCCGGCCTGCTTCTGCTGGGGTGACAGGCTGCCTCACCTGCCACCCCCAGGCCTGCGCTTATGGAGGACGGAGGTCGTTAAGCGACCTCCGGCGCCTGAAAGGCTAGTCGTATCTAGCAAGCACTAGGGTCGGTAATTATTCCCCGCACCGCGGAAGAAATACGCCAGCTGAATTTAAAGCAGACCATGTCGTAGGCGATTTTCTTAAGAACATGGATATAATAAACATATTAATACCTGCTCGACTGAACGTGAAAGGATTTCAGATTTATTTTACTTGTGAATGATGTAATTCCAAAGGAAATCGGCAAATGTCTGCCTAGTACTAGCCATTACAGGATATAGTTAAATATTACTCAGATTATTTTAGTTTTATTTCAATGTGTGACATCCGCGTGAACTCCCGACAATATCGTATCACTAAGATCACGAAGCACAAGCGAACTTCCAGGTGTTCGATACCCGCTCAGTGCAAATATTTGTATGAATGAATATATCTATTTGCATTGGTCTGGGTGTTTCTATGTATAATATGTATGTATTTACACTTAAAAAGTATATAAGTATGTTTACCCGCATTCTGGAAGCCATAAAACAAGCTAGTTAAACTATGCTTATTTTGGGACTAGAAAGCGATGCGTAGAATGTCGTAGAGTATTTATTATTATTATTATTTATTCGCAAGCACGCATCTTCACTTCCATGTGCCTGAAGGTACTTCTTGTCTTAGCAGGGAAACAATTCAAGACGTGTGCGTATATCACCATCTTTAAAGCCACGCCGTATGTATCCCTATAATATGTGAATCTTACAATCATAGAATTCATGCTCAATCGGTCACACAGATGCTTGCCACTCCAACCAATGATCACCTACATGGCCATTTGCTGTCCCCAAAGGTTTTATTTTTCTATTCGTTCCTTCAATGACTGCACCCCGCTGGATGGTGAGAAGCTAGGGTGAAGTCCAGAAGATATGGGCAACCATCCCAGATGCTGACGATCCTAAAATGGTAGCCCCTACCTTGACGGCAACAAAAAATGCTTTTTCACGCTCCGCTTGAAGAATCCGGGATTGTAAGAAGATGGGAACACGTGCGCGGGCAGAGCATTCCAGCTCTTCATCGTGCGACAAAGAAAGGAAACTAGAATGAGTTAAAAATAATATTAGCAACAAGTAATAAATGCAGAGCGCATGTGTAGCGCGCGTCGCGGCGGCGGCCCCACTTCGTGGCGCGCTCGTGAGCTCGCGCGATGCTTCTATAAATATTAAAACGTTCATTTCCCTTATTTACATGTGAGAGGCGAGCAAAAAATGTAACTACTATTTCTGTGCCGTATGTTTACTTTGGCACTTAGCACTTTTTAGGGTTCCGTAGCCAAATGGCAAAACACGGAACCTTTATAGATTCGTCATGTCTGTCTGTCTGTCCGTCCGTATGTCACAGTCACTTTGTTCCGAAACTATAAGAACTATGCTGTTGAAACTTGGTAAGTAGATGTATTCTGTGAACCGCATTAAGATTTTCACACAAAAATAGAAAGAAAAACAATACAGTTTGGGGGTTCTCGATACTTAGAAGTGAAACATAAAAAACAAATTTTCATCATACCCATACGTGTATTAACTATCACGTGTATCTATGGATAAGTCTTTAAAAATGATATTGAGGTTTCTAATATCATTTTTTTCTAAACTGAATAGTTTGCGTGAGAGACACTTCCAAAGTGGTAAAATGTGTGTCCCTCCCCCTGTAACTTCTAAAATAAGAAAATGATAAAACTAAAAAAAATTTATAATGTACATTACCATGTAAAATTCCACCGAAAACTAGTTTGGACGAGATCCTTTCATTCAATCAACTCAAATATAAAAAATTGACTTGCTGCTACGGAACCCTTCATGGGCGAGTCCGACTCGCACTTGGCCTGTTTTTATGTCTAATCTAAACCTACTATGACTAAACTTGCCGAAAACTTGTTGCGGGTGATGATGAGAATACAATTAAACAAATTGTGTAAATATGTCTTCCTGTGTGTCAGTTCGCACGCGCTACGATCTACTACGCCACTACTATCTATAGCCACGCCTGCAACTTGATATGGTTGAACGTGGAGGCTTAAATATCACTGCTAGGAGTGCTAGGCTTTTGTTAAGGGTTGTGTGTGCATTAACAACTTCAAAGACAGACGCATAAGGAAGCTCGAATGTCGCAGTGAATCGTAAAATAAACTTAGAAATTTTTAAGCACTAATTTGAGCAAGTGAGAGCCGTGAGCAGGACTTAAAAACACAGTCATAAAGGTTACGTAATTATATGGGTTACACTATGAAAAGTGTAACCTTTTGAATGAAAGTGTTACACTTATAAATGTGGTACATATGAAATCTGTTAATCATTACTACTTTCAATTGTGTAATCGTTATATTATATATGTAAGTTTAAAGATATTTATTTTCAAAAAGATAATTACATTGTCACTTACATGAAAACATAAATTACAATAAGTATAGGCTATTTGTTGTCGAACATTTCCTGCAGACTAGGTACAACACATTAGCGCTAAAATTACAAGTTAATAGTTTTCAGGTATGTATAGTGAGGTCGCTTAACGACCTCCGTCCTCCATGAGCGCAGGCCTGGGGGTGGCGGGTGAGGCCACCTGTCACCCCAGCAGAAGCAGGCCGGGACGGTGGGGCGACTAGCGCCCCTCCCCCAAACCGGGGCAAGACGGGGACACCGTGGTTCCCAAACCCGAGGGGGCCATCTCGAAACCGGAGATGGCACAGGGTCAGTCGGGGTGCGAGGGATATGCTCTATGGGCAACCTTACACCCCGGCGTCTGTAGACCCGAGACGGCGTGCGGTTTTAGTCGGTTCAAGCCCGACATAACCGCCCCCGCTGGCACGCGGGGGGGTATCCGAAGGGATTTCCGCACGATAAAAAAAAAAAAAAAAAAAAAAAGGTATGTATAGTGATGATCGTGATTTGAAGACATTAAGTGAGTTTATGTTTTTGATGTTTAGCGGTAGCTTGTTATAAAGCTGTGCTCCTTCGAAAGTGATGCTTTTTTTCCCGTAGTCGGTTCGTACTTTTGGTAGTACTAGTATGCTGGGTCGGCGAAGGCTGTATGTAACGATATATGCTGGCGATATGTAACAGATATTAATCTGTTAACAGTGTTAATAAGTGTTAACCGAAATGCTACGTTGCCAAATTTACTATCCTATTATATTTATGATCTAAATTTTTAAATAAAGGTATTTTGTACACCCCCAAGTACTTTAGGACGTTCTGTTACACTTATTAACATTTATTAAAACATATAAAATGTACCAGTTTGAATATGGTACACTTTCGTATCTGTTACATTTATAAATGGTTTTCTTCTAAAACAGTTTCAATAAACAGTGTTAAAACACTCTTTATTATGGTTACAGTTTGGGTCCCTACCCGCGAGTTTACTGTACCACTGAGCTAGCTCGTCATTAATGAGGACTTTTACCAATTCGTGTCAATACCTTTGTTCAAATTTAATATATAAGATCGTAAAGTAACTAACCAGTTCAGTTAGTTTAATTATTAATTAATACAGCTATCTAGCTATCTATTTCAGCTAGGATTCAATATTGCAGCTTTAATGTCGCCAGCCATTATAAGAACAACGGATTTGCGTGAAAGAGAATCTTCATCAAGACAAGAACCACTAAACTGATTAGAAAAGCAACGACTAGTAGATATCGTTTTCCTAGCCCTCTTTTAGTATGACGGCCGTAAACGTTATGTATTTCAAAGCAGCAATGGATAGCAGGCATACGGTGTTGTCTCCATTCTAAAAATAGACTGAGGGTTTTGTGGTGGGAGTGCAAAGTGTTTGCAAAGCAAGCCAAGCTGTCTACGGAATTAGGAATAAGTAGTCAGGGATGTTGAACGAGAACGCTTTGATGTCCTGGAAACTGTTGCTTATGAACTAGTTATGAAGTTACCGTAATAGGTACGACGATTCAGAAGTGGGTTTTGCTGTACCTTTAGAATTAGGGGATTAATGTTAATTTCGATAAATGGGATGGCAAACTGGCGCCATATAGGAACGAGAAAGAATGATTAAATTAGATCGCTTCATTCATGTTGGTCACAAAGAAACACTTATGAATATTAATGTTTCTATATCCTAACTATCCTTACTAATATATAAATTTGAAAGTAACTCTGTTTGCCTGTCTGTCTGTTACGCTTTCACGCCTAAACCACTGAACCGATTTTGCTGAAATTTGGAACAAGGGTAGATTAGACCTTGGGAAAAGACATAGGCTATGTTTTGTCGCGATAACCTACATCTACGCGGGCGGAGCCGCGGGCAAAAGCTAGTGTTATCTTTATATATAAAAATGAATTGCTGTTCGTTGGTCTCGCTAAAACTCGAGAACGGCTGGACCGATTTGGCTAATTTTGGTCTTGAATTATTTGTGGAGGTCCAGAGAAGGTTTAAAAGGTGAATAAATATGGAAGTTGTTATCGATTGAGGCAGTACGAAGTCTGCCGGGTCAGCTAGTAATAAATAAATATTCTATGACATTCTACACAGCGCTTTCTAGACCCAAAGAAAGCATAGTTTAACTAGCTTGTGTCATTGGTTCCAGAATGCAGATAAACATACTTATATACTTTTTCTAAAGATTTAGATCGGAAAAAGAGAACATCTAGAAGGGGACTTGAACCCGCGACCAGTCCCTTACAGGGGGAATGCTCTGACCAGCTGAGCTATCTAGATATATATAGATAGATAGATTTATGAGATATCTAGAAATTCTCCGATATATTATATACGTCTTAAAGCGACGCGTTGGTCGCGGGTTCAAGTCCCGTCCTAGATGTTCTCTTTTTCCGATCTAAATCTTTAGAAAAAGTAAGCACACAAAATGCTTAAAAAATTTAATTGAATTTATATACTTTTTTTGTAAATACATACATATTATACATAGAAACACCCAGACCAATGCAAATAGACATTTTCATGCATACAAATATTTGCACTGAGCGGGAATCGAACGCGCGCCCCCTGTCGTAGCAATCGACTACCGCTACGCCACAGGGGCCGTCAAACGTTTAGGTTGTAACCTGGCAAGGCATACTCATAGTAGTGGGTTGGTGCATAAAGTAGGTGGTATATTAGTTTTTACTAGCGTCGAAGATCACCCGAGGGGGCCATCTCCGGTTTCGAGACGGTCAGCCGGGGTGCGAGGGATATGCTTTATGGGCAACCTTACACCCCGGCGTCTGAAGACCCGACACGGTGTGTGGTTCTAGTCAGTTCAAGCCCGAAGGGATCACTTCATTGTCGAAGCCTTTACACTTTCTATAAAGTTATAAAACGAATATGTAGCTAAGTTCTTGTTTCATGCGGAAATCCTCTCGGATACTCCCCCGCCGGCCAGCGGGGGTGGTTATGTCGTGTATGCCGCACCGCACGGTGTCCTCCCCAAGTGTCCGTTGTTGGGCACCCCGGGTAAGTAATGTTATGTTTAGCTCCCAATGTAATAGGGAGCGAGCCTATTGCCATCCACTGGGCACATTACTAAGCGAGTGATAACCAAAATTTTTTAATACACACATAACTACAAAAAGTCAGCGATGTGTGCCCTGGGTGACTGGAGATCGAACTCGAGGCATCGTCTCGGTAGTCCGTTACGTACACCAATTATTCGCCGCTATTTTCGAGATAAACATGAACTACAAGTTGGTTACATTGTGGCCAGGCCGCTGCCATTGGAACGATTTCCGTCCTCTATGAGCGCGGGCCCGGGGGTGACGGTCTGGGCTAGCCGTCACCTTAGCAGAAGCAGACCCAGGGTGGCGGCACGTAGTGTTTCTCCGCGTGCTTCTCTTAAGGGGAGGGGGGATTAGATCCCTAACAACGAGTCGGGGTCGCCACTACTGGGTCGGGTCTCTGAGATATCCTTTCTAGGGCATACCAGATTCCCCGTACCACATGGCTGACGCAAGAGACACCGTATGCGGTTTTATTCGGTTCAAGTCCGACATACCCATCTTACCGGTAGCTCCGGTGGGGTGAAGCCCGTGGAGAATTCCGCACGTATAAAAAAGGCCGCTGCTATTGGTTAATATGTAAGCTTCAGACAAATTAGGGACCGAAGAGATGGATCATTTTCCTTTTACCAACGAAGATAAGTGCATTGTTGAAATTTTGTATTAAGTTGTATTGAGTTCAGTTTTTATAAATCTATTATATGTTAAGGCTTTAATTTCACTTTTAGTCGGTCCAAGCCCGACATAACCGCCCCCGCTGGCACGCGGGGGGGTATCCGAAGGGAAATTCCGCACGATAAAAAAAAAAAAGGTACACAATTATGGGGGTGCGACTGGTTGGATCACCTCCAAGTTTGGTGCACCCTGGGCAACGTGGGCGATGACGCATCATTGATTGCTCCTCTGGAGTAGCTGGCGTCAACGTCAACGGCCAAGAGTCTGACCAACCGGCCCTTTTCAGGGCCAGCTGACACCACTGCACGAGGGGGTCAGGGTATGGCGGGCCTCAGGCCCGCGGGGGGAGTGGTCGCTCCACGTACCCCTCTGCTCTTAACAGAGGGGACACTGCGAATGGCCCAGGGTCAGTCGGAGTGCGAGGGATATGCTCTATGGGTAACCTTACACCCCGGCGTCTGTAGACCCGAGACGGCGTGCGGTTTTAGTCGGTTCAAGCCCGACATAACCGCCCCCGCTGGCCGGCGGGGGGGTATCCGAAGGGATTTCCGCACAAAAAAAAAAGTTACACAATTATAAATATATCCACACATAGCCCACTAGCAATAGCACACTATCTTAGACAAGACTACTGCCTGGGTCACGTGTGTTTCTCGGGTATATATCTCTTGCTGTTGTAAACAGACGTTTATTTAATTTGATAAATTTGCACATTCAAATATAAACAGACACGGCAACGTCAACAATTTGAGTTTTTGAAATAGAGATCTGCAGGATATCTAGGTTAGGTTAGGAATAAATAGGAATTTGGAAGGTGAACATTATCCTCATATTAAATGACAATGGCTTGAGTAAAAAAAATAATCTATAAACTGAATTGAAGCGAGAGCGGGCTGCTTACTTAGTACTTCCTATTTGTAGAATTTACACAAACCTTCTTAAAATGTTAGTTTGTAATTAAATAACATAACATAACTTCACGCCTGTGTCCCCGAAGGGGTAGACAGAGGTGTATTATACAGCCACGATTCACCAGTTATAAAAAGAAATAAAAAATTTTTTTTTTACTCTCATAATTTGATGCTTATTATAAGAAACCGACAGAGACGGTTATGCTTGAAGGAGATTGAGAAATGCCTAGGTATAGCTATATATCGTTTGTTGTTAGATTGTTGCTACTAGCTGTTGCCTGCAGCTCCGCCCGCGTAGAATTCTGATCTCATGGGAACCTATTACCGGGATAAAAATGTGCCTATGTGTTATTCCGGACTATAATTTATCCCTGTGCCAAATTTCAGCCAGATCCGTTCAGCCGTTTTTGCGTGAAAGAGCAACAAAGATACATAGTCAGAAACTTTCGCGTTTATAATACTAATAGTATTTATTAAGCTTTAATTGTTGTAGTAGGTATACATTTAGGTGTGTCTACCTTCATTTAAATAATGCTTCTAGTACACAAGACTTTGTCTCCAATATTGTGTTATTCCTCTGTACAATGTGTTTGCTAGAAAGTAACTGTTCTGGAAATGTTCATGTTCAAAAATAATAAATTAAATGAAAATCCGACACAACAAATGGGACATACCTACATACATTTCTCTTCGCTGCTTCAACTTAATTGGTTCATTTCCATTATAACCGATCGATGTGCTGTCGACGCGGCGGTCCTATCATAATGGAAAAAAAGTTGTAAATTCGAAATTGATGCTCACTTTGAGCATCAATTTTTTTTAGAAACTAGATTTTATTATTTATTCTAGATTATTCTAGATTATATATTCTAGATTATACCTTCTTTTTTTGTGCGGAAATCCCCTCGGACACCCCCCCAACGGCCAGTAGAGGCGGTTATGTCGGACTTAAACCGACTAGAACCACACGCCGTCTCGGGTGTTCAGACGCCGGGGTGTAAGGTTGCCCATAGAGCATATCCCTCGCACGCCGACTGACTCTGGGACATCTCCGGTTTCGAGAAGGCCCCCTCGGGTTTGGGAACCACGGTGTCCCAGTCTTGCCCCGGTTTGGGGGAGGGGCGCTAGTCACTCCACCGTCCCGGCCTGGTTCTCCTGGGGTGACAGGCGAGTAGATTGTATCTTTTTTTTTTTTTTTTTCGTGCGGAAATCCCTTCGGATAACCCCCGCGTGCCAGCGGGGGCGGTTATGTCGGGCTTGAACCGACTAAAACCGCACGCCGTCTCGGGTCTACAGACGCCGGGGTGTAAGGTTGCCCATAGAGCATAATATCCCTCGCACCCCGACTGACCCTGGGCCATCTCCGGTTTCGAGATGGCCCCCTCGGGTTTGGGAACCACGGTGTCCCCGTCTTGCCGCGGTTTGGGGGAGGGGCGCTAGTCCACCCGACCGTCCCGGCATGGTTCTGCTGGGGTGACAGGCGAGTAGATTGTACCTATCCATTTACTTGAAAAATTATTGAAATCTAATTTGATAAATACGATATAATAATACTACAATACTTAATATAACCGCGGTAGCCTAGTGGTATGGGTAATGGACTGCTGAGACGAGGTCTCGGGTTCGATCCCAGGTTTTACCATGGCACACACCAATGACTTTTCGATGCTTTTCGAAGTTATGTGTGTATTTATCGCAGGTTTATAAGTACTCGGTTAATGGCAATAGGCTCGCCACCTATTACATTGGGACCTAAACATAAACTGGCGAATTGTGGGTGCTAGCACCTCTGCCTACCCCTTCGGGGATATAGGCCTGAGTTTATGTTATGTTATGTTACAATACTTAATACGCCGATATGCAGTTATACAAACGTTACGGGGAACTGCGCCCTGCGCAAGCGCACTTGACTTAGTTCCATCGCTCTGATTACACGCCCCGGTCTCGCACTGTCATTGAAGCTAATTATCTAACTTGTAGCAATTGGCTATAGAGATAAGCACATATTTGCACTGTGCACGTCTCTGAAGCGAGGTGTGTGTCTTTGCTGTTCGGATAGATATTTCGTGCGCACTTGGTGGAGGAATATTTATATATATATTCCGGCCTCTGTGGCGTAGCGGTAGTGCATTCGACTGCTACGACAGGGGCGCGGGTTCGATTCCCACTCAGTGCAAATATTTGTATGCATGAATATGTCTATTTGCATTGGTCTGGGTGTTTCTATATATAATATGTATGTGTTTACAAAAAAAAAAGTATATAAGTATGTTTATTCGCATTCTGGACCCCATAACACAAGCTAGTTAAACTATGCTTACTTTGGGTCTAGGAAGCGCTGTGTAGAATGTCGTAGAATATTTATTTATTATTTATTTATTTATATTTCTTGTGTGCGTGTGTATGTCACTGAACTCCTCCTAGACGGCTGGACCGATTGTGATGAAATTTTTTGTGTGAGTTCAAGGGGATTCGAGGATGGTTTAGATTTTTTTTTTTTTTTTTTTTTATATTTAGGACACGTCAATTTGACTTCACCTCGCCTGATGGTAAGCTGAAGGTAAAGTCTCAGGAAAGAGGGTCACCATTACATACATGTACCATGTTAACAATGGTGGCACTCAGCTTGACGGCCTCATCAGAAGAGAATTGTCGTCGCAGCACCGCGTGACACCCACCGGTCCCACTAGTGCTGCGACCACAATCCACCTGCCCGGCTATGCACTTGCTGACCCCTGATCGCAATCAAACCGAAATTGGATTACTATGGAGGGTTTTTCGCAATCGTGCACGGTGGTACCTACCCAGCCGAATTTTGTGACAAATTTGTGTCATCAAATTTCTACCACCACAATTTGGTCCACTGGTTTTTTTTATCACAATTAACGACGTGTGTACAGGACAACGTCTGTCGGGTCTGCTAGTATAACATACTTTTAAGCTGTTCTGTGATTGCAGCTAGTCTAAGACAAACGTGCTTCTCTGATGGTAGGTAGGTGTCAAAACACGTATATGATATTATTACTTACGTGTTTCCGAACCCTCGATACGCCTTTTTTCTTTTTTATAGAATATTAGTAACCGAAATTACTAATATTCCCCCTAACCCCTCCAGCTAAGCTAAATTGCTTGTTTCTAAAGATTTAGATCGGAAAAAGAGAACATCTAGGACGGGACTTGAACCCGCGACCAGTCCCTTACAGGGGGAATGCTCTGACCAACTGAGCCACCTAGACACGTCGCAGATATTTGAAATTCTCCGATACATTATTACGTCTTAAGGCGACGTATCTAGATATCTGGGACGTGTCTAGGTGGCTCAGTTGGTCAGAGCATTCCCCCTGTAAGGGACTGGTCGTGGGTTCAAGTCCCGTCCTAGATATTCTCTTTTTCCGATCTAAATTTTTAGAAAAAAGTAAGCATACAAAATGCTTAAAATTTAATTAAATTGCTTGTGTTAGGAGTGGGTTCACGTCCGTAGTGTAATGGCCAGGATTCGAACCCGGGACCTCTCGATCGTAAGGTCGACTCTTTAACCACTAAGCTACCGACGCTCCGAAAACTCTGGAGGTCCGCCCCCCAATTAATGGTTGCGTGGTTGGTATTGGTATACTGGTACCTTTTTTATTTCGTGCGGCAATCCGCTCGGATACCCCTGCAGGTTTGTTATGTCTTGAACCGACTAAAACCAAGTTCAAAAATGGGGATAAACATACATATATACTTTTTTTTTGTAAATGCATACATATTTTACATAGAAACACCCAGACCAATGCAAATAGACATATTCATGCATATAAATATTTGTAATGAGCGGGAATCGAACCCGCGCCCCCTGTCGTAGCAGTCGAATACACTACCGCTACGCCGCAGAGGCCGTCAAAGTAGAATTCATGCTACTTCTCTCTCATAAATTACGAGCCTAGGAGTCCTTGCGTGGAAACTACGCGTCTACGCTATGGAGCAACTGGAATCCAGCGAACTGGAATCCAGCGAACTGGAATCCAGCGAACTGGAATCCAGCGAACTGGAATCCAGCGAACTGGAATCCAGCGAACTGGTATCATCTATTCAGAGAACCGCGTTCCTGTTGCAGAGCTAGCGAATAATACACATAGGTGCGCTGCAGTAGGTCAGTATTAAAAGAGCAAATATTTACATTCTTGTTTTGAAAATTCTTGCCAATCCATGTCTACTAAATACCGTTTGGTGGTTGTTCAATACAGAACAAAGACAAAATAAAATAAGTTCTTGAGAACAACATAACATTACATAAACTCACGCCTATATGCCCGAAGGGGTAGGCAGAGGTGCTAGCACCCACATTTCGCCAGTTTATGTTTAGGTCCCAATGTAATAGGTGGCGAGCCTATTGCCATTAACCGGGCACTTACTCGTATAAGCCTGCGATAAATACACACATAACTTCGAAAAGCATCGAAAAGTCATTGGTGTGTGCCATGGTAAGACCTGGGATCGAACCCGAGACCTCGTCTCAGCAGTCCATTACCCATACCACTAGGCGACCGCGGCGGTTCTTGAGTACTTCAAATATAATATAATTTATTCCTTTTACAATTTTTATATTGAGAGCGCTAGTGCAAATTGGATGATCTTAAGGTAGGTAGTAAATAACGAATGAAATGTTTTAGTAATAACGAATTGCGTGTCGTTTACAGATCACGTTATAGAATAGAATAGTTTTTATCAAAAAGATTACATTAAACTAATAAGTTTTGATTTGTATGAAATATTTAGCTAATTAGGAATAAATTCTACTAATAAATCTAGTGGGGCGGAAATCACACAGTGATTGTCAAACTTCGGGCCAAACTTAGATATTTTTGTTGCAGTATTTTTATTCAAAATTTTTCAAAACTTGTGAACAGACCTTAGGCTTTATATATGCATATTTTTCGACGCGTCTTTATATATCTTTATATATAAAAATGAATTGCTGTTCGTTAGTCTCGCTAAAACTCCAGAACGGCTGGACCGATTTGGCTAATTTTGGTCTTGAATTATTTGTGGAGGTCCAGAGAAGGTTTAAAAGGTGAATAAATATGGAAGTTGTTATCGATTGAGGCAGTACGAAGTCTGCGGGTCAGCTAGTTCAGCAATAAATATGAAGAAAATGAAATCAAATAAAACGTCTTCGACGTCAAAAACACAAAAAAATGATTTTTTAGGGACAATTCGTATGGTAAGTACCCGAAACCTTGAACGTACAAACCCCAAAATCTAATCAGTGCTACCCATTATCCAAACAAGATGATTGGCGAAAGAATTTTTTAAATCGGATAATTGGTTCTTGAGTTATTGCGTAAACAGACATCCAGACATCCAGACCAACAGACAGACCGACACAAAAATTATTTTTGCTTAATTAGACTTAGAATCATGTGAAACGTCGAGAAAAGTGATAAAAAGTGGGTGTAAGATTTTGATTTTTTTGCGTGATTTTAAGACTTCGGTGTCCACCTGGTTTGTGGCCCGAAGTAATTGTTATGATAAAATATACGCATGTCGGCGTAGATAGTAGATTTACACGATCTGGTTTCCGCAACTCGACGTTAATTTTAGCGTCTATTTTGCATGGCCAAAGCTAGAGCTCTGCAGAATGATGGGTTTGGGTGTGGCTAATCTCAGTTAAGCCTATTAAACCGTTGATTCTGGCGATAGTTTCTTTAGGCGAGTTTCGTTGCACCGAGAATCGCTAGAAGAGAATTTCGTACATCTAAAAACGTCCCCTATTGAAAGAGAGCTTCAAGCAAATGATGGGGTTCCTATATTCAAAAGTGGTGGAGCAATAAAAACGTGTGTAAAATTTCAAAGAGGTAGCACAAGAGACGAGTACAGTTAATCGTTATCTGAAATTATTTACAATTACGTTATGTTATCAGAATATAAGCAGTTTTGTATATGTCGTCCTCACCACCCAGAGGAATGATATTAATTCTAATTAAAACACATACAAAGTGGCACTGAATAAGACCTCGCTCACACTGACAGCCATACGTCTTGAGGACTTAGCATCCGTCTCATGAATCCTGTATTTAATCATGCGAGACAATTTTGAGGCCCGCATCACGCTTCACTCTGTTCATTTGGGAGCTTCGGAAGAAAAATTACCAAGTTATGCTCTGATTTTTGTTTTTTTTTATTTTTTATATTTAGGACACGTCAATTTGACTTCACCTCTCCTGATGGTAAGCTGAAGGTAAAGTCTCAGGAAAGAGGGTCACCATTACATACACTAACCATGTTAACAATGGTGGCACTCAGCTTGACGGCCTCATCAGAAGACGATTGTCGTCGCAGCACCGCGTGACACCCACCGGTCCCACTAGTGCTGCGACCACAATCCCCCTGCCCGACTATGCACTTTCTGACCCCTGAACGCAATCAAATCGAAATTGGATTACTATGGAGGGTTTTTCGCAATCGTGCACGGTGGTACCCACCCGGCCGAATTTTGTGACAAATTTGTATAGTGTGAATAATATGTGTACTAAAATAATAATAAACAAGTACTGTAGCACTACCTAGTAACGCTTTTTCTGTCTGTCTGTCCCTATGTAGGCTTAGATAGAGTGATTTCAAGGAAGGTTTATATGTATAACGCATAGATAATATCACGCGGGCGAAGCCTCTGTCGTCCGCTAGTTCACACTAAAGGAAACCTTATGTTGAAAGTAGCAGCCAATATAATGTAAACAATGTTCAATTATTTGCTCTCGCACAATGCCGGATCTGAACAGCTGTAGCCGTCGCCCTGAGTGTACGCGGGAAATGTCGCACCTGGTCGCATATTGACTCACTGAATACAATTGTACGCGTATTGACGGTTTTGAAATGTTAAGGGAAATTCGCTAGACGAGTGTTTTTTTACTATTTCGATCACCTGTTATTAAGTGCTAGTCTTTCCGTTTAAGCATTAAAAGTAAAACATTGGTGAGGTGTACAGTAAGGAGTAGTATCAAAATACATATTATGTGAATGTTTCCAAAAATGCTATTGCTCTGTATGTTTATTGGAGAACAACATTTAGTAGAATTCAATTAAAGCCCAAAATCACACTTACGCACAAACTAGTAGTTTCTAAAAATAACTTTTAAAACAACCTGAAATTGAGCCAAAGATGTCTTTGAGTACCTTTTTTGTTTTTTTTTTTCGTGCGGAAATCCCTTCGGATACCCCTCGCCGGCCAGCGGGGGCGGTTGCCTGCAAGTCGTGTGATAAATTAGGAAGAATTGTCCGTTGACAGAGCAAGGCCAGAAATATCCTTGCCCATCCTTGTGACCGTCCACCGTCCAGCAGCGCTCATATGAAGCACTCAAGACCCTTCTCGCTTCTTAGAACATATTGTAGGATAACTTTAGCTGTGATTTCTTGTAACGTGTATTTGGGACACTAAGTAATGAACAGAATAATTAAAAATTCATAAAACACGACTGCCCTAGAAAGACCGAAACAAGTTTTTTAGCGCCGGTAACCCTGGATTTATCCTTTCGAGGGCTTACCCGGGGTGCCCGGCAACGGACACTTGGGGAGGACACCGTGCGGTTTTAGTCGATACACGACATAACCACCCCCGCTGGCCGGCGGGGGGGTATCCGAAGGGATTTGCGCACGTAAAAAAAATAAAAATAGGCAGGGTCTATTAATTTTCTTTCGGATTATGATTTGCAAATGATCTCACCTGCTACCAAACTTGTTTTGATCTTTTTAGGGCCGTCAGGTTTTTTGATTTTTTTATTAATAATTTTATTTTATACTTTTCAGTTATCATATATATATTTTTGAAATCATAAAATACATATTCGCGCCAATTTTATTTTGATACATTTGATATTCGAATCTAACGACACTTCTCAAGCTAGAATCCATCGAGCCGTTCAGGCTACAAAGTGTGCCAAACAATTATGCATACATACATACTCTCGAAAAACATAACCCGCCTTCTGGCTCAGTCGGGTAACAAAAGAGAAAGAGTCTTCTTTTTGCTTTCTTAGCCTGTCCATTTAATATTTTGAAAGAAACTGAAGATTTGGTGCCCCTCCTAAAATGAATCATAGCGGGTCGAAACGTGTTTGAATTCATAAGCGTTAACTGGCGGATCGAATAATTTGATTTGAATCAGTCAGTCTGTGCTGTGTTCAAGTGACTCGCAGCTACTGAGTATTCAATTTTTAATTGTACCATTTATGAAAAAAAAATGATTAATTGATATAAACTAAGCGAGCTAAGTATGTCCGCGTTACTGTGAGATCGTTGAAGTGCACTTGCCTACATGTGACCACGGCCAGTCGTACAACTCTATGACAAATTATACAACGCCATCTAGACCCAAACTAAGCAGTGCTTGTCATATGGGTTCCAGAATGCGGATAAACATACTTAGATACTTCTTTTTTTTGTAAATACATACATATTATACATAGAAACACCCAGACAAATGCAAATTTACATATTCGCACTGAGCGGAAGTCGAACCCGCGACCACTGACTAAGCAGTCGAACACACAACCGCTACGCCACAGAGGCTGTCTTGAACCTAGTCATATTATAAATGAAATTAAACTAAATTAATAGACTTAATTTTTTTTTATAAAGAATACTAGTAAACGAAATTACCATTATTTCCCCTAACCCTTCCAGCTAAGCTTAATTGCTTGTGTTAGGAGTGTGTTCACGTCGGTAGTGTAACGGGCAGGATTCAAACCTGGGATCTCTCGATCGTAAGGCCGACTCCTTAACCACTAAGCTACCGACGCTTAACTGAAATTATATTGAGCTTTTATCTGAAAATTATTACTCAACTCCGATGCATATACCGGGTGTTAGGGACACACGAACGTGAACGGGAGATAAAACGAAGGTAGGCAATAGTACTGAGGATAAATACAATTTTGAGAGGTTTTTATTTCAAACGGTTTTCCCTGGAACATGGAATTATAAATAATTCGCTTGTATAAACCTTTTATTTAATTTCTGTGATCCATTTAAAGAGTTGTCGTTTTTTGCGTAAGTATTATCGTGTATGCATCCTCACGGGAACCATCTCACCGGGGCTAATGGCGAGGTGGCAACATCGGCTTCGAGCCAATTAAAAGGACATGGTTTCTACCATGTGAGTGTATGGCTATGGCCTCCAGGACCAATGTAAGAAGGCACTACTAAGAAAAATGATCGCCTGCAAAATTAGCTGCAAGCAGCATCTTCTTCTAAAAAATAACCACGTCTGTTGCTACGAGGTGGTTCTCTAGCTCAGCAACCCTTTCTCAAAGGCTCTACCAATTCCTTTGCGCATTTACCAGCAAACGTTTCAACACACAGGTGTAATCATTATATAATATTACTTTGTGAGCTGAAATGTGAACGTGATTAATAAAGATAATGAATGAAGTTCCATAGAAGGGTTCCAAGCAAGTAATCATCAAAGTTGGATGAGTCCTACAATCGAGTCCTATAACTTTATGGCACAATGTTGTTTGTTCTTGTTTTTAAGCCGGGCAACCTACTTGTATGATCATAAGGTACAATAAAGTGGACCGCCTCAAATGGGGCGACAATGAAAGCCTTGCTCGGATCCCATACTCGTAAAAACTAGCCGTAACTCGCCGCTTTACTCCACAAACGTGGCTAAATAATGGACGCCTTTATAGCGCCAGGGTTGTCACTCAACATTTTGTTGACTTATAGACGGGCTCTTTGCTCTTTATCTTTCTTTAGAAATGCACCGTTACTCGACTAGAAAGTTGTCAACATAATAAACATTAAACCACTAAATGGAATGGAATGTGGTCGCCAGGAGTATAGGGAGTGAGGTCCGCGTGTTATTAAACCTTTTGGAGACGGTACACTTCAATTTTTATTTGAGGACTGCTAGTAACGTGAGCTTGTAACATAACATAACATAAACTCACGCCTATATCCCCGAAGGGGTAGGCAGAGGTGCTAGCACCCACATTTCGCCAGTTTATGTTTAGGTCCCAATGTAATAGGTGGCGAGCCTATTGCCATTAACCGGGCACTTATAAACCTGCGATAAGTACACACATAACTTCGAAAAGCATCGAAAAGTCATTGGTGTGTGCCATGGTAAAACCTGGGATCGAACCCGAGACCTCGTCTCAGCAACAACAACATTCACAACAATTCAGTTTTGAGCAGCGCAGCAATGCTGAATCTCTATCTCTCTCCCGCAGCACCGCTGTACTGAACTGAATTGTTTCAATTAATATGCTTACTTTTCCTATAGATTTTAGATCGGAAAAAGAGAACATCTAGGACGGGACTTGAACCCGCGACCAGTCCCTTACAGGGGGAATGCTCTGACCAACTGAGGAACCTAGACACGTCCTCCACATTGTTTAAAAATGACTGAAAAGCCATTCATTGTTTCCGTAGTTCGAAAAAATTACGGTAGGTGGCTCCAGCGTCGCCTTAAGACGTATATAATATATCGGAGAAATTCGAATATCTGGGACGTGTCTAGGTGACTCAGTTGGTCAGAGCATTCCCCCTGTAAGGGACTGGTCGCGGGTTCAAGTCCCGTCCTAGATGTTCTCTTTTTCCGATCTAAAATCTATGGGAAAAGTAAGCATATTAATTGAAACAATTCAGTTCAGTACAGCGGTGCTGCGGGAGAGAGATAGAGATTCAGCATTGCTGCGCTGCTCAAAACTGAATTGTTTAACTCCACCACATTAATTCAATTAAATTTTTAAGCAATTAATATGCTTACTGAACAATATGAACTGAATTGTTTTAAGTGCCTCGTGATTAGGCTCCAGTTACAGATATGTACGAGGGAAATCCGCGCGAATTTGAAATGATCACATAATCGCTCTATATTAGGTGTTGGGAGTTGATTCCCGCCAGTGTGGTATACCAGGTAGTTCGAGCCGACACTCCCTTAATTGAAAGTTCAATTGCTAAGTTTTTATATAACCACCAAAATGAAAAATACTGATTTTTAATGGAAGTACCCATCATATATTGCTGTATAAAGGTTAAGGTAGCGTTAAAATGAGGTTTTGAAACAAACGCCTTGGTTATAAATCTTTAGGCTTTCACGGCAGGCGTTGCATGTGGAATATACTGCTTCCGGGCTGGTTGGCTGTGATTTCCTCCTCGTCGCAGAGAAGTCGCCACCGAGGAGAGTCCGCACTCATCGGCGTCCAGACCTGTACCACTGAAGATGTCGACCGCAGTGATCGACGTAACGTTTGGAACACAATTTTCCTATGGACCACGGCCTAACAGCTCGGAAGAAGCACATTCTACAAACGCCGTGGTGTTGCAAGCTTGTAACGGCCCGACGTGACGGTGTGTACCTTTTTGTTAATTTTTTCGGGCGGAAATCCCTTCGGAGACCCCCCGCCTGCCAGCGGAGATGGTTATGTCGGGCTTGAACCGACTATAACCGCACACCGTCTCGGGACTACAGACGCCGGGGTGTAAGGTTGCCCATAGAGCATATTCCTCGCACCCCGACTGACCCTGGGTTTGGGAACCACGGTGTCCCCGTTTTTCGTCCCGGCCTGCTTCTGCTGGGGTGACAGGCGGCCTCACCTGCTACCCCTGATGGTGAGGACCTATGTTATTTTAGGAGAACAATATCGCTGAAGGTTGTGGCAGTGTTTCGAACACAGATCAACAACAATGTACCACGTTGCATGTAGCTCTGTTATCTTTCATCACTTAGCGGACATAACAAGAACAACGAAGTACTTCGCGTGATAACCCTAGCGTCTTTTATGTTTTCCAGACAACAAAAGTAGATGATATGATTTTATTGAGTATTTAATGTAACGTTCAACCTGATTACGTCTCCCATACACACACGCTGGAGCCCAATGATATTGGATCACAAGTGAATAGTAGTTGCAGTGAGTTCAATAGTTATTATAACTATTACACAAACAAAAATACTACAATCATACAAAAATTCAAATTTTTCTTCTGTACAATATAAGCATAGAGTACATTACAGGCACCTAGTTTACTTATTGTATTGCATTGTAACTTTGATTTGATTGTTATGGGTTACTTAACTCTCTACCTACCCTCAACTAAATCATCGCGCATAGCGTATTACTTACATCGGTACACATGAACCCGTACACTTTACAATTATGTAAATTTAATCAAAAATTTCGAAATGCTAACCCATAAAGTTATTACACACGCACAGAGTCAAAACTTAGTCCAATTTAAATCTCGGCCTGACGAAGCGGATACGTAGAATTTTCCACTCAGGCGACATGTCAAATGTCTTTGTGATGTTTCAAGTTGAGACCACCCCTCCCCACCGCCCACCCCGCGCCAGCTCTCTGCCAAGAATGATAAATGACGTCGGCTAATGAGAGCCCATCAAAAGTTGCCGAATTATTTCAATGATGATGCTAAATTAAATTGAGTTTGTTTATGTAGTACCTACGAGTACGTCGTCTGTAGTCGTAGTGTCAGTATTTCTGTACTTTGAGGCTTGAATGTATATTTACATATATATGTTACACTGGTGGTAGAAATTGGATGACACAAATTTGTCACAAAATTCGGCCGGGTAGGTACCACCGTGCACGATTGCGAAAAACCGTCCATAGTAATCCAATTTCCAGGGGTCAGCAAGACAAGTGCATAGCCGGGCAGGGGGATTGTGGTCGCAGCACTAGTGGGTCAAAGTCAAAGTCAAAAACCATTTATTCTGTATAGACCATTAATACGGAACTTACAAAACGTCATATTTTTTTTATCTAATGTTTGGCAAATGGACCACCGGTTTGAAACGCGGCCCTGTCCTGAGAAGACTCCGGCAAGAAACTCAGCGGGCTGTTTTTTTTTTGGTCTATTTACAAACATATTAACTTAACCTAAGTACAATATTTCATTTGAGTAGCATAGAGAGAGAGCAAACAGTTCATATCCAAGCTTGTTTGTCGTCTAAATAGTCTTGAATTTTATAGTAGCCTTTTTGGCAGAGTTTACTTTTAATTTGGCTTTTAAATTTATGAAGAGGTAGATTCTTCATTTCACTAGGAAGCTTGTTGTAGAAGCGTATACAGTTACCCTGAAAGGAATTACTAATCTTGTGGAGTCGACTATTACAAACCACAAGATTGTTTTGGTGATTGTTGGGTTGGGACCGGTGGGTGTCACGCGGTGCTGCGACGACAATCCTCTTTTGATGAGGCCGTCAAGCTAAGTGCCACCATTGTTAACATGGTACATGTATGTAATGGTGACCCTCTTTCCTGAGACTTGACCTTCAGCTTACCATCAGGCGAGGTGAAGTCAAATTGAAGTGTAATAAACATTAAAAAAAAAACAATTGTACGTCAGATTATATATACCTTTGATTGATTACATTTTAACTATTTCAGAAGACAAAAAAAACTCTTCTTAAGTTAAGCATTTTGACGTAGGCTGGTGCAATACTGTGTTGAGCCAAGCAGAATCCAGGAGGCCCAATGAGCTGTACAAATTAGTTAAGTTTGGATGAAGGTAGACTATAGATTATAACGTGTTATTTAGTGTGTAAGTTGTTTCAAGAGGGCAACATGGACGCCTTCTTTTGTGTACCAAGCTCTCCATAAAAAATTAAGATAAAAAAAGTTAAGCATTGTTTTAACATCTCTCCTGGGGTTATCCTTTCGAGGGCTTACCCGTTGTGCCCGGCAATGGACACTTGGGCAGGACACCGTGCGGTTTTAGTCGATGCACGACATAACCGCCCCAGCAGGCCGGCGGGGGGTATCCGAAGGGATTTCCGCACGTAAAAAAAGCATTATTTTAACACGAAGTAACATTTGCTTGAGGAAACAGTTTCCTTGGAGAAACCGTTTGCACATCGTTAGCGAGACACGACCACATTGCCTCTACTAACTCGTTAATTTAGTGACTGGCTACCTGCTGGCCATCACCAGGGTGAGCTGAGGATTTTTATGTAGGTCATAGTAATGGACTATCCACCACCTCCGCTGTGTTATCTGTTAATCAGAGGGACTTATGGAGCAACCCAGTGAACCAAAATGTGCCCCACTCCCACTAGAGCAAACATCTTTAGGTGATAAAAGTATTTTGTTGAGTTGTCTCATCTGAGGAGGCAACGTAACTCTAATATTTCGCAATATATGATATATGAGTTTCACTGGTGGTAGAAATTTGATGACACAAATTTGACACAAAATTCGGCCGGGTAGGTACCACCGTGCACGATTGCGAAAAACCCTCCATAGTAATCCAATTTCGGTTAGATTGCGTTCAGGGGTCAGCAAGTGCATAGCCGGGCAGCACTGATTGATTGACAGATTGTGGTCGCAGCACTAGTGAGAACGGTGGGTGTCACGCGGTGCTGCGACGACAATCCTCTTCTGATGAGGCCGTCAAGCTGAGTGCCACCATTATTAACATGGTACGTGTATGTAATGGTGACCCTCTTTCCTGAGACTTTACCTTCAGCTCACCATCAGGCGAGATGAAGTCAAATTGACGTGTCCTAGATATAAAAAAAAATATATACCAGCAAGATAATATCGTTTACCGTTTTTCGTTGTTTGCACCGTTACCGTTGCCTGCACGGTTGGCATCACTACATGATAACTGCCGACAACGGTTGCGTTTGGAGCACCAACGTTGTGCGTCGATGCCGCGCCTCTAGCCACAACCCCAACGAAAGCTTTTATTCATCTTTTATTTGTAAATCGAACAATCTGGAAGAAATTATCATTTTTTTGTGACAAGGCACAAGGCTTTCATAATTTTACTCCAACTTTTGTTCATTCGAAAATGAGATTTCAGTATTTGTTTTAATAATAAAACGGATTTCGTAATTTTGAAATGTTTGGACTGATTTGTAATGTTAGTGAAAGTCAAAAGGAAGTATGGAAGTTTGAAAGGTTTAAAATATATTTTGAACATCGATACCGCTCCTAGAACACATTGCCAATTATTTGTTTCAAAAATATAACATTACATAACTTCACGCCTGTATACCCGAAGGGGTAGGCAGAGGTGTATTACACACCCTCGATTCGCCAGTTATGTTTAGGTCGCAATGTAATAGGGGGCGAGCCTATCGCCATCTAACGGGCAAATTACTAAGCAAGCAATAACTAACATTTTTAATACACACACAGCTACGAAAAGTCAGAGGTGTGTGCCCGGGGCGACTGGGGATCGAACTCGAGACCTCGTCTCGGTAGTCCGTTACGCACACCACTGGGCTATCGCCGCTTTTTTTTTAATTCAGCGTACAGTTATACCTCGTCGATTTTATTGTAAATATGCATAGATAACTAAAATAATATCAAATTTTTCGATGTTGGTGCTACGGTCCCAATAATGTAACATATGAACAGTATATTTCGCATCATACATCATACATTATCGCTCGCTTAATAATGTGCCCGGTAGATGGCAATAGGCTCGCCCCCTATTACATTGGGACCTCAACATAACTGGCAAATCGTGGGTGCGTAATACACCTCTGCCTACCCCTTCGGCGATACAGGCGTGAAGTTAGGTTGTAATACACCTCTGCCTACCCCTTCGGGGATACAGGCGTGAAGTTATGTGGTGTATTACACACCCACATTTCTCCAGTTTATGTTTAGGTCCCAATGTAATAGGTGGCGAGCCTATTGCCATTAACCGGGCACTTGTAAACCTGCGATAAATACACACATAACTTCGAAAAATAAATACATACACAAATACACACATATATTTCCAACTATGAACATCCCGTTGCGTACTCTCACTGACTTTTCAACCGAACCGTCGAGTTCCGATCCCGTGACGTCACATCCGGGCTCGTGCAAATGCGAGGCTTTTGTTTAAAATTGTAAAATACATGTCAATAATAAATCTTGTTTAAACATTTACTGCGTTCCTCTTTATTGGTGCTAGTGTTTTGTGCTTCGGATTGTGAATCAAACGTGAAATGTTGGTCAACATGGTACATATCCAACGTCAGCTTCCATTAAAGAAAGAAAGAAAGAAAAGAAAGAAAATTGATTTTTATTGCGGATAAAAACACATGCACATAATATTAGGATTAAGGAAAAAACCTAAATAAGAAAAAACAAAAGATAATAATATAATACACAAGTCCACACAACAATATTACACTTAAAATTATAAATGTCTAAAATAATGGTGGACCTACAGCTATTCAGACGGCGACCATGTCGCAACACCAAAAAGGTTCGGGGTTTTGCGGCAAGAATATTTTTATTTCTTATCTGTGGTCGCCGCCTGAGCAGATAACGCGGCGTGTGACATGCACGTGACAAAATTGACATTAGTGACATTGTCAACGTGTCATGTCCTACGTGGCACCGTGGCACATAGAAATTAATGTGTATCATTGTACTACTCATTATCATACTCATGGTCTTTGTGGCGTAGCGGTAGTGCATTCGACTGCTACGACAGGTGGCGCGGGTTCGATTCCCGCTCAGTGCAAAAATTTGTATGCATGAATATGTCTATTTGCATTGGTCTGGTTGTTTCTATGTATAATATGTATGTATTTACAAAAAAAAAGTATATAAGTATGTTTTTCCGCATTCTGGAAGCCATAACACAAGCTAGTTAAACTATGCTTACTTTGGGTGTAGAAAGCGCTGTGTAGCATGTCGTAGAATATTATATTATATTATACAAGGAAATTAGAATAGCTTACAATCTTATATTTTGTTAAAAACATTTAATTTTTACAGGGTCGGCAGAGCGAGTGTGACGCCTCTGGTGTTGCACACGTCCACAGGGCACGGTAACCACTAAACTTCTCAACAGGTGGGCGGGCCTTATGCTTGACTGCCACCTGAGTGATATAAAAAAATATTAATCTATTAAACGCATTCGTTAGCTAAGCAGTAAGCAAAAGTTTTAATTTTTTTTGCATTTAATTTATTTTTTTAACTATGGGTATCCTTTCGAGGGCTTATCCGGGGTGCCCGGCAATGGGCACTTGGGCAGGGCACCGTGCGGTTTTAGTCGGTACATGCACGACATAACCGCCCCCGCTGGCCGGCGGGGGGGTATCCGAAGGGATTTCCGCACGTAAAAAAAAAACTATGGGAGCGACTGCGTGTGCGCAGGGCCCTGCCAACACCTTTGAGGCCGAAGTCCACCTCACCAGCTAGTCGGTGCAACAACGGACTCTGGTGCAGGGTTTCCTCTAGGGGTAAGCCCTCCACCCGCTGATCTAGCCACCCGCGAGGGGGATGACGTCCATGTGTGCCTGGATGTCGACCAATTGAGAGTATGAAAGGTGTGGTACCCGCGTTAGTGGGCATGCGCTAGGGGGGTCGCCATAGAAGTATTCCTGCATAGTTTCAGGCCCCCCCGACAAGGTGCAGATTATGGCACACCGTGGGGGAGAGTCTCACACACGGTCTCTGGCTACCACCCCGTGGCCGGCGGTGCCGTGCGTAACAGCATTCCCCAGGTAAAAAAAATATGTGTACGTGTACTAGTGTACACAGGTAAGAAGTGAAACTTCTTTATGACCTTATTTTTCGAAAAATGATCTACTATGTGCAACTTTACAGAAATCTGTTAAATAAAGTTAAATTCGATAAAGTTTAACAAAAGGCTTTTATTATCATAGACATGAATACAAATAATACAATTATTTCATTTTACCTTATTACTACTAAGATTATTACAGCATTTCATTAAAGTACAAAACAGTCGTATTAGTTAATAATAACTAGTTTTAATGGAATTATATACATTGACCGACAGTTACAATCAAAAACTGAGGTTAGCCTTAAATAATTTGAAAAAAATTAATACCATAATCACACCCACGTGTTAGAAAAAGAGATATAATTACTTACTTTTTTTAGAAATTCACTGGAATTAGAATTAGAATAAACCTTTTGATTTTGCTGATCACTATCAGTCGAATAAATCAACTTTTTTTTAAAAGATGGCGCGTAATGCAAAAGTGTGACCCGTAACCGAAAAATGTGACGGTAATTTTTTTTCCAACGCCGATAAAGAATTTTCTCTTCAAAAAAAAAAAAGTTTTTCTCTAGGGGTTGGGAGCTCAGATAGTATCTTGAGCCCCAAAGATGTTAATTTGACCCCTCACAGCCACTAGTCACATCGTTAGGTACAGTAAAGGTTATTGTCTTGAACGGGGCAGCGATAATAGTAACATAACATAACTTCACGCCTGTATCCCCGAAGGGGTAGGCAGAGGTGTATTACACACCCATGATTCACCAGTTATGTTAAGGTCCCAATGTAATAGGGGGCGAGCCTAGTGCCATCTACCGGGCACATTATTAAGCGAGCGATAATTAACATTTATTAATGCACACATAACTACGAAAAGTCAGAGGTGTGTGCCCGGGGCAACTGGGGATCTGACTCGAGACCTCGTCTCAGTAGTTCGTTACGTACGCCACTGGGCCATCGCCACACTTTAGTAATTTAACTTAAACTTTTATTAAGTCTTTTTGCTTTTCAAGGTAATCCTACTATGTTACACATATCTGATACGTTCTAAGTTATAATCTTTAAAAATCAGCTGTAGTTTCTATGTCATAATATTTCTCAAACTAAAATAAATAAATAAATAAATAAATATTGTACGACAAAGTACACAACGCCATCTAGACCCAAACTAAGCAGAGCTTGTCATATGGGTTCTAGAATGCGGATAAACATACTTAAATACTTTTTTTTTTGTAAATAAATACATATTATACATAGAAACACCCAGACCAATGCAAATATACATGTTTGCACTGAGCGGGAATCGAACCCGCGACCTTTGGCTTAGCAGTCGAATGCACTACCGCTACGCCACAGAGGTCGTCACGAGCATAATAGAGAGTAAAACGAGCATATTCGTAACGAAGTCACTCACAACCTGATCAAATAAACCTAAGAAAATCTCATTTAGTAAAATTCGTCAGACTAGAAAATTTCGAGCCCAAAATTCGAGATAACATCGCAGGTCGCCTTCTTCGTAGAATAATAATGAAAGTCACTCGATGTTGGATTGGATGAAGAAAATCAAGTATACAATTCTTATAAGCGTTACACGTTCAATGAGCATTAACATTTAAATAGTTACTAACAACATTTGAACATATTCGGATATTTATACAAAGTGTTAACGGGAATTAACGAGATCATGGCATAGAAACATAGCATTAGGAGTTTAATAGTAAAGAAAAAGAAAGTTTAATAATTAATATACGGAAATTTTACTTTGTTTATGACAGATTACCTCAATAAAAGCATTTAATGTTAGGGTCAACAAACTAGGGGTGTGTGTTGGGTAACCTCCTCGAGTGTCGCTCCGATTCCGATCCCGCTGCAGTCCGGGGGGAACGGAATCGGAGCGGCCGGTACACCCTGGGCGGCGGTCAATGGCTTCCCCTTCACCCCTTCATAGGGTTGGCATTGATCGTCGGCCAATACCCAACGTGGCGGGAACACATCGCTCTCCGTACTCCTCTGCTTTCAGAGGAGACAGGATGAGCGATGCTGTTAGTGGTGAGATGGCCCAGGGTCAGTCGGGGTGCGAGGGATATGCTCTATGGGTAACCTTACACCCCGGCGTCTGAAGACCCGAGACGGCGTGCGGTTTTAGTCGGTTCAAGCCCGACATAACCGCCCCCGCTGGCCGGCGGGGGGGGGGGTATCCGAAGGGATTTCCGCACGATAAAAAAAAAAAATAAGGTCAACAAACTTTTTTTTTTAATATTTAGGACACGTCAATTTGACTTCACCTCGCCTGATGGTAAGCTGAAGGTAAAGTCTCAGGAAAGACGGTCACCATTACATACACGTACCATGTTAACAATGGTGGCACTCAGCTTGACAGCCTCATCAAAAGAGGATTGTCGTCGCAGCACCGCGTAACACCCACCGGTCCCACTAGTGCTGCGACCACAATCCCCCTGCCCGGCTATGCACTTGCTGACCCCTGAACGCATTCAAACCGAAATTGGATTACTATGGAGGGTTTTTCGCAATCGTGCACGGTGGTACCCACCCTTCCGATTTTTGTGACAAATTTGTGTCAACAAATTTCTACCACCAGTTCTACTACCATTTATCTTTATTTATATTATCTCGTGTATGTAAAACCTAAATATTGCACAAATTACAATGTTACAGAATTACCTATTGACATGATAACAGACCTACCCAAAACCTGTAGTAATTTTTCTCAGTTGCCAAAGCATTTGGTGAGCATATTATCAAAAAAAAAACCCAATGAACGGATATAATATTGTTACAAAACTGTGACTGATACATATGACAATAAAATGCATGCACTATATGAAAACTTAAACCGTGTTAATTACATATAATTTGAGAGAAAATAATCAAAATTATGCGTGACCTAACGACCAGTCATTCAATTGCTTCCAAAAAGATCCACAATAAAATCAAAGTATTTCCACTAAACAATGTTTAACGTATCTTAATTCTATTACCAGCCACGTTTTCAAACATTTAATCCAACGCCCAGAGCATCTATAGGGATGATATTCTTATTAATTCAGCATTGGGATTGGGTTCGATTATTCAACTAACGATATTCCAACGATCTTCAATCCAAATCATCGTATAATTTATTCCGAGTATAATTGAAGTGAGCCGCGCCAATTCTCTTGCAATTTCTCTTATTAGCCATTCTCACTGCGATTGGTAGTGAAAAGGTCACCGCTCACGTACCAATCCAGTAACTAAAGATTATATAACTTAAATAAATAAATAAATATTCTACGACATTTTACACAGCGCCTTCTAGACCCAAAGTAAGCATAGTTTAACTAGCTTGTGTTATGGGTTCTAGAATACGGATAAACATACTTATATCCTTTTTTTTGTAAATATATAGATATTATACATAGAATATTAATAATTAGTGATAGGTACATTAATATATTTGAAGATTATAAAATGTTCAAAAAATAAATAATAAATACATCTGGGTGTTAGTTAGACCAATGCAAATAGACATATTCATGCATAAAAATATTTGCGCTGAGCGTGAAGTGAACCCGCGGCCCCTATCGTAGCAGTCGAATGCACTACCGCTACGCCACAGAGGCCGTCAAATTGCGTCAAGAGATGCCGCCTGATTCCTATAATGTATCACATTTAAGCACATTAGAAATATTTAGCCTTTTCCTTCTGAAATCAGAAGTTATGCAAAGCCAATACAAAAGTTATTCAAGGGTAGAAAAGAACTGTCGTTGGAGAGCAAGTGGCATGCCGCCGCCTCTTTCTGCGAGCAGGTAATGCGCGCGAAAGAAACGGCGGAGAGGGAGCGGGAGAGAACCCTGCCCCTCGAGTTTCGCAGTCTGCGGCGAGGACGCCGCATCTATGCCCGGGACTACCGACCTCCATGATCGGCGCCTGAGGACGGCAGTTGGCCGACTCGCCGTCTTTACACAAGCAGGCCGTGGCGGAGGCGTGTCGTGTGTGCCCTCTACACACGCCTGCCAACTCACCAACGCGGGATAAAACCCGACCCCACCAGGCGAGGCCGCGATGGCGGCCGAAGTCCGCCGATAACTCTGGGGTTATCCTTTCCTGGTAATGGACACTTGGGCAGGACACCGTGCGGTTTTAGTCGATGCACGACATAACCGCCCCCGCTGGCCGGCGAGGAGGTATTCGAAGGGATTTCCGCACGTAAAAAAAGAAAGGGTAGAAAAGAAGAAAGTTGTATATTTGTCGACTTTTCTTTTCTCAAATCAATTCTATATATTTATTCTATTAGTTGGTTATTATGCCCAGAACTCAGTCCTCTAAATTGTAAACTCTACCAGTACTAGAGCTTAATATGGCCTCGAATCGTACGGTTGACAATTCTATATAATATATGGACGTTCATATTGCAAACAATTCTTAATTCTTAATTCTTTATTGTACACACATAAAATAGTACAGTAACAGACATACTTATAATTAGATGTACAAAGGCGAGCTTAACTCAGTATTGAGTTAAAACAAGCACTTCAACAAATCTAGAACCACATCGGATCACTTCACACGTAATTTATAGGTATACAGACTGCAAATGCACCACTCAGTGATAACCATCGATGCCACTTTAGTTGAGCACGCTTTACCACGCGCAGGTTCTAATTATCAGACAGACTGCTGAGTCGGCATCATTGCGTACCGCCATCTTATTCTTTATTCCTAGTCTTCCTTTTGACTAAGTCAGTTGTACTATTTCATTTTTAAATTGATTAAAAGAGAACTGTTTTACCACGCACTGTCCAATCTTTGACTACGATGCTTTTCAGTTCCATGATATCACCGCAAGGTAAACACTGAGTACCACGATCGCGCTGGGTGTATTGGATTGATAAGTGAGCGACGACCTTAACGTTTACAGAATTAGATTTTGGAGCAGATATTTTTATTGATTGAAGCGTTATTGGGGTGCGACGTCTTGTTGTAGATGTTGTTTTGTTTGATGCTAGTCGATGGATGTCACAGTTCACCTTGTTTTGATGTGTTCAGTTTGACGGCTACGATAGAAGCTTCCTCACGCCCCGCAAGGACTCGTGATTATAGGCTGGCAGTAATACATGTATTATTAAACAATCCGGAAAGAAAAGAGGTACTAAGTTTTAATATTATATTATTTTTTATTATATTATTCACTAAATTTTGACGTCTCGGCGCAAAATGGCCTTTTCGCGAAATGTCGTTTCACAGAAAGTCCTTTCTCAAAAAGTCCTTTTCTCAAAAGGTCCTTTTCTCGAAATGTCCAGTTCTCAAAAAGTCCTTTTTTCAAAATATCCTTTTCTCATAATGTCCTTTAAAATGCAATATTTTTTGCAAACAAAAAAGGCGACGAGTATGTGAGTTTACTTCGAAAGGCTCCCTGTTTACTTTAGCTACCATTTTGAAGGTAGGCAGGTACTACAGAAATGCTTTGGCACCAGATTGTTGGACAGCAACAAATAGTTTGAATGAAGAACTCTGTATGCAGTTACGACTCAGTTACGCATGTAGAGAAATTCTACTCAATATTTTTTATACTAGTATATATTCTTATAACAATAAGCGGCGAAAGCCCAGTGGCATACGTAACGGATTGATGAGACGAGGTCTCGAGTTCGATCCCCAGTTGTCCGGGGGTTGTATCGCCGAAGGGGTAGGCAGAGGTGTATTACACACCCACGATTCGCCAGTTATGTTGAGGTCCCAATGTAATAGGGGGCGAGCCTATTGCCATCTACCGGGCACATTATTAAGCGAGCGATAATTATCATTTATTAATGCACACATAACTACGAAAAGTCAGAGGTGTGCGCCCGGGCAACTGGGGATCGAACTCGAGACCTCGTCTCAGCAATCCATTACGTATGCCACTGGGCTATCGCGGCTACAATTTATGTTATGTATAAGGAAAATATACAGTGATAATAAAGAAAAAATCACGTATCCCCGTGTGTATATATATTAATAAGAGCAGCCCGAGCCAGTCCCCCACTTAGCGCTATTTATCTTGCTATTTGTGTAATATTTCTCTGTAACTGATGATACAGTCAACTCATACGGCATATAAATTGTGTCTTTGCTCCGCAGCGTCTCCACGAAGACGAACGAGCGGTCGCCGTAATGTAGGCGCATGTGTTATAATTATACCGTGCTAAGGATCTGACATGTTTTGCGATGTAGCCACCAGATTTTTATACTAGGTCTGCAATACATTCTGCTGTTGCAAAAATTGAGCGAAGCTTCCCGACTGATTCGATGGTATTTGTACGATACCATTTATGGAAATGGTATCGTATGGTACCGTTGGTAGGCTTGACCATTATTGCGGAATCAGAATTTGAAATTTTGGTCGTCCGTCTCACAATTTTTGATTTATTTTAAATGTTATAACCTGTTAAAGAACTTTGATAATAACTGGTGGGTGCTGCTGATATATGAACGTTAAAACTTGTGAAGAAGAATTGAGCCTGCCGATTGCTGCACGCACTGGATCGCCACAAGTACAAGTAAGTCCTAGTTGTTAGGCGGAGATTTTGTGGTTGTGTTCAGGGCACAGGGTGGCTCAAGATTTCTTCAATCATACTTTTTAAATTCAACATTTGCAATTTCTTTTACTGCATATTTAACTATCATCCCCGCATCCCGCATACCAGATGTAGCTTGCATTTGGCGCCTACATGCATTTTGGCGCCAAAACTCTGTGTCTAACCTTGACCATCATTGCGGAATTAGATTTTGTAAATTTTGTTCGTTGATTATTCCTCGGTGGTACACATGAATTTTTAATTACATAGCCTATGTCCTTCCCATCAGTAACATACTTGCTTGTGTGAAATTTCATTAGAATCGATTCAGCCGTTTGGGACGAGAAGATGGTCTAACGAAATACATGAGTCGCCAAATTTATAATAATACATTTTTTTTATAAAAATGAGCACCTAATCTTTTTTTAAATACATAAAACGGACCACAAATAAGTCATCGTCATCATCTTAGCCCTCTGTTCCCGGTTGCGGGAAGAGGTCCCGGTGGCTTTTACGAGAGCGATATTGTCTGACCCCCGACACAATACAAATAAGTTGGTACTTATGTAAACTATTCGTTAAGAATGACACTATTCGCACTTGTTTACTCAAACTGTTTATCTAACGAGATTTAACATAGGTAACATAACATAATATAAACTCACGCCTATATCCCCGAAAGGGTAGGCAGAGGTGCTAGCACCCACATTTCGCCAGTTTATGTTTAGGTCCCAATGTAATAGGTGGCGAGCCTATTGCCATTAACCGGGCACTTATAAACCTGCGGTAAATACACACATAACTTCGCAAAAGCATCGAAAAGTCATTGGTGTGTGCCATGGTAAAACCTGGGATCGAACCCGAGACCTCGTCTCAGCAGTCCTTTACCCATACCACTAGGCTACCGCGGTCTCGGACGAACGAGATTTCAAAATGTCTGTTAATTTTGGCTTTTACGACCCATCCGGACGTGTTGAAGTAACTATGTGTTTCGTTGTGGTGAAGTTGCTAAGACGTCGGACAAGCGATCATGAGGTAACGGGTTCAGATACCTACATTGCACTTCCGATATGAAACCCCGAACACAACAAGTAACTTCAGTAGTTAACCCCACTAGTAATATAAGCTCGTGTTCCTAGTAGTTCTCTCTAAAAAACCGGCCAAGTGAGAGTCGGACTCGCCCATGAAGGGTTCCGTAGCAGCAAGTAAAATTTTTATATTTGAATTGATTGAATGAAAGGTAAATTGCAGTTTACGATTTATGACGTTTAAAAAAAAATCCTCACTGGATCTAGTTCAAACCCATTATCGGTAGAAGTTTACATGGTAATGTACATCAATTATTATTTTTAGTTTTATCATTCTCTTATTTTAGAAGTTACAGGGAGGGACACACATTTAACCACTTTGGAAGTGACTCTTGCGCAAAATATTCAGTTTAGAAAAAAATGATATCAGACACCTCATTATCATTTTTAAAGACCTATCCATAGACCCCACAGGTATGGATATGATGAAAAAAAATTTTTGAGGTTCAGTTCTAAGTATGGGGAACTCCCAACATTTTTTGTTTGCGGTTAAATGCGGTTCACAGAATACATCTACTTACTATGTTTCCAACAGCATAGTTCTTATAGATCTACTTACCAAGTTTCAATAGCATAGTTCTTTCTTATAGTTTCGGAAAAAACTGGCTGTGACATACGGACGGACAGACTGATTGACATGACGAACCTATACGGACTCCGTTTTTTGCCATTTACCTACGGAACCCTAACAAGTCAATTCCTTGCCTTCATATTTTGCACAATACCTAACTAATATTTCCTGTAGAATAGAAATAAATAAATTTCATTAGAGCATAGTATTGAGTATGACATGAGAGGATGGTCATATAATCAAAATGTCAAGAAGCAACCCTTTGAACTTTTGAACTGATTATGAGAACACTTTAGCAGAAGCTGGAACGATCTCTTCGGTTCAGATGACGAGCCATCGAAACTATAAATACGAAGACGAAGTCGAGCGAAAGCTCCTCATAACAGACTTCAGGATTTTCTTTGTCACAGGTCTCCTCCTAAACTACTAATCCAATCAGAACCAAATTTGGCATGATTAAAGAGGTCACTCAAAGGAAGGTTTATGGATATATTTTGAAAAAAATTAATACTACCACAGAGGAATGATCACCGTTAAAAAAATTCCAGAAGGAATTACATAATAACCGCTCGAGACACTGGGACCAAACTTTACACGCTCAGAAAGCATGTCCAGAGTTGTGACTTTCAAAAAGAATTTTCAAAATCGGACTTGCCACGGAGGAATGATCACTGTTCAAAATTTTCAAAATTCAAATCACGATGTCTCACTCAGCTCAACATTGCAAGCAGCGATTCGCCTTGCAAACCTAGTACGACATTCTACACAGACCCTTTCTAGACCCAAAATAAGCATAGTTTAACTAGCTTGTTTTATGGGTTCCGGAATGCGGATAAACATACTTTTTTTTTGTAAATACATACATATCATACATAGACACACCCAGCCCAATGCAAATAGACATATTCATGCGTACAAATATTTGCACTGAGCGGGAATCGAACCCGCGCCCCCTGTCGTAGCAGTGGAATGCACTACCGCTGCGTCGTCAACTCATAGTCTCGCACTAGCCGGTACGGGGGAACACACTGATGGGCACGTGAGGACGCCACTCAGTTCAACCAGCGAGCGCATTATGGTCACTGCGCACTGCAGCGCTGGTGAGGGTTCCATTTTCAATGAAAATTTATATATTCGACTATATTGACGACTTCAGTGGCGGTGGTAGAGCGGTCGACTGCTACTTCGGAAGTCGTGGGATTGATTCTCGCTCAGTGCAAATATCTATTGAAATAAATACTCTACGACTCTACGACATTCTACACAGCGCTTTCTAGATCCAAAGTAAGCATAACTAGCTTGTGTTATGGGTTCCACAATGCGGATAAACATACGTGTATTTTTTTTTGTAAATACATACATATTATACAAAGAAACACCCAAG
This sequence comes from Cybosia mesomella, assembly GCA_946251805.1. Classification (NCBI taxonomy): domain Eukaryota; kingdom Metazoa; phylum Arthropoda; class Insecta; order Lepidoptera; family Erebidae; genus Cybosia; species Cybosia mesomella. Next base: position 39,672,156 of record OX276390.1, on the reverse strand, counting down.
ACCAATGCAAATAGACATTTTCATGGATACAAATATTTGCATTGCACGGGAATCGAACCGGGGCCCCCTGTCGTAGCAGTCGAATGCACTACCGCTACGCCACAGAGGCCGTTAATTCTGTCAAGTCAAGTCTGTATGCATGAATCCTACTAATATTATAAACGCGAAAGTTTATGAGTATGTATGTATGTTTGTTGCTTTTTCACGCAAATACGGCTGAACGGATCTGCCTGAAATTTGGTACAGGGATAGACTACAGTCCGGAATAACACATAGGCTACTGTTCATCCCGGGAATAGGTTCCCATGGGTAGCGGGAACGGGATCAGAATTCCACGTGGGCGGAGCCGCGGGCAACAGCTAGTATGTATATACATATGGAGTACATATATATGTACAAATATATATGGAGACTATAATGTTTTTCATCCCAAAATGTTTTATAGTGAAACGTTCATAGCAAAAGTGGTTCCCAGTTATCACTACTCTCATTTGAAACTACTTTCATTAATGGCTGCCGACAGCCCAGTAGTGCCCATTCTTTTTCAATACATTTCTTTATTTTTCTTCCCAAAGTACGTTGCTTTTGTAAACTTAAAATAATTGAGCTTATACCAATTTCGATGTAAACTCAAAGGTTTCCGCACCAAGCACATACGCAATAGGAATCAGTCTCTTTGAGAGTAGGTACAGGTTCAGAGTCAAGGATTTACACTAATGACGTATCCATAAGCCCTCAGTCACATCTCTGTCGGATAAATATTTTTTTATTTTTGCAATAATAGAAGTACCTTTTTATTTTTTTTATTTTTTTTCGTGCGGAAATCCCTTCGGATACCCCCCCCCCCGCCGGCCAGCGGGGGCGGTTATGTCGGGCTTGAACCGACTAAAACCGCACGCCGTCTCGGGTCTTCAGACGCCGGGGTGTAAGGTTACCCATAGAGCATATCCCTCGCACCCCGACTGACCCTGGGCCATCTCACCACTAACAGCATCGCTCATCCTGTCTCCTCTGAAAGCAGAGGAGTACGGAGAGCGATGTGTTCCCGCCACGTTGGGTATTGGCCGACGATCAATGCCAACCCTATGAAGGGGAAGCCATTGACCGCCGCCCAGGGTGTACCGGCCGCTCCGATTCCGTTCCCCCCGGACTGCAGCGGGATCGGAATCGGAGCGACACTCGAGGAGGTTACCCAACACACACCCCTTACCCAACACACACCCCAATAATGGAAGTACCTAAACACAATAACAAAACATAGATCGAAAAGTTGTCCGTACACGCGAGCAAAAAGCTCAAGTCAAGCCGAAAACTCATCAAATCTTCGCATATTTAAGGCTGTTATAAAACGTTTCGACAAAGCCTTAAGTCGCGCTGAAGTTTTACAATTAGGCTGCGGTAACGTAATGTTCGAATTTTCTCCGCGAATTTATTAAAACCTTGTAGGAGGTATTCTGTTGCAGCTTTTTGGGATCCACATGACGCATGTTTAACTCAAGTTAAGCTGTTACTTTGTTGTCTCTACGTCGTTGGGCGTGGATGGAACTTGGTGTTTTACTTACATTCGCACAAAGTTGAAGCTACTTAAACGAAGAAATCTCCACCATGTTCTCCTCTTGCATCGTGTTGTATATCTATGTTAGGCTTAAGTAAGAGCAGTCTATTCTAATAGTTTTAAAACGCGTTTTGCCTAATTTTGAAATGAATAAATGTAACATAATAGCTAGAATTGACAATATAGGTAAGTAAAGTAATGTTGTTAAGTATTGTCAAAATTATTTTACTTCGGGCCACCAACCAGGTCGACACCGAAGTCTTAAAATCACGCAAAAAAAATCAAAATCTTACACCCACTTTTTATCACTTTTCTCGACGTTTCACATGATTCTAAGTCTAATTAAGCAAAAAAAATGTTTGTGTCGGTCTGTCTGTTAGTCTGGATGTCTGGATGTCTGTCTGTTTACGAAATAACTCAAGAACCACTTATCCGATTTAAAAAATTCTTTCGCCAATCATCTTGTTTGGTTAATGGGAAGAACTGATTAGATTTTGGGTGTACGTTCAAGGCTTCGGGTACCTACCATACAAATTGTCCCTAAAAATCATTTTTTTGTGTTTTTGACGTCGAAGACGTTTGATTTGATTTCATTTAGAGATAGGATTAGTGGGTATGTGGGAGGGATACGACTACATATTATTAAAAACAATTTTGAATAAAAATACTGCAACAAAAATATCTTAGTTTGGCGCGAAATTTGACAATCACTGTGTGATTTCCGCCCCACTAAATTTTATTGTTGGAATGTTGTAAAATTACTTACTCTTTTAGCGTGCGGTATTCTTCTTGATACTTAGGTTTACTTGTAGAGAATTACGTTTGTTTTTGAATTACATACGGAGCGATATTGCCTGACGACGTCAAGGGGCACACATCAGTACTTTGGTGGTAGATACCCACCTCAGTGTATGCTGAGTGTCCATCCCTTATGGCGGACATGGCTTACATAATGTTAATATTGTTTCCATTTTAATAGTGTTTATATTGTGAAAATGTCACACGTATGCTCGGGTGGCGGCTACCACAGATTAATAATATATTTATCGCGCCTCTTGGTCAAGGTTGTACGAGCGTTCGCCGCCAGAGTAGCTCTGTTTTTTTATTTTTTTTTGTATCCACAAAAAAAACACAATACAAAAAAAAATTGAGATTTGAGATTGAGATTTGATTTGAGATTTTTTTGTTGCTTTTTTACACTTTTCTTTCTTTCTTTTCTTTAATATTGACTATAGCTTGGCGAATTCTTGCGTGACACTCACATGGTTCACGCGGGATGAGAGGCGTAGGGCAGCGGGGGTTTTATCCTGCGTCGGTGAGTTGGCAGGCGTATGTAGAGTACACACGTCACGCCTCCGCCACGGTCTGCTTCTGTAGGGCAGCGGCTGAGGGCAGTGGGGGTGGTGAAACGGTCGCACGGGATTTGGTAACCTGACGGCCTGGCAACCTGCAAAGTGTCTCGCTTGACGAAGGCACCATTTTTTTGTGTTTTTATATTTGGTGACTAAGGCACCTTAGAGACATTGTGAGTTTCATGATTTTTTTCACACAAAAAGTGCTCATATGGGAAGTTCTCAACGCGCGTAAAGAAGTATGTATTCACTTCAAAAATGTTTTCCATAAATATTATGCTGATATCTTAGCAAGGCTACGGTTACTCACAGAGCCCCATCGGAGGAGGTGTGATCGTTCCTCTTTGTTCCAGAAACTTCGACGGCAAGCAATGAGTTCCTAATTAATTTCCATTTCCACGTGTGCGTGAACAACTTCGCTAAATATAATTTCTTGGAGCCTACGCATACAATTTAATTTACGCAACTCGTAATTATCAGTTGTTAGGAATGCGTCAAATGCTTTTAGAAGCGAGAGCCTCCAGAAGTTCAGGATTACGTGTAATGAGCCCTCAAGGTGTTAATATTAGGTCGTTAGATATGAAATTTCCGTTTTTCTTGAAGAAATTGAAACCCAATTTTCAGTACTAACATTTTTGCATTTTTTTTAGGAATGACAAATCCAAATTTTATGATTTTTTTTGTGTATGAATGAGACAACATGAAGCTAAGAAACAGCAACTTTTATTACATTTTTGAAAAGTGACACCTTTTAAGTAATACGAAATTTATCATCAAAATGGATAGCATTTAGGAAGTACTTAGGAGTTTTTGAAGATCGAATTAATTTATCAAGCGGCCAATAAAAACAACATAGTTCTAAAATCTTGAAATCAACTTTCAAACAAAATATAAATAATGGAAATACCTTTTAAATTACAGGAATAACGAACTCATGAATTTGTAAGAAAATTTCGGCAATTTCATAGGTAAAGACCTATTATTATAATGATCGTCGTCAAAATTAATTATCTTTTAATTTTAATAAATTGTTACATCTTTTAAAACAACTCTAAGATGTTTTGTTCTCCACTTGATTACAGATAAACTACCTCAAGTGCAAGTTTTCATCAAAGATTTGGGTATTCTAAAAAACATAAATAATAAATAAATAAATATTCTATGACATTCTACACAGCGCTTTCTAGACCCAAAGTAAGCATAGTTTAAGTAGCTTGTGTTATGGGTTCCAGAATGCGGATAAACATACTTATATACTTTTTTTGGTAATTACATACATATTATACATAGAAACACCCAGACCAATGCAAATAGACATATTCATGCATACAAATATTTGCACTGAGCGGGAATCGAACCCGCGCCCCCTGTCGTAGCAGTCGAATACACTACCGCTACGCCACAGAGGCCGTCAAATGAAAAACATAAAGTTAGCAGGTTGAGGCGTGTACGCCTGCCAACTCACCGAAGCGGGATAAAACCCGACCCCACCAGGCGAGGCCGCGGAGGCGGCCAAAGTCCGCCGGCAGCCCTGGGGTTATCCTTTCGAGGGCTTACCCGGGGTGCCCGGCAACGGACACTTGGGGAGGACACCGTGTGGTTTTAGTCGAGACACGACATAACCACTCCCGCTGGCCGGCGGGGGGTATCCGAAGGGATTTCCGCACGTAAGAAAAAAAAAAAAACCCCGGTTTATGTTATCCTTCAGAAATTGACCTTCTTCTCGGAGCGGACGTCTTCTGGGTCTTCTTTGTCCCTCTAAAATTAAGCCAGGTCCTAACAAACCTCTTCTACAAGAAACCCAATTGGGCTGGGTAGTAGAAGGAGAAGACGAACTAATCGTATGTTTTGTCACTTCAGTAAAGATATTCAACTACAACTTTGTAAGTTTTTCGAATTAGAAATTGTGCCTTCATTGAATGATTAGTCCTTCTTTCGATGAAAATATTTGTGAAAAGCTCTTCACAGAGACAACTTACCGCGACAACAATGGTAGGTTCAATGTTCAGATTCCTCTTCGTGAACCGTCGAGTGTGCTAGGCGACTTTTATCATATACTTAACTGAAAATAGCGGCCAAGTGCAGTCGGACTCGCCCATGAAGGGTACCGTAGCAGCAAGTAACATAATAATGTTTTTTCTTTTAATTTTTATATTTGAGTTGATTGAATGAAAGGTAAATTGCGGTGTACGATTTATGATGTATTAAAAAAAAACTACTTACTAGATCTCGTTCAAACCAATTATCGGTGGAAGTTTACATGGTAATGTACATCATATATTTTTTTTTAGTCTTATCATTCTCTTATTTTAGAAGTTACAGGACACACACACACACACACACATACACACACACACGTATGGGTTTGACGAAAAAAAATTTTTTGAGTTTCAGTTCTAAGTATGGGAAGCCCCCAAAATTTAAAGGGTATTTTTCTAATTTTATGTGAAAATCTTAATGCGGTTCACAGAATACATCTAATTACCAAGTTTCAACAGCATAGATCTCATAGTTTCGGAAAAAGTGGCTGTGACATACGGACGGACAGACAGACAGACAGACAGACATAACGAATCTATAAGGGTTCGGTTTTTTGCCATTTGGCTACGGAACCCTAAAAAGAACAAATCAAATGGAATTAATATATTCACATGATAGTAGCAAGTTTTCGTAATATTGACTAATAGGTAGTATGTTTCGCGGTACTTAGCATGCACACTTTGTGCTCTATCTACACCCGGCTCAAGTGGCACGCCTCGTCTTTTTAGGGATTTTCTTTAGAAAAGCCCTATTGCTATCGAGTTGTCGTCGACGTCGTTGTTACCAATTTTCTGTCACGGTTTTGGGTATGAAGGAGATGAGCTATCGAGTTGCTGTTTTCGGTAATAGATTCGTGCTGGGGTGAACCATTGCAAGATAAAGAAAAAAAAATAAAAAATGAAAAATATCTTTTTATTTATTTCTTTTTATTTTTTATATTATTTTAATAAAAGAAAATCCCTTGTATTCGGCTGAGCTCGTCTCAGGAATTCAACTTGTTTGTGTTTTTGGTGTCCATTTTAGGTTCACTGAAGCGAAACAGGATCACTCTTTTATCCGCTTAGTTTCCGGTGTCGTTACTTTGAAGGAACGGCGATAGGACGAACGGTTTACCGTCTCTGAATTCTCTCGGAGTGGTGGAAGCGCACCGATATTTATCTGTTTGGTGCAACTTATAAGAATACAATATATTTACTTACCCCTATAAGAATGGTGCCCAATACTGTCACCAAACCGGATATGTTTTACAAACACGACACGCACGAAAAAAAAAAGGCTGGCCAAGGGGGGGGCGGTTATGTCGGGGTTGAACCGATTAAAGCCGCACGCCGTCTCGGGTCTTAAAACGCCGGGGTGTGAGGTTGCCCATAGAGCATATCCCTCGCACCCCGACTGACCCTGGGCCATCTCCGGTTTCGAGATGGCCCCCTCGGGTTTGGGAACCACGGTGTCCCCGTCTTGCCCCGGTTTGGGGGAGGGGCGCTAGTCGCCCCACCGGCCAGGCCTGCTTCTGCTGGGGTGACAGGCGGCCTCACCTGCCACTACCGTCTCACCTGCCGCCCACAAACATTGGTATCTAACCGTCAGGTATGCTGTGTGGTGGGTGGTATGAACCTATCCGGATCCGGAGTTAACCGGAATACTAGTCATTGTGAATGTACTCTAAGATATATAACATAACATAACTTCACGCCTGTATTCTCGAAGGGGTAGGCAGAGGTGTATTACACACCCACGATTCGCCAGTTTTGTTTAGGTCCCATTGTAATAGAGGGCGAGCCTATTGCCATCTACCGGGCACATTACTAAGCGAGCGATAATAAACACTTTTAATACACACATAACTACGAAAAGTCAGAGGTGTGTGCCCGGGGCGAAAGGGGATCGAACTCGAGACCTCGTCTCGGCAGTCCGTTACGTTCACCACTGGGCTATCGTCGCTAAGGTATATGTAGAAGATTAACTAAGAACTATCGACTGAATATCAGTCAGACAGTAATCCACGTGGTTTAAGGGCATTAGGGCTAATTCTCATTATGGCAACCGACTCGCTAATGGACTACTTCTCATGTAACGGTTAAAGTTTTTATATAAGGTTTTATAATGAGGTTTACATAAAGTGAAGGGGTGACTTATGCACTGAAGATTTAATAAAATAATTAATGTATTTGAGACTGACTACCGGCTAGGGCGAGTAGAGAGTTAAATAAAAGGTCGATTACAATATATAATGAGATTATAATCGGTGTAAGAGATCGTTACATACATTTATATTAGGTATTGGAAATAATGTATCTCAGGGAATGGATTCGTAATAAAGATTCTGCCGTGGCATTGTTCGGTCCGTTGTGCAAAGATGGTAGTATGCACTTAGCTATTGGACACGGGCTAGATGTTGCCGGCGTGCCAGGGTCTCCGCTGGTGTGCCTCGCTACCAACATTATGGTGCGAAGCCCGGTGCGAAGACCCTGAAAATAGAAAAAGTGCGGATCAGTTTGTCACTAGGTAATTACGTCCAAGTGACCCGCTAAAATAGCAGGTGAAGAGAATCTCCCAGCGGCAATGCAGCGTAGCTAGAAGCTATAATAAAAAGGAATATAAATAGGCAGCACAAGCTGGTGCCGCGACCTCTGACCGTAGGGGTCATCGGCCTCGTGGCACTAAATAGGTAGGCTGAAATAGCACACAGTAAAATAAAAAATATATATATATAGCCATGCATTTTAGCAGGCAATAAGCTGCACCGCTGGAAAGTCTTCACCTGTAGAAAGAAGTAGGAAATGTTGATCTCAAAACTTACCCGGAGCCGACAGCAGTTGGCCACGGGGTCAAAGTGACCTTCCTCGGCGAAGGTTGCCAAGGAAAGGAACGATATAAGAGCCGTCAGTTGATAACTGGGCTAGTGCTGTCCAATCTCGCTCGCACAACCATAGATAATTAGTAATAAGTTATCGAAACATACTAAAATATCGATTAATTTATGGATATAATTTTTATTTGATTTCTAAAGAATTCACAACGTTACACTCAACTAGTTATTAGTGTTAATAATACGTTAACCACTGAATATAAGTGATGTATAAGTGACGACCACATCCAGTCCATAAATCTTATCTAACCGAAAATAACGTTCGATACGTTAATAGCAGTCCAACAAGAAAAAGAAGTCGTTTTATTAAAGTAAGAAGTCCTTTTTTGTCAATTTCAAATGGTTTTTGCGGATAATACGCAATCAGCGAAACAATTAAAGCCTGACCGAAAAGGTCGGGACTCTTTTTTTTTATCAACCCTTTTTACCTGATCCACTGCTAATAAATCCGTTGAGGAAAGTGAGGGTCCACGTTATAGAAGACAGCGTTTTGAATGTTTTAAAGTACTTTAACTTGGTGCAATAACAGATGAATATGAGTAGCCACGCGTGGTGAACAGATATCCAATAGACAATGTTCTCAAGCGACCACAATATGGGGTTCTTCAAGAACGGCATTAGAATGTTTCTACAGGGTCGGCAGCCCGAGTGTGACGCCCCTTTTTTTTTTTTGTTTTTACGTGCGGAAATCACTTCGGATACCCCCCCCCCCGCTGGCCAGCGGGGGTGGTTATTTCGTGTCTCGACTAAAACCGCACGGTGTCCTCCCCAAGTGTCCGTTGCCGGGCAATGAGGGTGCGCGGAATAAAGTGCCTTTCATACCTCACTGTACGCACTGTTTCCGGTCGCAACGTGTGAGGATGAATTCCTTGTCTGTGGCGAGCGGTGCGTTGATTGAATGTGTACTTAAAATGATAACATATTTCTGCTTTCTGATTCTGATTCTAATAATTTTCGTCACCGCCTATTCGGTTGGGGTATGCGATGGGGGAAAAAAAGGGTCACCGCCTATTTAATATGTAGGGACATAAAACTCTACAGTATTAAAAAAAATAGTGACCTTATGCTTATTACTTGAACCACATGACAATGGAAGGTAATGCCTACCAAGCGATATAAATGTTTTATTATACTTTTATAACTGAATTGCATGTCAGCCTTCCTGTTTTTATTAATAACAATGTGTTCCACAAAAGGTTTTCGGTATCAGGTTTCATAATCACCGTTACAGTTTTCAACTTCACTAGAAGGATAATTATGTTGGGTACAGTGACCTTGACATTGTGGTCAAACTTATGTTGGGTTTTTCACCAACTCGACACGAGAGACTGACAACACGTGTGTTCAGTTGGTGAAACTTTAAATTAGTACAAATTATTCTTTCGTCATTTGGACACGCCAAGGTTTCTGTGTATGTCCACACAGTGAAATTTAAAATAAATTGCTTTTATGTTTTCGTCAACTGGACACATCTATTTTTTTTCTCTAAAAACGGTACAGTCAGGTTAATAATCGTTTCGTTTTTAAGACAAATTTTGAAATAAAACAAATGTGTAACAATCAAATATTTATATTAGAGGATTTATTAATATAAAGGCAAACACACTTAGCTAGATCTACACATTCTAAATATACCTAATAATTTAAAATCATCACATCGAATATCACAGAAATATCAAATAAAGCACATACATAATTTAACTTTTTTTTTTTTACGTGCGGAAATCCCTTTGGATACCCCCCCGCTGGCCAGCGGGGGTGGTTATGTCGTGTCTCGACTAAAACCACACGGTGTCCTCCCCAAGTGTCCGTTGCCGGCCACCCCGGGTAAGCCCTCGAAAGGATAACCCCAGGGTTGCTGGCGGACTTTGGCCGCCATCGCGGCCTCGCCTGGTGGGCGTGTGTGGGCACGCACATAATTTCACTTAGTAAAATATATTTTTCTATTGTGTAAGGTTAACCTCAATGACGTTTATGTGTTAACTCAAGCTGTGAACATGATGAGGATTCTTTAATATGAGCGTCCGCAGAAGGGCCACCATTTGGTGTCTCGATGTAATGATAATAATAATAATGGACTCATCGCCAAGAGCCTCGATCAACACCTTATGAGGCTCCCGTTAGGCAGCTGGCTCAAAGGCCTGATGCAGAGGGCCGTTCTGCTAGGCACGGCACGCATAGTGAGGAAGTTCCTCTCCCTGGAGCCGTAACAACCGGCAGCTTGGTCCCTGTACCCGATGCTGGTGGAGCACTATTTTTATATTTTTAAATATATTTGTATTTTTTTTATATATATTTAAAAATGTAATTATATGTATTTAAAAGTTAATAAAGAGGAATAATAATAATAATAAATCTCTTTATTGTATGTACACAAGAATAAGCATGCAGAACATAAGCTGGAACAGTTTTGAGGTATATACAATTGGCGGCCTTATCGCACAGGGCAATCTCTTACAGGCAACCATTGGTTGGAGATAAAACAGTAATAAAAGATATAGGGCAGTTTCTGGTGTACATAATTATGTTATTTCCATATAAGCTCTGACATTTAAATATGAACTTACAAATACATAAACTTATCATTATATAAATAATTTATACTAAAAACAGTACCTATTTCTAGGTACATATTATATACAATATACATACATAAAAAAAAGACAGTGTAGAATAAAGAGAGAGAGAGAGATGTGAAGAGAGAAGGAGAGAAATTGATGACTATTGTTTCTGTAGATAGTAAGCCGTGATAATTTTTTTGAAAATTGGCAGCGATTGCGCACGTCTTATGGCCTCAGGTAAGGTATTCCACAATCGGACAGCTTGTACTGTAAAGGATTTATCCATAAACGTTGTGGAGTGTGCTGGCATTTTCAGCCTCAGATTCTCTGACGATCTTAAGGACCTAGAATGCGTGTCGCAGAGGAAATTGAAGCGTTCTTTTAAGAAGACTGGTGTATGAGGATGAAATAGGATGTTATAGAGTAGTGAAAGAATGTGAGCATTCCGGCGAAGGCGTATAGGTAACCACTTGAGTTGTCTACGATATTCGGAGATGTGATCATATTTGCGTAGTCCAAATATGAATCGTATACTGAGACTTTGGAGTCTCTCAAGTTTATTTAGTTGGTCTTCAGTGAGATCTGGATAGCTGATAAAGAGATTGTGCAAGCGCAGTTCTCGTAGCAATGGGTAGCAAACTTCGGAGCCTACCCAAGGACCCCGCTGTGGCAAATGTTTTGCGACTAACATCTTGAAGTTGAGGGCCCCAAGAAAGACTTCTGTCAATAAATATGCCCAGGTTTTTAACTACTTCACTATACTGTACATTAGTACCATCACAGGAGATTTGGGGGAGGAGTGTCCAGTCTATTTTTGATATGGCTCTTGGGCTACCAATGACAATAGCCTGAGTCTTAATTGGGTTCACCTTTAGACCATGTGATTTACTCCAATTGCATATTTTATCCATGTCCCCATTGATTATTCCAATGGCGTCGGACAGTCTATCTAGAGTAGCCCTAGAATAAATCTGAAGATCATCTACGTAGAGGTGGTAGGAAGAAGTAAGATGTTTGGTGATTGAGTTTATGAAAACCGCGAAGAGTAGAGGAGATAAAACGCCTCCCTGCGGTACACCAGCAGACGTTGAGCACCATGCGGAGACAGTTTCTTCGATGCGGATGCGCTGCCGGCGACCATACAGGTAACTTTGAAACCAGTCAATCACTGCCGGAGATATGCCAAGAGAACACAATATGCCGAGCAAAACGTCGAAGTCAACGTTATTAAATGCGTTGGTGAAGTCTAATAGAGCCAAAACAGTTAGCTCGCCGTTTTCCATACCTGATCTTATGTCTTCCGTAATATAAACCAGGGTTGTCGTAGTGCTATGACCAGGACGAAATCCAGATTGAAAAGGATTTAGAAGTGAATTTTTTGAGAGAAAATCTGTTAACTGTGAGTGAATCAGACGTTCGAGAACTTTAGAAAGAAAGGATAGTATAGATATAGGTCGATATTCGGAGAAAGATGAAGGGTTATTCTTTTTAGGAATAGGCGTGATTTGGGCATCTTTCCATGCGGTTGGAAAGGTGCTATTGGCAGTAGAGAAGTTGAAAATGTGACAGATTATAGGGAGGATTTCGTCAATAATAGGTAGAATCAAATTACGGCCGACACAGTCAGTTCCCATCGCATTAGAAGTAATCGACACTATGCTTCTTCTAATATCACAACTAGTGAATTGAGAGAAAAAGGAATGGAGAGCAGTCGGGAGTACTGTAGTACCGGGGGTTTGGGTACCACGTGTGTATAAGGCGACGAAATTATACAACTTCTTTGAAGGGAAAAATATTATTTATTTATCACCACACGCACTTCCTACTTATATTATTAGGGATTTACGCGGTTGTTTTAACTTTATATAGCGGACTGGGACGTATAACGCGGACTCGGCCCAAGGATAGGGTTTAAAGCGAGATTCTTCTCAGGATACTTTGCTCAGCTTCAGTCGGGGAGCTGTGGATATGTTGGCGCTGAGCATTCCTACACACCTTACTACAATGATTTCGAATGGCTACATACTTGCATCGATTAACTTCCGTGGGGCGATTTCTATATCTAGACTTGGCTGCAGCTTTTTTGGAAATGAGTGTTTTTATATCATCTGTCAGCCAAGGCGAAGGCAGATGTTTTACCTTGATTGTTCGTATAGGAGCATGCAAATCGTATAACTCAGTCAGGTTGGATGCGAGTAGTTCAACTTTCTGATTTATGCAATTGGAGGCAAGGAGCGGTTCCCAATCAATAGCCCTAGCATCCCTGCATAGGCTACAAAGGTCCATGTCACGAAAGTTGCGTTGCAAGAGAACTTTTGGTTTAGGTTTAGGAGGACGTAGTCTGTAGGATAAGTAAAGCAAGTCATGATATGAAAATTGGTTTGCAGAGCATTGTCCGTGTTTCGCCGTTTGACTGTACGAAGGAATCAGATTTTCCAACATAAGCTCGAAGGAAGAGAAGTAGTTTATGCTAGAAGAGGGACAGTAAAAAACACCTAGAAGAAGTTTGGATTGAAGGAGTTCAATTTCCAGGAAGAGATGTTCCCCTGAGTGAGGTGGCTGTGGGGATACGCTAATAACGGTATAGGAAATTTGAGTATGTAGATAGATGGCGACACCGCCACCCTCACGAGCCGCTCGATCATTTCTAACAAGGTTGTAGCCAGGTATGCAAAATGAGGGGTGTGTGTTGGGTAACCTCCTCGAGTGTCGCTCCGATTCCGATCCCGCTGCAGTCCGGGGGGAACGGAATCGGAGCGGCCGGTACACCCTGGGCGGCGGTCAATGGCTTCCCCTTCACCCCTTCATAGGGTTGGCATTGATCGTCGGCCAATACCCAACGTGGCGGGAACACATCGCTCTCCGTACTCCTCTGCTTTCAGAGGAGACAGGATGAGCGATGCTGTTAGTGGTGAGATGGCCCAGGGTCAGCCGGTTTGCGAGGGATATGCTCTATGAGTAACCTTACATCCCGGCGTCTGAAGACCCGAGACGGCGTGCGGTTTTAGTCGGTGCAAGCCCGACATAACCGCCCCCGCTGGCCGGCGGGGGGGTATCCGAAGGGATTTCCGCACGATAAAAAAAAAAAAAAAAAAAAAGGTATGCAAAATGAGGCAGTGGAATGGTGTGGATGTAACCACGACTCCGAGATAAGAATTGCATGTATATGTGTACAGTCAAACGTTGCCAGCATATCTGGGACGTGAGCCGGAATGCTTTGAGCATTTATATGGACTACATTGAAGTTCCTGGGAACATCAGAGAATTGAAATTCTAGAGTTTTTGCAAGTATTGGAGTGTTTTGGAGGCTTGTATCACTGCTTAAAGAACAATAGTCATCACTATCACTGCTTAAAGAACAATAGTCATCACTATCACTGCTTAAAAAAACAATAGCGACCGCTATCGCTACTACAATCTGAAAATGACATGGGTCAGTAAAAATGTATGCAGTGCTTCTATATGGATTTAAATATATATATAATATTAAATATATATATAATATTAAAAAAAAACCTATAAAATTGAATGGTAGTATTTAGCTCCATCTGCCGGTGGCAAGAGGTAAATTACATAAGTATACACAATAAAATTTAAGAATTAGAAAACAGAAAAATAAGCAATCTGTGTTTCTTGAAGATTGATAATTACTTAATACACAGGAAAAACAACAATAACTTAGTGATATGATGTTATCAGTCCAGGCATACACAACCTAATTATTTATAAATAATTATGTGACTTGGTAACATCCGGTGTCATATACGTAACATGATTGTGAAATATACGAAAATTATGTGAAACTGGAACGCGCTCACCCTGTCATAATAAGTAGTTAGTTTTATCAAGTCTTTCCCTGTATGACTCTTAATAGTGTGAAACTTGACACTAGCTGGCAATCTGGGTGATTCTTTACAGAGGTTTTGATTTCTCACAGTCTCGAAAAATTGGTCGCGAAGATTTACCTCCAGGGACGCACACATATTACACGTTTTAGTCAAATGTTTCAAACTGTGTAGGTAGGTACGAATGCTCTCACCGTACTACTGCTTTCTTTGCCTTAACAAATGTCTTTCTGCTATTTCTGATCTCTTCCAGGTTCCAGGTGATCTTTCACTAAGCTTACCAAAACGTCGAAGGATTTACTTACCGGGTCCTCGGGTGCACACAAATCGCATATCAAATCGTAACATTCAGATCCGACTAACGTAACGAGTGTAGCCACATGTAATGAGACATCGATACTGTTTAACGCGATAAATTGCTTAACTCGACGTACGCACGTGTCCCAATTGCCACCAATTTGAAAATGTTCAACTTTACCAATCGGCATTTTGCACACTATATACGTACACACGCGGGCACTTTATTTTATTTTTTTCCTCGTCGTCAGTGGTATATTTGGGACACAGCAATCAAACACCGAGATTCAAAGCAGACTGGTTTATTATAAAAGTAATTAATACTACCCTCTATGCTGTTACAAATATTATAGCTACATCAAGAATATAAAAGTACCGTAAACAACAACCATGTTTACATGAACCCATAAGAAATGATTAAAAATAAGTCAGATTACCTTTTGAAATCAAATATTACGAATAAAATACTTATAATTTAAACATCTCTGGGTATTAAATCGTAACGAGCCTTAGGGTCTCGCAGGCCAAACGGGCTTTTTTCAAATTTTATAAAATAATTGCTCTGTTCAGCCAAGGTGAAACGACGTAAGAGCCAAACCAGTCCTACTTTGACTTGGAGACGCGCCAATCTGACTCCTGAAAATCGAAAATAAAAGCAAATATTTGATTCATTGTTAGTACTGATTCTATTGATACATTTTAAAATTATTTCTGTCATTAAAAAGAAGACCCGGACACGTGCTGGACTGCGATGCCATCCGCACACGGTGGAAACCATTCAGTCCCGAACTCAGCGGTTCGGTGCTTCCTTTCTTTGTCGCACGATAAAGAGCTGGAATGCTCTGCCCGCGCACGTGTTTCCTTCTTCTTACAATCCCGGGTTCTTCAAGCGGGGCGTGAAAAAGCATCTTTTGAGGCCGTCAAGGTAGGGGCTACCATTTTGGGATCGTCAGCATCTGGGATGGGTGGCCCATATCTTCTGGACTTCACCCTAGCTTCTCACCATCCAGCGGGGTGCAGTCAATTGACGGAACAAATATAAAAAAAAAAAAAGACCAATTTATTTTATTATTTTCGCAATTAAATATCCCACCTAATGTAAGTGGTTACCGCGAACCATATGTGTGTGCAACACCAGAGGTGTTCACGCATTGCTACTTAATGGGTAAAAAATGAGAAAAGAGAAAGAAGGTATATAAGACCTCCTGGGTCTGTCAAACCGTACAAATTCTGACTGCTACTTAAAGTCGATATAAAGTGAGAGAGTGCTGGTCAAGCTAGCCCATTAATTTGTGATTATATAAGTAAGGCTCTACCAATTTCATAGGAATTGACGTTACTCACCGAGGCAAATACGATTTCCCTCACCGAAAGCCAGATTAGTAAACTTAGTATTATTAGCAGAATTTTCAGATTGAAATCTCTCTGGATCGAATAGGTCTGGATTTGGAAAATATTTTTCATCTCTGTGAATTGCAAGCACGGGCATGATCATGATAGTATCTTTCTCTATTTTAACTCCACTAGGCAATACTGTATCTTTAGTACATACTCTTTGTATTACACCAATTGGCGGGTACTTTCTCATTGCTTCATTGATAACCATATCCAGATACTGTAGGTTTTCAATATCTGTGTAATTTAATTCTTCTTTTCCAGGTGTGAATATTTTGTCTATTTCTTGGTGTAATTTTTTAAGGACATTTTGGTTAGTAGAAAGTTCAAGTAATGTAAAATGCATCGCATTAGCTGAAGTGTCGGCTCCGGCTATGAAGAAGAAAAAAGCTTGGCCGGCAATTATTTCATCAGTCGGATTAATCTCATATCCAGTTGTAGGATCCTGCATCACACCATTCTTCTGTAGCTCCAAACATACTTCTATAAAGTCGTGCCGTTTCCTTCCATCACCACGTCTTCTGCTGTCAAGTACTTTTTTTACAGCATCTACAAAAAAGTCTTCATGGTCTCCAAAAAACTTGAACCCTAGAAACTCAAAGAGTTTTGGAAAAAGGTCTGACATAATAATAATAGCATTTGTTTTCAGCGATGGTTCGACAGATTGCCATGCCATTTCCAAAAATGGTGAATCCATTGTATTTTTAGTCTGAGTATCAATTCCAAAGACTGAAGCCGCTATGGATGCAGTAGTGTAAGTATATAAGACATTGAATGGCTTTTGTCTCATTTTCTGATTGTTTTCCACTACTTGTACAAAATCACGGGCACATTTTTCCAAAATGTAAAACATATTTTTGAGCTTTGAACTTGTGAACACTGGCGACAACTTCTGTCTCATGAGTTTCCATCTTTGAAAATGACCAGTAAATAGAAGGTTGTCCGCTAAGACATCCTTTGGGTTAGTATTTAGGCCACGACTATAGAAGCTTTGAAAATCGCCGGCAAATACAGCTTGAATGTCTTAAACGTTTTTTAAAATTAATGAAGGAGTATTTCCCGAAGTTGTGCCGATGTATGGTACGTCATACTTGTCGTAAATTTCTTTGCATATTTCTGGCATGGAGCGATTATTTAATATAAATGTCCATAACAGGTCCTTCACCTGAATTATGTTCTGCGTCTTCCAATATTGAGAATTCTTTGTTTTTAATCTAACGATGAGTAACACAACACATAGCACCAAAAGTATAATTAACAACATTATGTCCGATTAATAAACACAATGACTACGAAACGTAACGTACGCAATGTTAGACGGGAGTCCAAAGACTGGTCGTTATCACAGTAAAATGTTTTGCAATGAGTACATTAGTATAATTTGTACAAACCTGTCCGACTGTGTAACAATTATTTGTTTTTTTTTCGAATCATGTAACATCCATAAGTTAAACATAAACAATGTTACGTTTTATAGGTATATTATAGAATAACTTGTGGTATGAAACGATTACACACCCATAATAATATAATGGTAATGCAAATTAAATAGAAATACGTAAACTACGTTTAATATAG
The DNA here is from genome assembly GCA_946251805.1 of Cybosia mesomella. Classification (NCBI taxonomy): domain Eukaryota; kingdom Metazoa; phylum Arthropoda; class Insecta; order Lepidoptera; family Erebidae; genus Cybosia; species Cybosia mesomella. Next base: position 39,654,664 of record OX276390.1, on the reverse strand, counting down.
AGGTACATAATAATATACAGAATTATGATTATATGATAAAAACTATATAAATTTATTCTTTTTTAATCTGGCATTGTTGATATTGCAAATAGACATACGGCTTATTATTTGAAGGAACATAAGATTTTTAACGCTATTATTCAATTGCTACCTGTGTGTTGCTGTTGTGATTTTTGATTTGATTTTTCTTGTATATTTATATCACTGTCGACTGCCTACGTGCTGTTTGGCATAGACTGGGAGCCCTAACCCGCAATCCGCGATTGCAGGAGTCTTTCTGGGAAAACTACGCATATTAGGAAATTTTGCCAATAGTTCGAATCTAGTTCAGTCTAGTAGTTAACGTGATTTTGAAGATTAGGGTATGTAAAGTTGTAAAAATATAATAACAGTTATACAATACTATACTCTGTAGCCCCTGTATCAACCAAAGAGTATATACATTATAATGTTTAGATGCTACCGAATCAGTTTACTAGTTAAGTTTTAATATTATATAAATCATTAACGCTTATCAAGTCCAGTAATGAACTTGACATATTAAGCACTAGTTGCCATTGCTCAACAGTTCATCATTACGCAACAATTTATATACAGTTCGCAAGTTCAAGACGGTTGAAATTGATAAGATCATTATTATCATTTAAATATTTTGTATGTAAGTACGTAAAGGAAATGATAGGGTGGAACTAATTAGAAGAGCTCCTTGGAACATTTGAAATGGTGGAGGCAGTAAAATACTGCCAAAGAGGCAGTATCCCTAAGCAACTGCAAGGTCTCGAGGGTTGGTGAACTCAGGACTCCTAATAATGCGGACCGCACGTCTCTGCAACCTGTCGAGAGTATCTAGCAAGTACTGTGTATAGCCATCCCTTAGATGAGAGACATTATTCCACACCAGAACGGATTTGTGTCTTGTATAGAAGACACCGCTGCTCCGGCATGAAAAACCGTCTCCCCTTGTTCAGGACTACGAGTTTACGTGAGGCCATTTTGGCCAGTTTGCAGCGGCCTTTTCAAATGAATGTTGCCCTTTGGGCATGTATACAACGACTTATATGATGTCATATAAGCTTTTGATGGATAATCGACTTTTTGATGGATAATTGGCTTTTTAATCGATAGGCCATTTTTAAGTCTAAGATAAATGTCTGAAAAGTTTTTCGCTAAAAGTTACCGTTTTCGAGAAAAAAAAATTAAACATGTTAAAAAATAATATTAATTGCTTCACGAAATCTACCTGTGCGTTCCCCCTGCGGGAACGGTTTTTTTTTTTTTTACGTCCGGAAATCCCTTCGGATACCCCCCCGCCTGCCAGCAGGGGTGGTTATGTCGTGTATCGACTAAAACCACACAGTGTCCTCCCCAAGTGTCCGTTGCCGGGCACCCCGGGTAAGCCCTCGAAAGGATAACCCCAGGATTGCTGGCGGACTTTGGCCGCCATCGCGGCCTCGCCTGGTGGGGTCGGGTTTTACCCCGCTTCGACAACCCTTCCATAAATTTATTTTTTTCCTCCTTCAACAATTTTTTTTTGAAAAACTGTTTTCGATAAAGTAATAATTTTTATTTACAAATTTTTAGTCTTAGTAATGTCATGTAGCACCAGAATGATTGCCAAATGCAGCCAAAGAAGCTCAACACAACGAGTCTATCGTCGACAACGTCACAAAGAGTATATGTTTAGTTCCAGACCACCTACCGTCTACATCTTCGGACCTTGGGCATCATGTAGCACCAGTGCGTTTACCTTGACAAAACAAATGAGCCCAAACACGATAGTTTTATCTTGTTTAGTTAAGGAGTTCCTTTGGCTACCATCCTACTCTATCATTAGACCCTGAATACTATGTAACACCAGAGAGTTTGTGAAGACAAAACAAATAAGTCCAAACTCGATAGGTTTACCTTGATTTATTTAGTAGTTCCTATGGCCACCTTCCTATTCCATCATCAGACCAGCTCCATGGAGCCATATTAATACATTGTCATACAAACTAAACCTAAATGCAAAATTTTATCTCGATCAGTTGTGGACAACTGCCTCGATACTCAGTAGCAAGATTTAACCCGAACAATAAACGAGTACATACAGAGCAAGTTAAATAAAAGCTTGTATAAAAAAAGGTTATAATCTCATTTAGTTTCTCGTCCTCTACTTAAATACTATAAATAAATATTCTAGGACACAACGCCATCTGGACCCAAACTAAGCAGAGTTTGTCATATGGGTTCTAGAATACGGATAAACATACTTGAATACTTTTTTTTGTAAATAAATACATATTACACATAGAAACACCCAGACCAATGTAAATATACAAATATGCACTGAGCTGGAATCGAACTCGCGACCTCGAACTTAGCAGTCAAACGCACTACCACTACGTCACGAAGGTCGTCTACTATTAAAAGGATATTTTATCCGTTGGCATTTTGAAATCCGTATAAAAATTTAGTACCTATAAATTATCCTGTTGCTCGATGATAAGTGATGAATGTAGCTGGTCGTCTGACCAGCTACATATATAGGTCAATAAGCCATGTTCTTCCAAGGTATTTCATAAGCAAGCTGTGACTGTGACGCTGCATTAGACAGAATGGTGATAGCAGTAGGCCTGTACCTAAACGAGTCAGATCTGTTACTACTCTTGCTGTCTGGATACAGATTTATGCAACCTTCCACAATGTTGGGTACTTAATCACAAAATGTCATAGTAGTGTTGAACACACTTTTGAAGCAGTGTGAATCTTAGCACGGCTTTAATAACTCCGCTGGCTGGCATTCGATTAGTCCTGCTCGATTCACCAAGATTAAGAGACCTAAGTTTCCACCGAACTATCATACCTTATACTAACCATCGTAACATACATATTTTTGAGCTTAAAGATTTGCTGAATAAAGCTAACTTAATGTAGATATTATGCTAACTCATCGTGAGTAGCCGTTTTTATTGTTGTTGCTGGCATGCAGTGATAACAACCTACGCGTTAGATAACCTCTATCGATAATAATGTCGACCTTTAGACATTACACATATCTACTTGCTTTATATAACTCTAATTAAAACTTTTGTTTATAAGACCTCATATCAACTCCTTTCACTTCGCTTCGGTTCTTATTCCGAACACGCTTGTCCTCTAGTTTGATATCACAACTTATTTCAATCAATCATTTTAGCCTATTACAGTCTACTGCTGGACATAGGCCTGCACCTCCACCGAACTCGGTTATCTTTTTGAGGTCATCCTCCACCTCGTTTATATGTACTTTGAATGATATTCAGTAACTCCTAAGGACTGCAATCTACTTAGCTACAATAATATTACTAAAAAAGTATTTGATAGCTTTATTGTTAAACTAAAATATAAATCTTAAGGCTTTCACGGCCGGTGTTGCATGAAGAATATACTGCTTCGCAGAGAAGTCGCCGCCGAAGAGAGATCTTTGCACTCGTCGGCGCCCGGACCTGTATCACTGAAGATGTCGACCGCAGTGATCGACGAAACGTTTGGAACACAAGTTTCCAATGGACCACGGCCAAAACGCCCGGAAGCAGTATATTCTACATACAAACTAAAATATCAAATTCTTAGAAGAGGTTGCGGCTTGGCCCCTCCACCCACGGCTGGTCCGACCAAGTAACGGTCCCATGAGTACACCATTGATATACAAGATTACAAACTGATCCAAACCACATGGTTAATCATGGTAGATCGATTTCATCGAAATCTACCTAAAGGGGTTGTGCTGATGTCAAAAGCTTGTATCGCCTAAGTTTTGTCTCTGTGTTTTTATTGTGCTACAAGCTTTTGAAAAAGTGTTAGTAATGTAATGTAGCACCAATTTGTTTTTTAAAATTATTATTTTGATTAAGACCTGAATTTAAACTAATAAACTTTTATAAAAAACAAGCTTTTACGAGCTCTGTAGCGTAGCGTTTTTTTTTCACGCACATAATTTAACTTAGAAAAATATATTTTTCTATTGTGTAAGGTTAAACTCAATGACGTTTATGTGTTAACTCAAACTGTGAACATGATGAGGATTCTTTAATATGAGCGTCCGCAGAAGGGCCACCATTTGGTCTCTCGATGTAGTTAGTTTTATCAAGTCTTTCCCTGTATGACTCTTAATAGTGTGAAACTTGACAGTAGCTGGCAATCTGGGTGATTCTTTACAGAGGTTTTGATTTCTCACAGTCTCGAAAAGCCACCGATTGTATTTTTGGGGTTATAACCTATAACCAAATAATACATTTATATATGTATATTCTACTGTTTGTCTGACATAGAACTGTCTGTCAGATATAGATATATTCAGAGGTATTGTGCAGAAATTTAGCATGAAGATCTCCTTGTCCTGAAGAGAATCAATGCGAAAAAGTCGATGGTGTGACCTATAGACCCACCAAATCCAAACAGGAATACTGCAGTATCACTAGATTGCGAATACAGTATTAAGTGGAAATTTTAAATAACAACACAATAAGTCCTAAATAATTTCTTTCGTACGTAATTGCGGTGACTGCTTTGAAATAGGTTGTACAGTAAATCCTTCGAAATTACACAAATATCATATGACCGCGCACACGTAAGTCAGTCACATAGTTCGGACAGGAGCAATTATATTATTAACACGCTTTTATTACCTTGGGATGTCTGTTGGTGTGTAATGGAATCTTAGAACTCGATTTCGGAGCACCTCCAAACGTCTGATCAAGGACCGATGACAATACAATAACTTAAATAGAAAATAGAAGAGAAGAAAGAAGTAAAACTGAAAATTCTAAAATAAAAATAGTAAAATAAACTAAAAAAACACGCTCGCACGCAGATGATCGATAATGATTTTGTAAGCCCCACGCTTTTTTTTTACAATTATTTTTTCAGTTTTTTAGAATTGGATGGCGAGGGAGCCGGATGCCTTACCTCTGTTCCTTCCTTTAGCTTCGTACATGATCTTCATTCAGGTAGGCGGAACTCCCCGCCGGCCAGCGGGGGCGGTTATGTCGGGTTTGAATCGAGTAAAACGCACGCCGTCTCGGGTCGGCAGACGCCGGGGTGTAAGGTTGCCCATCACCCCGAAGTTATTTTGTTTGAGTGTCATAGCACTAAACAACGGAGAGTTCTGTATGTATATCACGAGTATAAACGCGTCATCTATTTCGTATTCCGTAATATATAGAGATCGCCACGTTTAGCACGCGGCATGTAGAAACTGTGTTCATCAGCAACCGGCTAGTGCAGGACGTTCGAGGAATATGAACTGTTGTTATTTGTGAGCGACGGCTAATAAAAGCTATGATTTTGCTATGAGGAGTTCAGGTTTGTGGCGGAACAGGGGTGTTTGTGTGTTGAAGGATATCTGCCGGGTAGTTTTACAAGAGTGAAATATCGTTTCGTTCAGAAAATCTATCGATTTTACAATAAAAATAGTCTATATCTATATACGATATTGTGGTGCCATGCGTATCTTAATTGACTTATTATAACTTACTGAAAAAGATACAAAGTGTTATTTTGCGCACTTCCTACCTGCTTTATATAGGCCAGAAAGGAAGTGCCATGCTAGCACTGCGCATCAAAGGAACAGAGAGATCCAAAACGAAGATCAACCACTATCCCGAAAATTAATTACAGTAGTAGTATTACCTCAACCGAAGAATACTGATAGACTAATTGACACCTATATACGAGGCGATTTTCTAGCTCTCCTCAGACGATTAGAGTTAAGTGCCTGATAGGTTTTTTATACATTTTTAAACGCTCATAAACAAATTTTAAGGTACTTTAAAAAATAAGGCGTTTTAGTGCCTCTAACATTATTATTTAACGACTTGTCTTTACGACGTCGGCGTCGTTAAGAAATAGTTACTTCGCTCGGTCACAGCACTCAGCTCGCTGCTCTGAATACTAATTATATTACGTTTATTTTGGTATTTGAATAATTCGAATTAGTTTTAATTATATTTCTAATTGATTAATATAAAAGTAATATCATTTGGTACCAAAAAAAATTGGAACTATTTTGCTTTTTAGTTTAATTTTTGGCGGTCTATGTAACTTCGAACTGCAAATACTTGAATTTATTTCATACAAAAACATATTTCATCGTTTTCTCCCACACATATTATTGTATTTTAATTCTTTGCGGATTTAAAGATTAGCTTTTTCAGTTTCCCGAGTAACTGTCTTAGAGCCTGTTACCCTGCCTACCTACTCCTGTTTCTGGAACACAAACGTTTTAACGTTTTGTGTTTAACTTTGCAGATCTGTAAATTCCGTTTCTATATAAAACAAAATATCTTTGACTTTAAATTAAGAATGAGGTGGAATTAGTATCAAGTCAAACAACGAGGGAAGCGGAAATGTTATTCAGACAATTCTGCTGACGGTTTTCTATACAACGGCCGATTTTTGTTCATGAACGTTTCGTAATTGAAGAACTTCTGTATTTCGTGAATGAACTCATTTAAAATTTATATATTTAGAGCCGAAACACATAACCGCGTTGCGGCACCGCACCGCCAAAATCGGCAGTGCCAACATATTGACAACATGCTTGCAGTTTGCACCTTTTGTGTATATTTGTGGATAAATTACTTAATAGCTCTTCAAATGACAATAGGTACCACTCATTCTAAAGAAAAAGAAATCCTAATTTTTTCAAATCCTTCTTAATTCTTCATCTATTTAAATTTGTGTAATGTCTTCTTAACAACTAAACAGCCACACACGTTAAGTCGAAAATTATGAAAAAATGGTTGCTTACAGTACGGCAGTCCGACGCTTCATTGCGCGGCAACGCAACGCAACGCTCGGTGGCGCGATGCGTTCCCGCGCGGTGTCGCAACGCGGTCATGTGTTTCGACCCTTAACATACACCAACAGCTGGAGCCGACATATGTGAGAATGTTATTCAGGTAGTCAGTGTTAGAGCTTAAATAGGAAGTGCATGTAGTCTGCCTGTACCGGAGCGCCCGGCCTCCCAAGTTTACATCTTTATTAAATAGTTAGTACTTTGGATACTTTAATGTTTAGTACTTATGAGGTGTCGGTAGCGTCTTCGATGCTGTGTGTTCGGTACGTGGTCTGATTTCTGAAACAATAATATTTTGCCATAACTTTATTCTACGTAGTATGTTTGGTGCACATAGATAACCTTTTTATCTCTTACAACTTATTTATTTCCTACGGTGGTACTGGTTTTAACAGAACAATTTTTATGGTAGTAAACTTAATTTTGTATCAAAAGAACTATTACTGTATGGCGATGGTTCTGATCGAACTAAACGTAGGCACATCTAGTTTCACAATCTCTCTCTAAGGATCCCGTCAAAGTTCAGATGGCAACCAATAGCAGATATGTACTAGCATCACTTGCTAACATAATAAAACGTATTTCTTTCGACCTGTTATATTGCTTGATATTTATTATGATACAGTTTTACAAGTCTAGGTGCATTATTTAAATGATAATTTTAAAATATGAAGCCATCATGTGTCTAATGCTACTCTGTCATATTTTCATAATATTAATCTCAAACATTTTATTCGTACAAATCACAAAATTTGCCAAAGGACCCAGTTAACCTTATTAAAACGGCTTTAAGTCAACTGGGTCCAGGAACCGGACACAGTAGACTAAAGGGCCCAGAGAGTAATTAATGTTTACTATTATAAAGTTGTAAATAAGTTGTGTCTGCGAAGATATTTTACGAATGAACTATTCTGAACACAATTTTTTTTTTTAAATACTTTTCAGTTTGTCGCGATGGACGCAAAAACCACTGAACGGATTTTGATGCGTTTTTTTCTATTAAGAAGGTCTTGGTCAGACTTAAATCAAATTAACATACATATTACAACAGCATCAAATTTATTCACGGGTCGGCAGCGCGAGTGTGACGCCCCTGGTGTTGCACACGTCCATAGGCCGCGGTAACCGCTTCCTATCAGGTGGGCCGTGCGCTTGTCTGTCACCTGAGTGGAATAAAAAAAAAATAAAAAAAATTACACAAATAATTTGCACAATACATATACATAAATTCCAATTTGGTTAAGTAGAACCGGAGATGTGACGAAAAAAACGATAACCGACGACCGCGCGGGCGAAGCCGCGGGCATGAGGTAGTTATAACTCGAAGTCGAGCTTCAACTCGAAGCTAACATAAGCGATTATCAAATTCCTTTCATCTTATAAGTACCACTGAAGGTGCGCCAGAGGACAAGGACCCAAACCGGCTACGAGCCTCATTAAAACTTTTTACGGAGAATTAAATAACGGGACAGGAACAAATCCGTTTACTGCGCTAAACTTTTCACCAACTTTTATGAAGTAATTTTGAAGTTTGCGGTGTTAGTTACTTAACCCTTTAGTGTAAGGTATATCGAAGATAACCAATGACTTTAACTGACTTTTCTGGAAGGTTCTTCATAATGCATTTGAGCGTGACGAGAGTTTAAGTTACTGTAACTCTCATGCCCTCTGTGCTCATGGGATCTGATAGTCGGTATGCGATCCATTTGCAGTATAAGCACTGCACAAGTTTCGCATAGGTTTATAACTGCATCAAATTTATTCATTCTTAGTATTCCATGAACATCTAAGTAGAACTAGATTTGACATTTTCCACCTGTATGTTCTTTACTGTTACACTATCAGTACTAGATATAAACTGCAGTGTATCGAGAACACTCTTTTCACCCGACTGCGCCAGAAAGAGGGTAATTCAGAAATATGAAGAGGATTTGTAAACAGAAACTCATGTTCAATTAAATTTTTAACCATTTTGCATGCTTACTTTTTCTTATAGGTTTAGATCGGAAAAGGAGAACATCTAGGAAGGGACGTGAACCCGCGACCAGTCCCTTACAGGGGGAGTTCTCTGACCAGCTGAGCCACCTAGACACGTGCCGTCCAGCGTCCAGCGTTGGCTTAAGACGTATATAACACATCGGAGAATTTCGAATACCTGGGACGTGTCTAGGTGGCTCAGCTGGTCAGAGCATTCCCCCTGTAAGGGACTGGTCGCGGGTTCACGTCCCGTCCTAGATGTTGTTTAGATACTGATTTGCTCCAATTATCTATAATTTTAGGTAACGATGAAACGGTCCAACTATAGAACAATAGTGTTTCAAGGTAATTGCCTCTGTGGCGTAGCGGTAGTGCATTCGACTACTACGACAGGGGGCGCGGGTTCGATTCCCGCTCAGTGCAAATATTTGTATGCATGAATATGTCTATTTGCATTGGTCTGGGTGTTTCTATGTATAATATGTATGTATTTACAAAAAAAAAAGTATATAAGTATGTTTATCCGCATTCTGGAACCCATAACACAAGCTAGTTAAACTATGCTTACTTTGGGTCTAGAAAGCGCTGTGTAGAATGTCGTAGAATATTTATTATTTATTTATTAATTGCTGCAGAATATTGATCATAAGCGACTGGGTAGGAAATGCATCGATGGATTTACAAACATGGCTTCAGGGAAGATCCATGATAACTCATTTACACTCTCGTGGCTCGGCTCGCCGCTTGTCTCGCTACTCGCGCGCTTGCGTCCGGAGCGGTTCTTTGGGCACGAGTCAAAGTCTATCCATAGTTGATAGTCCAAAGACTACTAACCGCGTCACAAGACTGTGAACATAAATTGATTGGCTCACGGGCTAGCGCTGTACCGCAAACAACGTCCGATGACCTTAACTAATGACAATATTTTATTATTTTTCTTGTGTGTACTGTTGACCCCTTTTTTCAATTAGAAAGAAAGAAAGAAAGAAAGAAAAAAGTTTTATTTAGTTGTCTGCACAAATCATCGCGCAGACCCAAATAGGGCCCCATCTCAGCATGAATGCTGCGTACATCATCAGTATACGCAGCGCTGGTTTTCAGATGGAGCCGCTAGATAGCACTGTCGCCCCGCCTGCACATGATCTTATACGAGTCACAATCACCGATCACAGATGCTCGCTCAATTAATTGTCAGAAGTCTTCAACATTTTTGCGTAAGTCCCCGTCGTATCTGAGGATTTCACCCTGAGAGTCCGTGGTGCGCTTTTCATAAGAGTCATGTAGTCAAATAAAAAACATAACTTCACGCCTGTATCCCCGAAGGGGTAGGCAGAGGTGTATTACACACCTACGATTCGCCAGTAATGTTTAGGTCCCAATGTAATAGGGGGCGAGCCTATTGCCATCTACCGGGCACATAACCGAGCGATAATAAACATAAATAATGACGACTAATTCAAAAATAAATGTATCACAGATAACAAATTAAAACGCTACGATAAACTTATTCCGAATGATAAATTAAGAGCGACTATTGTAATTATTTGTGGGGCTTGTCTAGAAAGCTGGCGTCTGTCACGCGCCAGTAGGTCGCCAGTCGTTACTCTGGGACCTACTCGAGCTGAAAGGTCTACGCCTCTCTTCTTTGTATTTTGAGTAAGGCGTTGCTCCTTCTGCCTAACGTTCCACCGAAGCGAAACCGGCCTATTTTCTGAGTTGTGTAAAGTCTTCTGTAGTTGTTTTCTAACAATAAGTTTATTTATTTTATTTTATTTTATTCTTTTTGCACACACAAGAAAATGATAGTACCGTAAATGAAATTTAAAAAAAGATGTACAGAGGCGAGCTTAACTCAATATGAGTTCTCTCCCAGCAAACCTTTGAGTAATAGAGGAAGAATAGTTTAAGAAAACCCGACCCCACCAGGCGAGGACGCGGTGGCGGCTAAAGTCCGCCGGCAACCCTGGGGTTATCCTTTCGAGGGCTTACCCGGGGTGCTCGGCAACGGACACTTGGGGAGGACACCGTGCGGTTTTAGTCGAGACACGACATAACCACCCCCGCTGGCCGGCGGGGGGGTATCCGAAGGGATTTCCGCACGTAAAAAAAAAAAGACTTATAAGTGCGCGGTTAATGGCAATAGGCTCGCCACCTATTACATTGGGACCTAAACATAAACTGGTGAAATGTGGGTGCTAGCACCTCTGCCTAACCCTTCGGGGATATAGGCGTGAGTTTATGTTGTGTTTATTTATTTTTGTAGCCTTCAAAGGACAAATTCAACATTTGTCAATTTTTGTTTTTGATAATTTTATAGCTACGATAGTTGGTAACGTGGAATATGTTCAGCTATACTGATGGCGACTGTACCTACTGTGATTAAGGTAATGGTTTTTTAATTAATTGATGATAGGAGCAGGAAGTTGGAAGTTAAGTTCACATTGTTGGAAAATTAACCACTGGCGGCGTTTCATATGTTATGTCGTCTCTTTCGACTCGTTCAAAAAACCAGCCTTATTTGTGAAATCGTGAGAACCCATTTTAGTTGAATGATAGTGATGGAAATGAACCGTCAACTCAAAAAAATACACATCGACATTTTTAACAAAATACAATTTATTTAACGTAAAGTCTATGTCGTATTTTCGAATACTAGAACATTATATTAGGTCGTTACATATGAAATTGCCGTTTTTCTTGTAGAAATTGGAGGAAACCCAATTTTCAGTACTAACATTTTTGCATTTTTTTTAGGAAAGACAAATCCAAATTTGTTTGATTCTTTTTGTTTATGAATGAGACAACATTAAGCTAACAAACAGCAACTTTTATTATATTTTTGAAAAGTGACAGCTGTTAAGTAATACGAAATTTATCATCAAAATGGATAGCATTTAGGAAGTACTGTTTTTGAAAATCGAATTAATTTATCAAGCGGCCAATAAAAACAAAATTTAATACAGAGTTGTAAAATCTTGAAATCATCTTTCAAACAAAATATAAATAATGGAAATAGCTATTAAATTACAGGAATAACGAACTTATGAATTTGTAAGAAAATTTCGGCAATTTCAACAGAAATTGTGCAATTTCATTTATGCAACATTATAATTTTAATATACCAATCTGCAAGCGCTGGTGTTGTTTACATTTTCCTTCACATTGGCTTAACACAGAGCAGGCTTAGTGGGTCTTTATCCATTATTTAATATTGTAAAAAGAAAAATGAAAATCAGTTACAAGACTAAGACAGACCGCATGAGATACGTAAAAGCTTGGCTCTTATCGTTAACATACGAGGATGCAGAGGATTTTCTGCTCGTTCCAACACAATTAAAAAATCTAATAAATACAAATAAATATACATTTCTAAACGCACTACACCTCCATACACACACACACTCTTCCTCATAGACACATACACACACACACACATCCTCACACATACACATATTCGCTCACACAGCCACACATACATCCACACACATGTCTTTAATGTTATTTAGGGTAAAGGAGAAAAAACTAGTATTTAAGTTTAACAAAACAATTTACATATTATTAGGAATATTTATGTATATAGAAAGAGTGGAGACTCCTAACACAGGCATGATTGGTTTGCCTATAAGGAGTCCCAAAATAAATAAAAATATATTACACGAGCACTCTGCATTTACGGAATTTTAATACAGAGGGCGCGTATGTATTTTTTTTCTCAGTAATATAACCTATATATGGGAGAAGGGGGGAGGGGGAGAGGCTTATGGCTCAGTAGTAACCGAGTAGTGGTTAATACATTGCAAAGTTAAGCAATCTTAGCCAGGTCAGTATTAGGATGGGTGACCATTCTTAACATATTAAAACCCCTCCGTTTGGGAGAGCGTTAAGCTGTCGGACCCGGTTGCCATATGAACATCTATGCCAGTCGTAACAGGTAGTTGGAGCCCTAGAAAAGTCCAATAACTGGTGTAACTACAGGACTTCGATCTCGGCTATGGGTTGTACGGTCAGATGGGTGTGCTTCATGGAAATCACCGCAGCTCGGCAGCAGAGTGCGGCACTTCTGAGGATGTACATCCTCTGTTGGCGAGGTGAAGTCAAATTGACGTGACTTAAATATAAAAAAAAAAATACGTTCCCCATAGTGTCACATGCCAAAGTGTGTTTCTCAAATTTTCATTTGGCAAAAAAACATTTGGCAAAACAACTTTTCGCAATTTTACAGTTAGCAATACTATTTTTGGCAATTTATTGTTTAACAAATAATTACATGGAAAAGTTTCATTTTACCAAGTATTAGGTAGTCAAATATGTTTTGGCATAACATACTTTTTTCCCTGGCATGGCTGGCAACATACATGGCAAAAAAATATACTGCTGCATGGGTGTTTGTTTCATCTTGGACAAATTATTTACAGTTAAGAACTTCTATAATAATTTTATTGCTATTATACAAATCAATTCCGGCACTTCGCCGGCCGCTGCCGCGGCACACTCGCTCCGCTCGCTCGGCTCGCGCTCTGTTAGGGTCACAGTTCTAACCTAACCTAACCCACTTTTCTGGCAGTTCCGATCTATCCTACGTAACTTATATGAAATTAATGTATTTTACTTTATTTATAATGAATTATTAATGAGACATGCTTTTTGAACGAACGCATTTGCTTAATGTATATTAGACTTAATAAAAATTGAGCAAGTAAAAAGTTGCCAAATGAATATTTGACGAAGTGATTAAAATGCGAAATATAAATTTGCTAAAGATTCTTTTGGGAAATGAAACTATGCGATAAGTTTTTTGGGAAGTGAAATTTGACGAAACATATTTTGCCAAACGGCAGGAACCCGTTGGTGGAGTGTGTCCGAACACGGGCATTAAGAGCGGCTTTATTGGAAGTTGCTGATATACAATCGATGGATCGAAGGTTCAATAGCATTCTGGCTCAACCTCTCTCTGAAGCTGCTAATCTAATAATGCTAATAATCTGATAATAATTTATAAAATGACATATGAGATTTTGAAAGCGTAGTGTACATGTAGATTAGATAATTTTAACTCATGCTTACCTCAGGGTACGATGGAGCTGGCATGGCCTCTTAGGCCAAAAGCACCTAACCAATAAAGATTTTTTTAAAAAGGAGCTCGTCCGCGTCGTAGTTAGACTGAAAAGCCAAGCCCTACTGAGTTGGGGAAAGGCTCGGAGAATGCTGATAATGTATAGCATACCTACATATATCAAACTAGCTGATGCCCGCGGCTCCGTATGCGGGGAGGTCGGTTATCATGTTTTGGTCATATCTCCGGTTCTAATTAACCAATTGCAATCAAACATACGGCAGATTTTAATGCTGACCAAGCCCTTTCTAATAGAAAAACCACATCAAAATCAAGTCTGTAGTTTTTGCGTCTATCGTGAACGAACAGACAAGAAATTCAAAATTAATATTTTTGTGTTCAGAATCGTTCATTCAACATATGTAACTGCGTCTATCGCGAACGAACAGATAAGAAATTCAAAAAAAATATTTTTGTATTCAGAATCGTTCATTCAACATATGTAACTGCGTCTATCGCGAACGGACAGACAAGAAATTCAAAAAAAATATTTTTGTGTTCAGAATCGTTCATTCACATAACCCAAGTTTTTTTTAATATCTCTGATGTACAGACACAACTAATTTACAATTTTATAATAGTATAAATTGATAGATGTGAAAGTGTGGATGTATATATATATGGATGTTTGTTATTCTTTCACGCAAAAACGGCTGTATGTATCTGGATGAAATTTGGCACAGGGATAGATTATAGTCTGGAATAACATATAGGCTATAGGCTAATAGGTTCCTAACGGAAGCGGAACGACAACAGAGTTCCACGCAGGTGTAGAAGCGAGCAACAGCTAGTATTATAAACGTGAAAGTTTGTAAAGATGTTTGTAACTCAATCACGCTCTATCGGCTGAACAAATCTGGCTGACATTTGTGACAGGGATAGATGATAGTCTGGGATAACATATAGGCTATCCCTGAAATAGGTCTCCATGGGAAGCGGCTACGTGAACAGCATTCCACACGCGCTAACAGATAGTTAAAAAATAATTTAGATGCGCTGACTCGTCTACGCCCGGGACTACCGACCTCCATGATCGGGGCCTGAGGACGGCAGTTGGCCAACTCGCCGTCCTTACAGAAGCAGGCCGTGGCGGAGGCGTGTCGTGTGTGTCCTCACACGCCTGCCTACTCACCGACGCGGGATAAAATCCGACCCCACCAGGCGAGGCCGCGGTGGCGGCCAAGGTCCGCCGGTAACCCTGGGGTTATCCTTTCGAGGGCTTATCCGGGGTGCCCGGCAATGGACACTTGTGGAGGACACCGTGTGCTTTTAGTCGGTCTGGTTCCGACACGCCCACCCCATCGTCGACACCGATGGGGTGAAGACCGAGGGTGTATCCACACGTAAAAAAAAAAGATACGTTAGACACGCACATTTATCATACGCCATGTTTAAACTACAGATGAATGCCAGCGGATTTGTTGAAGAAATGTTAACCGTGCAGACGCGAATGGCATTAGCAAGCGTAATTACCCGGATTATCCGGATCGTTAAGGTCCTCTGGGTCAACTCAAAATGCGGTGCCTCATCTTTATTGTGCCAACAATATTATGAACATCAAGTATGCCATTGGACTTAAGGATAGCGAGTTTTGATTAATGTTCAAATTTTATTAATGCACAGCTTAGGCGGCACGCGAAATGTTTCCTGGGTTCAAGGAGGATAATAATTTCCCCTTTATCTAGGCTTTCAGAATAGATACGAGTGTGTACATTTTAGAAAGAAAGAAAGAAGTTATTTTAATTCCATTCGGATACATAGTACTTAGCACAAATTAAACAAAAATACAAAAACAGAGAAAACTATAA
The DNA here is from genome assembly GCA_946251805.1 of Cybosia mesomella. Taxonomy (NCBI): domain Eukaryota; kingdom Metazoa; phylum Arthropoda; class Insecta; order Lepidoptera; family Erebidae; genus Cybosia; species Cybosia mesomella. The sequence continues at coordinate 39,638,946 of OX276390.1, read as the reverse complement.
ATAAAAAAGGGGCCAATTGCGAGTCGGACTCGGCCATGAAAGGTTCCGTAGCAGCAAGTAAATTTTTTTATATGTGAGTTGATTGAACGAAAGGCAAATTGCGGTTTACGATTTATGACGTACAAAAAAAAACTACTTACTAGATCTCTTTCAAATCAAATTTCGGTGGAAGTTTACATGGTAATGTACATCATATATTTTTTTTAGTTTTACCATTCTCTTATTTTGGAAGTTACAGGAGGGGGGGGGGGGGACATGCATTTTACCACTTTGGAAGTGTCCCTCGCGCAACCTATTCAGTTTAGAAAAAAATTATATTAGAAACCTCAATATCATTTTTGAAGACCTACCCATAGATACATCTATGGGTAGGTCAAATCAGACAAGTATGGGTCTGACGAAAAAAAAAAAATTGAGTTTTAGTTCTAAGTATGGGCTCAATCAAATCAAATATAAAAATTAAAAAAAAATAATTATGTTACTTGCTGCTACGGAACCCTTAAAGGGCGAATCCGACTCGCACTTGGCCACTTTTACTTCGGGCCACCAACCAGGTGGACACCGAAGTCTTAAAATCACGCAAAAATAATCAAAATCTTACACCCACTTTTTATCACTTTGTTAACGTCGAGTTTCACATGATTCTAAGTCTAATTAAGTAAAAAAAAAATTTGTGTCGGTCTGTCTGTTGGTCTGGATGTCTGGATGTCTGTTTACGCAATAACTCAAGAACCACTTATCCAATTTAAAAAATTCTTTCGCCAATCATCTTGTTTGGTTAATGGGAAGAACTGATTAGATTTTGGGGTTTGTACGTTCAAGGTTTCGGGCACCTTTTTTTTTTCGTGCGGAAATCAATTCGGATACCCCCCGCCGGCCAGCGGGGGCGGTTATGTCGGGCTTGAACCGACTAAAACCGCACGCCGTCTCGAGTCTGCAGACGCCGGGGTGTAAGATTGCCCATAGAGCATATCCCTCGCACCCCGACTGACCCTGGGCCATCTCCGGTTTCGAGATGGCCCCCTCGGGTTTGGGAACCACGGTGTCCCCGTCTTGCCCAATATACAAATTGTCTCTAAAAATCATTTTTTTGTGTTTTTGACGTCGAAGACGTTTGATTTGATTTAATTTTCTTCATATTTAATGCTCAATATATAAAGACGCGTCGAATAATATGCATAAAGCCTAAGGTCTGTAATTTTGAATAAAAATACTGCAACAAAAATATCCAAGTTTGGCCCGAAGTTTGACAATCACTGTGTGATGTCCGCCCCACTAGATTTATATTTTATATTAATATCAGCTACAATACATTTTCAAAAGGAAACTACGACACCGAATGGCACCTAATTGCTCATAATATCTGTGTAGAATATCGTTGAATGGGAATGCTCGAAAGAGGACCAAGAGGAATGGCGCTTCCATTAGAGCTATGGGATAAGCAATTCATGAATGGAAAGCGCCAAATCGAATACGCTTTCACCAATCGACGAATTTTTCCTTTTTGTGTGAGCCAAAGTGGGGCAAATGGCGGGTAAACTGTGTATGTTGCTTTTAGTTTCGCTATTAGCATTTAGAATTGGACAGTCATTTTAGGTAGAAAATTGTAGCGTTCGTTATTTATATAGTATTGGACTTTTTACCGATAGCGTTAATGTGGAATAATGTTGTTTAAATTTATTGATTCCTTGGGCTCTTTTGTGAATTGTTTTTTTTTTTAATACTTTCATTTGCCTTCAATTTACTTTGCTCCTACTGACAGACCAGAGACGGACCAGATTATTCTCGTAATAAAAAGATGTTCACAATTCAGTCTCAATGTAGTATCGATCTTCCAAACGTCAAAAAGGTGTTGTCGTTACAAAATGTTGTTTAAAACATTGAAAATTTTGTTAGACTGAATCTTGACTGATATTACGAGAATTGACCCTCTGTACCGTGGTGGATATCGTTTGACTAAAACGAATGATGGCTCTTTGAGCTGAGAGAAAAAAAATCTCTACAAACACCCGAGTATGGCAAACGAATTGAACTAGTGGCTATCCTGACGCAAACCACCACTCCCGAGAATAGCTCTGTTGTCGGAGATACTGACTGGTTTCCTGGCTACGTGAGTAAGAATTACATAACATAACATATCACGCCTGTATCCCCGAAGGGGTAGGCAGAGGTGTATTACACACCCACGATTCGCCAGTTATGTTAAGGTTACTAGGGGGCAATAATAGGGGGCGAGCCTATTGCCATCTACTGGGCACATTATTAAGCGAGCGAAATGAACATTTATTAATGAACACATAACTACGAAAAGTTAGAGGTACGTGCCCGGGGCGACTGGGGATCGAACTCGAGACCTCGTCTCAGCAGTCCGTTACGTACGCCACTGGACTATTGCCGCTTTTTTTTTCGCCGTGAGTAATAATTATGATATTAAATTGCAATTGTTACCCAAGTGGCCACTGACACTGGTAGACACTGAGTGGTTATCCTCTGGCAACAGACCTTTTGCTGGCAGAGGTGGTTTGCACGTGGAACTGGATACTCATCAGCCAGACGGTTGCCACTAAATGTGAACGCATCTGTGGAGGCATCTGCTTTTTTTATTATCATTTTATTATAAATCTTTAGACTTTCACGGCCGGCGTGGCATGTATATCCAATAAGGATCGAACACGTCGTTTCCCTCCTCCAAACGCGCCTATAAATACGCCAGTGACTCAAGACTCTACATTAGTCGCAGAGAAATCGCCGCTGCGGAGAGCTCTACGCACTCGTCGCCGCCCGGACCTGGACACTGAAGATGTCGACCGCAGTGATCGCCGAAACGTTTGGAACACAAGTTTCATATGCACCACGGCCAAACAGCCCGGAAGCAGTATATTCTACATAATATATCATTTGAATATTTTCATGTTCTATAGTGAAGTCACGGATAAAAAATCACTCAGGCATTAATCACTTTTTGCAGAAGAGGATAGGCTTCAGGTTTTCCCCTTCAATAGTGCATGAATTGAACATAAGAATAAAATAAGTGAAGAAACAAGGCAGCCCGACAAGGTCAGTGCGACCCGGGCGGGCTGATTAGCTAGCGTATATAAATGGTATCGTCCGTTCGTTAGCCGGGTACATAACACCCCGGGCGGCCATTTATCCGGCTAACCTAATTACCGGGTAAAACTAGCGCTATTTATTTTCCACTAGTTATGCGGGCCGATGAGGCCGCTGAGCACATTTTACCGTAAATTCCTGGAAATGATATCTTTATTTTTCTAGCGATTTTTATTTACAATGCCTATATAAAATAAAAAGCGGCCAAGTGCGAGTTAGACTCGCCCATTAAGGGTTCTGTAGTAGCAAGTAACATAATAATGTTTTATTTTGAAAGGCTGAAAATTGAGGTTTACGATTTATGACGTATTAAAAAAACTACTTACTAGATCTTGTTTAAACCAATTATCGGTGGAAGTTTACATGGTAATGTACATAATATATATTTTTTAGTTTTATCATTCTCTTATTTTAGAAGTTACAGGGGGGGGGGGGACACACATTTTACCATTTTGGAAGTGTGTCTCGCGCAAAGTATTCAGTTTAAAAAAAAAAAATAGAAACCTAAATATAATTCTTGAAGACCTATCCATAGATACCACACGATACACGTATTGGTTTGATGAAAAAAAAAAGTTTGAGTTTCAGTTCTAAGTATAACCCCAAAATTTATTGCTTTTTTTTCTATTTTTGTGTGAAAATCTTAATGCAGTTCACAGAATACATCTAATTACCAAGTTTCAACAGCATAGTTCTTATAGTTTCGGAAAAAAGTGGTTGTGGCATACGGACGGACAGACAGACAGACAGACATGACGAATCTATAAGGGTTCCATTTTTGCCATTTGGCAACGGAACCCTAAAAACAACTAAAAACAAATATTCATTAACAACACTGCATGTAAAATGTATTTACTCTTTACTAGTTTATTAGACTCTAGTGTCTTGGCTAGTAGATTGATACGGGGAAATGTTGTGAAAAAAAATCCGTTCCCGCAGCGGGAACGCACAGGTAGTCGTGAAGCAATTAATATTATTTTATATAGAGAACTACGGACTTTAAACAGTTGAATTTTTTTTCTCGAAAACGGTAACTTTTAGCGAAAAACTTTTCAGATATTTATTTTAGACTTAAAAATGGCCTATCGATTAAAAATATTTCCGACTGCAAGAATGTTCACCAGTTAGAAGTTATGATTTTTTTCCCGAAAAATTTTGGTTTTTCCCCCCTCCACTTTTAGTTAAAGTTTTAATCTTATAGGTTTATACTTAAAAGTTGTTGGTATTCATGTATACTATGGGATAAAATTCCCTACCGTCCCCTTAGGCCGGATTCCACCCGTTCACGAACTTAAACTAAGTTTACACCCAAGCAATTTTTGACCGCAGTTTGAAAGCGATCGGGGCAAAAATGCGACCGTGAGAGTGCCGCAAATTTTGGGAAGTGGAACCATACATACATATATATATATATAACCACCCCAGTGGGGGTGGTTATGTCGGGCTTGAACCGACTTGGTGTAAGGTTGCCCATAGAGCATATCCCTCGCACCCCGACTCACCCTGGGCCATCTCCGGTTTTGCGATGGCTCCCTCGGGTTTGGGAACCAAGGTGTCCCCGTCTTGCCCCGGTTTGGGGGAGGGGCGCTAGTCGCCCCACACCGTCCCGGCCTGCTTCTGCTGGGGTGACAGGCTGCCTCACCTGCCACCCCCAGGGTTGCGCTTATGGAGGACGGAGGTCGTTAAGCGACCTCCGGCGCCTGAGAGGCTATAGTCGTATCTTTTTTTTTTTTTTTTATCGTGCGGAAATCCCTTCGGATACACCCCCGCGTGCCAGCGGGGGCGGTTATGTCGGGCTTGAACCGACTAAAACCGCACGCCGTCTCGGGTCTACAGACGCCGGGGTGTAAGGTTGCCCATAGAGCATATCCCTCGCACCCCGACTGACCCTGGGCCATCTCCGGTTTCGAGATGGCCCCCTCGGGTTTGGGAACCACGGTGTCCCCGTCTTGCCCCGGTTTGGGGGAGGGGCGCTAGTCGCCCCACCGTCCCAGTCGCCCCACCGTCCCTCATCGAAATCTACCTAAAAGTCCTGGAACCCGATTGCGGTGCTACACTTCCTCGAACTCTCGCTCTCCCACAGCGCTATTAATTCATTTATTTAAGCTTTTACCGTAGCGACTACCGCCTAACAGCTAACATACATAAGTTAGGATATATTTAAGTTATTTAATCAATGTGACATGGGACAGAATAAACTAAATATATTCTGAAAATAAATTGCGATTGTGAACGAGTCTATCCGTATTTATATTGGTCAAATCTTACAAGTCTATAAATAATTCTATAAACAATTCTCATTTTACATAATACATTCACGCTTGTATTTCCGAAGGCGTAGGCAGCCTATTTTATGGCAGCATAAACGCTTCTGGTACCTAGTGTTTTTTTCCGACTAGTGTGCTTAATTAGACAATTGCTCTATAAAAATTAGCAGGCGCTGCACGACAATAAATCACGCATTTGTACGCGATTCGCCAGCATGTTGTAAAGTGTGCGTACTAATAAATGCAAACAAACAAAGACTTTTGTACAACATCTACTTTAAGTGTACATACAGTTTATCTTACCTCGTCCGCAACCCTATTTCAGTTTTAAGACGCCTTGGAGACCCCTAGCGTATCCCAGACTAGTGTTAACGTTGTTCCTTGACCTACGTTATAGCACAAAGACGTCGAGTGGGCTCGTAACGTTCAGAGCATTATTGGTGACGTTGTGGAAGCCCAAGTAAGTATAATAAGATTTAACGGTTAAGATTTTTAGAACTAGTACCTACATCATAATGTATTTCGTTATATTATAAGATTTCAACAGAGTAAACCCTACAGGGATAAAGGCGTTCGTTTTGAAAAGGAAAACAGTTACGTTATTACTCTAACAGGCATCTTTTAATTAACGAATAAGAAATATCCTTCATTTTACGTAACATTCTTTTTGATGTGATACTTTACGTAACATCAAAGCGATCAAATCAAATAATGTATTTAGTTTACTTCTTTGTGGAGGTATTATAACTGATTACTTAACACGACGCAGCATTGATGCTAAACTTGTATTGGTAACTACGCAATCGGTTTCAGTTTGTGATATTATATTATATTTGTATAGCCAGCTCACAGAGTAACTTCTTCTGTAAACGGATGGTGGGATGTCTCTAGCCAGATGAACTTATTGATGACCTGAAAAGGTAGCTGGGGTAGACTGAATATTTAAGGTGGAGGATCGGGTTCTATGTCGAAGGACTATGTCCACTAGAAGACCACAATAGGCTTAAATTGATTGATTGGAATAAGTTTTTAATCTAATTTTTGAAGTGAAAACTTCTTTAGGCGTGTTGAGCACTTTTTGGTTGAATAAAAATCATGGAACTTGCTTATAATCATCGGCTCCTAACGCTTCCCATATTCAATTTTTTGTCATAACAACGCCATCTTTCGGGTAGCTGGATGAACTCGTTTGGAACCTTGACAAAATTATTTTGTTCCGATGAAGTTTCGAACTGATAATAAACAACAGATGGCTCTGTAAATATTTCCTGAGGATTCAATAAATACACACGTAATTATTCAAGTTTTCACTTCTGCCGGCACTCCCGGAGTGCCCCTTCTTTTTTTGTTGATTGTGATGTTACTACATATCTATAGTCTTCGGGCTTTTCCCTTCATTCGTATATAGGACCTTGCTTCTTATCAAATTTCATGATTCTAGGTCAATGGTAAAAACCCTATACCTTACCCTTTGACTCCCTTTGACTAATGAATTATTGTAATAGGTTTTGTAATTTCAAACACGAATGTCTTGGTTTTAGATTAATTGTTTTTATAAAACAGTCAATTCTTTTTGACCAAGAAGGCGTTAGGTCCACATCAAACTCTGGGAAGAATAATGAAACGCACTTATATAGTATGTTGATTTTATTCGCCATTTTATCTGAATTACAACGGTATAATTCTTATTGTCTGACCTAGCTTTACTATACGTTAGTAACTATTTATTAATGTGGAAAACCCAAGAAGACGTGCCACGACACTCCCATGGTTCGAACGGGATGAGGGGTGTAATGCAGAGGAGGAGGGGGTGAAAGGTTACTATGTACGTCACGCATGAATTTCTCAATGTATAGTGAACAGAGTTGTAAGTTAATTAGTTTTTTATATTATTTTTTATATTATTTATACTCCGGCTCCGGAATGCGCCCCGGATGGTGAGAAGCTAGGGTGAAGTCTAGAAAATGCTGAAGATTAGCCATTTCTTCGCGTAAAAAAGTACTTTTAAGGTAGGTAGTAAGTAAACTCTTAAATACTTACTTAGTGAATATTTCATGTACTGGAGCGGCACCACTAATTAATCAAGATCGTACCCTCGTCCCGAGATTAGGACGCTCTGCTCCAATGTGTGTGGAATTGTGAATTTGCAAGAAGCTAAATGCCATGGCATCGAACCATCGTAGTTAGCTGTACCAATTTGATGAAATTTTTAAGCATTTAGTATTCTGACGTTTCTAATAGTTTTAGTTCGGAAATAGTAAACATCCAAGATGGTACTTGAATCCGCGACCAGTCCCTCACAGGTAGAATATTCTGACCATTACACTACTGAGGTTCGAATCCTGGCCATTACACTAGCGACGTAAACCCACTCCTATCACAAGCAATTTAGCTTAGCTGGAGGGGTTAGAGGGAATATTAGTAATTTCTGTTACTAACATTCTTTAAAAAAGAAAATATATATTTTCTTTTTTAAAGAATGTTAGTGCTCTATGGGCAACCTTACACCCCGGCGTCTGTAGACCCGCCGGCCAGCGGGGGTGGTTATGTCGTGTCTCGACTAAAACCGCACGGTGTCCTCCCCAAGTGTCCGTTTGCCGGGCACCCCGGGTAAGCCCTCGAAAGGATAACCCCAGGCTTGCCGGCGGACTTTGGCCGCCACCGCGGCCTCACTTGGTGGGGTCGGGTTTTATCCCGCTTCGGTGAGTTGGCAGGCGTGTGTACAGGGCACACACGACACGCCTCCGCCACAGCCTGCTTCTGTAAGGACGGCGAGTCGACCAACTGCCGTCCTCAGGCCCGGATCATGGAGGTCGGTAGTCCCGGGCGTAGATGAGTCTGCGGCGTCCTCGCCGCAGACTGCGAAACTCCGGGGGCAGGGTTCTCTCCCGCTCCCTCTCCGCCGTCTCTTTCGCGCGCATTACCTGCTCGCAGAAAGAGGCGGCAGCGTGCCACTTGCTCCCGTCGGAGACCAAGGCTCTCACGGACGTTCTCTCGGGTCTCCAACGAGAGAACGTCCACGCCCAGGACCGCAACGAGATCCCGGCGTTGACTCGCCCACGCAGGGCACTCCACCAACGTGTGGAGCGCCGTGTCTTCGCCAGGTTTCCTTCTGGGGTAGGTAGAGACAACAATTTGCCATCTGCTCCTATCGTCACAAATAGAAGCGCAAAAAAACCCTAAAATTCGAAATCCATTGAAAACCATCTGCAACACTATCCACCTACCCGCCCTTGTCCTTGTCTTGTATTTAGGGGTCGGCGCAACATGTCACCGTCCTCCATACATGCCTCTCTTCAGCCACTTCCTTCCTTGCCATATCCTATCCGTCTTTCCTTGGGCCTAACAGTGCTCCTAAATCTACCTAATACACTAATATAAGCCAATTAGTATCCAGCATAGTGGATCAATACGTCAGTAAGTGAGTGATAGGTGGATAAACTGATCCGGGTGTCCGTCGTGTCACCGGTGCGGGGATTAGACAGGGTGAACACATCCGGTGTCCGCCGTGGAGTAGCGAGATTATAGCGAAATGTTTTGTTTGGCACAATGTTGTTATATCGGTTTGGGTTTAGCGTCAGGGTTCAACTCTATTTCTTTTTTAAAAGAATATTTAGTAACCGAAATTACTAATATTCTCCCTAACCCCTCCAGCTAAGCTTAATTGATTGTGTTAGGAGCGGGTTCACGTCGGTAGTGTAATGGCCAGCATTCGAACCTGGGACCTCTCGTTCATAGGGTCGACTGCTTAACCACTAAGCTACCGACGCTTCGATTTTAGGTTAAACCTGGATGATAGATGTACGACCAAATGCTCCTAACCACATGGTGTGCCTTAAGTCTCAAAATATTATAATTATTCCGATGAGTTATTCCAATTGATTCCTCCTTCTCCCTTCTTATCCCGAACAACACGTGCAGGACTTAGGTGTCATCCTCATACAGTGCAATCGATACCATCGCGAACCAAGCGGTTTGGTGGCTCCTTTTTTTGTCGGACCATAAAGCACTGGAACGCGTTACCCACACACGTGTTCCCATCTACCTACAATCCTGGGCTCTTTAAGCGGGGCGTGAAAAAACATCTGTTGAGGCCGTCTAGGTAGTGCCACCATTCTAGGGGCAATCTCTAGAAATGGTGGCCACAACTTTTTGGACTTCACCTCAGCTTACCATCAGGCGGGGTGCAGTCAATTGGACGGACTAAATAAAAAATAAAAAATACATCGAATCTCTTATTGGTGAACTTGGCATCTGTGAAATCGTTCATAGATGACCTCTGGGGCGTAGAGGTAGTGTTATCGACTGCTAAGCCAGTGGTCGCGGGTTCGATTCCCGCTCAGTGCAAATATGTATATGCAAATATACATATTTGCACTGAGCACTTGTTCTGCTATGTATAATATCTACATATTTCTAAGTATTTAAGTATATTTATCCGCATTCTATAACACATGACAAGCTCTGCTTAGTTTGGGTCTAGATAAGATTGTGTACTTTGTCCTACAATATTTATTTATTATTTATCCTACATAGACTTTCTGCTTGGAGCACCGTAATCGGACTTTTTCATAGATGCGAGGGTCTACGAGCAGCTGGATAGATTCGAATTAAATTTTACGTATATACGTACTTTTAATCTAAAGATCACATTCGGATTCTTATGAATTTCGAGCACGGGATCAGTATTTCACGATCCAGGCGCGAGCGGAGCCGAGGCAACGCTGGTATCCAATCATAAAAACTAGAATTGACAAGTATTTAAATCTTTTGTTTTACCAAAATTTTCAATACAACAATGATCTCGAACACTTTCTCATAAATAAGTGTTGGAGCTATTGAGACGTATTGATTTCAAACTCTCCTATCAATTGTTTAAAGTATATTTGCCTTTCAAATCTTAAAGTGCAGAAGACGAGAATACAGCTGAACTTTGAGTTAGTTTTTATCGTCGGACACCGATCATTAGGCCAAGTGTGTATTTCCTGTTTGTTCCGTGTATACATCTGCTGTGTTAGCCATTGTCACGTGAGTAGTGTAAATTAGAGGCTTACATGGGTTCGCGTAGTTCGACACTTCGGCTCGCAGCTCACAGCGCGCCTATTTACTGTTATTATGTTTATCAGTTAATACTTTACATACTTTAGTTGGATTATTATCATATTTTGCGATTCTGACATTATGCGAATAAGGGGAATCAGAAATGAGGAGATCCGTAGACTAACTAGAGTTCCACATAGCAGAGCGAGTCAGCAAGCTGAAGTGGCAGTGGGCAGGGCACATAGCTCGCAGAACTGATGGCCGATTCAATGGGGGAGGCCTATGTTCAGCAGTGGACATCCTACGGCTGATATGATGATGATGATTCGCATTATGACAAATTCCCAAAAAGACCAAATTACACAGTTGCACACACTCTTGCATGATAGGAACTATGAATATTATTTTATTTGCTGTATTTCGATATGTTCAATGATAACGAATTTGAAGCATATTTTATAAAATATAGTCAGATTATTAAACTAAGATGCTCATGCAAATAACCCCCCCCCCACCCCCAAATCCTCGGGGCCTAAGTAATCACTGCCAACCTCGCCTGCAAGTCGGTACACGTGCTGATTGACTGGTGAAGCTTCGGGACAGGCTTTCCCCTCAGGGATAAACAAATTGTAAACCCTACGGTGTACGTAACGGACTGCAGAGGTGTACGTAACGGACTGCAGAGGTGTACGTAACGGACTGCAGAGACGAGGTCTCGAGTTCGATCCTCAGTTGCCCCGGGCACACACCTCTGACTTTTCGTAGTTATGTGTGTATTGAAAATGTTTACTATCGCTCGCTTAGTAATGTGCCCGGTAGATGACAATAGGCTCGCCCCCTATTACATTGGGACCTTAACATAACTGGCGAATCTTGGGTGTGGAATACACCTCTGCTTACCTCTTCGGGGATACAGGCGTAAAGTTATGTAATATAATGTCATGTTATTAATATTACCAAATATTATAAATGAGAAAGTGAAGATGTTTGGATGTTTGCTATTGAACACGTTCAAACGGCTGAACAGATCAATTATAGTCTGAAATCACACATATCGTATAACACGTGAAAACGGACATACACTCAACTGTAGGCACTTACCCATTTGAAAGAATGAAAAAAAACAAGTTTATTAAGGACCCACACACGTCACTGCGGTAGAACTCGCAGCGAGTTGAGATGCTAAGCAGACAATTATGTGGCGTGAACCTTTATTTTGTGCCTTATTTAGCTCATAAAATAAGTTTTAAGTAAATTATACATGCATTTTAATTCAAATATTTCTGGATATTAAATCGTAACGAGCCTTACAGTCTTTAAAGCCAAAGGAGCTCTTTTCGAATTTTTGAGGACAATAGCTCTGTTTAGCCAAGGTGAAACGATGTAACAGCCAAGCTAGCCCGACTTTCATTTGGAGACGCGCAAATCTGAGCCCTGGAAAATTGAAAAATAAATAAATTAATTAATGACAATGTTAACTTTACTTATTGCTATGAACTTGCTCACACAAATGATAAATTTGTATTAAATTATTTGATATACGGCATCGTTTACTAAAGTTTATAATGAAGTATACTAAAAAAAATTGGCAAAGCGGTTGATGGACCCTACACGTGACCAGAAGGCTGGACTTCATCTTGCACAAAGAATTAGCATTGCCATTCAACGAGGCAAAGCTGCCAGTCTTCTGGGAACATTACCAGTCGGTGATGATGCGGTGGAATTCTATGACGCATGTATGTAAATATTTATTTATCTTATGATAGGTCATTCTTGATAAGGTGTAGATAATCGAGCCTATAAATTGCTCTCTGTGACGTCACGTCTGTTGTAAATAATACAGTTATCTATGTCTAGATGGCGCTTATTACAGATAACAATATAAAGGACACTAAAATGATAAACGAAAATTTCGTATATTTAGAAGAGAGATTTATTGGTTTAACACATATTTAAGGTGATCTCAACAAGTAAATAGTTCACCAGACAACCAAGTGAAGATCATGTGTAGCCACCAGAAGTACCCACGGTGCACCTGGCAGGGACACAAGGTCATAAGGCAACTGTACCAAACGCAGCACGTTGCTACTTGTGTAACCCATACCCTATTACCTTTTCTCTACACATGATCTCCGCTTTTTAGACTATACACAAGTAAAGTCTTATTAAAGGACAGACCGGTGAGGCTAGTGCATATATCCTGGGCAAAGGGAGGCTATATCTACTACATTAATGGAAATTGACGTTACTCACCAATGCAAATACGATTTCCTTCGCCAAAACTCAAATTTGTAAACTTATAGCTGTTAGAAGAATTTTCTGATCGGAATCTATCCGGATCGAATAATTCTGGATTTGGGTAATATTTTTCATCTCTATGCATTGCGTACACGGGTATAACCATGATACTGTCTTTTTCTGTTTTGACTCCACTAGGCAGTACCGTGTCCTTAGTACACACTCTTTGAATGAAACCAATCGGAGGGTACTTTCTCATCGCTTCATTAACAACCATGTCCAGGTACTGTAGGTTTTCAACATCTGTAAAAGTTAATTGATTTTTTCCTAGTGCGAATACACTATCTATTTCTTCATGCAATTTTTCAAGAACTTTAGAGTTAGCAGAAAGTTCGAGTAAAGTAAAATGCATCGCATTAGCTGTAGTATCGGCTCCGGCTATGAAGAAGAAAAATGCTTGACCAGCTATTATTTCATCAGTCAGGTTAAGCTCATATCCTGTTGAAGGGTCCTGCATGACACCATTCATTTGTAGTTCCATACATATTTCGATAAAATCACGACGTTTTGTTCCACTATCATTTCTTCTTTTCTCAAGTACTGATTTAACAACACCAAGAAAAAAATCTTCATGTTCTCCAAAAAATTTTAGCTTCAAAAATTCAAAAAGTTTTGGAAATAAGTCTGAAATTAAAACAATGATATTCGTCTTTAGCGAGGGCTGCAATGATTTCCATGCCATTTCCAAGAAAGGCGAATCCATAGCGTTATTGGTCTGAGCATCAATACCAAAGACTGAAGCCGCTATGGATGCAGTAGTGTAAGTATATAAGACATTGAATGGCTTTTGTCTCATATTCTGATTGCTTTCCACTACTTCTACAAAATCACGAGCACATTTTTCCAAAATGTAAAACATATTTTTGAGCTTTGCACTTGTAAACACTGGCGACAACTTCTGCCTCATGAGTTTCCATCTTTGAAAATCACCAGTAAATAGAAGGTTGTCCGCTAAGATATCATTGGGATTCGTTTTTATGCCTCGGCTATGAAAGCTTTGGAAATCTCCGGCGAATACGGCTTGAATGTCTTCCACGTTCTTTAAAATCAAAGCAGGAGTTAAGCCTATAGTTGTCCCGATGTGAGGGACATTATACTTGTCGTAAATTTCTTTGCAAATCTCTGGCATGGAGCGATTGTTGAACGTAAATGTCCACATTAAATCATTTACTTGAATTATGTTCTGCTGCTCCCAATAATGGTAACTCTTTGATCTGAATTTGACGATTATTAATAATACAACAGAAACTATTAAAAGCATGAATAACAACATTGCGTCCGATTTATAAATATGATTTTAGAATGATGTAGACTTGTGTGTAGAATGCAAGACAGCAGACTAGAGACTGCTCGTTATCACACAAATACTGTTTCAATTAGTTAGTGGTCGTAATTAGTTAACTAGTTACTTAGTTAACAATTTACGTTTACCTATCCGGTTGATTGTAACTGCATGTTTTTGACTATTACTAAACTGCAATTAATTCTCTTGAAATTATTGTTCACCGTTGTACTGTATGCATCTCGCCTCGAACGCATGAGTGCTTATATTTCAACTGTCAGATCCGATGATATAGTTAGGTTGTCAAATAACCGTCTTGTCTAACAAATAACCTGCTATTTCTTTCGATGTTGGTTTTACTACTTTCTGGTTTATTTTCATCTATCTATACTGTTATATGGAGTGGAAGGAGTCCCTACTAACATCCTTCGGGACCCAAGCCAACCTCGCCTGCCCGCAGTGCACTCTGCTGATTAACGGAGAAGGCTCTGGCGACCCGCCAACACGCACTGGACCAGCGCGGCGGGTTATGGTCCCCCACAAAATGACGATGGAAGTCAATGGGGGAGGCCTATGTTCAGCAGTGGACTTCCTACGGCTGATATGATGATGATACTTTTATAAAATTGTAAATATCTCCAAACAGACACAACTTTTTGTTCATTGGAGATATTAAAAAAAAACTTGGCTTCTGTTAAATAAGCAATTCTGAACACAAAACAATTTTTATTTTAATTCTTACCTGTTTTCTGTTTATCCGTTTGTCTGTTTATTCATGATGGACACAACATTCACAAAGCGGATTAATATGAAGTTTTTCTATTAGAAAGTTATGGTCAGACTTAAAATCTGCCGTATTTATTGCAATTGGTTAAGTAGAACCGGAGATATGACCAAAAAACGATGACAGACATCCTGGCGGGCGGAGCCGCGGGCATCAACTAGTAATAAATATGTTTTGATTATGTTTTATATATTTTGAACGTAGGTACTAATTTTAACAGTTTACTGTAGTAACAATAATTGTCTACCAAGACCTATATCGGTGTTTCGATTGCATCGGTGACGGTAGTGTGGTCCTGGGTTCGATTCCCAAGTTAAATAAGGTGTCTTTCTCAGTAGCAGCACGGTAATCTGGCACCTATTTATTAATTTGCCTGTTAATCGCTCCTTACTGGAGAGGATCGGAAACAGTTGGTAAAATGTGGGTGTTCAGAACATAAGAAAACAAGTTGAATTTAAAATAATAAACTTTTATAAAAAACTAGCTTTTACGACCTCTGAGCTCTGTGGCGTAGCGTAGCTTTCGACTGCTAAGTCACAGGTCGCGGGTTCGATTCCCGCTCATTGTAAATATGTATATTTGCATTGGTCTGGGTGTTTATATACCACTAAGGTGGCATACAAGCACACTGCCCACCTGATGGAAAGCGGTTACCGCGGCCTATGGACGTGTGCAACACCAGTGGCGTCAAACTCGCGCTGACGACCCTGTAAAGGAAAGGGGATGGGAAAGAAGTTTAGGTGGGGATGGGAAAGGAGTTTGGGCTCCGGCACTCTCACTCACCAAACGGAACGCAACAGTTCAAATACTGTTACTTGGCGTCGATATTCTGTGAGAGGGTGGTGCTTCCCCGGTCGAGTCGCCCCATTCATGCAACGGCCAAAATGACTGTTGCTTGACTCTACCACCTACCGACATATCTATATATAATATGTATTTATTTACAAAAAAAAGTATCTAAGTATGATTATTCGCATTCTAGAACCCATATGACAAGCACTGCTTAGTTTGGGTCTAGATGACGTTTTGTAATATGCCCTAGAATATTTATATTTATTTCTTTGTATTTATTAAGTAATATGGATAGCATGTACTCGTTAAGACGAATCAAACGAGCCGAAACTCGATGAGGTTCTGTCGTTTCTTTGCGACGTTCCTATGGCTACCTTCCAGCTCCATCCTCAGATCAGCACCATGTCATCATAATATTGCATTGTCACAAGATTTGCACCGGTATGCAAAATTTCAGTTGTATCCGTAACCGGGAAGTGGATGAAATTTAATTTGAAAGATTCGATGACAAACGTCGGGACAGGTG
This sequence comes from Cybosia mesomella, assembly GCA_946251805.1. NCBI lineage: Eukaryota > Metazoa > Arthropoda > Insecta > Lepidoptera > Erebidae > Cybosia > Cybosia mesomella. The sequence continues at coordinate 39,622,849 of OX276390.1, read as the reverse complement.
AAAGTAAATAAAAACTTTTTTTTTACGTTTTGCAACCGCCACGGGCTTCACTTCACCGGTGCCAGCGATGCGGGGGGTATGTCAGAATCGAACCGACTAAAACCACACGGTGTCCTTCCCAAGCGCCCATTACCCCGGGTGCCCTCGAAAGGGTGACCCCAGGGTCCGCGACGGACTTCGGCCATAGTCACGGCCTCGCCTTTGGGGTCGGGTTTAATCCCGCGTCGGTGAGTTGGCAGAACACGACACGCCTCCGTCTTGGCCTGCTGAGTAAATACAAGCTTCTAAAAACAAAGCGTTTACTATATTTATGCTCCATAAATAGTTTTCAATGTCAAATATTATTTTGTTTGTGAGGGTTGCTGAACAAAGATTATAATTGTAGGAACAAAAGAATATAAGCACAGTTATATTCTTTTGTTCTTACAATTATAATCTTTGTTCAGCAACCCTCACAAACAAAATAATATTTGACATTGAAAACTATTCAAAAGTCAAAATTTGGGAGCCCCTTATTTCGCAGAAAGAAATTTCATAGAATTTCGTTTCACAGAAAATGTTTCAAATAATATTTGGTCCTTATATTTTTATTTCGAATATTATTGTTTCAAAAACAATTTACTACAATGAAACATTTTTCACAGAAACACAATTGAATGAATTTTTAATCACATTTTTTTGTTTAATAAACTTATCAAACTGTAGAATTATTTTTAAAAGAATATTAAACCACCTTTATAATTTTCCAAATCACATTTATTTTTAACTGTAACATTTACAATATTAAATTTTTTCCGATTGCTTGTAGTAATTTAATTTCTGAATAATTTCATATCAATATAGAATTTTTTATCTTTCGCATATTTTGTTGCAAATTTGTTTGCTTGAATTCTTCTTTAAAATAAAATAAAATCAAATTGTTATTAAATTGTTAATAAAACGTCATTATAGTGAACACCGCGACTCAGATTACCAGATTTTTTAATCACCCAGAAATAGGACCACCCAGAATCGTTTATTGTATTAATTTAACAATATATTAAAAAAAGTATAGCTTCACCTGTAAATTATTTGACTGAAATGAACGGTATGAATTGAAACGTTTAGAAACTGTCACTTTGATAATATGTTATTCTTGGTAATAAGTTATATATTAAATAAACAATATAATGATAAAGAATATTTGATTTGTTATTCTATGATATGATTATTCTAATGTTAAACTTTATGTGAAACAAAAATCAATGATTTAAAAATCTTTAAAGTAAGTATTCTGTATATTGATTATTCTATGAAACGAAATTATGCGAAACATTTTCTGTAAAACGAAATTATATAAAACAATTGTCTATAAAACAACGCATACCCGTCAAAATTTATTTTAATCACTGAACACGCCAACTGGTAGTTTGTTGATGAAACGTTAACAAGGTATAATATTATACATCTTGAGACTTACGCACTGATAATAACACATTTTATTATGTCACCATGTTTACATGAACACTTAAGAAATTGCTAAAAATAAGTTTGATTACCTTTTGAAATCAAATATTACGAATGTGATAATTATAATTTATAAATCTCTGGGTATTAAATCGTAACGAGCCTTAGAGTCTCGCAGGGCAAACGGGCTTTTTTCAAATTTTATAGAATAATTGCTCGGTTCAGCCAAGGTGAAACGACGTAACAGCCAGACCAGTCCTACTTTGACTTGGAGACGCGCAAATCTCACTCCTGAAAAACGAAAATAGAAATATGTATATGAGTTATTGCTAGTACTGATTCTTTTGACACATTTTAAAATTATTTCTGTCATTATAAAGTAGACTAATTTATTTTATTATTATTCGACGAACTATCCCACCATTTTGTTTTACGTGTGGAAACGCCCACGGGGTTCGCCCCTTTGGTGCCAGCGATAGGATTGGTGTTTGGAATCGGACCGACTAAAACTACACGGTGTCCTCCCCAAGCATCCATTGCAGGGCATCCCGGGTAACCCCTCTTAAGGATAACCCTAGGGTTACCCGACATGCCTCCGTCTTGGCCTGCTTCTGTTAGTTCGGCGAGTCGGCTGACTGCCGTCCTCAGGCCCCGATCATGGGGGTCGGTAGTCCCGGGCGTAGACAAGTCTGCAGTATCCTCGCCGAAGACTGCGGAACTCGGGGGGCAGGGTTCTCTCCCACTCCCTCTTCGCCGTCACTTTCGCGCGTGTTACCTGCTCGCAGAAAGAGGCTGCGGCGTGCCACCTGCTCCCTTCGAAGACCACGGGTGTAACTATGGTCTCCATGGAGAGAACGTCCACGTCCAGGACCGCAAAGAGATCCCGACGTTGACTCGTCCACGCTGGGCGCTCCACCAATGTGTGGAGCGCCATATCTTCGTCGGGATCCTCGCAGTGCTGGCACTGCGGCGGTGTCTCCCGGTGGATGCGCCACAGATACTTACCGAAGCACCCGTGTCCGGGAAGTATCTGCGACATCCGGTAGGAGAGGTCACCGTGGTGCCTTTCCAACCACTACTCCATGACTGGCCTCACCACCGCGATGAAATATCCCACCTTTTTTTTTTTTTTTTAATGTAAGTGGTAACCGTGAACCATATGCGCTTACAACAATAGAGGTGTATGCATTGCTACTTGATGCATTTCACCTGAGAAAAGAGAAAGGAGGTATATAAGACCTCCGGGGTTCTGTCAAACCATACAAATTCTGACTGCTACTTAAAGTCGATATTAAGTGAGAGAGCTCAAGCTAGCCCATTTGTGATAATATAAGTAAGACTCTACCAATTTCATAGGAATTGACGTTACTCACCGAGGCAAATACGATTTCCCTCACCGAAAGCCAAATTAGTAAACTTAGTATTATTAGCAGAATTTTCAGATTGAAATCTCTCTGGATCGAATAGGTCTGGATTTGGAAAATATTTTTCATCTCTGTGAATTGCAAGCACGGGCATGATCATGATAGTATCTTTCTCTATTTTAACCCCACTAGGCAATACTGTATCTTTAGTACATACTCTTTGTATTACACCAATTGGCGGGTACTTTCTCATTGCTTCATTGATAACCATATCCAGATACTGTAGGTTTTCAATATCTGTGTAATTTAATTCTTCTTTTCCAGGTGTGAATATTTTGTCTATTTCTTGGTGTAATTTTTTAAGGACATTTTGGTTAGTAGAAAGTTCAAGTAAAGTAAAATGCATCGCATTAGCTGAAGTGTCGGCTCCGGCTATGAAGAAGAAAAATGCTTGGCCGGCAATTATTTCATCAGTCGGATTAATCTCATATCCAGTTGTAGGGTCCTGCATCACACCATTCTTCTGTAGCTCCAAACATATTTCTATAAAGTCGTGCCGTTTCCTTCCATCACCACGTCTTCTGCTGTCTAGTACTTTTTTTACAGCATCTACAAAAAAATCTTCATGGTCTCCAAATAATTTAAGCCCTAGATACTCAAAGAGTTTTGGAAAAAGTCCTGACATAACAATAATAGCATTTGTCTTCAGCGATGGTTCGACAGATTTCCATGCCATTTCCAAAAATGGTGAATCCATTGTATTTTTAGTCTGAGTATCAATTCCAAAGACTGAAGCCGCTATGGATGCAGTAGTGTAAGTATATAAGACATTGAATGGCTTTTGTCTCATATTTTGATTGTTTTCCACTACTTGTACAAAATCACGGGCACATTTTTCCAAAATGTAAAACATATTTTTGAGCTTTGAACTTGTGAACACTGGCGACAACTTCTGTCTCATGAGTTTCCATCTTTGAAAATGACCAGTAAATAGAAGGTTGTCCGCTAAAACATCATTTGGGTTAGTATTTATGCCACGACTATAGAAGCTTTGAAAATCGCCGGCAAATACAGCTTGAATGTCTTCCACGTTTTTTAAAATTAATGACGGAGTATTTCCCGAAGTTGTACCGATGTATGGTACGTCATACTTGTCGTAAATTTCTTTGTATATTTCTGGCATGGAGCGATTATTTAATATAAATGTCCATAACAAGTCCTTCACCTGAATTATGTTCTGCGTCTTCCAATATTGAGAATTCTTTGTTTTTAATCTAACGATGAGTAACACAACACATAGCACCAAAAGTATAATTAACAGCATTATGTCTGATTAATAAATACAATGGCTACGAAACGTAACGTACGCAATGTTAGACGGGAGTTCAAAGACTGGTCGTTATCACAGTAAAATGTTTTGCAATGAGTAGATTAGTATAATTTGTACAAACCTGTCCGACTATGTAACAATTATTTGATTTTTTTATCGAATCATGTAACATCCATAAGTTAAACATAAACAATGTTACGTATCATAGGTATATTATAGAATAACTCGTGGTATGAAACGATTACACACCCATAATAATATAATGCTGATGCAAATTAAATAGAAATACGTAAACTACGTTTAATATAGAGGTACCGCCCCCGCTGGCCGGCGGGGGGGTATCCGAGGGGATTTCCGCACGAAAAAAAAAAAAAAAAAAAAAAAAAAGGTACATAATAATATACAGAATTATGATTATATGATAAAAAACTATATAAATTTAATCTTTTTTAATCTGGCATTGTTGATATTGCAAATAGACATACGGCTTATTATTTGAAGGAAAATAAGATTTTTAACGCTATTATTCAATTGCTACCTGTGTGTTGCTATTGTGATTTTTGATTTGATTTTTCTTGTATATTTATATCACTGTCGACTGCCTACGTGCTGCTTGGCATAGACTGGGAGCCCAAACCCGCAATCCGCGATTGCAGGAGTTTTTCTGGGAAACCTACGCATATTAGGATATTTTGCCAATAGTTTGAATCTAGTTCAGTCTAGTTGTTAACGTGATTTGAAGATTAGGGTATGTAAAGTTGTAAAAATATAATAACATAGTTATACAATACTATACTCTGTAGCCCCTGTATCAACCAAAGAGTATATACATTATAATGTTTAGATGCTACCGAATCAGTTTACTCGTTAAGTTTTAATATTATATAAATCATTAACGCTTATCAAGTCCAGTAATGAACTTGACATATTAAACAATAGCTGCCATTGCTCAACAGTTCATCATTCCTTCAATCATTAGGCAACAATTTGTATACAGTTCTCAAGTTCAAGACGTAATATCATTTAAATACTTAGTATGTAAGTACGAAAACAAGATACGCCTGATGATAAACTAACAAGTAAAGTCTCAAGAGTGAGTCCCATTGTAGGCATCGATAATGTTTCAATGGTGGCCCTCAGCTTGACGGCATTATCAGATGCTTTCCACGCCTCGGTTGAAGGAGCCGGGACCAAAGGAAGAAGGAAACATGTCTGCTGGTAAATAATTCCAAGTCTTGACGGTGCGGCAGAGCAAGAGGTGCCGAACCGCTTGGATCTTCTGTATAGGAAAGGAGAGGGTGGAACTAATTAAAAGAGCTCCTTGGAACATTCGCCATGGTAGAGGCAGTAAAATACTGCCAAAGTGGCAATATCTCTACGCAACTGCAAGGTCTCGGGAGTTGGTGAACTGAGGACTACCAATAATGCGGACCGCAGGTCTCTGCAACCTGTCGAGAGTATCTAGCAAGTACTGCGCAGAGCCATCCCTCATATTAGAGACAGTATTCCAGACCAGTGGGCCTACCGCCCAAGTGTCGTCGATATCACAGCCGTCGAAATGTTGCGTTGGTCAAGGTCGACGGCCATTTTGTACCGCCCCATTGATAATCGATGCCGGTGCGGCGTAAGAATGAATGAAACGCTGTTTTTGACAGTTAAATAGCTGCCGCCTAAAAATATTCAAATCGACGGCGTCGCTTTGAAGTGTCATTTCATTACGGCACCTCATGAGCTGTCGTTTTGAATATTATTTTCTTTTCCGACGGTTGATTACGATGCCGATTGCACCTAACACTGGGCTACTATGGCTTTTATGGGTGCGACTGGTGACGAGTGAGTTCTGCCGTCCTATTGCACCTAACACTGGGCTACATTACTATGGCTTTTATGGGGGCGACTGCCGACGAGTGGGTTCTATCCTCCTATTGCACCTAACACTGGGCTACTATGGCTTTTATGGGGGCGACTGGGTTCTGCCCTTCTATTGCACCTAACACTGGGCTACTATGGCTTTTATGAGGGCGACTGGGTTCTGCCCTCCTATTGTACCTAACACTGGGCTACTATGGCTTTTATGGGGGCGACTGCCGACGAGTGGGTTCTGCCCTCCTATTGCACCTAACACTGGGCTACTATGGCTTTTATAGGGGCGACTGGGTTCTGCCCTCCTATTGCACCTAACACTGGGCTACTATGGCTATTATGGGGGCGACTGGGTTCTGCCCTCCTATTGTACCTAAGACTGGGCTACTATGGCTTTTATGGGGGCGACTGCCGACGAGTGGGTTCTGCCCTCCTATTGTACCTAACACTGGGCTACTATGGCTTTTATGGGGGTGACTGGGTTCTGCCCTCCTATTGCACCTAACACTGGGCTACTATGGCTTTTATGGGGGCGACTAGGTTCTGCTCTCCTATTGCACCTAACACTGGGCTACTATGGCTTTTATGGAGGCGACTGGGTTCTGCCCTCCTATTGTACCTAACACTGGGCTACTATGGCTAATAAATTTTTTACTTGACAATAAAGCTATCAAATACTTTTTAGTAATATTATTGTAGCTAAGTAGATTGCAATCCTTAGGAGTTACTGAATATTATTCAGAGTATATATAAACGAGGTGGTGGACGCCCTGGAAAAAGTAACTAAGTTCGGTGGAGGTGCAGGCCTATGTCCAGCAATAGACTGTAATAGGCTAAATTGATTGATTGAAATAAGTTATAATATCAGACTAGAGGACAAGCGTGTTCGGAATTAGAACAGAAGCCAAGTGAAAGGAGTTGATATGAGGTTTTATAAACAACAGTTTTAATTACAGTTATATAAAGCAAGTAGACATGTGTAATATCTAAAGGTCGATATTATCGATAGAGGTTATCTAACGCGTAGGTTGTTATCACAGCATGGCAGCAACAACAATAAAAACGGCTACTCACGATGAGTTAGCATAATAGCTACATTAAGTAAGCTTTATTCAGCAAATCCTTGAAGTTAAGCTAATTAAATACTGCTTAGGAATATGGCCAGAGTCAAATTAATTATTTTGACAAAATTGGAATTAAACATGCAATTTGAATTGGTAGTTTTATGACAGGGTGTACTAAAGCAAATGGTAAGACTAAAGGTGAAAAATGTATGTTACAACGGTTAGTGTCAGGTTTGATAGTTCGGCGGAAACTTAGGTATCTTAATTTTAGGGCACGCCGCAATAGCGGCGGTAAGGCCCATCATGGAGGATTGGCTGGAGAGGCGACACGGAAGCCTCTCGTACCGACTGACGCAGGTGATCTCCGGGAAGGGGTGCTTCGGGGACCACCTGCATCGGATCAGGAAGGAGCCAACGCCTGAGTGTCAACACTGCGACGCGAGCGAGGACTCAGGGCTGCACACGCGGGCGGACTGCCCGGCGTGGGAGGCGCCGAGGCGTGACCTCGTGGCAGCCATCGGGGTGGGAGTCCTCTCGCTCGGCAGCATGATTGCGGCAATGGTGCGGAGCGCGAGCGCGTGGGCCGCCGCCACCTCCTTCTGCGAGCATGTTATGCTCGCGAAGGAGGTGGCGGAGCGCGCCCGGGAGAGACTTAGAACTCTCCCGGTCCACCGAGCCCGCAACTTGCTCGCCGCGCGTCGCAGGCGACTCAGGGGCCGGAGGTCGCTTAACGACCTCCGTCCTCCATGAGCACAGGCCTGGGGGTGGTGGGTGAGGCCACCTGTCACCCCAGCAGAAGCAGGCCGGGACGGTGGGGTGACTAGCGCCCCTCCCCAAACCGGGGCAAGACGAGGACACCGTGGTTCCCAAGCCCGAGGGGGCCATCTCGAAACCGGAGATGGCCCAGGGTCAGTCGGGGTGCGAGGGATATGCTCTATGGGTAACCTTACACCCCGGCGTCTGTAGACCCGAGACGGCGTGCGGTTTTAGTCGGTTCAAGCCCGACATAACCGCCCCCGCTGGCACGCGGGGGGGTATCCGAAGGGATTTCCGCACGATAAAAAAAAAAAAAGGTATCTTAATTTTGGTAAATCGAGCGGGCCAAATGGACTGCCAACCAGCGGAGGTATTAAAGCCGTGCTAAGATTCACACTGCTTCAAAAGTGTGTTCAGCGCTACTATGCCATTTTGTGATTAAGTACCCAACATTGTGGAAGGTTGCATAAATCTGTATCCAGACAGCAAGCGTAGCAACAGATCTGACCCGTTTAGGTACAGGCCTACTGCTATCACCATTCTGTCTAATGCAGCGACACAGTCACAGCTTGCTTATGAAATACCTTGGAAGAACAATGCTTATTGACCTACCGTCTGGTCAGACGACCAGCTACAATCAGCACTTATCATCGGGAACAGGATAATTTATGCTAATTTTTTATACGAACTACAAAATGCCATCAGTTAAAATATCCTTTTCATACTCGTAGTAGACGACCTCTGTGACGTAGTGGTAGAGCGTTTGTCAAAACTGCTAAATTAGAGGTCACGGTTTCGAATCCCGCTCAGTGCAAATTTTTATATTTACATTGGTCTGGGTGTTTCTATGTATAATATGTATATTTTTACAAAAAAAAAGTATTTAATTATATATATTTTTTTAAAGAATATTAGTAACCGAAATTACTAATATTCCCCGCAACCCCTCCAGCTAAGCTAAATTGATTGTGTTAGGAGTGGGTTAACGTCGGTAGTGTAATGGCCAGGATTCGAACCCGGGACCTCTTGATCGTATGGTCGACTCCTTAACCACTAAACAACCGACGCTTTATCTACTATTATCCGCATTCTAGGACCCATATGACAAGCTCTCCTTAGTTTGGGTCTAGATTGTCCTAGAATATTTATTTATAGTATTTAACTAGAGGACGAGACTAACTAGAGACGGACTAAATGAGATTAAAACCTTTTTTTATATGCTTTTTATTTAACTTGCTCTGTATGTACTCAACTGATTGAGATACAATTTTGCATGTAGGTTTAGTTTGTATGACAATGCATTAATATGGCATTTAGGGTTGCATGGCAAGATAAAACTATCGTGTTTAGGCTCATTTGTCTTGTCAAGGTAAACGCACTGGTGCTACATGATGCCCAAGGTCTGAAGATGGAGACGGTAGGTGGTCTGGAACTAAAAAAGATAGACTCGTCGTGTTGAGCTTCTTTGGCTGCCACCCGAGTTCCGCAGTCTGCGGCGAGGACGCCGCAGACTCATCTACGCCCGGGACTACCGACCTCCATGATCGGGGCCTGAGGACGGCAGTTGGCCGACTCGCCGTCCTTACAGAAGCAGGCCGTGGCGGGGCGTGTCGTGTACACACGCCTGCCAACTTACCGAAGCGGGATAAAACCCGACCCCACCAGGCGAGGCCGCGATGGCGGCCAAGGTCCGCCGGCAACCCTGGGGTTATCCTTTCGAGGGCTTACCCGGGATGCCCGGCAACGGACACTTGGGGAGGTCACCGTGCGGTTTTAGTCAAGACACGACATAACCACCCCCGCTGGCCAGCGGGGGGGTACCCGAAGGGATTTCCGCACGTAAAAAAAAAAAAAGAAAGGGTTGTGCTGATGTCAAAAGCTTGTATCGCCTAAGTTTTGTCTCTGTGTTTTTATTGCGCTACAAGCTTTTGAAAAAGTGTTAGTAATGTAATATAGCACCAGTTTGTTTTTTTAAATTATTATTTTGATTAAGACCTGAATCGCTTGTTATAATGATATTCAGTAGCGCGCTCTATAAGATTGTACAAGAACTAAATGAGATTTCTGATGGATTGAAAGATTTCGCTTGGACAAACTGCGAATCGATATCTTAGAATAATATTTTTAGGCACAAAGTGTCATCTAGTGACAATTTCGAAATTCAATATTGTGTATAGTTGATTGGTATCTCGAAATTTGTCATTTATGTAGAATATAGTCATTGTCATCTAGATATTATCCGGCTGCCGTCTACCCGTATGGTTTTTTTTTCCCCTTCTTTTCTTGTCCCGTCTTTTGCCCAACGGCTGGACGGTTTTCATGAATTAGGTCTCAAATGAAAGGTATTCATCTCTCGAGTGATATAGGGTACATAAAATGTGAAGCATAACTATAAGGTGAATTTTTGACGCTAACATGTATGTTTAAAATAAAAAAATGTTCTCTTAAATTTATAGAACGAAGAGCTTTAAAATATGTTTTTGTAAAACATATACAACTAATATGTTTTAATGTAATTTGGAATGAGGAATGATAAATTAAAGCGTTTACGGAGCTTACAACAAGCGGAGCGTCTGTAGTCAAGTTTTTGTTTTGTGCTGTTGCGAGATTCGTTTCTCTTGTATGTATAAACTAAAAAGTTAAGTAAAAATAAATAATTAAAGATTTAAAACCCGACTGCCGCTGAAAAGACCGATACAAGTGTGATAGCTGGCGAGACCCATTAATTATTTTCAGTTTTTGTATATTTTTTAGAGAATATTAGTAACCGAAATTTCTAATATTCCCCCTGACCCCTCCAGCTAAGCTAAATTGCTTGTGTTAGGAGTGGGTTCACGTCGGTAGTGTAATGGCCTGGATTCGATCCCAGGACCTCTCGATCGTAGGGTCGACTCTTTAACCACTAAGCTTTCGGCGCTTTTTGCAAATGGGTAGCGAGTTTAAATGAATCGTTTAATTATTAAAGATCAATCAATGGTCTCAGCGGTAAGTCGATATTGTGTTTATCTTGTATTTAAGTAACAAAGAAGTTATGGCTAGAGCTCTGCCCCTTTGGCAGCAATGGGTCGGCGTGTTTAAAAAGCTGACCCTTCCCCAATCGCGCCATTTTCACTGTCAATCAAATTTACGTAACAGTGTACTGTATTTACGACGACGATTTACGAAACTGCTGGAAGCTTCTTTGGCTTTTCTTCCCTTTTTACCCCACTTTTGCTCTTTCATAATCATTGTTCACTGTTAACACAGAATTACAGATACGGGTGATAATGTAATACTACCCCTTTCCCTTCACAGGTTGCACCCCATGCGTGATTCCTCGGTTACAAGCGTTCATAGGTTACAGTAGGCGCTCACGATCAGGTGGATCATGTGCTCGTTTGCTATCTTAGTAGTATACCAATTAATTAAACTAGGTCTGCAATACATTCTGCTGTTGCAAAAATTGAGCGAAGCAACTGATAAGCATCATCAGTGTAATTTGACCTGAACTGTCAATATTGTGGAATCAGATTTTGAAAATTTTGTTCGGTGAATATTCCGCCGTGATACGTTGGATTTCAAAATTTATTTTTTTGATCGACTCCACTTTAAAAGTTACACATTTTGGCGCCAAAACTGTGTGTCTAACCTTGACCATCATTGCGGAATCAGATTTTGAAAATTTTGTTCGGTGATTATTCCTTCGTGGTACACATGAATTTTTAATAACATTAGCCTATGTCCTTCCCATCAGTAACATCTTTGCTTGTGAAAGGAAAATGCCCATTCTTGGTTGCGCTTTTAGACGTTCGCGTCAATATTTCAAATGTTAAAAAATAATATTGATTATAGTATGACTTTTCAACACTAAATCGCTTCTATAGAACTTGAGGTTTGAATTTAAATTATAAAGATATAAAACTTGAATGACTAATCGTTTTAATTTTAATTTAATTGTTATCATTATATAAAATAAACCATTGGTGGAAGAATGCAAATATACTAATCTTTTTAAAATAATATGGTTAAATAATAATACGTGATAATAATTCGCAATGTGACATTCAAATATATTGCAGTTTTGTAATCTTATTATTTCGTGTATGTATTCGTAGTTTACTAATGATAATCAATTGTAAAATAATGTATGCTTCACTGGTAATTTTCTCTTAATTTATACATGGTATCCCTGTCTTAAAACATTCCAAAAGAAAACTCAAACGTCAGTTCTACAGTCAGTGTCACAATATTTCTTCTTGTTGTTGTTTTTCTCGTTGTAATCATTAAATTTCTCAATAACCCCAAGTTCTGTTACAATATGCGTTTATATTTCAGTTAATACTTAATGCAGGCTTTTTAATGCAGTTTATACTTATGTGACATAGCAAAAAAAAGTGTGAAACCGATTTCCATACTGACATGGGCATTGTCCTTTCATTAGAATCTGTTCAGCCGTTTGGGAGGAGAAGATGGTCTAACGAAATACATGAGTCGTCTAAAAGAGAGCAAAGCTCTGACGAACTTCGCTCAATAAAAAACGTTTAAAGAAATGTTATTAAAACTTCAGTGGATTAATGGTTGTTTGAAATTCATAGTTTTATCATCGCTTCGAGGATTGTTCAGAAAATCACGAACCCGGGACCTCTCGATCGTAAGACTGACTCTTTACCTACGCTTGAATACTACTCTGCTTCCTCTCTTACATCAGTGTGCATCTATGGTACCCCTCCCCAACCAAGCACCCCACATCTATGGTACCTTTTTTTTTTTTTTTTTTTCGTGCGGCCAGCCCGCCGGCCAGCGGGGGCGGTTATGTCGGACTTGCACCGACTAAAACCGCACGCTGTCTTCAGACGCCGGGGTGTAAGGTTACCCATAGAGCATATCCCTCGCACCCCGACTGACCCTGGGCCATCTCACCACTAACAGCATCGCTCATCCTGTCTCCTCTGAAAGCAGAGGAGTACGGAGAGCGATGTGTTCCCGCCACGTTGGGTGTTGGCCGACGATCAATGCCAACCCTATGAAGGGGAAGCCATTGACCGCCACTTAGGGTGTACCGGCCGCTCCGATTCCGTTCCCCCCGGACTGCAGCGGGATTGGAATCGGAACGACACTCGAGGAGGTTACCCAACACACACCCCACATCTATGGTACCTAATATAAATCAAAGCCATAAAAATAAAGTGTTTTATTTACAGAGTAAACGGCTGTAGGTTTTATACAATACTAGCTGCTTTGTCATCGACAATGATAGCATCGGTGATCTAGCCGTCACAGCGTGTAGCCATGTATATAGTTTTAGTCAATTGTTTTGACCTCACACACACACATACATACACACGTACAATAATTGGGTTTCATATCCACTCTTGACCTTTTAACCGGCATCGCACTGTAAATTTTGTTCAAGGAGATTAATCGATTTTTGCGATTCATTATCTAAAATACTGTTTCACTCTTCTGTCTAGGGGGGGGGGGGAGGGGGGGGGGTACTTGGAGTTCCTACTGGCATCCTAGGTTTGCTTTATCTCTATCTTATTCGCCAAAGCATGCTACAAATTATCGTCATACCAAAAAAGTTCTACAAGTGCATTATTCGCCATCGAAAGGAACTGCTGCAGCTTGTATGTTGAATTTTTTGAATAGTAAATGCTTCAAAAATGTAGGTAATTTATCAATTCTCTCTACATAAATTAACGTTATTTATGTGTAGTTCTAAGTCTTTCAACTTTTTTATTTATTTGTTTACTATATCGTACACTAATATTACAGAACTAATCTAATACAATAGTGTAGGATTTAAATTAAGAATAATTAAAACTCAATCCAACAATAACAACACAATATACACTTAAAAATAAAATAAAAAGAACAAAAAATAACCCATAACACTAGTCAATTCGAAATTGCCCAATCAGTGCACTATTATACTGTACTAGTTTTTACAAACAGGTACAGGAAATAATTATGTGTAAAACCAGTTGATGCAACTTTTGTCAACTGTAACCTGAAGTTAGTTACAATTCGCCGGCACCGCATGAGTCCAGATAAAAACGGAAATTAATGGTTTCTTGCTCACGTTTTTTTGATCTTAAATATTGCATATTTATTTAACGTTATATACATTTATAATAAATCTTCTATTCTCAATCTAATCTCAGTGTATGTAACAGAAAGCATTGGTGTTCTAACTTACCTCAACTTTAAGTGTGTTTATAAAAGCGGTATAAAGAAATGGTTCCTATGTTGTACTTTGACTCCCCCAATTAATAACGCACATTGAACATTGGCCGAGGTACATCGCATTGGCCTAATTGAAATGAAAACGTTTTCGTAGTCATCAGTATAATTATAAAATAAACTTTATACAGCCTACTGGTGTCTATCTTCATTTAACCCTAGTATGTCCAACAGAACTGGTACGGTCCATCAGGTCTGTTGTACCCTGAATAGCTTTCCCCTTTATTGTAGCGGCTTTTCTGTAGATGTATTTGAATAACTGGTCTTTCTATCTATGCCTATTTAAAAGGTCTTATTCTCATGATTTATGTAAAAAATGCAAATTTAAAAAAGTGGCATATGTTCAACAGGTTCCCCCACTGCTAGCTATTAAAATACGTATTAGAAACACCAAATTATTTAATATACTTCTTATAAATGTACATTAGTGAACTTTTGGGCGGGCTTTGGGCTCTCGTTTCATTCTCGTAAACAAATAGAGCTTCATTAAATTAAGATTCATAATCAGCGTCTTATTTTTTTTCATCTTCCATAAAAATATCTCTGACTATTAATTGGTAGTGAGCTTGCGAGTCACGAAGGGCGAAGGGGCTTCGTTCAAACGCAGGTGTATAGTTTATCTTGTGTAAGGTAAAACGCCTTAACAACCAAGCCAGACCAACCTTAAGTTGGAGACGCGCAAATCTGATTCCTGAAATTATGTAATACACATTTATTTAAAGTCATTTTACATTCTAATTCTAGCAGCATATACAATCAACTGCTGGAAACAAGCATCGTGTTGGAAATATAAAAAGGCCTAAAGCAAGTAAGTGGCGGTGCAGAAATTGCAAATGTGTCGTAGGTTTGAACCTTGTTGACGTGGATCAATCACTGTCCGTAGTACGAAAGGAGGTAGCGCATATATTATCTTAATTCAGAGTAGCCTAAAGTAGCTAAGATTGTACAGACAACCTCGTTTAAAAGCACGATTTGCTTATAGTGTTATCTTCCCTGTAGTTAGTAACTGCACCAGAATGTATTAGGGATTGTATGTTGGAATACGAGACATGCGACTCTGGCATTGCAAGCGTTCATACTTAATCATTATGACATGTAACTCATCTCATGTAAACTATAAGTGTTTTTAAAGGTATGGAAAGCTCCGTGTTAAGCATTCGTTGTTATTCAGTGACTGTTTGTAACTTGATCACATTGTCCATTACAAACTAATTTAAACTAAAACTTTCTTTAATTAAAATGCTTATTTTGTTTCCCTCGTGATATATCATGAACTTATAAAGTGACTTTAATTAAATAAAATAACTTACCAATACAATTTCGATTTCCTTCGCCAAAAGGTAAATATTTAAACTTCTTAAAATAACGTTTACCTTTACGAAATCTTTCCGGATCAAATTTATCTGGATTTGGGTAATAATTAGTATCTCTATGAATAGCAAATATCGGTATAATAACTACAGTACCTTTTTCAATTTTTACTTCTCCAGGCAGTGAGGTATCTTTTGTACACATTCTTTGCATAAAACCTATCGGAGGGTACATTCTTAGCGATTCATTGATAACCATATCAAGATATTGTAGCTTTTCAACATCATCGTAAGACAATTCTTCTTTATATTCACCAAATACAGCATCAATTTCTTCGTGTAATTTGCTCAGGACATCTTGATTACTTGCCAATTCTAACAAAGTAAAATGCATTGCGTTAGCTGTGGTGTCTGCTCCAGCAATGAATAATGCAAATGCCTGTGCAGCTAGTATTTCGACAGTCGGATACAATTCATATCCAGTGGTGAAATCTTGCATCACACCATGATTTTGTAACAATAAACAACTCTCGATAAAGTCAAATTTTCTCACCTTACTACGTCTTCTGCTCTCTAAAACACGTTTCACTACATCAATAAAAAAATGTTCATGCTCTCCAAAAACTTTTAGATTTAAGAACTTGAATAATTTTGGAAAAGCATTTGCTATAAATACCTGTATGTTTGTTTTCATTGACGGTTGTAACGATTTCCACGACATATCTAAGAAAGGTGAATCCATAGTACTGTTTTGAGCGTCAATATCAATTCCAATTATGGAAGCGCCTATGGACGCTGTGGTATACGTATATAAAATATTAAACGGCCTTTGTCTTGCATATGTATTATCTTCCACTACTTCTATTAAATCACGGGCGCATTTCTCAAAAATGTAAAACATTTGTTTCAATCTATAACTTGAAAATACGGGCGATATGTTTTGCCTTATCAGCTTCCATCGCCGATAGTCACCCATGAAGAGTAAATTGTCAGCTAAGAGATCGCTGGGATTAGTTTGAATACCTCGACTGTGGAAGCTTTGAAAGTCACTTGTCAGTACAGCGCAAATGTCTTGAATATCTTTCAATATTAACGTAGGTGTAGATCCCATGAAAGTTCCAATATGAGGCGTGTTGTATTTATCGTAAATAGTTTTGCAAATCTCGGCCATAGACCGATTCTCAAACATAAATGTCCAAAGTAAATCATTAACCTGTAATATATTCCTCTTTTTCCAAAAATTGTTTGTTGCTTTGTGTCTGATGATAAATAACAATACACACACGATTATTAATAATACAGAAAGCATTGCTCAATGAACGCTCAACCTAGTAAGGGTCACTTGACACACTGAATGGTTGTCACCACACCTGGGCCGTGCTATTTATGTCCGTATAATAAATATATCGATTAAATCATAATTATTTTAAAACGATCTTCACTTTCTTGAAATAAATTGACTGAAACATTAAAAAATCACAAATGAGTTGCAATGAGTTTCAACTATACAAACTAACTATTTATTAAGATTTATACTCATGAAAGTGTGTACACTGTAACTAGTGAGAGCCAACCAGACCTAAAACCTAAGAACCACCAGCGTTACCGACATTATCACCGAGATTGAAGACTTTCCCAAAACTATATCTGGGTGACCATGACAGTTATTTAACTCTGCGCCTCAATTGGTACTTTGCACCGTAATTTTTCAATCAACTACATTACGAACAGAGTTAAAGGTACCGTAAGGGACAGTAAGCAGTCCTGTTTGGTGAAGCATTAGAAATTTTATTTAAACGAAGTTAATATCGCAAGTGGTGATTTTATTAAAGATTTACAAGTATAATGAAACCGCAGACAAATTGATAATTGCCCTCGTTAGCAACATTGATGCACACAGTAATTGATATCATTAGTGATGTTACGTTTAATCTAAGCGATTGTTCTTATCTGTAATATTAACTCGCCATTGGTGACGTATATGTCTGTGAGATCGGGTCACAAAAAAACCGAATAACTTCTTTGCCCGCCATTTATTCACGTTGCGGTTATGAGTAACTGCCTTTTTACACGTCCCCCACTTCAGTTCAGTTCACGGTGGCGTAGTTGGTGCACATCCTAGAGTTTTGACACCAACCCGGACTGTGAGACCGGCATCACCGAACTAATACGTCACATATTCATTGTTTTTAGGGTTCCGTTGCCAAATGGCAAAAAAGGGAACCCTTATAGATTCGTCATGTCTGTCCAGCCACTTTTTTCGGAAACTATAAGAACTATGCTTTTGAAACTTGGTAATTAGATGTATTCTGTGAACCGCATTAAGATTTTCACACAGAAATAGAAAAAAAACTATAAATTTTGGGGGTTTTTTTTTCATCGAAGCCATATTATGTGTGAGGTATCTATGGATAGCTCTTCAAAAATGATAGTGAGGTTTCTAATATCATATTTTTCTAAACTGAATAGTTTGCGCGGGAGACACTCCCAAAGTGGTGAAATGTGTGTCCCTCCCCCCTGTAACTTCTAAAATAAGAGAATGATAAAACTAAAAAAAAATATATGATGTACCTTACCATGTGAACTTCCAACGATAATTGGCTTGAACGAGATCTAGTAAGTAGTTTTTTTTAATACGTCATTAATCGTAAACCGCAATTTACCTTTCATTCAATCAACTCAAATATAGTAAGTGTCACTGTCTGTGTTTGGGTAGATGGGACACCAAATTTACCTCCTACGACCCGGGGCTCTTCATTCGGAGTAAACCAGTTTCCATAGTCGCTGAATCAGTGCCATTTAAATTTCTTGGGAGAAAGATAGACTATAAAGGACGCACACCATCCTTAGATGAAGTTGTCGATACGTTTATAAACGACCTAAATAAGATAGATCAGCTACCACTGAACAATATCAAAAAAGCTTGGATATATGACAACTACTTAACATCACGTCTGACTTGGCCTTTTCTGGTGTATGAATTCGGTAAAACCTTACCGGCGAAAATAGATGCAACTGTCATAAAATCACTAAAATCGTGGCTTGAATTAGCGCACTCTGCTGATTCCTCTGCTCTATTTAGGGATCAAAATAATTTTGGGATGAAACTTAAGAAACCATCGGAGCTCTATAAACACCTTAGAGTTACCAAAGCCCACATCTTAGGTAAATCCTAAGATGACACAGTCAGGGCACTCCCGAAAGATAATAACGCGTCCGAGCTTGAATCTAGACTCCTATTCCATAAACGATTTATGATAGGGGCCCAGTCGAACAGAGTGGGGTTGGGAGTACGAGAGCCAGAAAGGGACCAGGATATACTTAAGTCCTTTCTAAAACAAGACGAAAATGATAAATATCATAAATATCAAATATTAACGCCTTTCAGATGACCCTCCCAGACCAGAGTAATCTGGTAAGGTGGGGGAAGGCCACAGAAAAACAATGTTATACTTGTGGTGAGGTAATAGGGACGGCTAGACACATATTAGTAGGATGTAGGGTGCTTCTCGATAGAGGACAATACTCACGCCGCCACGATAAGGTGCTTATCATCATACGTGAAGCAATGAGTATGGCAGTAGCTAGAGTTCAAAAAGGATTGAAGAATTGGATTGATTGAATTGACATCCAGGAACAAACCTTATTCAATCTTAGATACTGCCCCAGATTGGACTCTCCTAATCGACACGTATGAAAAGCACTATAAAATTCCGGAGGATGTTGGGGTTTCGTCATCTAGACTTGACATATTCCTTTATTCTAAGAATTTAAAACATGTGGTTCTTGTGGAACTTACTGTACCGTCGGAAACAAATATACCGGAGGACCACAGAATAAAGAAAAATAAATACTATGATCTCACAAACGAATTACTCAAAAACGGTTACGTGGTTAATTTGTATGCAGTGAAAGTGGGAGCGAGAGGTATACCAGCAAAATCTCTCTATAACCTACTTAAAGATCTAGGCCTATGGAGAGCAGGGAGGGGAACTTGGGTAGTGAAGGTGAGTGTTGATGTACATCAACAAAAGGGGCCACTTCTAAACCTACACTTGGGTCGCAAGTCCCAGGCACTGTCCCGAGTTCCCAACTCAGCAACGCGATGGACCCGGCACCCGACGGAGATTCCATGAATTGCTAAGAATATCGGTCTCTTTAAAAAAAAACAATATTATGTTACTTGCTGCTACGGAACCCTTAATGGGCGAGTCCGACTCGCACTTGGCCGCTTTATTACTGCTACCAAAGATTTGGTTATTTACTGTTTTCACATATTCCAAGAGTTTTTTGCATGAATTTGATGATATTTCATAAAAATACTATGACTTACATACTTACCTCATAAGTACCTTCTTATTTGATTATTATCTTTATCTTTTTTCAGCATATCTAATGAAAACAAAAGGGGAACTTGGAACTGCTGGTCCTATACGTAACGGTCCTTGCTTCGAATGTGAATGGCGAAAAGAAATATTGCAAATATTGTGCCTTATTGCCAGAGACCGCATAAGCAGAGTGACTCAACAATCACTCTTCTTATGGGCTTATATTTGTGTATTTTTTTTGTTTGGAGGATATCTATTTTTGTTAATTTTACAAGAGTTTCTAATTTCATCATACAGAAAAAGGCTGAATAAATTTATAAAAGTATCCTAATTGCTATTTTATTCTATTTTACAAACAAGTTGAGAAAAACCTGTTTTTTTTTTAGTATTTCAAGTGCCATTAAACAGTGCCTAATAAGCGAGTTGTGATTGACTATATTCTTGTGTTTTACTGTAAGGTATACATATTCGATTGAAACTAAAGCTAGTAGCATGTAGGATAAATAGTTAATCATTTTCAAAATCATAGGATGAAACTCCGGGTCTATAAGACCGGTGTCACCAATGATGTAAGCCAAATTGACGTCACTAATGGTGGGTTAGTAATCTTTGTCAATTGTTTAACAACAAGTGGATACAAGCATACGGCCTTGATCTTTCGCTATAAATATTTTCGAGATTAAAGAAAGAAAGAAAGAAAAGAAAGAAAAATCTATATTCCCTCAAGACAAGTCTCTACAAAATTCAACTTCATATATCATAGGTTCTTGCAAATAAAAGATCTTGACAAACAGACAGACAGAAAGAAAACGAGGATCACTTCGTTCCGTTAAACGTTAACATAAGAATATGAGGTGACTCTTCCGCCCTTGATAGAATATTGTAAGATTCTGCTCTTTTCATGTTTTTTTTTTGTGTAAATTATCTGTGGTTAATTGCGTAGGATTAATGAAAAATAAAAGCTTCGTAATTCTTCTTTAATATAGAACGTAGTCAGACAGTAAGCAAACTGAATAATGATAGGTATATAGTACTTGAATGGGAACCACTGAAATTCAAAAAAGGATATTTATTATTTAACGATATGGTTTCGTCTACGCGAACATATACCAAATACACACTCTCAAATGTCACTACTGGAACCAATATATTTTTCTTAGTTTAACCCAGTTTTGCGATATTACACCAGTTTTCAAAAAAGATGAGACACGGCTCGAAACCCATTATTTATCTTAAAATAGGGAGAAATAGCAATGACTGGAACTTATTCGAGGCAGTAACAGCTCAGTTCTGCTATAAAGTCATTGTAGATATTATTCTCTCTCACTAATAAAATTACCTATATTGTGTATTGTGTGCCTTAAGCTCTTCAACCAACTCCTTCATTTTGTAACACGCGAACACAAGTAATGAGATTGAAGGTCACACGAGACCCTGAACTTGTATAAGGTATGATGTTTTTGTGTTTATTAATTTACCTGTAGTTGTAAACATGATAGCTAAGGTCTTCAATATAATATCAGAACCTCATTAAAATTAGAATTATAAACGGGATATTTACCATGTTTAGTATCTTTTTCGAGAATCCGATGTCAATCTAAAATCATATTTAATATCAGAACCTCAGCTACAGTTCATGAACTTTGTTAGCATTTATTGAATTGAAGAATGCATGGCTGTACATCTGTCCTCGTGCCTTGCTGGTAGACCTCGTCGGCCTGCTGGCCTTTATTGTTAAGCAGAAGAAAAATCTCCTTGCAAACCTTTCAAACCTGGATGTCTTCTTTTAAACTGTGTCAGTATATCAATTATATTATATATCGATTTACTTCTACATTTGAATGCTAAGTGCAATGTGCCGGAAAAATGCCATACATTTACGAATTAAAAAAGCGTATAAAATAGTAACAGTAAAACTCAGGTTGCATTACGGTTTAACAAGCAATATATAAAATATATAATATATATATAATATTTAAAAGTAAAAATCTATCCTAAAAATAATAACATTGAGATTTAAAAAATTAAAGTATTAATCTACTAACTGAAAGGTTTCGGTAAACTTTATCGGTACTTTACGGTTTCTTATCAGGAAAAGAGATGTTTACAAGCCCGTAGTGTACAATCTTAATCCTATTTATTGTAATTACACCAATTTTTATCAAGATTTATAGTATCATCACAGACCAACAACAAGGTCAACAACCTGTAGATATTGGTTACGTCATCTCTGCGCAGAATGATAATGTTGCTTGATTACGCTTCGCATTATTTTTTAAACTAGTTTGCTCTTGAATTTAAACAGTGTAGTCTGCCAAAATGTTTTTGTCTGTGATATTTGTAGGTGTAATAATGTTAATGTCCTATATATACCTAAGAGGCAAATACAATCAACATTATTGGACGAAACGTAAGGTATTTTTCTACGAGAAAAGTCAAGCAGGTGGCCCTTTTTGGCAATTTATCTCAGGAAGCAGACCTCTGTTTCAAGTTTTCGGAGACATTTACAATGACAGTGAAAGTGCTCCCGCTGTTGGCCTCGGGTCTTTCTTTGATAAGGCCTTGTATGTAAAGGATCCAGTAAACGTGCACCATGTCACGCAAGTAGATTTTCATTCTTTTAATCACCGTGGAATTCCCACTATTGACGAAGACCTCCTAGCTAATAGTGTATTATTCCTGAATGGGGCCAAATGGAGATTGCTCAGGAAGAAATTTTCACCCCTCTTTACCAGCGCTAAATTGAAGAATATGTACTACATAATCGATAAAAGTGCCCAAGACTTTATAGAATTTTTAAAACTGAATCCCGATAGACTAAGAGGAAATGTTCAATTCACCCATGATACCATCACTCACTTTTGTACAGCAGCCATTTCAGCGTCCGTGTTTGGAATTGGAACTGGGTCAACTTTCGATTCTCCGTTTCGTGAAATGGTTTTGGATGCCGTTAAGTTCACAATGGCTTCAAACTTAAAGTTTGTAGTAGGTGCAATCAGCGATACCATATACAAAGCATTGAAATTGAAACTATTCGGTGCACATGAGAAATTTTTCATAGGAGCCATGAAACAAGTAATCAGAGAACGTGAAAAAGATGACGTAAGCAGACATGACTTTGCTGATATGTGTGTAAAACTCCAGAAAGAGGGCACGATGCATGACCCAGAGAACAATTTGTCTATAGAACCGACCGATGAGGTATTTGCTGCTCAAGCATTCTTTTTCTTTATAGCTGGCATTGAACCTTGTGCAGCGACTATGTTTGCAGCCATGATGGAACTAGGAAGGAACCCTGAAATATTAGAACGAGTGCATGAAGAAGTAGATGCAATTTTCAAAAAGTACAATAATCACTTGATATATGATGCTGTTTTTGAAATGGAATATTTGGACAGAGTCATAAGCGAGAGTTTGCGAATGTATCCTGCCCTGGGTTACATATCCAGACAATGCGTGAAAGATACTATTCTTCCTGTTGGCAATATACCTGTTGAAAAAGGAGTTAAGATATACTTGCCAGTATTTGATCTACATTATGACCCAAAGTATCACAAAAATCCAGAAGTTTTTAATCCGGATAGGTTTTTGAAGGAACAAGAAATGAGTGACATGGCATTCTTACCGTTTGGAAAAGGCAATAGAATTTGTATCGGAGCCAGATATGCTCGCATGCAGATTTTAAGTGGCTTAGCACATTTTCTGAGGCACTATACTTTGAAGACTCACGTGCATAAAGGAGGTATACAATTTGAAAAAGAACCAATTCAAGTGAGAATTAAGAATGTAGACATTGAATTTATCTGCAGGAATACATGAATAAAATATAAGAATACAGGCTTGCTGCAATTATCTATTATTCATAAAATAAATACTTTATTTGAATTCACCTACTTACTGACAAGTAAGAAATTTCATTAAAAGAAATTATTGTACCTACATAGATGTTCGTAATGTGGTCACAATATCTAAATTTAGTTTCGATGCCAGTTACCGATATGTGAATAGATTAGATCTAAAAAGGCTTAAATCATTGATATAATGCTATAGTTCTGTCGACTTATTCCTTAATGATAAATTATGAAATTCAGACAAAAAACTTATATTTTGAACTCTTTGATATTTTATTATTATTGCATGTGCACTGTAATTATAAATTGTACTGATTTCAAGCATTGACTTCGAATTGACAAAATAATTAGAATTATTAAATAATATTAAAAAACTGATGTTTTGGACTCTGAAATTTTATTACTATTGCATATACACTTTAATTTTGAAAAAACCCTCTAGACGTATGTAAGTTCCTAAACACTTTCTAAACGATAGAATCGATTGCCTTGAAATGTCGCATGTCTAGTTACTATGTTTATATAGGTGCCTCAATGATTCAGATTCACAATTGGACCTATTATGTGGCGGTTCAATCGGAACACAGGATTATAAGAACAAAATTTCTTATAGGAAACAGAGACGAGAGACAAATTGTGAGTTCTAATATAAACTAAAATCTAATAATTATAATTAACATACGTGGAACTTAGGATAGGTCTAAAGATTTAGACCTAGATTTATTTCAAAATGGTTACGATGTGGTCCTGCGGTTGTAGTGATTGATCCGCGTCAATAAGGTTCAAACCCACGACCTTGCGTGTGACCTTTGCAATTTCTGCATCACCACTTGCTGGCTTTAGGCCTTTTCATATTTTCAACTCGATGCTTGTTCCAGCTGCTAGAATTAGAATGTAAAATGATTTTAATTAAATGTGTGTAATATAATTTCAAGAATAAGATTTGCGCGTCTCCAACTTAAGGTTGGTCTGGCTTGGTTGTTAAGACGTTTTACCTTACACAAGCTAAACTATACACCAGCGTTCGAACGAAGCCCCTTCGCCCTTCGTGACTCGCAAGCTCACTACCAATTAATAGTCAGAGATATTTTTATGGAAGATGAAAAAAATAAGACGAAGATTATGAATCTTAATTTAATCAAGCTCTATTTGTTTGCGCGAATGTAACGAGAGCCCAAAGCCCGCCAAAAGTTCACTAATGTAATTTATAAGGAGTATAATATATGAAATAATTTGGTGTTTCTAATACGTTTTTTCACAGCAAAGGGGGAACCTGTTGAACTTAGGCTACTTTTTTAAAATTTGTATTATTTTTAGTAAATGGTGAGAAACGACCTTTCACAAAGGCATAGATAGAAAGACCAGCTATTCAACTACATAATACATTAATCAAATCAGTGAATTTTATACATTTACTGCGCGCAAAAGCCGCTAATTAAAAGGGAAAACTATTCAGGGTACAACAGACCTGATGGACCTTGGACTATACCAGTTTCTTTTAACACACTAGGGTTAAATGAAGATAGACACCAGTAGGCTGTACAAAGTTTATTTTTTAATAATTCTAATGACTACGAAAACGTTTTCAATTCAATTAGGCCAATGCGATGTACCTTTCCATGAGTTTTTTTGCATGAATTTGATGATATTTCATAAAAATACTATGTACTTATATACTTACGTCATAAGTACCTTCTTATTTGATTAATATTAGAATAAATGAAATGTATACCTTTTTTTTTTTTTTTTTTTATCGTGCGGAAATCCCTTCGGATACCCCCCCGCCGGCCAGCGGGGGCGGTTATGTCGGGCTTGCACCGACTAAAACCGCACGCCGTCTCGGGTCTTCAGACGCCGGGGTGTAAGGTTACCCATAGAGCATATCCCTCGCACCCCGGCTGACCCTGGGCCATCTCACCACTAACAGCATCGCTCATCCTGTCTCCTCTGAAAGCAGAGGAGTACGGAGAGCGATGTGTTCCCGCCACGTTGGGTATTGGCCGACGATCAATGCCAACCCTATGAAGGGGTGAAGGGGAAGCCATTGACCGCCGCCCAGGGTGTACCGGCCGCTCCGATTCCGTTCCCCCGGACTGCAGTGGGATCGGAATCGGAGCGACACTCGAGGAGGTTACCCAACACACACCCCTCCAACACACACCCCAATGAAATGTATACCTGGAACTTCTGGTCCGATACGTAACGGCCCATG
Source organism: Cybosia mesomella (assembly GCA_946251805.1). Classification (NCBI taxonomy): domain Eukaryota; kingdom Metazoa; phylum Arthropoda; class Insecta; order Lepidoptera; family Erebidae; genus Cybosia; species Cybosia mesomella. The sequence goes on along the minus strand of OX276390.1, from coordinate 39,597,103 downwards.
CTTCGAATGTGAGTGGTGAAAAGAAATATTGCATGCATTAAATGCAAGAAATATTGTGCCTTGTTGCCAGAAACCGCATAAGAAGAGTGATGGTTAAGGCATTAGTGTTTTGTTTTGTTTGGAGGATATCTTTTTTTGTTAATTTTACAAGAGTTTCTAAAATCATCAGACATAAAAAGGCTGAATAAAATTATAAAAGTATCCTTATTGCTATTTTTTTCTATTTTACAACCAAGTTGAGAAAAACCTGTTTTTTTTAGTATTTCAAGTGTCATTAAACAGTGCCTAATACGTGAGTAGTGATTGATTATATTGAGGTCTTAGAAATATATTTAGGACTATATTAATGCATACATATTCGATTAAAACTAAAGCTAGATAATTAATCATTTTCAAAATCATAAAATGAAAATCCGGGTCTATGAGACCGGTGTCACCGATGATGTAAGTCAAATTAACATCACTAATGGCGGGTTAGTAATCTTTGTCAATTGTTTAACAACAAGATGATACAAGCTTGATCTTTCACTATAAATATATTCGAAATTCATCCGTATGCACTCACGAGAAGTCTCTACAAAATTCTTTTTATAACCATAGGTTCTAGCAAAAAAGGGCTTGACAAACAGACAGGCAGAAGGAAAACGAAGTGATCCTAAGGATACTTGAATAGGAACCACCAAAATTCATAAAGGAATATTTATTCTGGTTCTGTCTACGCGGACACATATCAAATGTGTACTCTCAAAGGGCACTACTGGAACCAACATATTTTCCTTAGTTTAACCAAGTTTTTCAATTTTACACCAGTTTTCAAATTAGATGAGATACGGCTCGACCCCCGTTAATTATCTTAAAATAGGGAGAAATAGCAATGACTGGAACTTATTCGAGGCAGTAACAGCTCAGTTATGCTATCAAGTCATTGCTTTGTTACGTTCATAATACCAATATATATTATTCTCTCTCACTAATAAAATTACCTAAATTGTGTAACATAGCTTTAAGCTCTGCAACCAACTCCTTCATTTTGTTCCACGCGAACACAAGTATGGAGATTGATGGTCACACGAGACCCTGAACTTGTATACGGTATGATGTTTTTGTGTTTATTAATTTACCTGTAGTTGTAAACATGATAGCTAAGGTCTACAATATAATCTCATAAGTATTAGAGTTAACGGGATATTTACCATGTGGTTCTAAGAATGTCCGATATTTCGGCACTGTTGCAAGCGCCATAATCACGGAGGAACAGTTCCTGGTTCAAGGTTCTGAGATTATATTATATAGGTATTTAAACTATCATGGTCACTAACATAAGTTTTAGAGTTAACGGGATATTTATCATGTGGTTCTAAGAATGTCCGATATTTCGGCACTGTTGCAAGCGCCATGATCACGGAGGAACTTCCCGTTAACTATATATAATACTTATGTTAGTGACCATGATAGTTTAAATACCTATATAATATAATCTCAGAACCTCAGCAGTAGTTCATAAACTTTGTTAGCATTTATTCAATTGAAGAATGCATGACTATACGTATGTCCTAGTGCCTGTGTGGTAGACCTCGTCGGCCTGCTGGCCGTTATTGTTAAGTGGAAGAAAAAACTCCTTGCAAATTTTTCAACCCTGGATATCTTCTGTTAAACTGTGTCAGTATATCAATTATATTACATATCGATTTATTTCTAGATGTCTAATGGTAAGAGCAATTAAAAAAAACGTATAGAATAATAACAGTAAAACTCAGGTTTCATTACGGCTTAACGACCCATATTCAAAATATATAATATGATGTTAAAAATCTATCCTACAAATAATTACATTGAGATTTAAATAGTTCTATTGTTTGACTTGTGTGTCCATTAAAAAATTAAAGTTATAATCTACTAACTGAAATGTTTCGGTAAACTTTATCGGTACTTTACGGTTTCTTATCAGGAAAAGAGATGTTTATAAGCCCGCAGTGTACAATCTTAATCCTATTTATTGTAATTACACCAATTTTTATCAATATTTATATACGCATCGCAGTCTAACAACAAGGTCAACAGCCTGTAGGTATTGGTTACGTCATTTCTGCGCAGAATGATAATGTTGCTTGATTACGCTTCGTATTATTTTTTAAACTAGTTTGCTCTTGAATTTTAATCAGTGTAGTCTGCCAAAATGTTTTTGTCTGTGATATTTGTAGGTGTTATATTATTAATGTCCTATATATACTTAAGAGGAAAATACAATCAACATTATTGGACGAAACGTAAGGTATTTTTCTACGAGAAAAGTCAAGCAGGTGGCCCTTTTTGGCAGTTTATGTCAGGAAGCAGACCTCTGTTTCAAGTTTTCGGAGATATTTACAATGACAGTGAAAATGCTCCCGCTGTTGGCCTCGGATCTTTCTTTGATAAGGCCTTGTATGTAAAGGATCCAGTAAACGTGCACCATGTCACGCAAGTGGATTTTCATTCTTTTAATCACCGTGGGATTCCCATTATTGACGAAGACCTCCTTGCTAATAGTGTATTATTCCTGAATGGCCCAAAATGGAGATTGCTCAGGAAGAAATTTTCACCCCTCTTTACCAGCGCTAAATTGAAGAATATGTACTACATAATCGATAAAAGTGCCCAAGACTTTATAGAATTTTTAAAACTGAATCCCGATAGACTAAGAGGAAATGTTCAATTCACCCATGATACCATCACTCACTTTTGTACAGCAGCCATTTCAGCGTCCGTGTTTGGAATTGGAACTGGGTCAACTTTTGATTCTCCTTTTCGTCAAATGGTTTTGGATGCCGTTAAGTCCACAATGGCTTTAAACTTTAAGTTTGTAGTAGGTGGAATCAGCGATACCGTATATAAAGCATTGAAATTGAAACTATTCGGTGCACATGAGAAATTTTTCATAGGAGCCATGAAACAAGTAATCAGACAACGTGAAAAAGATGACGTAAGCAGACATGACTTTGCTGATATGTGTGTAAAACTCCAGAAAGAGGGCACGATGCATGACCCAGAGAACAATTTGTCTATAGAACCTACCGATGAGGTATTTGCTGCTCAAGCATTCTTTTTCTTTATAGCTGGCATTGAACCTTGTGCAGCAACTATGTTTGCGGCCATGATGGAACTAGGAAGGAACCCTGAAATATTAGAACGAGTGCATGAAGAAGTAGATGCAATTTTCAAAAAGTACAATAATCACTTGACATATGATGCTGTTTTTGAAATGGAATATTTGGACAGAGTCATAAGCGAGAGTTTGCGGATGTACCCAGCCCTGGGTTATTTATCCAGACAGTGCGTGAAAGATACTATTCTTCCTGTTGGCAATATACCTGTTGAAAAAGGAGTTAAGATATACTTGCCAGTATTTGATCTACATTATGACCCAAAGTATCACAAAAATCCAGAAGTTTTTAATCCGGATAGGTTTTTGAAGGAAGAAGAAATGAGTGATTTGGCATTCTTACCGTTTGGAAAAGGCAATAGAATTTGTATCGGAGCCAGATATGCTCGCATGCAAATTTTAAGTGGCTTAGCTCATTTTCTGAGGCACTATACTTTGAAGACTCACGTGCATAAAGGAGGTATACAATTTGAAAAAGAACCAGTTCAAGTGAGAATTAGGAATGTAGACATTGAATTTATCTGCAGGACTACATGAATGGAATATAAGCATATAGGCTTGCTGCAATTATCTATTATTCATAAGATAAATACTTTATTTGAATTCACATACTTACTGACAAGTAAGAAATTCATTAAGAGAAGTTATCGTACCTACATTGAAGTTCGCAATGTGGTAACAATATCTAAATTTAGTTTTGATGCCGATTACTGATATGTGAATAGATTAGATCTAAATAGGCAGAAAAAAAACATTGATATACTTAATGCTAATATAGTTCTGTCCTTAATGATAAATTGTGTTTTAAATAGCATTGACTTCGAATTGAAATTCATACAAAAACGGATGTTTTGAACTCTTTGATATTTTATTATTAGTGCATGTACACTGTAATTTATAATTGTACTGTTTTCAAACATTGACTTCGAATTGACAACATAATTATATATTAAATAATGTAAAAAAGGGAAGTTTTGGACTCTTTGAAATTTTATTACTATTGCATATACACTGCAATTTTAAAAAACCCTCTACACGTATGTCACTAAACACTTCCTAAAAGATGGAATCGATTTTCATGAAACGTCGCATGTCTAGTTACTATGTTTATATAGGTCCCTGAATGATTCAGATGCACAATTGGACCCATTATGTGAATTATAAGAACGAAATCGTCTTGTAGGAAACAGAGACACGAGAAAAGTTGCTATTTCTAATATAAATTAAACCCTAATAATTATAATTATCATACGTGGAACTTAGGATATGTCTAAAGATTTGGACCTAGAATTATTTCAAATTTGTTACGATTTGGTCCTGTGGTGAAATTTGCTACGTTAAATTATTATTTAAAGCACACAGATTCATAACAAATAAATCGCACACAGCTTCCAAAACAAACCATAAATATCTGTAAATACACATATCAGTTCATAAATTTTATAATGAGTTATATTAGGTATAAACAAAACAACTAGTAGATCGAAACTTAATGTAAATTAAAAGTTAATAGTAATATAATTCGACTATCGAGGCATATTGGAATTAAACATTCCGGTACTCAAAAAATGTTTATTATTTATTTTTTATTAATTTAATAAAAAATTGCCTTGAACACTTTCTGATAGGCAAGCCATCATAGACATGTTAATAGGTGAATAATATTTGATAAAAAATATATCTCATCTGGTTATCAGATGGGTGAAGATCAATATTCCCCGGCTCTTAGACTAAATGTAAATTGTAATTTTGTTATTTGAAATTTTGAGGCAATTATCCTCAACCGATTGAGATGAAATTTTGCATGCACGTTTAGTTTGGATGACAATGAATGAATTAGGTACCATGGAGCTGGTTTGATGACGGAATAGGAAGGTGGCTATAGGAACTCATAAACTAAACAAGATTATCCTAGTCAATTTGGGCTCATTGGTTTTGTATTGATAGACTCTCTGGTGTTACACGGTACTAAGGGTTTGATGATGAAACAGGAAGGCGGCTATAGCAACTCCTAAGTTAAACAAGAACAAGTTGAATTCCTGAGACGAGCTCAGCCGAATACAAGGGATTTTCGATTTTGCGTTTTTTTTTTTGCGATTTTTTCTTTATCTTGCAATGGTTCACCCCAGCACGAATCTATTACCGAAAACAGCAACTCGATAGCTCATCTCCTTCATACCCAAAACCGTGACAGAAAATTGGCAACGACGACGTCGACGACGACAACTCGATAGCAATAGGGATTTTCTAAAGAAAATCCCTAAAAAACCTATCAAGTGGCTCATTTGTTTTGTCTTGGTAAATACTCTGGTGCTACACGATGTCCAAGGTCTAAATATGAAGAAGGTAGGGGATATGGAACTGAACAAGATAGACTTATTGTGTTGAGCTCCTTTGGCTGTTCTTGGCTAGTAATCTGGTACTACATGACATTACTAAACCTAAAAAGTTGAAAGTAAAATAATTATGTAGAACCAAAATGTTTAGAACACAGAGAAAAAACTTGCGAGATACAAGCTTTTGAAATCAGCACAACCCACAGAACTAATAATATTCTTTGTACTGTGGCACAACGCTTGTAAATAATTATCATTTTCGTTTTGGTACAAAAGATTCTTTTTAATAAAAGCTTATTTTTAAAAAGTTTAAAAAATATATCTAGTTGTGTTATTGCTTTGTTCATTTAATAGTATTCAAGTTGCCAGCCGAAAGTCTAGACAGATGATTCCATACCAAATTTAGAAGGGAACTATAAAAAAGTTACAAAAAGTGATTAACGTAATGCTCACCTTGAATTTGAACGACAAAGCTGTTTATATTATATGCGTATTAAATAATACGTACCAGAGGCAGCGGATAAAAACATTTGTAATCACGTAGGATCTGAACAAAATAACTCCCTGTGTTAGAATCTCAGTTGATCCTTCTTATAAGCTTTTATTAGGGTTCCGTTGCCAAATAGCAAAAAACGGAACCCTTATAGATTCGTCATGTCTGTCTGTCTGTCCGTCCGTATGTCACAGCCACTTTTCTCAGAAAGTATAAGAACTATGCTGTTGAAACTTGGTAAGTAGATGAATGTATTCTGTGAACCGCATTAAGATTTTCACACAAAAATAAAAAACAAACAGTAAATTTTGGGGGTTCCCAAACTTAGAACTGAAACTCTAAATTTTTTTTTCGTCAAACCTATACGTGCGTGGTCTCTATGGATAGGTCTTCAAAAATGAGATTGAGGTTTCTAATATCATTTTTTTCTAAACAGAATAATTTGCGCGAGAGATACTTCCAAAGTAGTAAAATGTGTGTAACTGTAACTTCTAAAATAAGAGAATGATAAAACTAAAAAAAATATATAATGTACATTACCATGTAAACTTCCAACGAAAATTGGTTTGAATGTTATCTAGTAAGTAGTTTTTTTCAATACGTCATAAATCGTAAACCGCAATTCACCTTCCATTCAATCAATTCAAATATTAAAAAAAAACATTATTATGTTACTTGCTACTACGGAACCCTTAATGGGCGAGTCCGACTCGCACTTTTATTTATTTTCACCTGTCCCGATGTTTGTCATCAAATCTTGCAAATCTAATTTCATCCACTTTACGGTTACCGATTGAGCTGACATTTTGCATATATGTGTGAATCGCGTGACAGTGCAATATTATGATGCCATGGTGCTGATCTGATAGGAACTAATGAAACGACACAACCTCATCGAGTTTGGGCTCGTTTCAATCGTCTTGAAGAGTAGTTTGTCGTTCAATGGTAACTAGGGTCTGATGATGGAGATGGAAGGTGGTCATAGGAACTCTGTAATGAAACTACGCAAACCCATGGAGTTTCGGCTCGTTTGATTCGTATGGACGAGTACATGCAATATTATTTAATACAAGCATGTTGTTAAAAAAAGTTTTTTTTTTTAAATTTAACTTGTTTTTTTTCATCAATGTGGCTCACCCCGTAGGAACTTTGTTATCATATTTTAATGGTATACTGTGGTGTCTGGGGTTTGACTTCACAGCTTCTTGTCGATAACTAGTGATAATTAAATTATAACACAAGGATTTTTATATTACTGAGATATTTATTCATAAACATAACTCTACAGCCGCGGTAGCCTAGTGGTATGGGTAATGGACTGCTGAGACGAGGTCTCGGGTTCGATCCCAGGTTTTACCATGGTACACACCAATGACTTTTCGATGCTTTTCGAAGTTATGTGTGTATTTATCGCAGGCTTATAAGTGCCCGGTTAATGGCCATAGGCTCGCCACCTATTACATTGGGACCTAAACATAAACTGACGAAATGTGGGTGCTAGCACCTCTGCCTACCCCTTCGGGGATATAGGCGTGAGTTTATGTTATGTTTAACTCTATTCAACGTATTTAAGGGGCGTATTGTTTATATTTACTGAACGATCTAGGGAGGGTCGCAAGCTCTGCTCAGAGTTTGAGCCCAATCCACTTTTAACTTCTCGATATTCTCTTCTGCAGGATCAAGGGCGGTGCCTTAGATTATTAATATGTTGGCGGTGCCTCTCTGGTCCTCTCCTGACTTGATCTGTCCACCAAGCATTTGCTTTTTTCTTAAGCTCTGATTTCAAGTTCAATTATACAGTTTTAGTTTAATATCGCTGACGCATGATGGCCAGGCAACTAACTATAGTGTTCGAAGGAGTCCGCACACTACAATACTGTAGTTACTTTGGTGGGTATCCAGGGGCTGAACAACCAAACTCACCTCACCTGCTAGCCGGTGTACGTGCTAATTAATGAAAGATGCTCTGATGTGAATTTCCTCTCGGGCTTGGGGTATCAGACGGCAGTCGCTCCTGTAAGAACCAGGTTCAGTCACATCTAGAGGAAGAGCAGGAGAGTGGACTCTGGGCTCCAATGTATGCTGGATGCAACTTGCTTGCTGGACTAACGCTACGAAGATGATGAATGCGGTTACTTTGCTGAAATTGCCCTGCGTGGAACAGGTAGAAAACATTTCATCTTGAGGCCCTTTAAGAATTCTAAGGTCACGCTTAAAATTGGCTCATCAAATAAATACTAGTTTTGATACGTAGTTCATTTTGATAATCATTATTATTGGGCTCATTAGATCCATTGACGCACGCGTACGTAATTGATAGATACTAATTTATAAAAGAATTACGCAGATAATATCGCCAGGTGACAACAACAGCGTTGTGCGTACACACTTTTTGAAATTTAAATAACAATGCACCAAATCAAGGCTGCCTGGCTTCATAGTTGATAAAAGTGAGTACAGTTGTGCTCAGAAGTGTGTTGAAACCTCCACGTGCTTTACCCCATCGGTGCCGACGATGGGGTGGGCGTGTCGGAATCGGACCGACTAAAACCACACGGTGTCCTTCCCAAGTGTCCATTGCCGGGCACCCCGGGTAAGCCCTCGAAAGGATAACCTCAGAGTTACCGGCGGACACATATTTCAATGATGTTTAATTTCAAGGTGAAGATCGTTTGTAAATTTGTTTTTGCCTGCCTAAATATGTGTACCGTTTGCAATATTAGCATCACCTAGCTCTTCAACCTTGTCATCACAAGTGTGGGACGTACGATTCCGAGTTGGTTGCGATGTTATGCTAGCAAACAAATGCTCACACGGCCTATTCCTCCCATAGTGAACTCTAGCGCTGTTAGGCATTCAAGTCAACTGTACCAGTGGCGAAAGGAGACGCGGTTGCAGGGACGGAACCCCGAGCCTCGAGAAATCGACGCCGTGCAGTCCCAGCTCCACCAGGCCATCGTGGTGGATAGGAAGGAACGACTTGGGCGACCAAGCGCAGGGCACGCCGCAATAGCGGCGGCGAGACCCATCATAGATGATTGGCTAGAGAGGCGACACGGATGCCTCTCGTACCGACTGACGCAGGTGATCTCCGGTAAGGGGAGCTTCGCGGACCACCTGCATCGAATCAGGAAGGAGTCAACGCCTGAGTGCCATAACTGCCACGAGAGCGAGGACTCGGGGCTCCTTCTGCGAGCATGTAATGCACGCGAAGGAGATTTAGAACTCTCCCGGCCCGCCGAGCCCGCAACATGCTCGCCGCGCGTCGCAGGCGACTCAGGCGCCGGAGGTCGCTTAACGACCTCCGTCCTCCATGAGCGCAGGCCTGGAAGTGGCGGGTGAGGCCAACTGTCAACCCAGCAGAAGCAGGCCGGGACGTTGGAGCGACTAGCGCCACTCCCTCAAACCGGGGCAAGACGGGGTTACCGTGATTCCCAAACCTGAGGGGGCAATCTCGAAACCGGAGATGGCCCAGGGTCAGTCGGGGTGCGAGGGATATGCTCTATGGGCAACCTTACACCCCGGCGTCTGTAGACCCGAGACGGCGTGCGGTTTTAGTCGGTTCATGCCCGACATAACCTCCCCTGCTGGCAGGCGGTGGGGGGGGGGGTGTATCCGAAGGGGTTTCCGCACGAAAAAAAAGGTACTCGATTGGGGAATCAACATTTTCATTCACTCAACATTAAAACAATTCCCGCGTCATTACTCAAATACATTACAAGAGCAACCACGATCCGTGCTGACCACTGGTTTAAATGGAAGACGCGAAAAGGCAATATATGTCGCGTGTGAAGAGGGTGCCCAGTATTGTTGGCAGCTGATTTTCATTACTGTCTGACTGTACACCTGTCTGGCTCAGTTGTTGTTTTGTCGTGATATTGTGGACTAGGGCAGCGTTCACAGTGGTACGAAATCTTGAGCAGTAATTTTTTTAAATCTTGATACGTGATTTTACTGATTCATAACGGTTAAATTAATTACTGAATTGTAATATACAGTCACGTTTATTGCCCGTTGGGGTAGACAGAGATAGCCTCTTTTCACATACTACGGTCGATATTATTTATTCAATGAGATTTTACTACAGGTAGCTGATATTATTAGACGTAACTTAGGCTTATTTTCATTTATGAAAAATTAAATAGCCATTAGGGTCCCGTGCAAAAAAATTACAACTCAGGTTTAATTTTACGTTTTCTGTGTGATGCCCACGGCCATATTCTATCATCGCCATTCAGTATGGGGTTTTTCAATAAGGACAATAGAAGGTTTTTACAGGGTCGACAGTGCGAGTGTGACGCTCCTGGTGTTGCACACGTCCATAGGCCGCGGTAACCGCTTCCCTTCAGGTGGCCCGTGTGCTAGTCTGCCACCTGAGTGGTATAACAAAAACCAAAGTCGCAAGCTAGCATGAGTATGTAAGTAACTAAATAATATGTCTAACCAGACTTTCGAACAGCGCAGATACGTACCATAGTTACATAACTTGACCAGAGTCTGTTTGTATAGCGACAACTTACGATTAATATTGTATTTTATTCGGACCTAACCACCAGAAAGGGTTATTACCCGGTATTTCTGGTTGTCTGGAACACAATAGTCTGTTAGCGGAAAGCTTAAAAGATGCCAGAAAATAAGAAAGACTGATAACGGTATGTTGGATAGACCTAGAAAATGCATTTGCCTCAATTCCACATTACCTTATGGTATACGCGTTGCAATGGTTACCACAAGCTCGCGAGGATGGCCCGGATCAGCTGGGGGTTACATCCTGAGGTGATCCGGACCATCTACAACGCGGCTGTGGAGCCGACGATTCTGTATGCAGCTAGCAGTTGGTGCGCGGCGGTGGACAAGCTTGGTGTCAGAAAGCAGCTGAACGTGGTGCAGCGCGGATTCGCCCAAAAGCTGACTAAGAGTTACCGGACAGTCTCCCTGCACTCAGGGCTGATCCTGGCTGGCATGCTTCCTCTGGACCTCAGAGTTCGTGAGGTGGCCTCGTTGTACGAGGCCAAGAGAGGAGTATTCCAGTCATGGTTGGGAGACAGGGAGATTGAACGGATGGCTCCAGCTAAAGAGGAGCCTCACCCCGCGGAGCATATGAACCTGGAGTTCTTAAGCCTGGTAGACGAGGATCAATACCAACGCACAAATACAATCGAGACGCGTATATTCACGGACGGGAGCAAGATTGAGGGTCGCGTCGGCGCCGCATTATCCATTTGGAATAACGGGGCCGAAATCAGGACCCTCAAACTTGCTCTCTCGCCGCACTGTACCGTCTACCAGGCCGAGCTCCTGGCCATATGCAAAGCGACCAGTGAGGTCCTCAGGCGAGGCGCGGCCACCTTCGGCATCCTCAGCGACAGCAGAGCAGCTCTCCTGACGGTCATAAACCGTCATGCCCTCCACCCCTTGGCCGTTGAAGCCAGGAATAATATCAAACGGGGCAACGAACGAGCCGACCAGCTGGCTAAGGAGGCAGCTCTGTTGTCGAAGAGGGCTCCGCACTACAGCCTGTGCCGAGTTTCATTCGTCAAGCGTGGCCTGCGGCAGATCACGCTTGACGAATGGAACGAAAGGTACAGGATGGGTGACACAGCTTCTGGCACCAAGCTCTTCTTCCCATGCGCTGTGGCGGCATACAGAACCGTCCGCAAGATGGAGGTCGCCAGCACTACAACCCAATTGTTGACGGGGCATGGTGGGTTCTCCGAATACTTGACCCGGTTCAAGTGTAAGGAGGACCCATCATGCGCCTGTGAACCGGGGGTCGACGAGACAGTCGCACATTTGATCGTGGACTGCCCAATATACGCAGGAATTAGACACAATGTTGAAAGCAAGATAAATATTAAAATTGAGAGAACGAATCTTCCTATACTAATAGTCAAACACACAGAGGAGTTTCTAAAATTCGCAGAACACATAGTAGTTAGAGTAAACAGCAGAAACAGCACACAATAACCTCTGGCAGGCATAATTGTATGCCTGGCCAGAAGGTTAAACTTTTATCCATAAGTAAGAGAAACAAAACTGTAAATGCTATTGGAATAAGAAAAATTTTGTATTAGTAACATAACATAACATAAACTCACGCCTATATCCCCGAAGGGGTAGGCAGAGGTGCTAGCACCCACATTGTATTAGTAATAAGTAAAATAAGTGTATATTAGCAGAAATAACAATAAAAAATGTAATAGATTACATAGTAAATAAGATAGTAATAAGAAGCATAATAAAGAAATAGGGTAGTTGTAAGAAAGTTATGATAATAAAGAAAACAATGAAAATATAGTCACCCTACCCCAACCCCAAAATCCCAATAGTATGAAAGGAACGGAATGAAAGTGCGAGAAGAATAAAAGCGAGAACTTGTATGGTACTAGAGGACAAGAATGAAAGCGTGATATATATAGAATTAAGGATAGATAAAAAGATATTAATGAAAGGAACGGAATGAAAGTGCGAGAAGAATAAAAGCGAGAACTTGTATGGTACTAGAGGACAAGAATGAAAGCGTGATATATTTAGAGTTAAGGATAGATAAAAAGAAATTAACCCTGAGTGGGTTTTCGAAATAAAAGTAGAAAGACTAGGCATTATAAATTCATTTTGAGCGTAGACTTTGGCCATGCCAGAGATGTTAGTATAAAAAATAAAAAAAAATAAAAACACCTTAGAGTTACCAAAGCCCACATCTTAGGTAAATCCCAAGATGTCACAATCAGGGCACTCCCGAAAGATAATAACGCGTCCGAGCTTGAATCTAGACTCCTATTCCATAAACGATTTATGATAGGGTAGTCGAACAGAGTGGGGTTGGGAGTACGAGAGCCAGAAAGAGACCAGGATATACCTATATGTCCTTTCTAAAACAAGACGAAAATGATAAATATCGAGTGCACGCGATGAATTTGGAAATCCAAAATGAATGGTTGACAATGGGAGAGTTCTGCATACCGATGGCCTTAAAGTGGCGCACCTTGATCTATGACTGGTCGCCGGCCCTGTTAAAATTCTATCTTAATGCCTTTCAGATGACCCTCCCAGACCAGAGTAATCTGGTAAGGTGGGGCCTTTCTTCTTTGTTTTTCTGTGGCCTTCCACAGAAAAACAATGTTATACTTGTGGTGAGGCAATAGGGACGGCTAGACACATATTAGTAGGATGTTGGGTGCTTCTCGATAGAGGCCAATACTCACGCCGCCACGATAAGGTGCTTATCATCATACGTGAAGCAATGAGTCTGGCAGTAGCTAGAGCTCAAAAAGGATTGACTACTAACAGACGTCATATCAACTTTGTGTCTGAAGGTTCATCCATAACATCCAGGAACAAACCTTATTCAATCTTAGATACTACCTCAGATTGGACTCTCCTAATCGACACGTATGAAAAGCACTATAAAATTCCGGAGGATGTTGGGGTTTCGTCATTTAGACCTGACATATTCCTATATTCTAAGAGGTTAAAATATGTGGTTCTTTTGGAACTTACTGTACCGTGGGAAACAAATATACCGAAGGACCACACAATAAAGAAAAATAAATACTATGATCTCACAAACGAATTAATCAAAAACGGTTACGTGGTTAATTTGTATGCACTGGAAGTGGCAGCGAGAGGTATACCAGCAAAATCTCTCTATAACCTACTTAAAGATCTAGGCCTATCGAGAGCTACAATAAGCTTATTACTAGGACGAATGTCTAAAGCGGCACTAGTAGGTTCGTATCAAATTTGGTTAGGCAGGGAGGGGAACTTGGGTAGTGAAGGTGAGTGTTGATGTACATCAACAAAAGGGGCCCCTTCTAAACCTACACTTGGGTCGCAAGTCCCAGGCACTGTCCCGAGTTCCCAACTCAGCAACGCGATGGACGCGGCACCCGCACGGAGAATCCATGGATTGCTAAGAATATCGGTCTCTAACTCCGATATACACCGAATCGGTCCAAATACTTTTCTATATACTTGTGGGTGAAGCCAGAACGCTTATTTTAACTCCCCATGGAGCCTTTAAATGTACAGTGATGGCAACTCTATGGCCCCTGTGGCATAGCGGTAGTTCATTCGACTGCTAAGACAGGGGGCGCGGGTAGAAACACCCAGACCAATGCAATAGACATATTCATGCATACAAATATTTGCACTGAGCGGGAGTCGAACCCGCGTCCCATGTCGTAGTGCACTACCGCCACGCCACAGAGGCCACCATTGCCCAATTACATTAGATTTAGCGAATATATTATGTCACACGTCCTGAATAATTTGCACGTCTGTCGAAACGTGCCTTTAGAAAATTTTGCTAGTGATGGCTCCTGGTGCTAAAGTTACACAATATTCTTTGTTTGTGCCTCGACCGACTCCAGGAGTATTGTTGCCAAGAGTTGATATAAGAATGCGGTTGGAACTGGGCCTAACTATTATGAGTTGTATCGGTGTCAGTTTTCAGTTATACCAACATAATAAAAGAAACGATTTATCTTAATAGTGTAACGTCTGTAATTATAGTCACACGTACTTGCGCCACGCCTCAAAGCTTTTGGAGAGATTGTAATGACAAAAAGTTGTCGAATATTTTTTATAATTTCTTGCCGTCACAATAATGAAAAAAACCGGCCAAGTGCGAGTCGGACTCGCCCATGAAGGGTTCCGTAGCAGCAAGTAACATAATAATGTATTTTTTTTAAATTTTTATATTGGGTTGATTGAATGAAAGGTAAATTGCGGTTTACGATTTATGACGTATTAAAAAAAAACTACTTACGAGATCTCGTTCAAACCAATTTTCGGTGGAAGTTTACATGGTAATGTATATCATATATTTTTTAGTTATATAATTTTCTTAGTTTAGAAGATACAGGGGAGGGGAAGTGTCCCTTGTGCAAACTATTCAGTTTAGAAAAAAGTTAAATTAGAAACCTCAATATCATTTTTGAAGTCCTGTCCATAGATACCCCACACGTATGGGTTTGATGAAGAAATATTTTTGAGAATGCGGTTCACAGAATACATCTACTTACCAAGTTTCAACTGCATAGTTCATATAGTTTCCGTAAAAAGTGGCTGTGACATACGGGCGTACATATAATGATTTTTATGAAAGCACGTTAAGCCGTTGGTCCCAGTCGCCTTAACAACATCTATGACAATCGCTACAGGGGGGGGAGGTAACATAACTTCACGCCTGTATCCCCAAAGGGGTAGGCAGAGGTGTATTAAACACCCACGATTCGCCAGTTATGTTTAGGTACCAATGTAATAGGGGGCGAGCCTATTGCCATCTACCGGGCACATTATTAAGCGAGCGATATTTTTTAATACACACATAACTATGAAAAGTCAGAGGTGTGTGCCCGGGGCGACTGTGGATCGAACTCGAGACCTCGTCTTGGCAGTCCGTTACGTACGCCACTGGGCTATCGCCGCTTTTTTAGTTTTTTTTGATACGTCATAAATCATTAACAGCAATTTACCTTTCATTCAATCAACTCAAATATAAAAATTTTACTTGCTGCTACGGTACCCTTTATGGGCGAGTCCGACTCGCACTTGGCCTGTTTTTTAGAATTAAATTATGCACGTAGAAGGGCTGCTTTCAATACGATATGGTAATTTTCTCTTTCTTAGCCTTCTGCCGTACAAGCTGTAGGGAATTAACAATCTTCGTATGAGCATTTCTTTTGGGGATTCTTATAGAGATAAACACAAATATCTGTTCTCGGATATTGCAAACTCTGTAAACTGATTAAGCGTAGCGAGCCGAAGGCGAGCGAAGCGTCTTTGGTTTCAAAGTTGCATTTCAAACAAATGATACTCCTCCGAGACCGTTTGACCGATCTCGACCAAATTTGCCACGGTGATCAAGTAGACATTACTGAGTGTCGTAAGGGGTCGAATGTCCAGATCGGTCTTACCATCGAGGAATAATCACCGAAAAACCAAATCAATGGAAAAAGTCAAATCATCAATGTAAAATATAAAATAAAATTAAATAAATCGCGATAGAATCCGTTAAAAATACTTTTATTACAAATGTATAGAAGTTGTATCTACGATACTTATAAAAAAACCATTTAATTTCTTTTGTCTCTCTTTCTGCCTGTTTCTTCCATCCGGAATTACACACATCGGCCTAGCAACTTCGGAGATTATCCACTCTCTGAAGTCGCTAGGCCGATGTTGACAGGATTTTTACTGCAGATAGCTGATGTTATAAGGCGTAACTTAAGCTATTTTTATTTTAGAAGAAGTATTAGTGTTTCGAGAAAAAAAATTAATACCCAGATCGAAATCCACGCTCACGAGGACACGAGCACAGCTATTACTTTTATATAATTGATACCTATCGTATATACAATAATGACTATAACAGCATTGTTTACACAACTAGGTATCGAAAACTAACGACAATAATGTGTAACTGAATATAAAAACGTAGCACACTGGATAGCATAGTTAAATGGGACGCTAACGTAAAAGCCGTGTACGGACTAAGCGTTTCAATGTACGCGTAGTCGGTTACGCGTACATAGCAACGATAGTCTGTATATAAATCTTTAGGTTTACACGACCAGCGTTGCATGTAGCGTTGTATACTGCTTCCGGGCTGTTTAGCCATGGTGCATATGAAACTTGTGTTCCAAACGTATCGTCGATCACTGCGGTCGACATCTTCAGTGGGACAGGTCCGGGCACCGACGAGTACGTAGAGATAGATAGATAGTCCATTTCTACAGTACACGTATACAATTTGAGCCCGTCAGATCTATGGCGGATACTGTCTGGCTGACTCTGGACTACGCGTACCCTGTATGCGTATACACCTGTACGCGTACACAACATACCTAGATTACTCGTTCATTGGAACGCTTAGTCCGTACAAAGCTTAATATTCCCGATTGAACTCGCCTGTAAATACTATTTAATATATTGTCAAAGTGTGTACTTACTGCTGTTACCATCTTTGACCATCGTTAAATTGTTTGTACATCACAGAAGTATAAACTGGTCGTTACTATCTGTACGGGATGAAAGTAAGCGTGAAGTATTCACGGGTTCGTTTAAAATAAGAAGAAGATCTTTGGACGGTAAGCAAGTATCACCTGAGCGCAAACTATGTGGATGTGTTACCCCGGGCTATTGATTTATGCGACTGTCGCGCCATCTACGGTACATACAATCTAAAATGTATGACGTGGTGTGCAAGCAGGTAATAAAGTATCTTTATTATAATAAACACAGGTATGTAGGTAGGTACAACATTAAGGTAAGTCTACATCTTTATAATAACTTTGGCTGAACAATCAATTAATCTCTACTGTGGTTACAATAAGGTTGAATTTTGGATATATTTTTATGCACTAATAACATTTTAAATTCGCAGGTTCATCGCGAGGCACGTCGTCTACACTATCCTCATAGCGATTTCCAAGTAGCGTCCAAAGTTTGCACTCCGAAACCGCAGTCGCACCGAGTTTGCCGCCGAGGAAGGTTCTCCGCACTCGACGGCGTCCCGACGTGTACCACTGAAGATGTCGACCGCAGTGATCGACGAAACGTCTGGAACTCAAGTTTCCGATGGACCACGGCCAAACAGCCCGGAAGCAGTATATTCTACCCGAAACCCGTCGTTCGCTATTCCTTTCGATTGGTATATCGGCTTTTTTAGGAGCGACTGTCTTCTGACATCCCAACCCTGAAATCAAAGCCTGCACCGATTAGCAGGTGAGGTTGGCCATATTAGTAAAGTTATCTTAGTAATATCGCATTTTCCAATATTCTTTGACTAAATATTGCGGTTGTTATTATAGACGATTTAAAGATGATCTACAAGCGGCGATAGCCCAGTGGCGTACGTATCGGACTGCCGAAACGAGGTCTCGAATTCGATCCCCAGTCGCCCCGGGCACACATCTCTGACTTTTCGTAGTTATGTGTATTAAAAGTGTTTATTATCGCTCGCTTTGTAATGTGCCCGGTAGATGGCAATAGACTCGCCCCTTATTACATTAGGACCTAAATATAACTGGCGAATTGTGGGTGTGTAATACACCTCTGCCTACCCCTTCGGAGATAAAGGCGTGAAGAAGTTATGTGTTAAACTGTCAGATTAGGTAACTATAAGTGATAAGGTCTATTGATAAAGATCAATGATGAAACTGAATTGACTAATCCCAGTTGTTTATCTAAAGCACACCATTATGACTTTACCCCGCCTGATGGTACTTTGGAAGTCAAGTCTAAAGAGGAAAGGCCACCATTGTTGATGCCAAGATTGGCAAAATGGCCTGTTCGAAGCACCCAGAATTCCAAAACTTCATAATGTGGTAAAGATAGCTTTGACAGTTTATTTGAAGTAACCTTTTCATATCCGGTTCCCTTGTTGTTAAGTGCTCCAGGTATATTTTAGATAATCAAGTCAAAAGTTCAGATATTAATTTATTAAACGCCTGCATTTGCACGACGTCAGTACGTTTGTAGATGCTCTTGCAATTAAACTAGGCGGTTTGCCGAGTGCTGAGCGATAATTTTTGGTCCCTAGAGAGCGATACTTTAGCCTTTAACATGTTATTAGAGATAGGAAAGGAAAGTGTAAAAAATTCATAACAATTTTTGTATGATTCTTTAAAAAAAAGTAGATATAAATATGTAAGTGGTAGAGTCAAGCAACAGTCATTTTGGCCGTTGCATGGATGGGCCGACTCGACCGGGGAAGCACCACCCTCTCACAGAATATCGACGCCAAGTAACAGTATTTGAACTGTTGCGTTCCGTTTGGTGAGTGAGAGTGCCGGAGCCCAAACTCCTTTCCCATCCCCTCCCAAACTCCTTTCCCATCCCCTTTCCTTTACAGGGTCGGCAGCGCGAGTGTGACGCCACTGGTGTTGCACACGTCCATAGGCCGCGGTAACCGCTTCCCATCAGGTGGGCCGTGTGCTTGTCTGCCACCTTAGTGGTATAAAAAAAAAGTACAGTTAATGACAAAAGTGACTGAATATTAAAATATTTACAAACCTTTTTTTACATCACAATACATGGGCTAATAACTGATCTATAAGCCGTTTTATAATCTCCAGTGGACGAAGTTAATATATTTGATGTTTAGTTTGTGATTTTTTTAAAGGTTTAAGAGCTAAGGAAATCAATAAATGAATTTGTTGAGCTACATTTGTCGTTGATGTACAACAAAGTGACAGCATATGTTTTTTCATACGAAAATCTCGTCGGGATAACCTCCCCCGCCCGCCAGGGGGGGAAGTTATCTCGGGATTGAACCGACTTAAACCGCACGCCGTTTCGGGTCTTCAGACGCCGGGGTGTAAGGTTGCCCATAAGGCATTTCCCTCGCACCCCGATGTGTCAGCATACCTAGCTGCGGCTGAAACTACTCCAACTTGTTTTACTTACCAATTTGTTAATAATAATAATAACATAACATAACATAAACTCACGCCTATATCCCCGAAGGGGTAGACAGAGGTGCTAGCCACCCACATTTCGCCAGTTTATTATGTAGACCCGAGACAGCGTGCGGTTTTGGTCGGTTCAAACCCGACATAACCGCCCCCGCTGGCACGCGGGGGGGTATCCGAAGGGATTTCCGCACGAAAAAAAAAAAGGTCCCAATTTAATAGGTGGCGAGCCTATTGCCATTAACCGGGCACTTATAAACCTGCGATAAATACACACATAACTTCGAAAAGCATCGAAAAGTCATTGGTGTGTGCCATGGTAAAACCTGGGATCGAACCCAAGACCTCGTCTCAGCAGTCCATTACCCATACCACTAGGCTACCGCGGCTAAAATAATTATAATAATAATAATAATTAATTTATTACCAAAAAATAAATACAAAAGATATAATACATTGCCGGTGGCCCCACACTAGGCAAGCCTGTCCTGTGGGTGCCTATTACGTTCAAACAGGTCGGTATACATTGTTGATCGGTATACAATATACATTGCTGTCATCGTTTTTAATTAAGCATTTTGCAGTGTTACTTGTTTAAACTTGAGACATAATTGTCAGACTATTCACACCAGTGTCGTGCAAAACATTATTTTTCTATTTCCGTCGAAAGTGCACTTATAAGATGAACAAAAATAAAATGTAAACATAATTAGCCGCTCGCACTTACGGAATTAAGACACGAACACAAAGAGTTAACAAAGTCTAAAAAAACAGTAAGCCAATTACAATAATTTAAAGTTAGCAAGCAGTTGGCTGCGCACCAGGAAGACAGAAACTATCAGCTCACTCCGCGCGAGTGTGGGTCGCACTTAGGCGCCGCACAATTTATGTGTTACTTAGCAAACGGGATGGCCAAGTTGGATGTGGGGCTGTGCAAACTGCGACTACAGTACTTGCAACTTTTAAGTTTAGACTTTACCAACATCTGTAAGATATCTTTAGAAAAAAGTAAGCATACAAAATGCTTAAGAATTTAATTGAATTAATTAGGCGGAGTCATCAAAAAACAATGTTTAAAAATGACTGTAAAGTTATTCATTGTTTCCGTAGTTCGCAAGAATTACTTTAGATGGCTCCAACGTCGCCTTAAGACGTATTAATGTATCGGAGAATTTCGAATATCTGGGACGTGTCTAAGTGGCTCAGTTGGTCAGAGCATTCCCCCTGTATGGGACTGGTCGCGGGTTCAAGTCCCGTCCTAGATGTTCTCTTTTTCCGATCTAAATCTTTAGAAAAAAGTAAGCATACAAAATGCTTAAGAATTTAATTGAATCTGTAAGATAGCTTGTTCGTTAACTATACTTACCGCAGAGGTTGAAGCGTGTGAGTATAATATACTCAGTAACAGCCCTCTTTTAAGTAGACCCTCCACTGAGTTGCAACCTTAGTAGAATACAATACAACATGTACATATTATACATAATATATGATGTAATGCGGCGATAGCCCAGTGGTGTACGTAACGGAATGCCGAAACGAAGTCTCGAGTTCATCCTCAGTCTTCCCGGGCACACACCTCTGACTTTTCGTAGTTATGTGTATATTAAACATGTTGATTATCGCTCGCTTAGTAATGTGCCCGGTCGATGGCAATAGGCTCGCCCCCTATTACATTGGGACCTAAACATAACTGGCGAATCGTGGGTGTGCAATACACCTCTGCCTACCCTTTCGGGGATACAGGCGTGAATTATGTTATGATGATGTATGTATGTTGTATTGTATCGGCCTACCTAGTCGAGGGCTGTTACTTGACTAGAGGTGATGTGTTTCCACCTGCAGATACGAAAGTAGAAGGACAAGAAGAGAATAAGAAGATAGATGAAAAGGCATCACTATGTTACTGGACGTCGATATTAGCTGGGAAGGTCCAAACTAAGGCCCTAGTCCCTAGTCCCACCCTGGAAGTCCTGGAAATCCCACCTTGGAGGTAGAAATTTGATGACACAAATTTGTCACAAATTCGGCCGGGTGGGTACCACCGTGTACGATTGCGAAAAACAAAAATAGTAATCCAATTTCGGTTTGATTGCGTTCAGGGGTCAGCAAGTGCATAGCCGGGCAGGGGGATTGTGGTCGCAGCACTAGTGGGACCGGCGGGTGTCACGCGGTGCTGCGACGACAATCCTCTTCTGATGCGAGGTCGTCAAGCTGAGTGCTACCATTGTTAACATGGTACGTGTTTGTAATGGTGACCCTCATTCCTGAGACTTTAGCTTCAGCTTACCATCAGGCGAGGTGAAATCAAATTGACGTGTCCTAAATAAAAAAAAAAAGCTCTGTGGTACACCATACATCATTATGTTAGTGTTGCAGTATGTGCCTATCGCATTCCTCGAACAGGCACCTGTCACTCCTGTAGATAGGCCGACAGTCTGTCTGTTTTTTTTTTTTTTTACGTGCGGAAATCCCTTCGGATACCCCCCGCCGGCCAGCGGGGTTGGTTATGTCGTGTCTCGACTAAAACCGGGGTAATCAGACACCATATCTAACCGCTTTTCGCTTCTACTTTCATAATTGTTTTGTAACATGCCTTTCCTAAAAATCTCTATCACATTCACATAAATGTCTGTCTATCTGTCTCATAAATTAGGATTTATAAGGATGAAAGGAGGAAGAGTACGTTCTTGGTAAAAATGGCATATGAGTGAATATTTTCTGGCCCTGCACCAACAACATCTTTTACGTATCGTAGCAACATCCAATTTACTTTGACGTCGTATTCACGCATGATAATACATTCCTTCACACGGTTACCGCTCCTCCGTGCGGCAAAACAGCCCCGTCATAGAAAATGATAAACTAATACATGTACACGTTCGCGACTTAATGAGAACAATGGTTTCTTTTTATACCACTAAGGTGGCAGACAAGCACACGGCCCACCTGGTGTGAAGCGGTTACCGCGGCCTATAGACGTGTGCAACACCAGTGGCGTCACACTCGCGCTGCCGACCCTGTAAAGGAAAGGGGATGGGAAAGGAGTTTGGGAGGGGATGGTAAAGGAGTTTGGGAGGGTATGGGAAAGGATTTTGGGCTCCGGCACTCTCATTCACCAAACGGAACGAAACAGTTCAAATACTGTTACTTGGCGTCGATATTCTGTGAGAGGGTGGTGCTTCCCCGGTCGAGTCGGCCCATTCATGCAACGGCCAAAATGACTGTTGCTTGACCCTACCACTGCATGCAGTGCGTTGATGGAAATATACATTTATAATGGCATTTTGTCACTGTTACGGGTGTTAGCAGTAGTGTTATTTTTATGAAATGGCTCGTTATTAATACTTAAAAGCCTAATCACTGAAGTGGTAGACAAGGTGACGTCACTGTAACCGATGGACCATATCAGGGACGTCACACACACGGAACTGACGTAACACACCCGTAAATACTCCTTTACTAAAGGCCCGTAAAAAAATCGTGTGACCTGTGTATCCTGTTGAAGTTGCCTGATATCCTTACTTAGTGGATGTTTACAATATATCAGATTATAAATCTTACTTAAGGCTTTCACGGCCGGCGTTGCATGTAGAATATACTGCTTCCGGGCTGTTTGATCAGATATTTTCTAAAACACTAGACATGTCACAAACATGTTCCTAAGCAACTCTGGCAACCCTACTCGTTACTATTAATCGCCTCGTTATCGCGTTAAACTCAGTGAATTTCATTTAATAAAACGTGAGAGCCCAGTTTAGATGAAGGGATTTTCACTGGTGAAATCTAGCCGTAGACGGTAATACCGATTGTTATATTATCTCCGGTCAAATAGCTCTTATAAAAGATACTGCTTTTCGTTTATGGATAGGTTAGTTCTTATAGGTGGTTAAATACACCTACACTGAAAAGGATTAAATAATATCGCAAAAAGTTTCGTTCACATTATTTGTCAACCGCAGACTTCGAGGCTTATACCAAGGTTATCAGATGGAAAAATAACATTGATAGTTTTAGCGTCCATCTGCACAAGTGCTTGGTTTGCAGCCACTCGAGATGTCAGTGAGTAGCCGTAGTGTCAACCAACTCAAGTGTTGGATTCAAGGGTAAGTTTTGTTAATTTAAAGATATAAACTGGCTCGATGGGGTAACGCTTGCAACTATGGACTTGAAATTAAGAGGTTGAAACACTTTAAACCCTCACGGGAGACTCACGTCATGAACCCACTCCTAATAGCCATGTTAACGTTATATATAATATATATATATATATATATATATATATATATATATATATATATTAATATATATATATATATATATATAGCCGTAGTGTCAACCAACTCAAGTGTTGGATTCAAGGTTAAGTTTTGTTCATTTCAAGATATAAACTGCCTCGATGGATGAATGCCTTGAAATTAAAAAGTTGAAACACTTTAAACCCTAAGGGAGACTCACGCCATGAACCCACTCCTAATAGCCATGTCATCGTCATATACTAATAACGTTTTAACCAATGTTATTTGTTAAAACGTAATTTTATACAAGCATATACAAGCGCGTAAGTTTTGATCCCGTGGGAATATTGAGATAAAAAGTAGCCTATGTTACTCAGGAATAATGTAGCGTTCTAATGGTGAAATTTTTTTTGAAATCACTCCAGTACTTTTTGAGCCAATTCGTTACAAACATACTTACATACAAATCTTTCCGCTTTATAATATTACACGTATATTGATTAAAAATATAATTTCAATTTGTCGATTTTTGAGTTGAGCAAAAAGCTCTCAGTTAGATAAAAAAGATGACCTGTTAATGGCAATATGATGGCAAACTTCATATTATCTAGTAAGTGTAGGCAAAAATGTGGGTTACACTTCTGTCTTCGGAAGTGTACATACAGTTAGAAATCTAAACATATAATAAATTCGTAAAGAGGTGAAAACTGTACTTTGAATATTTTTCAAAAAAGTACCTGCTATGTGTTCTAACAACAATATTAATACCAAAAACTAGTGGGGCGGAAATCACACAGTGATTGTCAAACTTCGGGCCAAACCTTGAACGTACAAACCCCAAAATCTAATGAGTTCTTCCCATTATCCAAACAAGATGATTGGTGAAAGAATTTTTTAAATCGTATAAGTGGTTCTTGAGTTCTTGCGTAAACAGACATCCAGACATCCAGAACAACAGATAGACCGACACAAAAATTTTTTTTGCTTAATTAGACTTAGAATCATGTCGAGAAAAGTGATAAAAAGTGGGTGTAAGATTTTGATTTTTTTGCGTGATTTTAAGACTTCCGTGTCCACCTGGTTGGTGGCCCGAAGTAAATGTGATTTTTAGAATTTTTGTCGGTTTATATGTTTGTCTGCTTTTTATTATCGATGTCCGAGCATCACTTGAAAACCACTGAACAGATTCAGCAGAAATCTTGCATGAATATTCTTCTAGGACATGGTCGTAAACTGCGCTATACTTCATCACGCTATTATAAGTGTGATAGGAGCAGCAGGGTAAAATCGACCAAATCTATTATTGACCATTATTTTATTATTACAAAGCAAATTATCATGAAATTCAAGTGCACTGCAATTCAATAACTCGGACATGGTCAACGTTTGGACTATAAATCATCACGCCATGGCTAAAAGGTGATGAGCAGTAAAATGTGAAACTATAAAGTTACCTACCTTTTTTTTTTCGTGCGGAAATCCCTTCGGATACCCCCCCGCCGGCCAGCGGGGGCGGTTATGTCGGGCTTGCACCGACTAAAACCGCACGCCGTCTCGGGTCTTCAGAGGCCGGGGTGTAAGGTTACCCATAGAGCATATCCCTCGCACCCCGACTGACCCTGGGCCATCTCACCACTAACAGCATCGCTCATCCTGTCTCCTCTGAAAGCAGAGGAGTACGGAGAGCGATGTGTTCCCGCCACGTTGGGTATTGGCCGACGATCAATGCCAACCCTATGAAGGGGAAGCCATTGACCGCCGCCTAGGGTGTACCGGCCGCTCCGATTCCGTTCCCCCCGGACTGCAGCAGGATCGGAATCGGAGGGACACTCGAGGAGGTTACCCAACACACACCCCAACTACAAAGTTACCTACGTGTTAAAGATAGTTGATTAGAGACTCAACTTTTGATAATAAATATCGTAATGCTCTTATATAAGAGAACCGGGTAGAATTTATATCTATTTTACATGTAAACATCTATTTCTTCATGATAAATGATTGAAAATATAACGATGAAATAGGTAACCTAAAACATGTTGGGTAAACATACCTTAATCTATCCCGAATTTAGCGCGGACGAAGTCGCGGACAATAGCTAGTTGTGGCTAAGCCGTTTGGTCGAGACTGTACTCCTCCAGAACCACAATACCGATCTTGACCAAATTTGCCATGGTGATAGTGTAGACACCGCTGTGTGTTTAAACTTCAACTGTTCAAATACAATATACCATTGAGGAATAATCATCGAAAAACACGAGCGCGTGGCCTTAGCTAAGCGCGCGACCGTAGTAAGATGCCTTATTTTCGAGTAAGAGTCCTGCTCGCTCAACTCAATTTATTTCAGTCGCACCCTGCACTCAATTCTTAGTATAATATAAAAACGAGTGACTTGTTTGACTGAATAACATTTTCGTAAATAAGCTAGATTTTATCCAAAAATATTGAATAGCTCTGTCCAAACCTTCTTCTATGATTGGCAAATATTAAAAAATCGGCCAGTTGCGAGTCGGACTCGCCCATGAAGGGTTCCATAGCAGCGAGTAAATTTTTATATGTGATTTAGATCGGAAAAAGAGAACATCTAGGACGGGACTTGAACCCGCGACCAGTCCCTTACAGGGGGAATGCTCTGACCAACTGAGCCACCTAGACACGTCCCAGATATTCGAAATTCTCCGATACTTTAATACGTCTTAAGGCGACGTTGGAGCCATCTACCGTAATTCGTGCGAACTACGGAAACAATGAATAACTTTACAGTCATTTTTAAACATTGTTTTTTTTTTTTTTTTTGATGACTCCGCCTAATTAATTCAATTAAATTTTTAAGCATTTTGTATGCTTACTTTTTTCTAAAGATTTAGATCGGAAAAAGAGAACATCTAGGACGGGACTTGAACCCGCGACCAGTCCTTCTCGTCTCTTTTTCCGATCTAAATCTTTAGAAAAAAGTAAGCATACAAAATGCTTAAAAATTTAATTGAATTTTTATATGTGAGTTGATTGAATGAAAGGTAAATTGCGGTTTACGATTTATGACAATTAACCAAAAAGCAAAGAAACCAATTTTCGGTGGAAGTTTACATGGTAATGTGCATCATTATATTTATTTTATTTTATCATTCTCTTATTTTAGAAGTTACAGGACACACACACACGCACACACACATATTACTACTTTGGAAGTGTCTCTCGCGCAAACTATTCAGATTAGAAAAAAATTAAATTAGAAACCTTAATATCATTTTTGAAGACCTATCTATAGATAATACGGGTTTGATGAAAAAAAAATTTTGACTCTCAGTTCTAAGTATAGGGAACCCCCAAAATTTATTGTTTTTTTTTCTATTTTTCTGTGAAAATCTTAATGCGGTTCACAGAATACATCTACTTACCAAGTTTCAACAGCATAGTTCTTATAGTTTCGGAAAAAAAGTGACTGTGACGAATCTATAAGGGTTCCGTTTTTAGCCACTTGGCTACGCAACCCTAAAAAGAAACTTTGAGTTCATTGCCACTGCCAAGCCAAAGCACTCATAATAATCCTCAGTAACGTGTCCGTCCTTCTAAAAACAATCATACCGTGTGCGACTGTCTGCTCGCTTTGTCTTTGATGTCGTCGACGCGTATGTTTCTACTTAATTAGACATGTCTTTGTGAATCCAGTTTCGTTCGTTGGCCAGCTTCAGATATGTTTAAGGACCCATCTTTACGTATATGTAATTAGTAGAGATCCATCACCATACGTGAGTTAGTATTGACACTCTTCTGTGTATTCGACTGATACGACACGGGGCGCGGGTTTGATTCGCTCAGTGCAAATATTTGTATGCATGAAAATGTCCTTTTGCATTGGTCTGGGTGTTTCTATGTATAATATGTATGTATTAACAAAAAAAAAGTATATAAGTATGTTTATCCGCATTCTGGAACCCATAACACAAGGTAGTTAAACTATGCTTAATTTGAGTCTAGAAAGCGCTGTGTAGGATGTCGTAGAATATTTATTTTATTATTATTATTTATTTATTAATTAATTTAATAAATAAATAATAATAATTATTATTAATATATTATTAATAATAATTATTTATTAATTTAAATAAATCTGCTGGCCCTGATGATATACCACCAGTGCTTGTATTAAATTGCGCTAAAAGCCTTGCCACCCCACTAACGATTTTATTCCAGCGATCTTTGAGTGAGGGGTTGATGCCTGAAATCTGGAAGACCGCATTTATAACACCTGTTTATAAGAAGGGCCCGCGAGACTCAGTCGAGAACTATAGACCCATATCCAAATTGTGCTTGTTTGCTAAAATGTTGGAGAAGGTGGTACATACGCAGCTTTATGCGTCTCTCAGACCTCTTATTAGTGAACAACAACACGGTTTCATGAAAGGGCGTTCATGTGCTACCAACCTTCTTCTGTGTAGTGATTTCTTGACAGGGTCCATGTCAGAACCCAGTCAGGTGGACACTGTCTACACGGATTTCAGAAAGTGTTTTGAACGCCTGGATCATACGTTGCTACTCCGTAAAATGAGAGGTATCGGTATTCGAGGTAATCTATACAGGTGGTTCTCCTCTTATGTCGAGAATAGGTGTCAAACAGTAGTCCTTAATGGGTATTCCTCTCGTGCCAGGAGTATACCCTCGGGAATCCCTCAGGGTTCTTTGTTAGGACCTTTATTGTTTAATATTTTTGTTAATGACATATCTTCATGCTTCAGCTATTCTAAAATTCTTCTATTTGCTGATGACATGAAGATTATGTCCCAAATTCGAAACTTAGAAGATGCTTATAATTTACAGACTGATCTTAACAATTTTTATAATTATTGTATTATAAATAAATTGGAACTGAACATCCCTAAATGCTACCAGTGCACCTTCACGCGTAAACTGAACCCTATTTGCTTCAACTATGCCTTGGCCAATACTCCTCTAACAAGAGTAAATGCCATTAGAGATTTGGGTGTAGTTTTTGATTCTAAATTAACATTCGAAGACCACGTTGAAAGTATTGTTAAAAGGGCCGCCAAAGCTCTGGGATTTATTCGTAGAATCTCAGTCGACTTCAAGAATGTCAAAACAATCAAAATCCTTTATTGTGTCTTTGTTCGTAGTCACCTTGAATATTGCTCGCAGGTATGGAATCCTGTTTACGATATTTATATTGATAGACTGGAAGCAATCCAAAGAAAATTCTTACGTTACATCCAATTCAGATCCAGTACCTATTTACCTAATTATTTGAGCAGATGTAGGCACTTCCACATTCTCCCGTTATATAAACGTAGAAATATAGCTGATTTGACTCTTCTGTTCAAACTAGCTAATCACTCCATTGACTGCTCTGAATTATTAAGTAAGATTGGATTGTGTACATCATCTGTGCGTCTGAGGAAACCTAAGATACTATACGTGCCGCTAACGACCTGCACATACAGACAAAATTCCTTCCTGATCAGGGTGTGTCGAGCGTACAATTCACTATGCCACGAGTACGATTTAGATTTATTTTTCACCAGCACTAATCAACTCTAAGTCAATTTGAGTAAGTCATTTTTCGACAAAGCGTAAAGCGATTGCCAAAAGAACTTGCTTTTTATGTATTAATTTCTTTTTTCCCTTGTTCTTTATATCCTGTATAATTATGATATAGGTATACTAAATTGCACATATAATGTTATACGGTATGTAATTCAATATACCTGTACATTGCTAGCTATATACCGACTTGTTTATTTTACAATAAGTGCTATATGCGAAAACTTGTAATTGGCCATTTTATATTACCTACAAATGTTTCAATCTGTATTCTAGCTGTAAGTTTTCCTAAATGAATAAAATAAAATAAAATAAAAATAAACTAATTTTGACTCTTTCATACATTAATTGCTTTAGATAACCTCAATTTATTCAAGTTTTAGTCGGTTCAAGCCCGATATAATCGCCCCGCTGGCCGGCAGGGGGTGTCCGAGGGGATTTCAGAAAAAAAGGTATCCTCAATTTTGAACAATAACATAACATAAACTCACGCCTATTTCCCCGAAGGGGGGTAGGCAGAGGTGCTAGCACCCACATTTCGCCAGTTTATGTTTAGGTCCCAATGTAATAGGTGGCGAGCCTATTGCCATTAACCGGGCACTTATAAACCTGCGATAAATACACACATAACTTCGAAAAGCATCGAAAAGTCATTGGTGTGTGCCATGGTAAAACCTGGGATCGAACCCGATACCTCGTCTCAGCAGTCCATTACCCATACCACTAGGCTACCGCGGTTTTTTTTGTTTTTTGAACAATAATGTTCCTTTCTTTTATCTTTTATTAGGTTGTCTGTCATACAGGATTGTAACTATTAGGTGCTCCAGCACTCTTATATGTTTACACCTAAGCTGCGACAGCTTATACTGTGTGAGGGCTAAGGTTCTAGATTTACGATAAAGTGGTTATGAGTACTGACATGAATATAACATAACATAACGTAACGTAACGTAACATAACGTAACGTAACGTAACGTAACGTAACGTAACGTAACATAACATAACATAACATAACATAAACTCACGCCTATATCCCCGAAGGGGTAGGCAGAGGTGCTAGCACCCACATTTCGCCAGTTTATGTTTAGGTGGCGAGCCTATTGCCTATTGCCTATTGCCATACTCCTAATAAAATAAATTTAGTTCGTGGCTCATTCCCCCAGTGGTCGACGCTCCTGTGGTCAACGCCCCCCGGTGGGTAACGAAAAGAACAAGGACAAACAATAGCATGTAATTATTTATTATGATAAATCAATGTAGTGAATGTAATTTGGATTAGGCGCGAAAATTCCTATACTAGTTATTATCCAGAAAAAATATAATGTTATCTTATCAACTGTTAGTTACGTTTATAATAACTTACGAGAACATTATTGATGGGTATATAATGGGTATATAATATTATAAGGTATATAAGCTACACACGAGGCGCACCCGAATAAATAATTAGCACATGTGTATGTGTTTTAATGGAATGTGTAGGGACGTTTGCAAATTTTAGGCGTACAAAGCTAAATCCTCGTGTGCTTGCTAAATTGGATTGCGCTCCGGCGCGGGAGGGTTTGGCAAAGATGAATCGTTTGATTAGTGCGATCATTAATTAAGTGTCTCTAAGTGAGCCTATTTCGAGCTCAAAGTATCTTCTTACGCTCAAGAGTTTCTAGGTTTCTAGGTTTACATTTTATGTCTGATTGTGTTTTATTAAAAGTACGTTAGGCGTGGAATATTTTCTCATATAAATTCGCACCCTGAGATACCCCCCGGCAGTCAGCACTGGAAATTATGTCAGACTCGAACCGATTAAAACCGCGCTTCCTCTCGGGTCTTAAGACGCACTTCGATTGGCCCAGAGCCATCTCCGGTTTGGAGATGGCTCCCTCGGGTTTGGAATCCACGGTGTCCCTGTCTTGCCCCTAGAGAAAGGAGGCGTGTAACGTGACACAGAACAGTGCATCTATACTGTACTGAACAAGACTTCACAGACAGACAGCTTAGTGGTTAAGGAGTTACGATCGAGAGGTCCCGGGTTCGAATCCTGGCCATTGCACTACCGACGTGAACCCACTCCTAACACAAGCAATTTAGCTTAGCTGGAGGGGTTAGGGGGGATATTAGTAATTTCGGTTACTAATATTCTTTCAAAAAAAAAAATACTAGTTTTTAGATACTGCAGCGCAAGATCTTCTTGATATTTTCAATTACTAAATGATATTTCCGGAAGTTTACGCAAATGTCACACATTGAAATAAAACTATTTTTAATGGATTCTATCGCGATTTATTTGATGTAATTTTAAATTTTACATTGATCCCGACGTTTCGGTTGCTTTTCAGCAGCCATGATCACGGGGAGACTAAATATGGTAGTTGTCTTACAACAACTACAGTTTGAAGTGTAAGTTATCTCAAAGTACCCGAACTATGCTGAATTGTTGGTGTTACTATTTACGCAGAATGAGCTCACAGTGTCATGAAGTCTTGTTATAGTTATTTTAATTTCAATGAAAAATCGAAATACAACAAGACTTTATGGCACTGTTGAAATAAAAGTATTTTAACGTATTCTATCGTAATTTATTTGGTGTTATTTCCACTGGCCCTAATGTGTTTTGTAGTATTATGTATATAAATCTATACAAATAATAAAATCGTAACGAGGTAAAAACTGTACTTTGAATATATTTTTCCAAAAAAAATATGAAGTATATTCTAGGAGCGATACCGATGCCGAAAAAGTGGCTTTTTTTAAATTTTGTCTGTGTATCTGTTGTTCTGTTTGTCTGTTCTGTTTTTATTATCGATGTCCGAGCATCACTTCAAAACCACTGAGCAGATAGCAGATTTGGCTGAAATTTTGCATGAATATTCTTCTAGGGGAAGACAGGACAGACACGCTATGGCGCTCATTAGGGGAGAACTATGTCCAGCAGTGGACTAGCATAGGTTGATGATGATTCTTCTATATTGTCATAAACTGCGCTATATATCATCACAGAATGAATGAATAAATGAATCTCCTAAATAAATGAAACGGTATTATAGGTATGATGGGAGCAGTAGAGCAAAATCGGTCCTAACTATTATTGATGACAACTTTATTATTACAAGGTAGATATTTACGAAATTTTGTCGTTCATCAGAACTCTGATATGGTCAAACTCCGGACTATGAAAATGTAAAAATGGAAATGTAAAATCTCGGAACTCCACAGAGTTACCCACCTATACCCAGTATTGCTTCTAGAACACACAAAAATTATTTTTTGTAAGAATATTCAATGTACTGTCTTCACCTCGTTACGATTTTATTATTTGTATAGATAGTGGATTGGAGAGGCATAAACATTTCATAATGAATATCAATCATGACGCTATTATATAAAGCAATCGGGCATAATTGATTCCGATGTTACATATTTCTCTTTCTATTTCGAACGAATTGTCAATGTAAAACGTGTGTACTACATCACCTCATTCGGTCCGTTAAATAAAACAACTAATACTTACCTGTTAGTATCAAGACTGCAGAAATAAACATCATCATATCAGCCGTAGGAAGTCCACTGCTGAACATAGGCCTCCCCCAACGACTTCCATTTCGACCGGTCTGTAGCGGCCTGCATCCACCGAGTCTCTTTTCTTTTTTTTTTCGTGCGGAAATCCCTTCGGATACCCCCCCCCATCCCCCGCCGGCCAGCGGGGGTGGTTATGTCGGGCTTGAACCGACTAAAACCGCATGCCGTCTCGGGTCTACAGACGCTGGGGTGTAAGGTTGCCCATAGAGCATATCCCTCGCACCCCGACTGACCTTGGGCCATCTCCGGTTTCGAGATGGCCCGTTTGCGGGAGGGGCGCTAGTCGCCCCACCGTCCCGGCCTGCTTCTGCTGGGGTGACAGGCGACCTTACCTGCCACCCCCAGGCCTGCGCTCATTGAGGACGGAGGTGGTTAAGCGACCTCCGGCGCCTGAGTCGCCTGCGACGCGCGGCGATCAAGTTGCGGGCTCGGCGGGCCGGGAGAGTCTTTGTTAGACGAACTAAAGTTACCAACATTGCAGAGCGAGTCAGCAAGCTGAAGTGGCAGTGGGCAGGGTACATAGCTCGGCTCGGAGAACCGATGGCCGGTGGGGCAAAAAGGTTCTTGAGTGGAGACCATGTAACGGCAAGCGCAACGTAGGAAGGCGGGAGTTGATCTATTCCGAACTTAATGCGTACGAAATCGCAGGCAACAGCTAGTATCATAATATG
Source organism: Cybosia mesomella (assembly GCA_946251805.1). Classification (NCBI taxonomy): domain Eukaryota; kingdom Metazoa; phylum Arthropoda; class Insecta; order Lepidoptera; family Erebidae; genus Cybosia; species Cybosia mesomella. The sequence goes on along the minus strand of OX276390.1, from coordinate 39,563,682 downwards.
TTTGGCCCACCCTTCTTGATTTAATTCATAATTTGGAAGAGAGTTTGTGCTGTGACTACACTCACAGTTTCACCTATTGTTGGTTTTAATTAACTTTTTCTTATACACTGAAACTTGATATGTTTATAATTTACGATTGCACTATGTTAGATTGAAACCGATAACTACTTTCTTAGGCGCTAAGGTGGGAGATAGTAGATTGTTAGACATGGGTTGAAAGTCACCCATTTCACCTGAGTATTTCCGGCCAATAAGTTCGAGGGTGAAATGGGTGACATTCGCCCGAGCTAAACACTCTACTTTTCATTTCGACTACATATGTGAGGAAATTAAAATACTACACACATATTTAATGAAACAGGTATATTGATAATCAGTTAAAATTTAAAGTAAAATTAGAATAATTTGAAATAAATTATTAACAACAGCTTTTGCCTGTGCTTTAATCTCATCGGGAGTTAAACTAATATCCATGTCACTGGAATCACTTTCCGAAACAATTTTTAACCACAATTAAAACGATGTATTTATATTTAATCTCGTCTTACCGCTAATTCTTTCGTCAGTGTAATGTCTGTCACAGTTCTAACTCCACCATAACTACCTGCTACCTTTTTTTTTTTTTTTTTTTTTTTTTATCGTGCGGAAATCCCTTCGGATTCCGGATCCCGCCGGCCTTATGTCGGGCTTGCACCGACTAAAACCGCACGCCGTCTCGGGTCTTCAGACGCCGGGGTGTAAGGTTACCCATAGAGCATATCCCTCGCACCCCGGCTGACCCTGGGCCATCTCACCACTAACAGCATCGCTCATCCTGTCTCCTCTGAAAGCAGAGGAGTACGGAGAGCGATGTGTTCCCGCCACGTTGGGTATTGGCCGACGATCAATGCCAACCCTATGAAGGGGTGAAGGGGAAGTCATTGACCGCCGCCCAGGGTGTACCGGCCGCTCCGATTCCGTTCCCCCCGGACTGCAGCGGGATCGGAATCGGAGCGACACTCGAGGAGGTTACCCAACACACACCCCAACTATCTGCTACCTTTTTTTTTTTTTTTTTTTTTTTTCGTGCGGAAATCCCCTCGGATACCCCCCCGCCGGCCAGCGGGGGCGGTTATGTCGGGCTCGAACCGACTAAAACCGCACGCCGTCTTGGGTCTGCAGACGCCGGGGTGTAAGGTTGCCCATAGAGCATATCCCTCGCACCCCGACTGACCCTGGGCCATCTCCGGTTTCGAGATGGCCCCCTCGGGTTTGGGAACCACGGTGTCCCCGTCTTGCCCCGGTTTGGGGGAGGGGCGCTAGTCGCCCCACCGTCCCGGCCTGCTTCTGCTGGGGTGACAGGCGGCCTCACCTGCCACCCCCAGGCCTGCGCTCATGGAGGACGGAGGTCGTTAAGCGACCTCCGGCGCCTGAGTCGCCTGCGACGCGAGGCGAGCGTGTTGCGGGCTCGGCGGGCCGGGAGGGTTCTGAACCTCTCCCGGGCGCGCTCCGCCATCTCCTTCGCGAGCATCACATGCTCGCAGAAGGAGGTGGCGGCGGCCCACGCGCTCGCGCTCCGCACCATTGCCGCAATCATGCTGCCGAGCGAGAGGACTCCCACCCCGATGGCTGCCACGAGGTCACGCCTCGGCACTTCCCACGCCGGGCAGTCCGCCAGCGTGTGCAGCCCTGAGTCCTCGCTCGCGTCACAGTGATGACACTCAGGCGTTGGCTCCTTCCTGATCCGATGCAGGTGGTCCCCGAAGCACCCCTTCCCGGAGATCACCTGCGTCAGTCGGTACGAGAGGCTTCCGTGTCGCCTCTCTAGCCAATCCTCCATGATGGGCCTTACCGCCGCTATTGCGGCGTGCCCTAACTATCTGCTACCTATTAGGTAATCTGTCAAAGAATCAAAGAATCAATTTCGTTTATTCAGTTTAGGCACATAAAGAGCACATAAAGTTTTACAATTGCGTTTGTCAAAATTATCAAAAAGATGTAAATAAATAATTTGAAAATGATTCTTTCGCTGGTTCGGTAGTTGGATCTACTCAGAAGAGACCAGCAAGAAACTCAGGTAGACCATCGTTATGCTTTCTTTCTTATTTATTTTTTAATATATAGTTTTGTTTTATTTATAATAAATATGTGCGAGAGCAAGAGTTAAGAGTTAATTAGGTTGACCATGCATTTTTATCATTAAGATATTCATCTACTTTATAATCACCTTTTTTCACTTCTATTTTAAATTTATTTAGTGGCAGGTCAACCAAATCCTGAGGGATTTTATTAAATATTTTTATACATTTGCCTACAAACGAATTACCAACTTTATGAAGTCTGATATGATGATATTTTTATTTCTGGTATTAAAATTATGTTCGTCCGATTTTTTTTTGAACAGATCTAGGTTCTTCCGTACATATAAGATGTTGTCGCACACATATTGGGAAGCAACAGTTACTATTACACTAATTGCAAATAACGTATTCCAATAAAACCTAGTTCTAATTACTATAGAAATGGTTATTCTATTTATTTAAAAATACTGCCCATTCCCGATCCTGTATTGATCTCTTTACGAATTCGGACCATTTTATATTTACAGTCAACATTAGCACACCATTGAACTAAATACGGTTGATATTCGCTTGCACAACAATTAAAGGGCGAGTTATCTCACGTCTCTGGAATAGATTTATATTCAATTTAACTTTGCGCTGTTTGGTTTCCACTGGTTACAATAAATAACGCGGTGATAGGGTGGTTCCTTATTGTTAAAAGGTTTTAGTCTTCGGCCACAGTAGCGGCATTGGACCAGAATGGCGAGGTGAAGTCAAATTGACATGTCCTAACTATAAAAAAAAAATGGCTGTAATATCGCTCCTTATTTTCTATGTTCCACTTACTCTACTTATGGCCACTTACTTTCTATGTTCACATACCTATACAGTTTAAGAGATTGATTTAACAGAATGATATATTCCTTTACATATATATACCTGTACATCTTGGGGTAGGTAGAGTTATTTTTAACCGACGAAAAAACTGAGGAGGTTCTCAAGTCGACGCGTATATTTTTTTTATGTATACACATAACTTTTTACAGAGTAGTCCGATTTGATATTTCTTTTTTTATTGGAAAGAGTATACCCCAAAGTTGGTCCCATATAAATTTGAATAAAAAAAAACCTTACCCTAATGGTAGGAATTTAGGGGTGATTTATTGTTCACTCACAGATTTTAGTGCTGAGTTAAGTAGTACAAAAAAAACTCACGATGAAAGAGCTTCAGGCCTGTCAGTCTCTTCTGTGTAGACCTCTTAGTCTCTGCATGACTATGATGACTAAGAGGTTTTTTTTTTAAATTTACAAAAATATATACTCAGATATAGTTTCATTACTTTAAGAAGTTAGTTAATAAGTTACGTAAAAAATAATTATTATTTTTTGCCTTTCAGTTTTTTCGGCGGTAAATTTACCACGTTAAAACGTTTTTATATAATCACACTTTGCTGATTATGATGATGATTTGCGTATATCTGTCAACCAGGTAATTTTACGTGCGCTTTGTCTGATGCAGAGTAGCTAAAATCCAGTGAGTAGCTTGTACGACTCCTACGGGAAGGGATGGGTTGGCTCTTGTACCCTCCCTCACCGGGGAATACAGTAAAGGTTCCTTTTAAAATTCACGTTCCGATAATGTCAAGTTTTATAATCAAAATCCAGAGGACTTATGGATATGTTCCCCAGTGAATTCAAGTCTTCACCGCATCGTTTGCAAACACAAAACGACTGTGTCTTTGCCCTTAGTGAATCGCAAACGAGAGATGATCTATACTTCGAGCTAAGGATTAGGACAACAATTACACTGATAAAGGTGATGAAGCCTTGGTATTAGCCTCCAAGTAGCAATATTTCATTTTTTTTTCTTTCAGGGGAATTGTAGGCATCTGGCGCACTCCACGCGACTAATACCCCTGCTGTGTGACACACACGCCTCGGAGGAGGGCCGGGGGCTACTTAATTACGTCATCGCAACGACCCCCCAGTGTGGGACTGCAGTATGACGTGCCTCTGTACTATACTGGAAGACGTCCAAGCACATTGGTATTACCTACTTTAACTTCAAAGAACAATATTATAATATTGCTGGGAGAACGATCGTTAATGAAGTCCTTTATCTCGATTGCAGCGCTGCCTGATGGAAGACATTCCAGAGGGCTAATCATGGCATCTGCTTTAGCAAATTTAGCCAGCCCATAGTCATTTCAGTTAGCTTATTGTACTAGTTATGCTAATAATCCTAGTTATTCAACATCAACGTTAAGAATGTCCTTCAACCCAGTATTGTACGGAACCCTTCATTTGTAGGGTATTCCCTCGCACTTAAACAGATTCTTAAAATCTAATTAGAATACAATGAACTTGTTTACAGGGATGGATACAATTCACCAATATTAATTTCAAAGCTTCAATCGAAAAACAAGTCAGAGTTGGCCATTGAACTATGTGTGAAATGTGGTCGCACACATCAAAGGGGCCAATTCAAAGCTTTCAATTGAAACAAACATACCTATCAAATTAAAACCGTGTATTATGTTCTTAACCAGTGAACTGAGTATTTCTCGATAGAATTTCTATTTCATTTCAATTTGACGATACGTTTTAAGTTACTACATTCCGTGACGTTATGCTTACATTCTGTGTAGCTTAACAGTATATTATATTACTTGTGTTTTAAAAAAAAAAAAAAAGCGGCGATAGCCCGGTGGCGTACGTCCGTAACGGACTGCTGAGACAAGGTCTCGAGTTCGAACCCCAGTCGCCCCGGACACACACATCTGACTTTTCGTAGTTATGTGTGTATTAATAAGTGTTAATTATCGCTCGCTTAACAATGTGCTCGGTAGATGGTAATAGGCTCGCCCCCTATTACATTGGGACCTTAACATAACTGGCGAATCGTGGGTGTGTAATACACCTCTGCCTACCCCTTCGGGGATACAGGCGTGAAGTTATGTTATGTGTTTTAAAAAATAATAATGTTGGTATTGTAATAAGTGTTTATTTTCTTTATTCATAATTAGCATTGATATCTATATTACTAAATACTTAGTCTAATTTTTTTTTTAATAATATTAGTAACCGAATTTACTAATATTCCCCCTAACCCCACCAGCTAAGCTTAATTGCTTGTATTAGGAGTGGGTTCACCTCGGTAGTGTAATGGACAGGATTCGAAACCGGGACCTCTCGGTCGTAGGGTCGATTCCTTAACCACTAAGCTACCGACGCTTTCAAATGTAAATCAGGGGGCCTACCGCGCAAGTGTCGTCGAAATCACAGCCGTCGAAATGTTGCGCTGGTCATAGTAGCCCAGTGTTAGGTACAATAGGAGGGCAGAACCCATTCGTTGGCAGTCGCCCCCATAAAAGCCTTAGTAGCCCAGTGTTAGGTACCATAGGAGGGCAGAACCCACTCGTTGGCAGTCGCCCCCATAAAAGCCTTAGTAGCCCAGTGTTAGGTACCATAGGAGGGCAGAACCCAGTCGCCCCCATAAAAGCCATAGTAGCCCAGTGTTAGGTGCACTAGGACGGCAGAACCCACTCGTCGGCAGTCGCACCCATAAAAGCCATAGTAGCCCAGTGTTATGTGCAATCGGCATCGTCAGAAAAGAAAATAATATTCAAAACGACAGCTCATGAGGTGCCGTAATGAAATGACACTTCAAAGCGACGCCGTCGATTAGAATTTTTTTAGGCGGCAGCTATTTATCTGTCAAAAACAGCGTTTCATTCATTCTTACGCCGCGCCGGCATCGATTATCAATGGGGCGGTACAAAATGGCCGTCGACCTTGACCAGCGCAACATTTCGACGGCTGTGATATCGACGACACTTGCGCGGTAGGCCCACAGGTCAATTATAAATGGATAGTTTTGATATTAAAATAATTATGCCAATCTAGGTACCGGTAAAAGAAAAAGTTATTTACTTGGATACCTACTTATATGCAGAGGAACTACCTCCGCGATATTTCTCCCTTGGGCTGCTATCGATTTGTCATCCACATAACAGATGATAGATACCTTAGGAGGAAAAAATCTGCGAACGATGTAACCTATATTTCATAGGGGCGATCGTAAAATAGGCCCGAGGGAGCACCACAAGGTAAGTCTTTGCAGCACGGGGCATCCACGTCCTCTACAAGGCTCGTTGTTCCCACAGATAGGCTGCCACGGGCGAGGTAACCTGTAAAACCAGAGCACCTGCAGGTGAATGACTAACATCAAGGTGAATTTTTTTTTATAAGACTTAGGTGGTAGACAAGCATGCGGTCCACTTGATGGGAAGCGGTTACCGCAGCCTATGGACGTGTGCAACACCAGCGGTTTCACACTCGCGCTGCCGACCCAGTAATGCAGGCAGTGAGAATCCTTTCTAACTCTGTTTCCCTAAATTTGTCGAATATCAAGATAGGCCTGTAGATCATGAAGCAAGCGTCGAACAATACCCTTGATTAGCATCCGGTCAGGGCCCACAGCATACATAACGGGTCGTAAGATATCTCTCTACCAATTTACTCACGTCGTCGAGCAGCTAGGCTAGTAGGCTACGAGTTGTACTAGCGTCTCTCTTCTAGACATTAGAGTATCATTCAAACCCGAAGCAAGCGTCGAACAGTTCCAAGTTAAGGTTGTCATCCACCTCGTAAACACCGGATCACGCCCCCGCCCCATCAAGATTTTTGCGGCGCAGGCCAACTCACCTGCAAGCCGGGTGTTGACGGACGAAGCTGGGCTTTCTTTTCGTGGTTGGGAGGTCATACGGAGTATTTTTTAAAAACAAACTAATAAAAAGAGGATCAGGAGAGCGAACCCTGGGCTCCAAAGTGCGAGGGTTAAGCTCTCGGAAGAAGAAGAATCTTCCACGTGGTCGAAAGCCAAACAAAAAGAGTCTAAGGTAGTGGACTCACCTTCAAATATGACTTATTCGAGTCAAACTGCTCTGAATCAGGGCGTAAACCTCAATAGTAGTAGCGTTTATGAGGCGTAAAAATACTTATAAATATCGATAATGTCGAGATTCTTTAATATGTCGCCGTACGTCAATGATTTTCAATAAACGTAACGTTATATCAAATAATGTTAGACGAAATGAGTATTTGAGTACATTTATGTTATAAGAACTTAATGAACTGTTGTGTATGTCTCACGTCTATTACGTTTTATGAAATAAGTTGAACATTATTACAAATCTATATTCCATTTTTTTCATAGTTAGGACACGTCAATTTGACTTCACCTCGCCTGATGGTAAGCTGAAGGTAAAGTCTCAGGAAAGAGGGTCACCATTACATACACGTACCATGTTAACAATGGTGGCACTCAGCTTGACGGCCTCATCAGAAGAGGATTGTCGTCGCAGCACCGCGTGACACCCACCGGTCCCACTAGTGCTGCGACCACACTCCCCCTGCCCGGCTATGCACTTGCTGATCCCTGAACGCAATCAAACCGAAATTGGATTACTATGGAGGGTTTTTCGCAATCGTGCACGGTGGTACCCACTTTATTAAATTAATAAAGACAATTATTACGCATGAATTGAATATACTATTCACAGCGACACAATGGCTAAGAGCAGCTGACTGTATCTTTCTCGCTCGGGTACACTCGGCAGTCCCGAGTTCACCCGATGGAGCCTTTCATCTCAGAACGTGACGGATCAGACTAACTTACTGCCTACGGAAAAATCTGTGTCCTGTGCGCCAAAAGAAGTTTTCACTTAAATATTTATTTACTAATATAATTGAACACGTATCGTAATGGAGGCTGGACGACGACTAAGTTGTCCAATCATCTCCCCACAAGACACCAAATCGTGAGCCAAGTTTATAAATACTTTACTTTTTTGTTTACGCGATTACCATGAATCATGTGTCTCGAGGGTTAATCGGATGGCGGCCCAGCGTGCTCTAATGGAAACATCATCAACATGCAACTACGATTTTAAGAAAAGAATTATTAATAAGTTACGATCATACTTGTCCGAATAAAGATTGTATAAGAACTGCTAGATTAAGTTAGATAGTAAGAATATTTATAAATAGGTACATAGGTATTGCATATTGATATGGTGCATGCAATTTTACTTGTCGGGAAACTTTGTTACTGGCTAAGAATCCAATGTACCTAATTCTTAATTTACCCACGAGATATGTATCATAGCTGTTAAGTTTCAAAATAAATAAATAAATACTCATGACCGAAAGTCTTAGACCAAAAACGGTCTAAGCCAAGAGTACTTACATCAGCAATGTGAACCTGATCTCGTAGAACCTGGCTGCGTCCGAAGCTTGCAATATGGGGCCCGGAATCCGATATCTCTTTCTTTCTAAATATGTGTTCATATCTTGGCCTTTGCAGGAGCAACTGTAGTTTAACCCTCGAACTCTGAAAGGAAAGCCTGACCTTTATCCTTACCCATCATACACCCGTCTCCCCCACATGACATTAATTCACACATAAACATAACTTAACTTCACGCCTGTATCTTAGAGGTGTAAAACACATCCACGATTCTCCAGTTATCTTAAGGTCTATCCTTTTGAGGGCTTCCCGGGGTGCCCGGCAATGGACACTTGGGCAGGACACCGTGCGATTTTAGTCGATGCACGACATAACCGCTGGCAGGGGGGGGGGTATCCGAAGGGATTTCCGAATGAATATCATAACTCCACGCCTGTATCCCCGAAGGGGTAGGCAGAGGTGTATTACACATCTAAGATTCGCCAGTTATTTTAAGGTCTGAATTTAATTGAGGGCGAGCCTATTGCCATCTACCGGGCACATTATTAAGCGAGCGATAATTAACATTTAATAATGCACACATAACTACGAAAAGTCATAGATGTGTACCTGGGGCAACTGGGGATCGAACTTGAGAGCTCGTCTCAGCAGTCCGTTACGAACGCCCTGGGCTATCGCCCACATTAATTCCTCACATATAAAAGACTAAGATAGCACATTGAAAATGTTTCAGCGGGAAATAACAAAACATGCACAGGAACAACACATCGCGCGGCAAACAACAAATGAAACAAAGTTTACACAGGCAAATTTATTTAGTTTACCTGATCCAACTTGAGGAAGCGGTTGTGAGCTCGGTTTGGGGCTTCGCGGAACTCGGTTTTAGACTGATTTCAGTAAGTAGGTATATGGTATAATTGAGCTGAGTGAGACGAAGTCGAGCGAAAGCTCCTCATACCAGACTTCAAGATTTTCTTTGTCACAGGTCTCCTCCTAAACTACTAATCCAATCGGAACCAAATTTGGCATGATTAAAGAGGTCAATCAGAGGAAGGTTTATGGATATATTTTGAAAAAATTAATACTACCACAGAGGAATGATCACCGTTAAAAAAATTCCAGATGGAATTACATAATAACCGCTCGAGACACTGTGACCAAACTTTACACGCTCAGAAAGCATGTCCAGAGTTGTGACTTTCAAAAAAAAAAATTTCAAAATCGGACTTGCCGCGGAGGAATGATCACTGTTCAAAATTTTCAAAATCTGATTCACGATGTCTCACTCAGCTCAACATTGCAAGCAGCGATTCGCCTTGCAGAACTAGTATAATATTACTAGAGTATTTAAACTTCCATATATTGGGGGATAAGCCTATTTTGTGTTGCCGCCCCTGTGTGCGTTACCGCTACGTGCGTTTACATACACATATCAACACTGTCGAGGGATAATTTTACATTTATAGATGTACATAATTAAAACAAATATGAATTCAAGAAAACTGTTTTTTTGCATTTATTTATATATTAAATTTAAATTAAAAAAGAGATTATAAAACGTGGCAATTCTAGAATTGATATTTTTTTATCACATCCATTAACGTAAAACTGTATATCTTTGATTATAACTAAATTCATTTAAAATGTTGTCATTGAATAGTAATATTATAAGTTGAACTGTTTTGTGTGCTACAGTAAGCCAAAATAAACGCATTTTTCTTTCTTTCTTTCTTTCTAAAATATCCCTAGACAGTGTTGATGTGGACCAAAACAAAACCGTTGACAATATCTGGGTTTTAATACAGCTCTGCCTACCCTCGGCATATAAATGCACATAGAAAAATCCTCTATAAAAGTAATTTAGTCTCTAATACATTGCACGATAAACCTTAACAATCAGACTAGGCATTCAACCACATTGTTACATTACATAGCCAGACATTACATTACATTTGCGTCAGTAATGACAGTACAGTTCCCAGGAGCATCAACATTTAACACGTTGATTGATGATACTGATTCAGTCGCTGGTGACCAGTTTAGTTGCGGTACTGTATGTGAGGATTACTTATAAATTTGAAAATGAAATTGCCTCAATTAAATTTTTAAGCATTTTGTATGCTTACTTTTTCTAAAGATTTAGATCGGAAAAGAGAACATCTAGGACGGGACTTGAACCCGCGACCAGTCCCTTACAGGGGGAATGCTCTGACCAACTGAGCCACCTAGACACGTCCCAGATATTCGAAATTCTCCGATACATTAATACGTCTTAAGGCGACGTTGGAGCCATCTACCGTAATTCTTGCGAACTACAGAAACAATGAATAACTTTACAGTCATTTTTTAACATTGTTTTTTGATGACTCCGCCTAATTAATTCAAGTCCCGGAGATAATCTCTTTTTCAGATCTAAATCTTTAGAAAAATGACATTGCTTTTATCAGAAACACGTTTCAAAGTTTTGAATCATTAAAAGTGCAAATTATGAGATAACTATAAACAATTTATTTTAAAATTATATTCATTCAACTTTATTCTCTACTCAAATGCGTTAAAAGTGAAGTTATGTTGCAAATTCAAAACCCTGGTGAAATATAAAACAAGAGCTACGTCATCTGTTCCTCATGGGGATTCTATAAGCCAACTTGGGGTTAAGACATTTTTCCTTCTGACAGTTAACATACATTAACATAACATAACTTCACGCCTGTATCCCCGAAGGGGTAGGCAGAGGTGTATTACACACCCATGATTCGCCAGTTATGTTAAGGTCCCAATGTAATAGGGGGCGAACCTATTGCCATCTACCGGGCACATTATTAAGCGTGCGATAATTAACATTTATTAATGCACACATAACTACGAAAAGTCAGAGTTGTGTGCCCGGGGCGGGATCGAACTCGAGATCTCGTCTCAGCAGTCCGCTACGTACGCCACTAGGCTATCGCCGCTATTTCTAATTTAACATACAGCCCTTGAAAAATGAGACGGACTAGCAAGAGGCTCACCTATTACGTGGGGTCTCAAAATATTGTAGACTTGTGGGCCCTTGTACGTCATTGAGGATATATATGTGAGTATATAAAAAAAGTGGTCTGCAGGTAACTAATATATTCTACGACATTCTACACAGCACTTTCTAGAACCAAGGTAAGCATAGTTTAACTAGCTTGTGTCATGGCTTCTAGAATGCGGATAGAAATACTTATATACTTTTTTTTGTAAATACATACATATTATACATAGAAACACCCAGACCAATGCAAATAGACATATTCATGCATACAAATATTTGCACTGAGGCAGAATCGAACCCGCGCCCCTGTCGTAGCAGTCGAATGCACTACCTCTACGCCACATAGGGCCGTCAATTTACCCGATTTTCTTCTAATTTTCCCGTTTGCTGCCAACTTCGAATAGCGTCCTTGAATCAGCAAGTTTAGCAGCCAGTTATAAAGTTGAAGCGCTTTGTGGATCAGTTAGTGAGTTGGTGTAGTTAGTGAGAACTAAGCAACCCTCCGTATGTATTCCTGTGATTTTCTTGATCTCTAAGCCAAGACCGAAAATGAAAATTTATGCATTCGTTATTGCATAAATTTTGCAGCCGCTCCATCTTGTTCCAGAGCTCCTCAGTGGGATCGAGAAAGGTGACATCAGCATAGTCTAGGAAAGGAAGTAGAAGAGATTACGCGAGACAGATTCTGGTCTTTAATTGAAGGAAATTTTGAAGACGCTTGAGAGAGTGGAACTTACCAAACACTTTCCTGCTTACCTCGTTGATGTGACTTGACCATGACAAACTGCAATCAATGAATACCCCCAAATTTTTGGCAACCGTGGTAAATGGCATGGTCAATATTTTTGTGTAAGTATCTGCCACCAATAATGATTGCCTGAGATTTTGCGGGATTGACAAGCAATCCGAAAGATTTTGCCCAAGCACTAATGCTTGTAAGGTCACTATTGATGGTAGCAATGGCCTCCCTTACTTCATCAGCCCTAAAATGACGATACAGCTGCAAATCGTCTGCGTAGAGGTGATAATTGGAAGATATAACTTGGTCGATAGCATTAATAAAAATTGAGAAAAGAAGAGGAGAGAGGACGCCACCTTGAGGTACACCCTTGAGGTCTTTTCTTGGTCTTTTACTCCTTTAAATTGTACAAATGAATTGAGATTTCATGTTCAGAATTTCTGTGACATCTTGCTATTTGCTTACGACTTCGACGACCTCTGTGGCGTAGCGGTAGTGCATTCGACTGCTAAGCCAAAGGTCGCGGGTTCGATCCCGCTCAGTGCAAATATGTATATATTTGCATTGGTCTGGATGTTTCTATATATAATATATATTTATTTACAAAAAAAAAGTATTTAAGTATGTTTATTCACATTCTAGAACCCATATGAGAAGCTCTTCTTAGTTTGGGTCTAGGTGGCGTTGTGTACTTTGTCCTAAAATATTCATTTAAGTATTGAATTTTCACGAAGCAAATAGCTTAGTCGTGAATATTTTGTACCAGTTAACAACAAATAATGTATTGGTCAACACCATGGAAGCTAATGCATAAAGTTATTGGTAACCGAAATTACTAATATTCCCCCTAACCCCTCCAGCTAAGGTTAATGCTTGTGTTAGGAGTGGGTTTACGTCGGTAGTATATTGGCCAGGATTCAAACCCGGGACCTCTAGATCTAGACTACTTAACCACTAAGCTGCCGACGCTAATTTGCAACATCATGTTTATTAATGAAAATTGTCATCGCAATAAAGAGTGACAAGCATTCTTTGAACACAAAGTATCGCTACGTATAAAGTACGTTGAAACTCATTCATGGGACTCGGTACACATTTTTGTTGTAAAACCCTATTGACATCAGACATTCAAATGAATGCAAACACACTCAAAAAAGTCTGCTGTATGTGAACACGTGCAACAGGGGACCAAACATTACTTAAGATTTGATAAACCACAGATACTCGAAAAAGAAAATCGATTCCTACCTTTTTTTTTTTTTTTCGTGCGGAAATCCCTTCGGATACCCCCCCGCGTGCCAGCGGGGGCGGTTATGTCGGGCTTGAACCGACTAAAACCGCACGCCGTCTCGGGTCTACAGACGCCGGGGTGTAAGGTTGCCCATAGAGCATATCCCTCGCACCCCGACTGACCCTGGGCCATCTCCGGTTTCGAGATGGCCCCCTCGGGTTTGGGAACCACGGTGTCCCCGTCTTGCCCCGGTTTGGGGGAGGGGCGCTAGTCGCCCCACCGTCCCGGCCTGCTTCTGCTGGGGTGACAGGTGGCCTCACCCGCCACCCCCAGGCCTGCGCTCATGGAGGACGGAGGTCGTTAAGCGACCTCCGGCGCCTGAGTTGCCTGCGACGCGCGGCGAGCAAGTTGCGGGCTCGGCGGACCGGGAGAGTTCTAAGTCTCTCCCGGGCGCGCTCCGCCACCTCCTTCGCGAGCATTACATGCTCGCAGAAGGAGGCGGCGGCGGCCCACGCGCTCGCGCTCCGCACCATTGCCGCAATCATGCTGCCGAGCGAGAGGACTCCCACCCCGATGGCTGCCACGAGGTCACGCCTCGGCGCCTCCCACGCCGGGCAGTCCGCCAGCGTGTGCAGCCCTGAGTCCTCGCTCGCGTCGCAGTGATGACACTCAGGCGTTGGCTCCTTCCTGATCCGATGCAGGTGGTCCCCGAAGCACCCCTTCCCTGAGATCACCTGCGTCAGTCGGTAGGAGGCTTCCGTGTCGCCTCTCCAGCCAATCCTCCATGATGGGCCTTACCGCCGCTATTGCGGCGTGCCCTGCGCTTGGTTGCCCAAGTCGTTCCTTCCACTCCACCACGATGGCCTGGCGGAGCTGGGACTGCACGGCCTCGATTTCTCGAGGCTCGGGGTTCCATCCCTGCTCCCGCGCCTCCTTTCGCCACTGGTACAGTTGCGAAAGGGCTCTCGCTTCCAGGTCCCATGGCGGAGTTCCGGCAAGGAGACTCGCCGCCTCGAAGGAGATAGTGCGGTACCCTCGGATGACCCTGATGGCCAGAACCCGCTGCGGAGCGCGCAGCATCCGCACAGTTCTGGTCCTCAGGGCCTCCGCCCATATTGGGCACCCATACAGGGCCATGGACCGCACGATCCCCGCGTAGAGTCTCCTGCAGGAGTCATCGGGCCCACTCATGTTGGGCAACAGCCGAGCCAGAGCAAGAGCTGTGCCCTTCAATTTGGGGGCCAGACTTCGGATGTGCTCTCCGAAGTCCCATCGGCCGTCGAGCACGAGCCCCAAATATTTCATTTGGGGCTTGATGCCGATGCGATTTCCTCCCACGATGAGACTGGATCCCTCAGGTGGCTTGCTCCGAGGCCCATGGAAGAACAGGGCCTCGGTTTTATGCAGGGCCACCTCGAGACCCAGCCGCCGGATCCGCCTAACGACTTGGGCAACCGCGGTCGTGGCCTTTCGGGTCGCTTCGCGGTACGTCGCCCCGCACGCCGTCACAAGCGTGTCGTCCGCGTAGCACGTGACGGCGGCACCGTCTACGAGCTCACCGCGAAGCACCCAGTCGTATCCGATGTTCCACAGGAGCGGCCCCAGGACCGATCCCTGTGGAACACCGCACGACATTTCACGCCGACCGAGACCGGTCACGGTTGGGTAGATGACGGCTCTCTCCGTCAAATACGCCCCGACTATGCGGCGGAGGTAGAGAGGCACTTCGTGATACACGAGCGCCTCCCTAATGCAACTCCAGGGCAAGGTGTTGAACGCGTTGGCGATGTCCAGGGACACCGCCAACATCACCTCACCCCGGGCTACTGCATCCTCCGCCAGAGCCCTCACGCGCATGATGGCATCCACGGTGGAGCGCCTCTGGCGGAAGCCATATTGGCCATCCGCCAGGTCCGGCCCCACTCTTGAGAGGTGCTCGACGAGGCGCTTCGCAATTACTCTTTCAAAGAGCTTGCACACCTCGTCGAGCAACACTATGGGCCGGTAGGCGGACGGCGAGTCCGCCGGGCGCCCCTCCTTTTGGATGAGGACCAGTTTCCCCGTCTTCCACAATTTCGGAAACTGGCCCCGCTCCAAACATGCGCTGAGAAGCCCTCTCAGTCGGGGCTCGAGAGCGTCGTCGACTAGAGCTAGGACCCACGCTCGGCCTGGAATGCCGTCGGGTCCCGGGGCGGTGTGTTTGGCTCTTAGCCTTCTCACCGCCAGCTCTAGTTCTACCCAAGTGACCTCGGGCACGTCGTCGTCTTCCACGTCGGGCGCCATGCGCAACCGAGGCGGAGTCATCCGCGGTGGAACATGTTCCACCGCCCGCGCTGGGAACAGGGAGCCAACAACTCCTCCGAGCAGATCCGGCTGGAGACACAGGGTTAACGGCGGGGCCTTGGGGCGCAGCTTGCCCCTCACCATCCGGTAGGGCCGCCCCCAAGGGTCCCGCTCCAGCGTCTCCAGCAGCTCGCGGAAGGCGTCCCGTTTGGAACGCCTTATCTCCGCTCGGAGGGCTCGTCTGGCCTCCCTGTATCCCTCGTACAACTCCGCCTCTCGGGCCTCCGCATCTGCGGGGCGGCGACGCCTCCTACGGAATCGGGCCCACCGGCGGTGCGTGATCACACAGCCCCGTCTGAGCTGCGCGATCTCCGACGACCACCAGTAGACCTGACCCCTCGGATTATAGGGCGGAGCCCTAGGCATCGCCGCGTCACAGACACGGGTCATGGCCTCCCGAAACCACTCCGCCTCATCGTCTATGCTGACAGGCCTGTCCGGCGCAGGGGCCCAGGCCTGTACGATGGCGGCTTCCAGGAGGAGCTCCCGATCAAGTCGCTTAAGCGCCCAACGTGGCTCGGGTGGAGCCGGTGCAGCCGGCGCGTCGCTCGCAGGGGGGGACACGTCAAACCGAATGTATCGGTGATCCGAACTTGTGTCCTCCCCCAAAACGACGCGCCAGCCCTGAACACGTCGCGCCAACGAAGGGCTCGCGAACGATAGGTCCACGATGGAGCTACCCCTCGAGGTCACGAACGTGTCCACGGCTCCCCGATTTAGGAGGACTAGGCCGAGTCGTGCGGCCCAGTCCACCAGTGCCCTGCCTCTATGCCCCGTCGCGCCCCTTTCGTGTCGGGAACCCCAGGCATACGACCAGGCGTTGAAGTCCCCGAGCACAAGGACCGGACGGGGCTGGCAGGCATTGACGACGACGGCCAGCTGAAGGAGCCACTGCTCATATGCAGCTTGGTCTCGGTTCGGCGTGATATAAGCGGCCACGACCGCTATATCCCCAACCGCCGCCGCCACGCAGCCGGGTCCCCTTGCAACGACGGCAAGAGGGGGGCTGCCGGCGGCAGGGTTGTGCACCAGTGCCGCCGACCCATCCAGCGCGGTTTCCCAGGCAGGCCCGAGGAACCGGTGGGTGTATGGGTCGGCGACAGCAGCGACATTTATGGCCCACTGGGCCATGCTCTGGCAGGATGCTCCGCGAAGCTATTGAAATTAAAAAACATCCTAATTTTAATAGAGAAGATGGTTGGAATGTACCTCCAGCTTGGGACCCAGTCATTCACTTAATTAATTCCAAGAAAAAACAAAATACAACAAGACTTAATGACACTGTGAGCTCATTCTGCGTAAATAGTAACACCAACAATTCAATATAGTTCGGGTACTTTGAGATAACTTTCACTTCAAACTACAAGACAATAACCATCTTTAGTCTCCCCGTGACCATGGCTGCTGAAAACCAACTGAAACGTCGGGATCAACGTAAAATATAAAATAACATCAAATAAACCGCGATAGAATCCGTTAAAAATACTTTTATTTCAATGCAAACACACTGACAAAATTGTCCTACGGGGACTTACAGTACAGAATATATATAGTAATTCCGGTGCTTACAGTAACTCAAGCAGTAACTCCATTAATCTACGCCGTGTCACTATGCGTGCGGTAATATTCACAAAGGTGAGTATTGCCTGTTCGAGTCGTCGCGCGTCGCTCCCTGCTAATCGACGCTTGTGGTTTTTAACACGCTTTCATTAAGTTTTATTTATGTTTGTAAGTTTGTATGTAATGGAATCTTTGTACTCGATTTTGGAGCACTTCCAACCATCCGATTGATTTGAAATTTTGCACACTTATCAAAGACCGATGACAAAAAATAATTCAATAAGCGGCCAAGTGCGAGTCGGACTTGCCCATGAAGGGTTCCGTAGCAGCAAGTAACATAATAATGTTTGTTTTAATTTTTATATTTGAGTTGATTGAATGCAAGGTAAATTGCGGTTTACGATTTATGACGTACTTAAAAAACTACTAACTAGTTCTCGTTCAAACCAATTTTCGGTGGAAGTTTACATGGTAATGTACATCATATATGTTGTATTCATTTTTTGTCTGTGTCTGTTAGGACAGCACTACTCCCCTAGTGAGTCTGTGGTCGATGGTATATTAATAAGTTGGGAGAAAAATAAAAGTTTGTGTTACTGATTTTATGGTGTATTAATTAATTACTGCCACATAATTGGTGATACAACAATCTGGCGACGAGGCCGAAACGAACTCAAACCAAAGATAAAAGTGAATTTTTTACGTGACATTACATTTTCGGAGCGGCAAAACTATAACCTCACTTTTGGTCCATGAGAAACATTTATGGATTCAATTTTGAAAGAAATTGAACAAGGAAAAAAAGCGTGGATTCAAATGAAAACGAAAGAGGAGCTAATAGAAATCGCAAATAAGATATCGGATGAACAATTTTTTACGGAAGAGCATTCCACTAAAGACCTTAGACAATTTTTGCGTGAACACATTGACAATTTGAAAACATCACGAAGTCTAACAATGTCCTCAATTAGTACGTTGGAAGTATTCTCCGGTGGAAATTGGGAAGCATATAAGCAGCAATTTGAATGTTTTTTGTTGTTAAATGAAATTCCAGAGTATAAGAAGGTGCCCCTGTTAATAACGAAACTTAGTGCAAATGTTTTTGACATACTTATTACGCTGTGTACTCCAGTTTCACCAGTGAAAGAGACTTATGCAAACATTTGCAGTAAATTAACTAAACACTATCACCCTGTGAAGAACTATGCACTGAATCAGGCAGAATTTAGAAGCCGATCTCAAAAACAAGATGAAACCTTAGAACAGTACATCATGGAATTGAAGAAATTGTCAAAAGATTGCAATTTTAAATGTTTAGATGACGAAATTAAAGAAAGGTTATTAAATGGCACCTACTATGAGGCAGTAAAATTTGAGATTTTGAAACAAGCTGAAGAACCATTGGAAAAACTAATCAGTATTGGAAAAACTGCAGAGATAGCATATAAACTGGCATTCACTCAAAAGAAAGAACAACAGATGTTCAAAGTTGAAGGAAGACCTTATACTGGGAAAAGCAAAAATACTCAACAAAATGCAACTAACAAACAACAAATGAAATGCTATTGCTGCGGGAAAAATGGACATATTAAGGCTCAGTGTTCATTACGTAAAAAGTTTTGCAGTGTATGTGGCATTAAAGGTCATATTTTTAAAGTTTGTAATAAAGGCAAGGAATTAAAAATGGGAAATGTAAATGTACAGGAAACTACAGATGACAGTGATAACAAGAAAGAAGAAAATCAGTGTGCTACAGAAGCGACAGAAACATTTGATATTTTCTATTTCAGCGAGAGAAGTAAAATTGCAGCAGCAACATTAAAAGTGTTGATTAATGGACAAACAATAGAGTTTGAGATTGACACAGGAGCTGATGTCAGTACTATTACGTTGGCAGACAAGCAGAAATATTTTCCAGGTTTGGAGATTAGAAAAAGAAACATTATTTTTACCAACTTTGATCAATCAACATCAATGCCATTAGGAGTCATTGAACATCTACGTGTAAGTTATGCTAATGTTCAAGTAAGTGACCAAATATTATATGTTGTCAAAGATGGGTTGCCACGAATAATTGGGAAAGATTGGCTCTCTTTGTTACAGTTATGGCCCCCAAAGTTTGAACAAAAAGTTTGTGTAGTATCGAAAGATCAGTTAGTACAAAATATACAAGTGGATTTTAAAGATATTTTTGAGCCTGGTATGGGACATTTCAAAGGAGAGCCAATTCATTTATCAATTGAGCCAGGGGTAAAACCTATATTTATGCCTGTTAGAACTGTTCCATATGCTTTAAAAAGTAAAGTTAAATATGAAATTAATAGGTTGATTGAAAACAAGCGCATTGAACCAATTGAATACTCAGAGTGGGGTAGACCAGTAGTACCAGTACTTAAACCAGATGGAACAGTTCGATTATGTGGTGATTATCGTATTACAATAAATAAGTATTTAAACATTGATCATTACCCATTGCCAACAATAGATAATATTGTGATGAAACTGCAGGGAAACAAATATTTTTGTGAGTTAGACTTAAGGGAAGCGTATTTACAGGCACCACTGGACGAAGAGTCCCAAAAACTTGTTACTATTGTCACAGAAGAAGGCATTTTCAAATATTTATACTTACCTTTTGGTGTTAGTACTGGGCCAGGGTCATTCCAGAGATTAATTTCACAAAAATTAAATGGGTTAGATGTAATGTAACGTTGTGGATTTTTTATAAATCAATTAAAATTATATCAATAAAATTAATCGATATTTTAGTATGTTCTATAACTTATTACTAAATATCTATGGTTGTGCGAGCGAGATTGGACAACACTAGCCCAGTTATCAACTGACGGCTCTTATATCGTTCCTTTCCTTGGTAACCTTCGCCGGGGAAAGTCACTTTGACCCCGTGGCCAACTGCTGTCGGCTCCGGGTAAGTTTTGAGATCAACATTTCCTACTTCTTCTACAGGTGAAGACTTTCCAGCGGTGCAGCTTATTGCCTGCTAAAATGCATGGCTTAACATATTTTATTTTACTGTGTGCTATTTCAGCCTACCTATTTAGTGCCACGAGGCCGATGACCCCTACGGTCAGAGGTCGCGGCACCAGCTTGTGCTGCCTATTTATATTCCTTTTTATTATAGCTTTTAGCTACGCTGCATTGCCGCTGGGAGATTCTCTTCACCTGCTATTTTAGCGGGTCACTTGGACGTAATTACCTAGTGACAAACTGACCCGCACCTTTTCTAATTCCAGGGTCTTCGCACCGGGCTTCGCACCATAATGGAGGTAGCGAGGCACACCAGCGGAGACCCTGGCACGCCGGCATCACCACCAGTCACGTGTCCACTAGCTAAGTGCATACTACCATCTTTGCACAACGGACCGAACAACGCCACGGCAGAATATTTATTAAGAATCCATTCCCTGAGGTTCATTTACTCATATACCTAAAATAAATTTATGTAACGTTACCGATTATAATCTCTTATTATATTGTAATCAATCCTTTTATTTATCTCTGCTCGCCCTAGCCGGTAGTAGTCTCAATTACATCAATTACTTTATTAATTTTTACAGTGCATAACAGTCCCTTAAACTTTAATGCAACTCCATTTAAAAAACCCCATAAAAACATTTAATCGTTACAGTAATTGTCTATATTGATAATATTTATGTATATGGGAAAACTTTGATAGATACATATGACAAGTTAAAACAGGTACTACAAAGACTAAAAGATTGTGGGTTAAAACTTAAGATGAATAAATGTTCATTTTTAGAAGATAAACTACATGCTTTTGGATTTGAAATAGATATAAATGGTGTTAAAATTATAGAAAGTAGAATCGAACCTCTATTATCACTGCCAAGACCAGAAAATGTTAAGATGCTGAAATCATTTCTAGGTAAAGTAAATTATTATAACAGATTCTTACAAAACATGGCTATAATATTAAAACCGCTGTACGATTGTTTAAAAAAGGATACATTTCAATGGAATAAAGAATGTGAAAACTCATTTAACAATATTAAGAAAGCACTTGCAAATACATCCCCATTGTCACATTTTGATCAGGGTGCAATAATTATATTATCATGTGATTCAGCAGATAGTGGGGCAGCAGCTGTATTGTCTGTGAAAAGTAGTGATAATGTAGTAAAGCCAGCATTTGCAAGTAAAAAATTTAATGATACTCAAATGAAATACCCGATATTAGAAAAAGAGGCATATGCTATTGTTTTTGGAGTAAGTAAATTTTATGAATATTTGTTTGGAAAGAAATTTATTTTACAAACAGACAATGAAGCACTAGCAAAAATATTAGGACCGAATATGGTATACCTAAAATGGCAGCTAAACGCTTACAATATTGGTCAATTTTTTTGAGTGCATTTGATTATGAAGTACAACATATAAAATCTAAGAATAATCCAGCAGATTATATGTCACGTGTAGTTAAAGATTCAAAAGATAAGTTAAAATGTTGTGATATAATTGAAAAAACTTTTGAATCAAATACAGTTAATTATATAAATAAATCTAATTTAGGTTCATTAAACTGGCAAAGTGTCCAAAAAGAATTGAAAGAAGATAATATTTTGTGTACTGTTTTACGATATTGTAGAGATGGATGGCCTCTGAAAAATAATGATGTTGTAGAATTGGACCCATATTTCACAAGAAAAAATGAGATTACCACAGAAAAAGATTGTTTGTTATGGGGTTACAGGGTAATTATACCTAAAAATATAAGGGATGCAGTACTGAGTGATTTACATGCTAGTCATCTAGGGATAACTCGAATGAAAGAAATATCTAGATCATATTTTTGGTGGCCTGATATCGGTAAAGATATTGAAAATGTTACAAAGAATTGTATGATATGTTTACAAAACCATAAAAACCCAGAAAAAACTAAATTAACAATGTGGCCACAACCTCCCACAGTGTGGCATCGCTTACATGCGGATTTTTTGGGGCCACTATATTCCAAAATGTTTTTAGTTATAATAGATGCCTCTCAAAATGGCCAGAGGCATTTGTAATGAGTAATATTACAGCACAGAAAACAATAAATGTATTTAAAAGTATTTTCATACGGTATGGTTTCCCTCTGCATTTGGTAACTGATAATGGGCCCACATGGACCAGTGAAGAATTCAAATCTTTTTGTAAAACAGTGGGAATCACCCAAAGTTTCACTCCAACATATTATCCTCCTACAAACGGATTAGCTGAGCGTTTTGTTGAATCATTTAAATCTCATGTAATAAAAATTGTGGAGGGGGGTCATACAGTTGAATATGCATGTAATTTGTTTCTTTTTGATTATAGGAGCACTGTACATAAAACAACTGGCCAAAGTCCAGCAAAATTGATGCTTGGTAGAGAATTAAGATGTCGTTTTTCATTATTAAGACCTAACCCAGTAACTGATAAAATTGATTCTGAACAAGTAAAGTTAACAATTAATAGTAAAAATAATTTTAAATTTTTTTCATTGGGAGAGAAAGTAATGGTAAGGGATCAAAGAAGAAACAGAAAGAAATGGTCTCTAGGAAAAGTTATTGAAGTTTTAGTTCCAGGGGTAACTTATATGGTAGAAGTAGATGGACTACATTGGAAACGACATGTTAACCAACTACTCGAGTGCGGACAAGCATTAGAATAAGTTAATTAGTTATAAGGATTTAATTTTGAGGTAAGACTTTTTTTTATGCGGGGAAGAGTGTTGTATTCATTTTTAGTCTGTGTCTGTTAGGACAGCACTACTCCCCTAGTGAGTCTGTGGTCGAAGGTATATTAATAAGTTGGGAGAAAAATAAAAGTTTGTGTTACTGATTTTATGGTGTATTAATTAATTACTGCCACATAATTGGTGATACAACAATATATTTTTTTTAGTTTTATCATTCACTCATTTTAGAAGTTACAGGGGGGGGGGGGACACATGTTACCACTTTGAAAGTGTCTCTCGCGCAAACTATTCAGTTAAAAAAAAATATATTAGGAACCTCAATATCATTTTTGAAGACCTATCCATAGATATGCCCACACATATGAGTTTGATGAAAAAAAATTTTTTGAGTTTCAGTTCTAAGTATGGGGAACCCCCAAAATTTATTGTATTTTTTCTATTTTTGTGTGAAAATCTTAATGCGGTTCACCGAATACATTTACTTACTTTCACTTTCAACAGCATAGTTCTTATAGTTCCGGAAAAAAGTGGCTGTGACATACGGACGGACAGACAGACAGACATTACGAATCTATAAGGGTTCCGTTTTTTGCCATTTGGCATCGGAACCCTAAATAGCGGAGTACTCGACGATGATTGTTGTAAGCACCCCACGCATGTTAACGATTATTTAGATGATTGACTTTGTCACACACAAATAAGACGAATGGTTTTAGATAGATAGGTGGCGATGTTTGCGTAGCCGTCTCACCTTGCGAAGACAAATGTTAGCACCAAACAGCTTACATTTTATATTTGGTTAACACCAAGCGCTCGCAAATGTCAACCGAGCTGATTTGTCACAGTCCTGTTTCGTTACTTGTAATGCGAATGATGAAGAGCATCTAATACACACGTATATTATAATCATCTTGCCCGGGTCTCTCTTCTCTTCGAAGTCTCCGCTATAGACATATATGCATACTAGGACGGTTACCAGTTTTGCAATCAACCCAAACTTAAGCGTAGCGAGATTTGCCTATCCAACAATAGCTCAACGTGACCGGTCGACTTTTTCCATTGATTTGGTTTTTCGTTGATTATTCCTCGATGGTAAGACCGATCCGGACATTCGACACCTTAAGACACTCAGTAATGTCTACTTGATCACCGTGGCAAATTTGGTCGAGATCGGTCAAACGGTCTCTTTTGAAATGCAACTTTGAAACCAAAGACGCTTCGCTCGCCTTCGGCTCGCTACGCTTAATAATATGAATCCTTATGCAAGGTTTTGCAGGGTGATAAATTGTTGCAGTGACCTAGTTGATATTCACTTCCAATCTTGTAATAAACAAAAGACAATTTACAGCTCCTTGCCAGAACTGCCTTAGTTTCTTTTTCTTACCACTGTAAGGTTTATATATATTTCTTTTGAATATAAAAAAAACAACACTCATGTGTTGTGTTGTAACATTTCCCTGTTATTTAACTTCTTTGTTCGAATAACCTTGTTACTGTGATGGTATATAGTGTAGCTTCTCTTTAACGTTGTTCATTGCATGTTGAGTCTACCTTTTTTTTTTGTCATGCGGAAATCGTCTTTTTTTTTTACCACTCAGGTGGCAGACAAGCTCACGGCCCACCTGATGGGAAGCGGTCACCGTGGCCTATGGACGTGTGCAACACCAGGGGCGTCACACTCGCGTTGCCAACCCTAAAAAAAAGAAATTGCAAAGCAGGAATAGCCTTTAGTCTGTAATGTATGAATAATATCTGTCACGACGACGGTAGGTGCGTAACAGATTTACCCTCTTCCCTACGACAATTGTACCTGTGTAATAAGTACTCAATAAATTCAGTCTTGCTATGTACTGCGCCGAGTTTCATTGTGAGATACCCAATACGATCCCTAAGGAACATATAAAACATTGGCGACGAATAAAACTTACGCGTACTAATCGAGTGGCTCAGCGACGCGTCGGAAAAAAAAAATTTGTTGACAAGATGCCGGTTGGAAAATTGGAGGCGTTTGATATCGAATCCGATAATTGGACATTGTACATTGAACGTGTAGAACAATACTTTGTGGTAAATGATGTGAAAGTGGAAATGCGCGTACCAACCTTGATAACGGTCATGGGTAGTGCTTGCTACGAGCTCTTGGTGACCATGTGTACCCCAAGAAAACCATCGACACTACCGTTTGAAGAACTAGTTCAAATTATGCAAGGTCACCTTCAACCGAAGCCGAATGTTCTAGCTGAAAGGTACAAGTTTAGACAAAGAAAGCAGTTAAAAGGGGAAAGTATTGCGACATATGTGGCGGAATTAAAGAAGATTACGAAATTTTGCGACTTTGAAAAAGAGTTAGACAGCAATTTGCGTGATCAATTTGTGTGTGGCTTGGAGAATGACGTCATTCGGCAGCGGCTGTTCACGTGTGATACCCCTACGTTCGCCAAGGCATTCCAATGGGCGGTGGCTATGGAAGCGGCGGAGGTGGACTCTGCGATGTTGGAGCATCGGGGTCTGGACCGCGGCAATGACGTCACGATAAGCGGCCGGCAAAATCCAGTGGTGGCGACCAACCATGTCGCCACGTTCGAAAAGGGTGGTCTACAGCGCGGGGAACGCGGTCACCCTACCAGAGCGCGGGGCGGAGGCCGGGGCGCACGCAGCCCAGCACACAATGTACGACGGGATTCAAGGTCATCCAATGTCAGATGCGAGGCGTGTGGCGCAGCACATGAAGTAGCTTCGTGCCGATTCAAGAGGTACACGTGTCGAGTATGCAACAAGGAAGGCCATTTAAAGAAGATGTGTCCTAGAATCAGGACGGGCATTAACTGGTCTCAGACTCAGCAGGTACAGTCATCCAGCACAGAGGAGGATTTGGATAGCGATTTAGTGCAGGTAAATTTAAATTCATTACTGAACAGTAATAGCATAGAAAAATACAAACCTTTTATAATTAGTGTGTCAGTGGCCGACAAAAACATTGCTATGGAGGTAGATACAGGCAGTAGAATATCGTGTATTAATCATGAAATTTATGAAAATATGTTTTCACACATACCCTTGTTACGATCGAATTTAGTAATGAATTATTATACAGGTGAAAAAGTGTACCCTCGGGGTAGAATTAAACCGTTGGTCCGATATGCGGGGGCATGTAAGCAATTAGAGTTGTATGTAATTGAGAATGGTAAAAATCCATTGTTAGGCAGGGAATGGCTACAGGAATTGCAGATTAAGCTACAGGATGTTATAGTTAAACAGAATAACGATTGTAACAACATTGTTAGTATGATTAAAATTTGACATAAATGAATTCAATTCCAGATACTCTGATGTGCTATCGGACGGACTCGGCTGTTATACTGGCGGTGAAGTGAGCCTACGGCTGCGGGCCGGTGCGCAACCTGTGTTCATGCGAGCGCGGCCGCTTGCGTACGCGCTGCGCGACCGGGTAGATCAGGCGCTAGACCAGCTGGAGCGCGACGGTGTTATCTCGCCCGTTGAGTCATCCGACTGGGCGACGCCGATCGTGCCAGTGATTAAAAAGGACGGAGGTTTGAGATTATGTGGTGACTATAAATTAACTCTTAACAAATGCTTAGAGGTTGACCGTTTTCCGTTGCCGAGAATAGACGATTTGTTAACTAAGTTACATTCAGGCCAAAAATACACTAAAATTGATCTTTCCCAAGCGTACGCTCAATTTTGTCTTGATGATCAATCGAAATCGTATACTGTAATAAATACATTTCGCGGATTGTATAGGTACAATCGATTAATTCAAGGCCTGTCGTCCAGTCCAGGAATCTTTCAAAGAAAAATCGAACAAATATTTTCAGGTATGCCTAGAGTTGGAGTATTTCTTGATGACGTCATATTGACCGGGCGGGACGATAAGGAACATATCGAAACTTTATACCAGGTTTTTGACAGGTTACAGCGTAACGGTTTGAAAGTTAAGCGAGAGAAATTTACCTTCTTTGCAGATGAAGTGTCGTACTTAGGATTTGTCATTAGTAAGGACGGAGTAAAGACTTGTACGGAGAAGGTGGAAGCGATACAGCAGGTACCGAGACCGTCGAATGTGTCGGAACTTAGGTCGTTCTTGGGAATGGTAATGTACTATGCTAAGTTCGTTAAAAATATCAGTACGACGCTAGCACCTCTGTATGAATTATTAAGAAAGGATAATAAATTCGTTTGGACAGAACGTTGTACGGAGGTATTTGATAAAATTAAGCAGCTATTATCATCTAGTGAAGTACTCGCACATTATGACCCCCAGATGCCCCTAACGTTAACGACTGATGCCAGTGCCACGGGGATAGGAGCCGTCATCTCGCATGTATTCCCAGATGGAACGGAGCGTCCTATAGCTTATGCCTCGAGAGTCCTAAATGCGGCTGAAACTAACTACTCACAAATACAAAGGGAGGCGCTCGCCATAGTATATGGGGTAAAAAAATTTCACCAATATTTGTACGGCCGATTATTTACTCTCAAAACTGATCATAAACCTTTAGTGTCCATTTTTGGGGATAAAGTAGGTATTCCGTCGATGGCGGCTAGTAGGTTACAGAGGTGGGCGGTTATTCTGTCAGGTTATCAATACAATATCCAGTACGTACCGACAGACAAGAATGGAGCTGATGCATTGTCACGGTTACCTGTTGGTCGACGGACAAAAGTCGCACCGGAGATAACCTATGTTAAGTTTGTACAGGATTTCTTGCCGGTTACATGTAAGGACATAAGGGAATTAATAGGTAAAGATGACATATTAATGAAAGTAGTAATGTACTTGAGATCTGGTTGGCCCGCGGCATGTTCACAACCAGAGTTGAAGCCTTATTTTGTTAGGAAACATGAACTTTATACAGAATCGGGTTGTGTGATGTGGGGTTACAGGATGGTGATGCCCTCTGTGTGTAGGGAACGAATACTAAAAGAACTACATGTGGGTCACCAAGGTATTGTTAAAATGAAGTCCCTTGCGCGGAGTTATGTGTGGTGGCCTGGGATTGACGCGGACATTGAAAGAGAATGTAAAGAGTGTGCGACATGTAGGTTAGAAGCCCCGGCGCCACCAAAAGCACCCCCGCAGCCCTGGCCGTATATTTCTGAACCGTGGAGTCGTATACACATAGATTTCCTAATGCCCATTTAATGGTAAAACGTTTTTTGTTATCATTGATTCTACTACCAAGTGGATTGAGGCTTTTGAAATGTCTTGTACTAAAAGCAAAGAAGTATTAAAGGTTTTAAGGGATGTGTTTGCGCGCTTTGGTTTGCCAAAAGAAATTGTCTCTGATAATGGCCCACCGTTTACTTCATCAGAAGTAGGTAGTTTTATGCTCATTAACGGTATTAAACATATTTTGACGCCAGTATATCACCCAGCGTCGAACGGGGCAGCGGAAGGTGCCGTTAAACTATGTAAGAAAGCTATAAAAAAAGCTTTGAGAGACAAATGCGATGTGGATACAGCCTTGAAGTCATATTTGTTTATGTACCGGAATACTGTACATTGTACAACGGGGCAATCGCCGGCGACGATGTTACAACATAGAACGTTACGGTCACGTTTAGATTTGCTGCACACTGCCGGTAGCACTGATAGTGTTAAGAAAAAGGTAGAATGTATGCAGAGTAAACAGGTACAAAGTGCGGGCGGTAGGATGCGAAACTTCGAGGTAGGTGATACCGTGTGGACGCGAGGTTTTGGAGGGGAAGATAGGTGGTTGAGTGGTAAAATACAAGATCAGTTAGGATCTAGGTGTTATTTAGTGGCTAGGGAAAACGGTCCGCCGATTAAAAGACATGTAAATCAACTTTGGAAGAAGTCACCACAGTCGATAATAGCGTGCCCATTACCCGAACCCGATACTCATTCAGAGAATGTAGCCCATTCTCTCACTCCGCCGCCAGTAGAAGCAGCCGGGTCTAGAAGTATGCGCATCAGACGACCTGTTATTAGATACCCTAATTAAAGGTCCTTATTTTATTTTATTTTGTTACTTTTTTTTTTATTGCATTACATTCTCTTATTGTTTTTATGTTTACCTTTGTTTACAATTCCGATTGTTTATTGTTGTAACCTAAGTTAAGTGGTAGGGTGTAATGTATGAATAATATCTGTCACGACGACGGTAGGTGCGTAACAGATTTACCCTCTTCCCTACGACAATTGTACCTGTGTAATAAGTACTCAATAAATTCAGTCTTGCTATGTACTGCGCCGAGTTTCATTGTGAGATACCCAATACGATCCCTAAGGAACATATAAAACATAGTCTTCCGGGAAGACCAAAGGCTACTCCCGCCTCTCCTTTCTTTTTTAGTTTTTGTGCTGTCAGACGGAAGACTCTTCCCTCTGACAGCACAAAAATTTCTATGACAGATAAGTCTACCTATAAGTAACTGTTACATTACGCATGGTACCTAGATATTGCTACATGTACTGGAATGAATGTAAACAGTTGTTGTTGGACCTAAAAAAAATGTATGTATCCATACGGTTATAAAATTGTAAATTAGTTGTGTCTGCACATTGAAGATATTTAGAAAAAAAAAGCTTGGCTTATTATATGAACGATTCTAAACAAATCTTTGTTTTTTTATGGTTATTCTTACCAGTTTTCTCACGATGGACGCAAAAACTACTAACAAAAAGAACGGATTTTGAAGCAGTTTTTTTCTAAAGTTCTTGGTCAGACTTAAAATCTGCCGTATGTTTGATTGCAATTGGTTTAGTAGAACCGGAGATATGACCAATAAACGATAACCGACCTCCGATTGGGCGGAGCCGCGCTCATCAGCTAGCACACCATAAAATCGCTGCTGCGTGCTATGCTGAAGCTTGTGTGCTTCTGCTAACACCATAGACAGCCTTCTTACAATCCCGGGTTATTCAAGCGGAGCGTGGCCACACCGAAGATAATAAAAAAATCCGTTCCCGCAGGGGGAACGCACAGGTAGATTTCGTGAAGCAATTAATATTATTTTATATAGAGAACTACGGACGGAATTTTTTTTTCTCGAAAACGGTAACTTTTAGCGAAAAACTTTTCAGACATTTATTTTAGACTTAAAAATGGCCTATCGATTATAAATGTTTCCGACACCAAGAATGTTCACCGGTTAGAAGTTATGATTTTTTCCCGATAAATTTTGGTTTTTCCCCCTCCACTTTTAGTTAAAGTTTTAATCTTATAGGTTTATAATTAAAAGTTGTTGGTATTCATGTATACTATGGGATAAAATTAGAACGGTTCGAATATCTTTCATGGAACGTGAAATTTTGAGGAAAATCTGATTTCACAAAAAGTGAGGCCCTACCGTCCCCTTAGGCCGGATTCCACCCGTTCACGAACTTAAACTAAGTTTACACCCAAGCAATTTTTGACCGCAGTTTGAAAGCGATCGGGGCAAAAATGTGACCGTAAGAGTGCCACAAATTTTGGGAAGTGGAACCAAACATACAAATATACATACATATATACATCTTACATATATATATATATATATATAAACTTTTTGACCAGTGGTCATTTCGGACTCAGGGGGTCATAACTAAACCCCCTATGAAGATTTTTTTTTTAAATTCGACATTAGTCAAGAAACCAATAGGTAGATCGATTTCATCGAAATCTACCTAAAATTGACGATCGATAGTATCTGGAATGTTGGCCCATATCTTCTGGACTTCTCCCTAAATTCTTACCATTTTAAAGTCAAATATAATTAAAAACCGGCCAAGTGCGAGCCGCACTAGCGCACGAAGGGTTCCGTTCCGTTTCATTATACGGCAAAACGGGAAAAAATGACGTTTGTTTTTTGGGAGCCCTCCTTAAATACTTATTTTATTTTACTTTAATTATTTACTTTTAATGTGGATTTACAACTAAATACCTATTCTGTGAATATTTCAAGCGTCTACCTGTTACCGTTATTAATATCGTATCGAGCAAAAAACGCCAGAAAAGTCACCTTTATTGTATGGGCTCCCATACTCCCATATGGGCTATACCTTAAATCTTTATTTATTCGGTTTTTAGGGTTCCGTACCTCAAAAACGTAACCCTTATAGGATCACTTCGTTGTCCGTCCGTCTGTCAAGACAGTTTTTCTCAGGAACTCGTGGAGGTATCAAACCGAAATTTATACCTAATACTTAGGTCTACTGTTCCTTGGAGCTGTGAAAAAATCAAACTTCTAAGCCAAAGCAATCAAAAGATACAGCCCTTTATGCCGCAAATTTTCGAAACTTGCACGGGAATCAAAACCTATAGGGTACTTCCCGTGAACTTAGAATCTTGAAATTTGGTACGAAGTTACGTCTTATAGTACAGATAAAGGAAAAATTGCGAAAAGTTACTACTTCTTTTCTCATGAACGCGTAGAGGTATTAAATTGAAATTCATATCAAATACACCTACAGGTTGTACGGAACCCTCGGTGTGCGACTCCGACTCGCACTTGGTCGGTTTTTTTATGTTATAGCGGCAACAGAAATACATCATCTGTGAAAATTTCAACTGTCTAGCTATCACGGTTCATGAGATACAGCCTGGTGACAGACGGACAGCGGTCTTTGTAATAGGGTCCCGTTTTACCCTTTGGATACGGTACCCTAAAACACACATGACTCGATCTTTATACACCGTAGGGCAGACCCGGCATGGCAGAGCCGCCATGGCATTATCGCCACCCGTTCTTGTTGTATTGTTTTCCTGTCTGATTTCGCCAGGGTTAATTAGGTTGTGGTGACCAGAGTGAGGAGCCCTCGATGCATCAAAGTATAGCTATTCTACGGTTCATTCTATTCATATTAACGTATGTAACTGAAAGTGTGAAAGTGCCTGTAGCCTATTTAGATAAGTTCAAAAGTAATTCTTTGTGTGAGACAGGGACCTTCTCAATTGATGTTGAGTCTCGCTAGAGAGACAAATCTAAGAACCTTGCTTCATGTTAAGCGTCGGTAGCTTAGTGGTTAAGGAGTCGACCCTACGATCGAGAGGTCGCGGGTTCGAATCCTGGCCATTACACTACCGACGTGAACACACTCCTAACACAAGCAATTAAGCTTAGCTGGAGGGGTTAGGGGGAATATAAGTAATTACGGTTACTAACATTCTTTAAAAAAAAATTATTCAGTATAATATTCATTACTATTACAGAGAAACAGATAAAAGTGCTAAGTGAAACACTTTCGTAGGTGTGTAATACACCTCTGCCAACCCCTTCGGGGATACAAGCGTGAAGTTATGTTATGTTATGTCAGTAAATTAAATTGCCAGCTCACTAACTCTTTGTGTACATTATTTAACTTTTATCTATTACTATTATAAAATTGTAAGTTAGTCGTGTCTGTACATTGGAGATATTTAAAAAAATACTTGGGTTATGATAAATTAACGATTCTGAACACAAAAATATTTATTTTTGTAAATTTTGTCTGTTTGATCGTGATGGACGCAAAAATACTGAACGGATTTTGATGCGGTTTTTTCTATTAAAGAGGTCTTGGTCAGACTTAAAATCTGTCGTATGTTTGATTGCAATTGGATAAGTAAAACCGGAGATATGACCAAAATACGATAACCTTCTTCAAGAAATTAGAAGGTTTTTACAGGGTCGGCAGCGTAAGTGCGATGCCCCTTTTTTTTTTTTTTTATCGTGCGGAAATCCCTTCGGATACCCCCCCGCCGGCCAGCGGGGGCGGTTATGTCGGGCTTGCACCGACTAAAACCGCACGCCGTCTCGGGTCTTCAGACGCCGGGGTGTAAGGTTACCCATAGAGCATATCCCTCGCACCCCGGCTGACCCTGGGCCATCTCACCACTAACAGCATCGCTCATCCTGTCTCCTCTGAAAGCAGAGGAGTACGGAGAGCGATGTGTTCTCGCCACGTTGGGTATTGGCCGACGATCAATGCCAACCCTATGAAGGGGTGAAGGGGAAGCCATTGACCGCCGCCCAGGGTGTACCGGCCGCTCCGATTCCGTTCTCCCCGGACTGCAGCGGGATCGGAATCGGAGCGACACTCGAGGAGGTTACCCAACACACACCCCTGCACGGTGGTACCTACCAGGCCGAATTTTGTGACAAATTTGTGTCATCAAATTTCTACCACCAGTCTTCCATCCTTCTTTAATGTATTTCCTCATTTTCATTTGTCATAGGTATAGATTTATTCTTCAAATTCACCCCTACGAAGCTACTCAATATGCAAATATCTTGATATGCCTTTATGGCGCAACTTAAGTTCATTAGCATTGGAATCTTAGAGCGCAGCTGTTGCGACTTCCGAAGTTGGCGGGTATACAACCATATGTGAGTTATGTTCACTGATACTTCCGAACTAGGCTGTTACACTGGAATGAGTTTCCTAATATCATTTGATATGATAATTTGTTATAAACTTACAAAGCTATTATGACACTGAATTGTATATTTGAATACGTTTTTATACTATATAAGGTGTCACAAAATTAGTTCTCTGAATTTGGTGAGATGACTTGGTATCGACAAAATATGTATTGAAACAAAAAAAAATATCGGGTAAAATAAAAAAATTTATTAAAAATATAAAAATGTAAAAAAATCACCACCAGCGACCAGCGTCACTTGACGCGGCGAGCCCGTGACGCACGTGGTAGGCGTGCAGTCCTTCTCCTCGCAGTATTCTCCAAGCGGATGTGTGGGAAATACCTAAATCGAGACCAGCGTCACGTGTGCTCGTCGCGTCACGTGACGCTGGTCGCTGGTGGTGTTTTTTTTTTTTTTTTCTTATTTTTTATTTTACCCGATATTTTTTTTTTTCAAATACATATTTTGTCGATACCAAGTCATCTAACCAAATTCAGAGACCTAATTTTGTGACACCTTATAGAATGGTAGGTTTAAGTTCATCTCATATAGATACTGTGTATATAGAATACTTTTTCGGTTAAAAGTAAAGGGAAAATATTAAGGTAACTAGATAGGTTTTACACAATGAATTTTTTATGAAATACTTCAATTAATATTTTTATCTACACCCATGCTTTAAATCCTCTATAAAAGATTCTGAAACAGTTAGCTTATTGCCAACATTAATACATCCAATGTCCTAATAACCATAATATCATCCGAACGGGTGTTATAATGTTGTATGAAATTTCATAATAACACTCCTTTCGCTTTTTCAATCTCTTCCGCGCAAAGGGTTACTCATCAGACAGCCAAATTCTTACCACTCGATGCGTGGAATCTGTATGAGTTTCAAAAAAAGAACTGTCATTCACGCGCTTTGCATTGCACTACCACAGCGGCGCGGCGGCGCGCCGTAAAAAAAAATTAAAGCTTATTCGTTGGAATTCGAATTCCCGCTATTTTTCTTCGCTATTTTTTTTGCAAATTGTTTTGTTTACTTACGAAAATGAGCGATTCAAGTTTTGATAACACACCTCCAGACATTTCGAATGCAGCAAAGGACATTTCTAACAAATTACTACCGGAAAAATCTAGAAAACAGTATGAAAAGGCGTACCAAGATTTCATGAATTGGAAAATATCAAATATTCATCATTCTCTGAAGATGTATTATTAGTTTATCATGGGTGTAGATAAAGTCTTGTATGCAACTGTATAATTAGGTATTAAAACACTCATGTGATACTATTATCACACTCAGCTTCGCTTCGTGTGATAAACCCACATTCATGTTTTAATACCCCTCATTATACCACAGTTGCATAAATAACTATTAAGACATTATTGGCTTGTAAAAGAACATATTTTTATATCAATAAAATAATTAATAGTCTACGACATTCTACACAGCGCTTTCTAGAACCAAAGTAAGCGTAGTTTATTTGCACTGAGCGGGAATCGAACCCGCACCCCCTGTCGTAGCAGTCGAATGTACTACCGCTACGCCACAAAGGCCGTCAGATAGGGGGTGTCTGACCTCAATCTCACACGAGATCATAGTCACATAATTAAGGTGATACCTAAGCTAGCTAGCCAATAGCACAGACTAGAGTAGGCTAGAGCAGTTTACATCAGGATAGAGCAGGCTAGAGCAAGCTAGAGCAGGCTAGTTAATTAACGGAATTCTTATTGTTTAGACAGCATGCATACGATTGTCATTTAATTTGCAAAATAGAAGTGAACCTCAACACACAGCTCGCATTATTATTAATTTACCATAAGTGCAGATTGAAACCTTGTGTAGTGTGACCACATTGTTAAGAAGCCACTTCAGCCGACTTTCAAACAAAGGGGACAGCAAGCAAATCAGTATAATACGTATGCGTCTATAATACTCACGCCTCTTTTTCTCTCCAAAGAAGTATAATTTTTTTATACCACTTAGGTTGCAGACAGGCGCCGTCATCTACCCAACCGTGACCGGTCTCGGTCGGCGTGAAATGTCGTGCGGTGTTCCACAGGGATCGGTCCTGGGGCCGCTCCTGTGGAACATCGGATACGACTGGGTGCTTCGCGGTGAGCTCGTAGGCGGTGCCGCCGTCACGTGCTACGCGGACGACACGCTCGTGACGGCGTGCGGGGCGACGTACCGCGAAGCGACCCGAAAGGCCACGACCGCGGTTGCCCAAGTCGTTAGGCGGATCCGGCGGCTGGGTCTCGAGGTGGCCCTGCATAAAACCGAGGCCCTGTTCTTCCATGGGCCTCGGAGCAAGCCACCCGAGGGATCCAGTCTCATCGTGGGAGGAAATCGCATCGGCATCAAGCCCCAAATGAAATATTTGGGGCTCGTGCTCGACGGCCGATGGGACTTCGGAGAGCACATCCGAAGTCTGGCCCCCAAATTGAAGGGCACAGCTCTTGCTCTGGCTCGGCTGTTGCCCAACATGAGGGGGCCCGATGACTCCTGCAGGAGACTCTACGCGGGGATCGTGCGGTCCATGGCCCTGTATGGGTGCCCAATATGGGCGGAGGCCCTGAGGACCAGAACTGTGCGGATGCTGCGCGCTCCGCAGCGGGTTCTGGCCATCAGGGTCATCCGAGGGTACCGCACGATCTCCTTCGAGGCGGCGAGTCTCCTTGCCGGAACTCCGCCATGGGACCTGGAAGCGAGAGCCCTTTCGCAACTGTACCAGTGGCGAAAGGAGGCGCGGGAGCAGGGATGGAACCCCGAGCCTCGAGAAATCGAGGCCGTGCAGTCCCAGCTCCGCCAGGCCATCGTGGTGGAGTGGAAGGAACGACTTGGGCAACCAAGCGCAGGGCACGCCGCAATAGCGGCGGTAAGGCCCATCATGGAGGATTGGCTGGAGAGGCGACACGGAAGCCTCTCCTACCGACTGACGCAAGTGATCTCAGGGAAGGGGTGCTTCGGGGACCACCTGCATCGGATCAGGAAGGAGCCAACGCCTGAGTGTCATCACTGCGACGCGAGCGAGGACTCAGGGCTGCACACGCTGGCGGACTGCCCGGCGTGGGAGGCGCCGAGGCGTGACCTCGTGGCAGCCATCGGGGTGGGAGTCCTCTCGCTCGGCAGCATGATTGCGGCAATGGTGCGGAGCGCGAGCGCGTGGGCCGCCGCCGCCTCCTTCTGCGAGCATGTAATGCTCGCGAAGGAGGTGGCGGAGCGCGCCCGGGAGAGACTTAGAACTCTCCCGGTCCGCCGAGCCCGCAACTTGCTCGCCGCGCGTCGCAGGCAACTCAGGCGCCGGAGGTCGCTTAACGACCTCCGTCCTCCATGAGCGCAGGCCTGGGAGTGGCGGGTGGGGCCGCCTGTCACCCCAGCAGAAGCAGGCCGGGACGGTGGGGCGACTAGCGCCCCTCCCCCAAACCGGGGCAAGACGGGGACACCGTGGTTCCCAAACCCGAGGGGGCCATCTCGAAACCGGAGATGGCCCAGGGTCAGTCGGGGTGCGAGGGATATGCTCTATGGGCAACCTTACACCCCGGCGTCTGTAGACCCGAGACGGCGTGCGGTTTTAGTCGGTTCAAGCCCGACATAACCGCCCCCGCTGGCACGCGGGGGGGTATCCGAAGGGATTTCCGCACGAAAAAAAAAAAAAAAAAAAAAAGGTTGCAGACAGGCACACGGCCCGCCTGATGGGAAGCAGTTACCGTGGCCTATGGACGTGCGCAACGGTTTACTAATGTTAGGCAAAAAACGTTCCCCAAAGTGTCACATGCCAAAGTATGTTTCCCAAATTTTCATTTGACAAATCAACTTTTCGCAATTTTACAGTTAGCAATACTATTTTTGGCAATTTATTGTTTTACAAATAATTACATGGCAAAGTTTCATTTTACCAAGCATTAGGTAGTCAAATAAGGTTTGGCATAACATACTTTTCCCTGGCATGGCTTCTTAATTAGTAAAATATATGCGGCGATAGCCCAGTGGCGTACGTAACGGACTGCTGAGACGAGGTCTCGAGTTCGGTCCCCAGTCGCCCCGGGCGCACACCTCTGACTTTTCGTATTTATGTGTGCATTAATAAATGTTAATTATCGCTCGCTTAATAATGTGCCCGTAGATGGCAATAGGCTCGCCCCCTATTACATTGAGACCTTAACAGAACTGGCGAATCGTGGGTTGTGTAATACACCTCTGCCTACCCCTTCGGGGATACAGGCGTGAAGTTATGTTAAGAACTTTTATAATAATTATATTGCTATTATACAAATCAATTCCGGGGTCCGGGGGGTTCTCTGTTGGGGTCACAGTTCTAACCTAACCTAACCCACTTTTCTGGCAGTTCCGATCTAGCCTACGTAACTTATGTGAAATTAATGTATTTTACTTTATTAATTATTAATGAGACAACTTTTTGAACGAACTTACTTTTGGAATATATTTTTTTACAAAATAAAGCATTTGCTTAATGTATATTTGACTAAATAAAAATTGAGCAAGTAAAATGTTGCCAAATGAATATTTGACGAAGTTAATAAAATGCGAAATATAAATTTGCTAAAGATTCTTTTGGGAAATGAAACTATGCCATAAGTTTTTTGAGAAGTGAAATTTGACGAAACACATTTTGCCAAACGGCAGGATCCCGTGCGCAACACCAGGGGCGTCACGTCAAGCATTTCGTATAATTCTTATGAAACTGAAAAAAAAACAAAATTTCCATCTCCCACACCATCTTCTTAGTGTTCTTGCCGGTTGTACCTGAGGCTTCCATTCTTAGCCCGGGGCTGCTAACTCCTTCTCTTTTTGGTTTGGCTGACGCGGCTTTTCCAGCAGCGACTGGCGTTTGACCTCCCAACCCCGAGAGGAAAGCCTGCGCAATATTTAAGTAGGTATACCGGCTTGCAGGTGAGGTTGGAACCCTAAAAACACCTTTTTATTTTTCGTGCGGAAATCCCCCCTCACACCTCTCCGCTGGCCAGCGGGGGTGGTTATGTCAGATTCGAACCCACTAAAACTGCACGCCGTCTCGAGGCCTCAGACCCCGGAATGTAAGGTATTCCATAAGGCATTTCCCTCGCACCCTGTAGGACCTAGGGCCATCTCCGGTTTGTCACCACGGTATCCCCGTCTTACCCCCGAGAAGAGAGGACGGAGGTCGTTCAGAGACTTCCGACGTCTGAGTCACCTCCTCGCTTCGCGGCCTCTGCGGATCGGGAGAGTCCTGAGTTTTTCCCGAACCCACTCCGCCATCTCCATCTCCATTATTTGCTCGCAGAAGGAGACTGTGGTGGCCCACGATCCTAAAAAACCCTAATATTGTATGTAGATCGCAAAACAGCTTCTATGATCGTTTCAAAATGATGAGTATACATTTTTTGATTTCAAAAACTAAGATATCTTGGCGTAACCATCAAGTATTGTTGTATTATTTTCTTTTTATCGGATAACTAAAGTTTTAAACGAGCACAAAAACTGTGAAGCGTAAATAGTTTCAGCTTATCCAGACCTTGTTACAGTAACAGCGAGCTATAACTTTAACAATTTAAACAACTAAGCTTGGGGTTGCAACACACTGTATACGCGAGGTATTCATTACTGGCAGAGGTTATTTCAAAGCACCATTAGTGCTTTGCGATAGTTTGTACTAATATATACTCCACTTATGCTGAGGTCTGTTATAGTTTCATGGTCATATCTCCAGTTCTACTTAATCAATTGCAATCAAACATATGGCAGATTTTAAGTCTGACCTAGACCTAAGAAAAAAAAACCCTCGACAGTAATTATCTCGGCTTTCGAACAAAGAAATCCGCATCAAAATCGGTTCATACGTTTGGGAGCTACGATGCCACAGACACAAACTCAGACACGTCAAACTTATAACATCCCGTCGTTTTTGCATCGGGGATTAAACAGAGAGAAGGAGAATTTTGTGAGTTTGTTTATATGTTTGATGTAATCTTCGGAACCACAGCACTTATTGGAAAAATTCTTTCACCGTTTGAAAGGTAGGTACTTCAGTCGGGGTGCGAGGGATATGCTCTATGGGCAACCTTACACCCCGGCGTCTGCAGACCCAAGACGGCGTGCGGTTTTAGTCGGTTCGAGCCCGACATAACCGCCCCCGCTGGCCGGCGGGGGGGTATCCGAGGGGATTTCCGCACGGAAAAAAAAAAAAAAAAAAAAAAAAAAGGTACTACCATTAAAAAAAAAAAAAAAAAAGGTACATTACCCCCGATGGACAAAACGCTATATATGATGTGTAAATTACGATGGCGCGAGTAAAGGAAATCATTAAATCCGTAGCGAAGCGACAGCGGGTTGATGCTGAATAATATTTTAAGCAGACCAAATGAAGTAATAACACCTTTTTATTTTTTTTATTTTTTTTTTCGTGTGGAAATAAAAATTGAGCGAGTAAAAAGTTGCCAAATGAATATTTGACGAAGTGATTAAATGCGAAACATAAATTTGCGAAAGATACTCTGAATACCTACTTTGCATATTTACACGTAAGTAAGTACATAATCACAAAATGTTACAAGTAACATATACGTATCTTAACTCATAGTCACCGATATGATATGGAGGAATGAAATAAGGAACGTAAATTTCATTCTTTAACGAACACAAACACTTAGGAATAAATGTGTTAGTGGCTTAACGAGTTTGCAACTCGACAAAAACACGAATCGCTTAAACTCTCCAGTTAATTGGTAACTGTTTACACATAGCTAATTATTATATTATCATTAAAGAACAGTTGCTATCTGCTGCTGTTAATGAGAGGGGAAGTTGACGAGGATCTTATAAATATTTTAATGTCACCAAGGTAAGTAATACCTAATTAATTAACTAATGAAACTGTTAGTCAACCGTTCGTTTTGAAGATGAGGGTAACCTCAACTCATTATCACTAATATCATTACATGAGGAGTAATTGAAAGTAGAAACTTATTCATTTATTTGAGATTCATATGTTACGAAAGGAGTTTTTCATTGGTAACAAAATGGAAATGAAAAGAACTTTTATACTTTGTCAAGTTGTAGTTTTTACTAAGACAACAAGCCACCGACACATTCATCGGAAGAACTTGCGGATAACAACACTAGCTCATATACAAACAATTGCAGAATACTGAAGTGGTTTTTAACTCAAAGGTTTATCTCCATATCTTTGTAATAAATACATGCGTCACCTAATGGTCTGACATATGATTTATTTCTTATTGTTGTTACCAATTCCCTTAGTTAGTAGCAAGAAAGATCATAATCGCAAATATAGCAAGTCTACGGGCTTGTAATGTAATCTGTAGTTACCTTTTAGGGTTCCGTAGCTAAATAGCAAAGAACGGAACCCTTATAGATTCGTCATGTCTGTCTGTCCGTCCGTATGTCAAAGCCACTTTTCCCGAAACTATATGAACTATGCTGTTGCAACTTGGTAAGTAGATGTATTTTGTGAACCGCATTAAGATTTTCACACAAAAAAAGCAAAAAAAAACAAGGAAATTTGGGGGAAAAGTTCCCCATACTTAGAGCTGAAAGTCAAAATTTTTTTTTCATCAAACCCATACTTGGATATATAATACAATGGATAAATCTTCAAAAATGATATTGAGGTTTGTAATATTATTTTTTTCTAAACTGAATAGTTTGCGCGAGAGATACTTCCAAAGTGGTAATATGTGTGTGTGTGTAATCCCCCCTGTAACTTATATGATCATCAAACCCATACGTGCGGGGTATCTATGGATAGGTCTTCAAAAATGATATTGAGGTTTCTAATATAATTTTTTTTACCTGTTTATTTTGCGCGAGAGCCACTTCCAATAAATAAATAAATATTCTACGACATTCTATACAGCGCTTTCTAGACCCAAAGTAAGCATAGTTTAACTAGCTTGTATTATGGGTTCCAGAAGGCGGATAAACATACTTATATACTTTTTTTTTGTAAATACATACATATTATACATAGAAACACCCAGATCAATGCAAATAGACATATTCATGCATACAAATATTTGCACTGAGCGGGAATCGAACCCGCGCCCCCTGTGTAGCAGTCGAATACACTACCGCTACGCCACAGAGGCTGTCATTCAAAGCGGTAAAATGTGTGCTGTCACTTCTAAAATTAGGGAATGATAAAAAAAAATGATGTACATTACTAAGTAAACGAGATCTAGTAAGAGTAGTTTTTTTTGAATACGTCATAAATCGTTCATCATTCAATCAACTCAAATATAAAATTTTACTTGCTGCTACGGAACCCTTCGTGGACGAGTCCGACTCGCACTTGGCTGGTTTTTAAGAGTTTATAAGAAGCCCGAAGTTCGATCCCAGGTTTTACCATGGCACACACCAATGACTTTTCGATGCTTTTCGAAGTTATTTGTGTATTTATCGCAGGTTTATAAGTGCTCGGTTAATGGCAATAGGCTCGCCACCTATTACATTGGGACCTAAACATAAACTGGCAAAATGTGGGTGCTAGCACCTCTGCCTACCCCTTCGGGGATATAGGCGTGAGTTTATGTTATGTTATGTTATATGTTATGTTATAAGAAGGTAAAATATGATCCCGATTGTGTCGTCTAGAGCTTAATGTTGTCTACCTATTAAAAGTTTGTCATTAGACGACACAGACAACTCCGTAATTGCTCCGAAACCAAAACCTTATCTTCATCAATCTTTGTAAAAAAAGAACTTTAGGTAATGGCTTCAGAAACTCTCTAAAAGGTTTAAGTCTCGACCATGATAGGACAAAAACTTTCTTAATCTTTTGATCACCAGAAACCAGTTATTTTTTATATTTTGGTAACACGCGGCAACAGTAGAAAAATCATGTTGTCTAAGTTTTCCAAATGCTGAATTAAATAATATCTTCTTTTTTCATTTTGTGTGTTAATTACATCCTGTGAACGATACTTTTTAGTCGCGCCATTCTATATGTCTAATTTATATTTACTCATTAAAATAATTCTACTCTCAAAATAGTACTTTTTGAAGTATTTAGAACCTACTAATATTATAAGTAAGCTATGTTGTATGGATGTATGGATTGATGTCTGTTACTCTTTTTTTTTTATATTTAGGGCACGTCAATTTGACTTCACCTCGCCTGGTGGTAAGCTTAAGGTAAAGTCTTAGAAAAGAGGGTCACCATTACATACACGTACCATGTTAACAATGGTGGCACTCAGCTTGACGGCCTCATCAGAAGAGGATTGTCGTCGCAGCACCGCGTGACACCCACCGGTCCCACTAGTGCTGCGACCAGAATCCCCCTACCCGGCTATGCACTTGCTGACCCCTGAACGCAATCAAACCGAAATTGGATTACTATGGAGGGTTTTTCGCAATCGTGCACGGTGGTACCCACCCGGCCGAATTTTGTGACAAATTTGTGTCATCAAATTTCTACCACCAGTAAATTTCACTTTCACGCAAAAATACCTGAACGGGTCTGGCTAAAATTTGGCACAAGTATAGATTATGGTCTGTAAAATATATGGATAGCGTTCAAGAATCCCGAGAGGCGGAGCTGTATGAGGCGTACAAGGGGGCCAAGAGAACCCTCCAGGAAGCCATAAAGCAGGCCAAACGGCGGGCCCGCGAAGAGCTGCTGGAGTCTCTGGAGCAGAACCCATGGGGGCGTCCTTACCTTGCGGTCAGGGGCAAAATCCGCCCAAGGGCGCCCCTACTGACCCAGAGCCTCCAGCCGGAGCGGCTGGAGGGGATACTGGGCTCCTTGTTCCCTGCGAGAGCGGAGGAGCATGTCCCTCCGCGTATGGCTCCGCCTCAGGCGCCTGACGCTGATAATAGCGAGAGCGATGTGCCCGAAGTCAGGGAGAGTGAACTGGGGGTAGCAGTGCTCCGGCTTAAAGCCCGGAAATGCACTGCCCCCGGACCCGACGGCATTCCAGGCCGAGCATGGGTCCTGGCCCTGGAGGAACTAGGGCTTCGACTGGTGGCGCTCTTTAGCGCATGCCTCGAAAGGGGCCAGTTTCCAAAGGCTTGGAAGACGGGGAAACTGGTCCTTATCCGGAAGGCGGGGCGGCCGGCGGACCAGCCATCCGGTTACCGGCCGATCGTGTTGCTCGACGAGGTGTGCAAGCTCTTTGAGCGGATTATTGCAGAGCGCCTCGTCGAGCATCTCACGAACGTGGGGCCAGATCTGGCGGACAACCAGTTCGGTTTCCGCCGGGGGCGCTCCACCGTGGAAGCGATCATGCGCGTTAGGCGCCTGGCGGAGGAAGTAGTCTCGCGGGGTGGGGTGGTGGTGGCGGTGTCTCTCGACATCGCCAACGCCTTCAACACCCTACCCTGGAGCTGCGTTAGGGAGGCGCTCGCGTATCACGGAGTGCCTCCTTACCTCCGCCGCATTGTCGAGGCATACCTATCCGAGAGGGCCATAGTTTACCCGAGCTGGCTAGGGCCAGGGTGGCGAGAAGTGTCGTGCGGTGTTCCGCAGGGGTCGGTCCTAGGGCCACTCCTGTGGAACATCGGATACGACTGGGTGCTGCGCGGTACGTTGCTCGAGGGTGTCAGCATAGTGTGCTATGCTGACGACACCCTCGTTATGGCGCGGGGAGCAACGTACCGAAGCGCGGCACTGAAGGCCACGGCAGGGGTTGCTCAAGTCGTGGGTCGAATACGGCGGCTGGGACTTGAGGTGGCTCTCCATAAATCCGAGGCTATGTGTTTTCACGGGCCTCGGAGGGGGCCACCTGCGGGAACCAGCATAACCGTAGGGGGCGTAAGCATCGGCATCGAGCCCACGATGAAGTACCTTGGGCTCGTACTCGATAGCCGATGGGACTTCGGACCTCATCTCCGAAGTCTGGTCCCGAAACTGAGGGGGGCTGCGGCCGCGCTA
The DNA here is from genome assembly GCA_946251805.1 of Cybosia mesomella. Lineage (NCBI taxonomy): Eukaryota > Metazoa > Arthropoda > Insecta > Lepidoptera > Erebidae > Cybosia > Cybosia mesomella. Next base: position 39,519,531 of record OX276390.1, on the reverse strand, counting down.
TCGCGGCTGATGCCCAACGTTAAGGGACCCAACGCCCCCACTAGGAGACTGTACCTGGGGATCGTGCGAAGCATGGCCCTATACGGGGCCCCCGTATGGGCGGAGACTCTGGCGGCCCGCAACGTGGCTGTTCTTAACAGCCCGTTAAAGGCGATGGCCGTCAGAGTCATCAGGGGGTATCGCACGATCTCCGTCGAGGCGGCATGTCTCCTAGCTGGGACCCCTCCATGGGACCTGGAAGCGAGAGCCCTTGCGCTGCTGTACCAGTGGCGCAAGGAGGCGCTGGAGCGGGGCCATAGGCCGGAGCCCCGTGAAATCAGGGCTCAGCGGTCCCTGCTCCGCCAGGAACTCATGGAGACATGGAGGGTGCGACTTGAGCACCCAAGGTGGGGGGAATCCACCATTGCGGCGGTGAGACCGATCATGAAGGAGTGGTTGGAGAGGGACCATGGGGACCTCTCCTACCGGATGTGCCAGATGGTTACCGGACACGGGTGTTTCGGTAAGTATCTGTGGCGCATCCACCGGGAGACAATGACCGGGATCTCGTTGCGGTCCTGGGCGTGGACGTTCTCTCTTTGGAGACCATGGTGAGGGCCGTGGTCTCCGACGGGAGCAAGTGGCACGCCGCCGCCTCTTTCTGCGAGCAGGTAATGCTCGCGAAAGAGACGGCGGAGAGGGAGCGGGAAAGAACCCTGCCCCCCGAGTTTCGCAGTCTGCGGCGAGGACGCCGCAGACTCATCTACGCCCGGGACTACCGACCTCCATGATCGGGGCCTGAGGACGGCAGTTGGCTGACTCGCCGTCCTTACAGAAGCAGGCCGTGGCGGAGGCGTGTCGTGTGTGCCCTACACACGCCTGCCAACTCACCGAAGCGGGATAAAACCCGACCCCACCAGGCGAGGCCGCGTTGGCGGCCAAAGTCCGCCGGCAACCCTGGGGTTATCCTTTCGAGGGCTTACCCGGGGTGCCCGGCAACGGACACTTGGGGAGGACACCGTGCGGTTTTAGTCGAGACACGACATAACCACCCCCGCTGGCCAGCGGGGGGGTATCCGAAGGGATTTCCGCACGTAAAAAAAAAAAAAAAAAAAAAAGCGTTCAAGAATGGAAAGCTCTTTTAGGAAGCTGACCAACTCTAACTCAATTTTCGATGTCTGTGGTTGATCACTGTCCCTGTTCACAAAAACATTGAAATCAGCATCTACTTCACCAGTGGTGCCAATCCTGCTGCTTCCAGGCATTATTTCATGTTTTTTTTTTGTCATTTATCTCTAAGGCATGAATGGAAATATTTTGAATTCCTTGCCTCTCAGCTGTTCTGATGCATTCTGGCAACCAACGCAATTTATAACTAAGGTGGTAGCTTTAATAAAATCGCTAAATTAAGGTCAAATGTATTTATGTTAAAATAAATTTTGAAGCCACAAGTATTTGAAATACTAATTACAAGGTAGCCTAGTGGTATGGGTAAAGGACTGCTGAGACGAGGTCTCGGGTTCGATCCCAGGTATTACCATGGCACACACCAATGACTTTTCGATGCTTTTCGAAGTTATGTGTGTATTTATCGCAGGTTTATAAGTGCCCGGTTAATGGCAATAGGCTCGCCACCTATTACATTGGGACCTAAACATAAACTGGCGAAATGTGGGTGCTAGCACCTCTGCCTACCCCTTCGGGGATATAGGCGTGAGTTTATGAGTGATGATGAGTAATTACAAAATACTTAATTTTAAGCAAGTAATTGAAATACAAATACCTAATACGTATTTCAATTACGTATTTTAATTACAAGTCATTCAAATACTGCCCAATCCTGTGAGCCTACCATGACGTGCTAGAAGCGTTTGTGTAGCTCCTTCCCTCTGCCTTAAAGACATCGTGGTCCGTGTACTGGACACTTAGATATTCCTTTGCACAACAAGTACAATAAACTTCGGGTAACATAACAAAAACTAACTTAAACTTTTACATTAGTTCTGGCGAAATAGTTCAAAAATAAATAATGTTTCTGCTACATTTCTTTAACTTGTGCTCCGCGCAGTCATCCTTAAAGAAAGACACAAAAAGTTTTCATCACAAGTAGTTTTTGATACCATTTCAACCTCCCTCCGCCATTTTATTCGCCTCTTTTGAAGCACTGCAGTGGTTCTCTGTGGTCTGTTCGGTCGATTTCGATCGTTTGACTGATTCTTTATGGTATAGTCACTCTCCTTTATTATTTTCTGTGTAGAAATCCGGCATCTTCACCAAATACACAATTAAGTGTAAACTTTTTGAACCTTTTTCCTCCACGTCTTTTCTTTTTAGTTTGATTAATAGTTATGAACGAGCTTTAAAGATTTTTTTGCAGTATTCGTGTTGTTCTCAAATTTTCAATAAGGACTATAATCGAATGTCAACCAAGAGGTAAACGCTATTATCTAACAGTATTATCATTATCAATAGTATATACTGTTATAACGTTTCTAACAATAACGAACAGTTTACCGATTCATTAAACTATACTTGTAATTTAACAGTGTAAGTAATCAAAAAACAATGTTTAAAAATGATTGTAAAGTCATTCATTGTATCCGTAGTTCGCAAGAATTACGGTAGATGGCTCCAGCATCGCCTTGAGACGTATATAATATATCGGAGAGTTTCGAATATCTGGGACGTGTCTAGGTGGCTCAGTTGGTCAAAGCATTCCCCCTGTAAGGGAATGGTCGCGGGTTCAAGTCCCGTCCTCGATGTTCTGTTTGTCTGATCTAAATCTATAGACTTGTAAGTATTAAAAAAAATGTAATATTGTAATATAGAGTAGGGGTGTAATACACACACGTTTTGTTACTTATATACTCCGTGCGGTCAAAAGAAAAACCTATTAAAATTTTGACGAATCCAGGCCTACCAGATTCTTTGAGACCGTCATGCACTGTAGCCACTTTCATTACAGCAGCTCTACCAAGTTGTATTCTTCTAAGTTTATATACTGCAGCGATTCTTAGTCAGTTCCATTGTTTTCTTATTCTTCCGAACTTAAGAAAAACTTTCTCCAAACAACTTTAGGTCAGAACTGGTGAAAAAAATAATTCTACACTTATAAAATTCAGTTGAATAAACTGCTAGTTTAGTATGGCATCGCGGCAGTTACAACTACGACGACAACTCCGACGGCTACTTTAGGTGTCACGGGTTCAATTTCTACATCCGTGTAAATGTTACCCATTTTTTTTTTTTTTACTTGCGGAAATCCCTTCGGATACCCCCCGCTGGCCAGCGGGGGTGGTTATGTCGTGTCTCGACTAAAACCGCACGGTGTCCTCCCCAAGTGTCCGTTGCCGGGCACCCCGGGTGTTTTTGTTGCCCGAACCTAATCTATACAAATAATAAAATCGTAACGAAGTGAAAACTGTACAGTGTATATTTTCCCAAAAATATAATTGATGTGTGTTTTAGGAGCGCTACCGATGCCGGAAATGTGTTTTTTTTATATTTGTCTGTTTATCGGTTTGTCTGTCTGCTTGTCTGCTTTTTATTATCGATAGCATAGCCATAAGCTGCGCTATTTATCATCACGCTATTATAAGTATGATATGAGCAGTAGAGCAAAATCGGTCTAAACTATTATTGATGACAACTTTATTATTACAAGGTGGATCATTACGTAATTTTGTAGTCCAGCAGAACTCAGACATTGTCAAAATCCAAACTATAACTCATCACGCTATACCTGAAAGGTAATGAGCAGTAAAATGTCTCGCAACTGAACACAGTTACCCACATATAAAAGATAGTTGATTAGAGATTTTTCGGTGATTATTTTTCAATAGTACATTGGACATGAACCATCTCGCTTCAAAACACTCCTCAGTGTCCACACTATCACCGTGGTAAATTTGGTCAAGATCGCGCGAGTGGTTATGGAGGAGTTCAGCCACCAACAAACAGCTATGCCGCGTATAAGAGCTTATATTAAAAATCTCGCTGAACTACACGTTTAATTCATTGTAATATTAACATAACATGTAGCTACATGTTCACTGACTGACTAACAACAATATTGATGATAAAAGCCAACTCTAGTGTGTAAAGAGATAAGTTAGAAAGATTTATGGGTGAGTGAATACTCACTCACCGTATGTTTGTAACTTATTCGCGCGGTAACGGCTCAACGGATTCGAGTGAATTCGGATAGCTTATATCCTGGATTAACACAAACAATATTTTTATCTCGAAAAAATTAACCGTGGCATGCAGCTTCGTAATTTTTTCTATCTTATAATAAGGCCACGATTAATCTCAACACTAGTGTGAAGGTGAGTAGCTTTCGGATTTTTATTTTTAAAGAATATTAGTAACCGAAATTACTAATATTCCCCCGAACCCCTCCAGCTAAGCTTAATTGCTTTTGTTAGGAGTGGGTTCACGTCGGTAGTGTAATGGCCAGGATTCGAACCCGGCACCTTTCGATCGTAGTGTCGACTCCTTAACCACTAAGCTACTGTGGCGTTCGACCTCGTTCGAACACTTCAGTTAATTCCCTGGCCATCATGCGTCAGCGATTAAAAATAAATTTGTTTAAAATATAAAATAGGAGAATAGGGAAAAACAATTGGTTGGCGGACAAGTTGGTGACAGCGGGTGACCGGGGGCTCCGGCCTCGACCCGCCGTATAAAGAGAGTTCCAAGCAAAGTGATCGTAGGCTCAATCTCTGAGCAGAATCCGCGGCCCTCTTCAGTTCGCATATTAAAGTTAAATAAACTCGCGTAAAATCCCCTCAAACTCGTTATAGAAGTTTTATGTGAGTAATAAATGCTATAAAAAATATAATTACTGTGTTATCATTTAATTAACACGAGGAGTTGTGACGCCAGACCCCAGACGTCACACTACCGACGCTTTAAAATAGACGAAATCTTTCAGAAATCATATTATATACCAAGAACTAAACAAATCAATGAAAAGTTACATTATTCGCAACCTGTTTCCATCATGAAATACTCGTTGGTGTCAAATCACTGTATATTGTCAGCCGGTTGGAACATACTGATAAAGTTTACACAACAAACATAACTTCATGCTTGTATCCCCGAAGGGGTAGGCAAAGGTGTTTTACACACCCACGATTCACCAGTTATGTTTAGGTCCCAAATGTAATAAGTTTAAAGGCAATACAACTATAAGGAGATGATTAAGTTGCACTTCCGAGATTTTCCATCCAAAATAGATCGATTAACTGTCTGTGAACGATAGAACTGTCTGTCGATTCTCTAACCTCAAGGGCAGTTTTCTTAGGTGCAATAATCACCATTACTCTTCACCAATCGTTTCACCTCCTGAAACGACGTCACTAGAATATTTTCCTTGACCTGTTCCATAAACGTTCTTCTCCTGCCTCTTCTCTTTGCTTCAATCTTCTCTTCTATGTATGGGGTGGTCAATCATGTTTTCTCTTCAGTTCTCGTTTTTAGGGTTCCGTTGTCAAATGGCAAAAAACGTAACCCTTATAGATTCGTCATGTCTGTCTGTCTGTCCGTATGTCACAGCCACTTTTTTCAAAAACCTAACTTAAGAACTATGCTATTGAAACTTGGTAAGTAGATGTATTCTGTGAACCGCATTAAGATTTTCACACAAAAATAGAAAAAAGACAATAAATTTTGGGGGTTCCCCTTAGAATTGAAACTCAAGAAAAAAATTGTTCGATGAAAATTTTTTTTTTGAGTGTGTGTGATACGTGTGTGGTATCTATGGATAGGTCTGCAAAAATGATATTGAAGTTTCAAAAGTTAAGTTAAACTGAATAGTTTGCGCGAGAGACACTTCCAAAGTGGTAAAATGTGCCCCCGCCCCCCTGTAACTTCTAAAATAAGAGAATGACAAAACTAAAATAATATATGATGTACATTACCATGTAAACTTCCAACGACATTTGGTTTGAACGAGATCTAGTAAGTATTTTTTTTAATACGTCATAAATCGTAAACCGCAATTTACCTTTCATTCAATCAACTGAAATATAAAAATTAAAAAAAACATTATTATGTTACTTGCTGCTACCCTTTATGGGCGAGTCCGACTCGCACTTGGCCGCTTTTTTTTAAATAGACCTTCTATTTTGTGCAGTACTTTTAATCCTGTCTGTCCAGTGTCTGTACTCTAGATAGACTTAACTTTTATCTCCCACATTTATTTTATTTACAATGCTAAGGAACATAAAAGCACTACACAAAAATAAATAAATTATGCAAGTTTCTTTACACCTTCCTTCCTGGTGTCGCGCAGTGCAATCTAATTATGTGAAGCAAGTCGCCGCTTGCGGGCGCAATCTAATGTCCGAGTGCGAAGAGAGCGTCTTGCACTGGATATGGCATACACGTCATAGCTGACTAGCTACTATTCTGACTGTACGTTTTAACATAACATAATTTCACGCCTGTTTCCCCGAAGGGGTAGGCAGAGGTGTATTACACACCCAAGATTCGCCAGTTATGTTAAGGTCCCAATGTAACCGACCTCCATGATCGGGGCCTGAGGAGGGCAGTTAGCCGACTCGCCGTCCTTACAGAAGCAGGCCGTGGCGGAGGCGTGTCGTGTGTGCCCTACACACGCCTGCCAACTCACTGAAGCGGGATAAAACCCGACCCCACCAGGCGAGGCCGCGGTGGCGGCCAAAGTCCGCCGGCAACCCTGGAGTTATGATTTCGAGGGCTTACCCGGGGTAAATTAACATTTATTAATGCACACATAACTACGAAAAGTCAGAGGTGTGTGCCCGGGGTGACTGGGGATCGAACTCGAGACCTCGTCTCAGCACTGTACGTTTTCACTGAAAGAAATAAAAAAAGAGGTATAATTTTTTTAGCAATATTTTGACGTGACTACGCCTTTCTAATTGCTTCCATAGGGAGGCAATTCAAAAAAGCGGCCAAGTGCGAGTCGCACTCGGCCATGAAGGTTTAGCAGCAAGTAACATAATAATGTATATTTTAATAATTATATTTGAGTTGATTGAATGAAAGGTAAATTGCTGTTTAAGGTTTATGACGTATTAAAAAAAACAACTTACCAGATCTCATTCAAACATATTTTAGAAGTTACAGGGGGGGGGGGACACATTTACCACTTTGGAAGTGTCTCTCGCGCAAACTATTCAGTTTAGAAAAAAATTTATACCTATCCATAGATAACCCCCGTATGGGTTTGATGAAAAAAAATATTTTGAGTTGCAGTTCTAAGTATGAGGAACCCCCAAAATTAATTGTTTTTTTTTCTTTTGTGTGAAAATCTTAACGCGGTTCACAGAATACATCTACTTACCAAGTTTCGACACCATAGTTCTTATAGTTTCGGAAAAAGTGGCTGCTTTTAGTAACATTTTGACGTGAATACGCCTTTATAATTGCTTCCATAGGGTGACAATTCAAACAAGTTGTATTCCTGAGACGAGCTCAGCCGAATACAAGGGATTTTCGATTTAGCGTTTTTTTTTTTGCGATTTTTTGCGATTTTTTTTTATCTTGCAATGGTTCACCCCAGCACGAATCTATTACCGAAAACAGCAACTCGATAGCTCTTCTCCTTCATACCCAAAACCGTGACAGAAAATTGGCAACCACGACGTCGACGACGTCGACGACGACAACTCGATAGCAAGAGGGCTTTTCTAAAGAAAATCCCTAAAAAGGAACGTTAGCAAATTCAAATACAGTTTCGTGTTGCATCTCCATCCAAAATTCAGTTAAAGCACTGGATAGCCAAAGGATCGAAGAATTATGACGTAAGGACTGCCGACATTTGTCATTTCGCTGCATATTACCCGTAAAACACACGGCCGCGTCCGTGTTACAGTCACGAATCATTTTTTTATTTACCGAACTTCCATCTTCAACCTTTAAGTTGTAAAGCTGGTCGCCAGGCATTGACTGGCTAAGTTTACCTCACCTGCAAGCCGATACAGCTTTCCTCTGGGGATTGGAAAGCCGAATTATCGCTCCCATAAAAGCTAGCTAATCTAAAGATTCAGAAAGAGTACGCGAACCTCACCTATCGGATGCAACTCGGAACCACGCTAAAATGAAGCACGTGCATTGTCTATTTTTTCTTTTTACGTGGGGAAACCCCCACGGGCTTCACCCCTTCGGTGCCAACGATGGAATGGGCGTGTCGGAATTGTACCAACAAAAACCACACGGTGTCCTCCCCAAGTGTTCATTGCCGGGCACCCCGGGTAAGGCCTCGAAAGGATAACCCCAGGGTTATCGGCGGACTTTGTCTATCTTTCCAAATGTTGGACCAGACATGTAAGAGAGACAAAACAAACACCAATAAAATGCCTTCTCCTAGAAAACGTTCCTGCATCCTGCCAGCACGTGGACCTGCAGTAGGAATAAAAAAGTTGTGTTTTATTATTGCAACGCTGCTTGTGGGTTCAATTTTGAAATTCAATTTAGATTTTAACTTGAAGCTAAATTGTATCAAGTACTCAACCGCTGTGCCTGATGAGCTGTTTTTGTAATAGGATTTATTTGTCTAGTTGTATCGGGGCCTGAGGACGGCAGTTAGCCGACTCGCCGTCCTTACAGAAGCAGACCGTGGCGTAGGCGTGTTGTGTGTGTCCTACACACGCCTGCCAACTCACCGACGCGGGATAAAACCCGACCCCACCAGGCGAGGTTGCGATGGCGGCCCAAGTCCGCCGATAACCCCGGGGTTATCCTCCGTGTGGTTTTAGTTGGTCCCATTCCGACACGCCCATCTCATCATTGGTACCGCTTGGATGAAGTCCGTCGGGGTTTCCACACGTTAAAAAAAAGGTTTTATTTGTCTGAGGGTATTTTTTTTTTTACGTGCGGAAATCCCTTCGGATACCCCCCCGCTGGCCAGCGGGGGCGGTTATGTCGTGTCTCGACTAAAACCGCACGGTGTCCTCCCCAAGTGTCCGTTGCCGGGCACCCCGGGTAAGCCCTCGAAAGGATAACCCCAGGGTTGCCGGCGGACTTTGGCCGCCACCGCGGCCTCGCCTGGTGGAGTCGGGTTTTATCCCGCGTCGGTGAGTTGGCAGGCGTGTGTAGGACACACGACACGCCTTCGCCACGGCCTGCTTCTGTAAGGACGGCGAGTCGGCCCACTGCCGTCCTCAGGCCCCGATCATGGAGGTCGGTAGTCCCGGGCGTAGATGAGTCTGCGGCGACCTCGCCGCAGACTGCGAAACTCGAGGGGCAGGGTTCTCTCCCGCTCCCTCTCCGCCGTCTCTTTCGCGAGCATTACCTGCTTGCAGAAAGAGGCGGCGGCGTGCCACATGCTCCCGTCGGAGACCACGGCCCTCACCATGGTCTCCAACGAGAGGACGTCCACGCCCAGGACCGCAACGAGATCCCGGCGTTGACTCGCCCACGCAGGGCACTCCACCAACGTGTGGAGCGCCGTGTCTTCGCCAGGATCCTCGCAGTGCTGGCACTGCGGCGTTGTCTCCCGGTGGATGCGCCATAGATACTTACCGAAACACCCGTGTCCGGTAAATATCTGGCACATCCGGTAGGAGAGGTCCCCATGATCCCTCTCCAACCACTCCTTCATAATCGGTCTCACCGCCGCAATGGTGGATTCCCCCCACCTTGGATGCTCAAGTCGCACCCTCCATGTCTCCATGAGTTCCTGGCGGAGCAGGGACCGCTGAGCCCTGATTTCTCGGGGCTCCGGCCTATGGCCCCGCTCCAGCGCCTCCTTGCGCCACTGGTACAGCAGCGCAAGGGCTCTTGCTTCCAGGTCCCATGGAGGGGTCCCGGCTAGGAGACATGCCGCCTCGACGGAGATCGTGTGATACCCCCTGATGACTCTGACGGCCATCGCCTTTAACGGACTGTTTAGAACAGCCACGTTGCGGGCCGCCAGAGTCTCCGCCCATACGGGGGCCCCGTACAGGGCCATGCTTCGCACGATCACCAGGTACAGTCTCCTAGTGGGGGCGTTGGGTCCCTTAACATTGGGCATCAGCCGCGATAGCGCGGCCGCAGCCCCCCTCAGTTTCGGGACCAGACTTCGGAGATGTGGTCCGAAGTCCCATCGGCTATCGAGTACGAGCCCAAGGTACTTCATTGAGGGCTCGATGCCGATGCTTACGCCCCCTACGGTTATGCTGGTTCCCGCAGGTGGCCCCCTCCGAGGCCCGTAATCCCGTTGTCTGAGGGTATTTTCAAATTATTTTGATATTTTATCATGCTTTTGTTAGATTGCTATAGGGGTACCATCCTATAGCAATCTAACAAAGCGGTCATCTTCGCCTGTGTCCGCTTGTTACGATAGGGTTTGTCACTGGCTACCCTATCACCTGCTGTGTAGACAAGTTAAACGCGAAAAAAGTGAGAATTTTGATAATCAATTCTCACTTTTGTCGCTGCTAATATTGGAGGTCCATAAAAGATATTCAAAGTATTATTTTCAACAGAATGATAATGCTCTATCCCAAATATAATTGTCATTCTCGATAATTTTATTAGAACACAGCTGCATGCCTCAGCTCGTTTCCCAAAAGCCATTAGTCACCTCTCACAAAAATGAAATTAACGAAGCTTCTAGTATAAGTAAATGATTGATTAAGTTAAAAAAATCAATTTGACGGTGTCGTCATATTTGAATAATTCTATTTGCACATTATGAAACTCATTGTTGAAAAAAACAATATGGATTTAATTCCTTAAGTGTCTGAACCAGAGAGCCTTCGATTTATGAGTCGCGTTTATAAACGTAATTCTTTTCATTTTGTTGAAAGTGTTCCGTCATTGTGGTGCTCCCAAGCTTAGTGAACGAAATTTAATAAATTTTTTGTTGACGCTCGACGGAATGAATGATGTTTATTGAAAAATGAAGCAGGGTTATGATACTGGGGGTTTTCCACGAAATATTTTTATAGAAAAAGGGCTGAGGAAGCTTTGTTTCAAACCGTACAGAAACATAGAGGAATAAAATACTAGGTCTGCAAGGCAAATCGCTGCTTGCAATGTTGAGCTGATTGAGACAATGAGAGAATTAGATTTTGAAAATTTTTAACAGTGATCATTCCTCCGTGGCAAGTCCGATTTTTGAAAATTCTTTTTGAAAGTCACAACTCTGGACATGCTTTCTGAGCGTGTAAAGTTTGGTTATAGTGTCTCGAGCGGTTATTATGTAATTCCATCTGGAATTTTTTTAACGGTGATCATTCCTTTGTGGTAGCATTAATTTTTTCAAAATATATCCATAAACCTTCCTCTGATTGACCTCTTTAATCATGCCAAATTTGGTGGAAGGCTGGTCGATAAAAGGGAGGAATACAGTGGTGGAATAAGTAGGTGTAGTGACAAGAATGGAATGAGATGAGCTCAAACGCTTCAGGCATGTAGGAGGAATGTGCACTGATCAAGTTGTTAACTTTTTCGAAAAAATAAGAAATAAATAAATATATATTCTATAACGATAACCTTAACCTTTTTTTTTTTTTATCGTGCGGAAATCCCTTCGGATACCCCCCCGCCGGCCAACGGGGGCGGTTATGTCGGGCTTGCACCGACATAACCGCCCCGACCAGACCAGAGTCAGACCGCGCCGATTCGGGTCTTTTCCCGAGGTGTAAGGTTGCCCATCGAGCATATCCCTCGCACCCCAATTGACCCTGGGCCATCCTTGGGCCCTTCGGATATCCCGACATAACCTCCCCCGCCGGTCAGGTTATGTCGGGCTTGAACCGACTAAAACCGCACGCCGTCTCGGGTCTTAAGACGCCGGGTACACCCCGGCGTCTGGTGGCCTATAAGGCATTTCCCTCGCAACCCGACTGATCCGGGGCCATCTCCAGTTTTGAGATGACCCCTCGGGTTTAGGAACCACGGTGTCCCCATAGGGTTCCATACCTCAAATGAAAAAAATGGAACCCTTGTATATTTTTTTATAATGGTCCCGTCAATATGGCTTTACCTTTCCTGATGGTAAGCTAAAGGTAAAGTCTCAGGAATGGGAGGTCCCCATTACAGACACGGATAATGTTACAATGGTGGCTCTCAGCTTGACGGCCACATCAGATACTTTTTCACGCCCCGCTTAAAGAAACCGGGATTTCTGGAAGAAGGAAACACGTGTGCTGGTGAAGAAATCCAAATCTTGATGGTGGCGCAACGAAAAGAGGTGCCGAACCGCTTGGTTCTTGGTGAGGGTGATACCTCAGCCTTGCACGTGTTGTCCTGTATAGGAAAGGAGTGGGTGGAACCAATTGGAATAAATTCGTTTATCAAGACGTTTTTCTCAGGAACGCGTGGAAGTATCAAGTTGAAATTCATACTGATTCAGATATAGAATATTCAGGGCTGCAACACCTCAAAGCTGTGAAAAAATCAAAGTTCCAAGTTAATGCTATCAAAAGGTAGAACCGTTTAAGCAAGTGCAAGTGCATCAGAACTAGAGGATACTCTCGTTGCTCTAGAATCATAAAATTTGGTAAGAAGCAAGAGCTGATAGCCCAAGTAAAGGCAAAAGTTCGAAAAGCGGTCTTACAAACTTATTGCAAAGAAGAATTTAAAACTATGAACAAATATAAGTACAGTGTGACGTCAATTAAGATAGGTAAATTGGTTAAGAATAAAGTGAATAATTATTATGGTGAAAGAACAAGAAAATATATAATGCCCAGGTTATACAACAATTACATGTTTTTTAAGAAGCGATAAACAAGTTGAATTCCTGAGACGAGCTCAGCCGAATACAAGGGATTTTCGATTTTGCGGTTTTTTTTTTTTGCGATTTTTTGCGATTTTTTTTTTATCTTGCAATGGTTCACCCCAGCACGAATCTATTACCGAAAACAACAACTCGATAGCTCATCTCTTTCATACCCAAAACCGTGACAGAAAATTGGCAACGACGACGTCGACGACAACTCGATAGCAATAGGGCTTTTCTAAAGAAAATCCCTAAAAAACTAAAAGTAGCGTTAATCTCAAAAGAAAACCTAGGGATTTGTTTATTGCATGATGCAATAATATTAATGTTGCATCATGCAATAAAACTATCTTGTGAATAACAATTAGTATAAAGAATAAATTAGGTGGATGGGTAGCATTTAATTACTGTACTGCATATGAGCCTAGCGCCTACAAACTGCCCTAGCAGTTTGGCGAACTAACATAATGTAAAAAATGTGTTTTTGCTGAATCTTTATATATAAAAATGAATTGCTGTTCGTTAGTCTCGCTAAAACTCTGGAACGGCTGGACCGATTTGGCTAATTTTGGTCTTGAATTATTTGTGGAGGTCCAGGGAAGGTTTAAAAGGTTTGTCATCGATTGAGGCAGTACGAAGTCTGCCGGGTCAGCTAGTAAATAAATAAATGTGAACAACCCAATTTGTCCCCTTGTTGTTGGTTGACCTCTTCATCAGTGTCTATAGCCACGTTAAGTTAAATCCTGTCTTGTACAGAACCCTCAGTACGCGAGTTCAACTCACATTTGACCGGTTTTTATAAAGGTGAACGATCTTAGTTATTACACAACCCAAACTGAAAGCCACTAGGCAGATGTCTAGTTAGTTAAGTTGTCTAGTTATGCGAGAGCACGACCCGCTGCCAGAGTTAAATCCCTACCTTTTAGGGCTCGAAAGCGAGAACGTATAATGAACTACATGTGTTGAAATCAAATTATTGGTTAAACAATAAAAAATCCAGCCGCAGTCGAGTTTTAGTTTTTTTTTTACATTTATATTATTTTATACTTTTTAGTTATCAAACATACCTGTATATACTTTTGTAGTCCTTCTAATTTCCATCATTTTGATACCCAACTCGATAAGTTTGAATGAAAATAAGTATATCATAATTGGTGTAATAGTTCTAGCAAAATTGTGTCATTTTTGAATAATGATTGTAATGACTGGTGATTAAGAAGAATGGCCATTAGCTAATCTCGTAGAATATATGATATTTCTTCTTATAAATTTAGATCGGAAAAGAGACCATCTAGGACGGGATGATCCCGTCCTAGATGTTCTCTTTACCCAATCGAAATCTATAAGAAAAAGTAAGAATACAAAATGCTTAAAAAATTTAATTGAATATATGATATTGACAGGTTCTTACAGGCTTCACCTATAAAATTACGAATGTAGCTATAAATGTAGAGAAAGCATTAATCACAACGATCATAAGTGTTAATTTGTAACTTAAATGAATAAATTACATTTGAATTTCAGTTAAAGCGAATGTTAAACACAACAAACAAAAGACTACAGCGAATGGAAGTTCAGAAACTATTTACGGAAGCAAACATTATATTTTTGTTCAGTTGCGCGGTACATTTTTCTCAGCATTTAGGCGAGAATGAGATTTAGCGTGGTTACGTGTGTCGCCATGCATTTTTGTGGTGAGCTCGTTAGTGCCCGGGGCTTTTGTTCGCTGTTTTATCGGCTTACGTAAATGCTAGTTTGGTTTTAGAGATGTCGAGCCAAAACAGAAGCAGTATTAATATACGGCACTGATGGAATGTTATTTAAATTTTGACAATATTAGTCATTTGATAATTATGTACACTTATATAAACCGCGGTAGCCTAGTGGTATGGGTAATGGACTGCTGAGACTGCTGGCACCGGTGGAGTGAAGCCCATTGGGGTTTACACAAGAAAAAAAGCCCGGCGTCTGTAGACCCGAGACGGCGTGCGGTTTTAGTCGGTTCAAGCCCGACATAACCGCCCCCGCTGGCCGGCGGGGGGGTATCCAAAGGGATTTCCGCACGATAAAAAAAAAAAGGGAACCCCCCAGCCCTCGAAACCGGAGATGGCCCAGGGTCAGCCGGGATGCGAGGGATATACTCTATGGGTAACCTTCCACCCCGGCGTCTGAAGACCAGAGACGGCGTGCGTTTTTAGTCGGTTCAAGCCCGACATAACCACCCCCGCTGGCCGGCGGGGGGGTATCCGAAGGGATTTCCGCACGAAAAAAAAAAAAAAGGTACCCCCTAGCCCCCATCATCATTATATATAGATATATAAACCCCACCTTATATAAACCCAGGTAAATCTTATTCAAAGGTTGACTGAACCAAAGGACAGATTGGCCGAATACGAAGATGTTTCACACAATTCTACTACTGAAATTTCGACGTCAGTTTGTCAGTATTTCAAATGAAGCTCACGTCGTACCTGTTTCGAACACTTGCCCATGAACGGACTGAATCAGTGAAATCACTCGGATGTAGGGCGTCGTCCACATTCATCTATCAGTGCATTCGGTAATTGACGATGCTCATTAATAAAGGCTGTCGGGTGTATATCGTGCAGAGGCGCGCGGCGTGCTGGACACGCCGCTGTCCCTGACATGTGACGCCTGGATGCCGTTTCGGCTTTCCATGTGTACTTTTTGCCAATCTTCGATTTTTGTTGGTCAACTTGGGCTGTTAGCTATTAATAGTCCGTATATATACATAGATATGGAGGATACTAGAGGTGTCACTCGCGCTGCCATCTGCAGGAAGGACGAAAGCGAGATAAGATGAGAAAGTCATGTTATAAGCAAGTACAGAGGATTTTTTTTTATCGAATATATACATACATAATATATGTACACAATAGTGCAGAAGGAGGTGCCGGTGCAGAGCCTGCGATGTGCGGAGGCGACTCAGACGTCGGAGATTGCTCAATAACCTCCGTACTCCATGACAGAGCTTTGGGGGTGACAGGTGGACCCGCATGTCACCCTAGCCGAATCAGGCCGGGGCGGCGGCACATTACCCCCCCCCCCCCCTTTCGTCAGGAAGAGAGAGAGAGAGAGACAGAAAGAGAGATAGCTATATATAATCATGGTTGTATTACCTCGAAGGAGCAGTGAAGAACTGTATAAATACCCATATTTCGTCCTGAATTGGAGAGAGAGTGTCTTTATTACTATTGAAAAAAAAAAACATCTTAGTCACCTTGCACAACACACAGATAATTATATCTTTTTGCTATCAACTGGTCCGTATTGCTACTGAGAAACCTTGATACCCAATAATCGCACTCGCAACAGTGACGCCACCGCACTAGTCTTGCGGTTAATATATACGCAAATAAGTAATCCCACCCTATAATTACCCTTACAATTCGACCCCCTATCGGAACAAGCGTCTCATTTAACACCGCCTGGTAATATAATACACTAATAACTGTTCTACAAGGGCTTTGAGCGTTACAATTAGTTGTAATTATCACACATGCGAACGTGACGGAGGCGCACTGTGAGACGGTGCTTAACTAGGTGGAGCACTTAAGTGCTTCGTTTTGCCTGGCGCATGTTAAAGACTACGTACCTAGTTAAAGTATGTGCTTCGTCATCGCAGCTCTAAGTAACTGAGAAATAAAGCGAGGATTTGAGTTGTCACTCGTCGTCTTCAAACATTAGTGTCCCAGTTGAGTACTGTATTTGCTACAAGTGCTTGCAGAAACGCAATCCATTTTAATTTGACAAGTTAGGATTTCAAGAAGCTTAAAACTAAATACACTGTTGTTCTGTTACTTATTTAAAATACAGTAAGTTTATGGGAAATTTAAATAAAACTATTTTTAACGGATTCCATCGCGATTTATTTGATATTATTTTATTTTTTACATTGAACCTGTCGTTTCGATTGCTTTTCAGCAGCCATGGTCACGGGGAGACTGAAGATGCTTGTTGTCTTGTAATTTAAAGTGTAAGTTATCTCAAAGTACCCGAACTATGCTGAATTGTTCGTATTACTATTTACGCAGAATGAGCTCACAGTGTCATGAAGTCTTGTTGTATTTTGATTTTTCTTGGAAATAATTAAGTGAATGACTGGGTCCCAATCTGGTGGTACATTCCAACCATCTTCTCTATTAAAATTAGGCTATTTTTTAAGTTTATGGGAACTATAGCTATACACACCTTTGAATTGCCTGATGTTCAGGTTACACTGGCCGTGGTCACAGGTTGACTGGCTCAGCGGTGCACGTCCTCTGTCGAGGAGTCCGTGAGGTAGAAGGTTATTTAACTGTACTGTCACACAAAATACAAACATTATCCCTGTTTTGTAAGTAAACCTACAACGTCAGTGAATTTAAGCGTTTGACTTACTCATTAACAAAACATATTACTCCCTAAATGGATATTTGAATGACAACCTTTGAATTTAACGTCTACTTATTTATTTCTATTGTATCCTTAATATTTGAAGCCGCGATAGCCTAGTGGTATGGGTAATGGACTGCTGAGAGGAGGTCTCGGGTTCGATCCCAGGTTTTATCATGGCACACACCAATGACTTTTCGATGCTTTTCGAAGTTATGTGTGTATTTATCGCAGGTTTATAAGTGCCCGGTTAATGGCAATAGGCTCGCCACCTATTACATTGGGACCTAAACATAAACTGGCGAAATGTGGGTGCTAGCACCTCTGCCTACCCCTTCGGGGATATAGGCGTGAGTTTATGTTATGTTATGTTTATGTAATATTTGACATTAAATTTGCATTTTAATTTTGATTTTTTTTTAAACTTTTCTCTTGACATAAATATCTTTTACACGCTAATATTCATTAACATGCTTATTTAAATTTTATTTTGTTGGATTTTGTTTTTTATTTTTTATTCTTATATTTCGTTTAAATAATATGGCAATTTAAATGTATTTTTCGTATGCCTATAGGCGGAGCATAAAAAAGCATATTTTATTTTTAATGTTACACTTTTAAACTACCTATGTTTACAAAATAAACTGATTACTGATTACCTACGTCTCCCCACGTTGCCGTCGCGTCGGTTTGCTTACAGAATAGGGACACACTACTAGCGGAGCGCGAGCGCGTGGGCCCCCACCACCTCCTTCTGCGAGCATGTAATGCTCGCGAAGGAGATGGCGGAGCGCGCCCGGGAGAGGTTTAGAACTCTCCCGGCCCGCCGAACCCGCAACTTGCTCGCCGCGCGTCGCAGGCGACTCAGGCGCCGGATCGCTTAACGACCTCCATCCTCCATGAGCGCAGGCCTGGGGGTGGCAGGTAAGGCCGCCTGTCACCCCAGCAGAAGCAGGCCGGGACGGTGGGGCGACTAGCGCCCCTCCCCCAAACCGGGGCAAGAGGGGGACACCGTGGTTCCCAAACCCGAGGGGGCCATCTCGTAACCGGAGATGGCCCAGGGTCAGTCGGGGTGCGAGGGATATGCTCTATGGGCAACCTTACACCCCGGCGTCTGTAGACCCGAGACGACGTGCGGTTTTAGTCGGTTCAAGCCCGACATAACCGCCCCCGCTGGCCGGCGGGGGGTATCCGAAGGGACTTCCGCACAAAAAAAAAGGGACACTACTGTCTGTGGGTCTGGTTTTTTTCCGATTTAACTTAATATTGTATTTATTCTGTGTTCCCCTGCATACATTTTTATTCGTTTTTTTTTTGTTGATATCTTACAAGGAATAGTACGTAGAGATGTTTCAAACCAAATTCACACCAAATTCATTCAGTCTCACCTAATAAGGGCGTGCAATCAACAAGGTACTATTAAAACTCCTTAATGTGACTGAGAACTTTGCATGAACCAGCAATCGAACTTAGGACTTCATGCATTATAGTCATCACAATCGATGCGGAACCACAGATTAGATGATAAATACTACGTACAGAACCACCGATACCGTAAAAACCTACTGTGACAAACAAATTATATTAATATGATTCATTTAAATGAACATTCTTCATAGTATATGAAATTAATTATAAGGTCAAAACCTGATTATAATTAACATTATATCTTAAGTCTTAACCTTGATGGTAATCAGATTCTATTAATCTCCTGCAGCTGTCTTTTCAACCCCCGACGCAAAATCGATGGTGTGTTATAAGTTTCACGTGTCTGTGTGTGTTTCTGTCTATGGCATCATAGCTCCCTAACGGATGAACCGATTTAGATTTTGTTTTGGTTTTGTTCTTTGAAAGGTGTTCTTAGCTTAAGTGAACACTAAACACATGTGCCAGTGACATATAAATAAGTAAGCGTGAATATAGTGAATGAACAATGAACAGTTATTAGATATCCGTAAATTAAAACGTAATTATGTAATTATTTTTTGTAATACATACATACATAACTTCACGCCTGTATCCCCGAAGGGGTAGACAGAGGTGTATTACACACCCACGATTCGCCAGTTATGTTAAGGTCCCAATGTAACAGGGGCGAGCCTTTTGCCATCTACCGGGCACATTGTTAAGCGAGCGATAATTAACATTTATTAATGCACACATAACTACGAAAAGTCAGAGATGTGTGCCCGGGCGACTGGGGATCGAACTCGAGACCTCGTCTCAGCAGTCCGTTACGTACACCACCGGTATTGTAATATTACCAATTGTAATATTAAGCTAAGATAAATAGCGTACACTGTTATTAGTTGATTCTCTGTGTAATTGAATATGTTTAGATTCGAAATTAATAAAGAAATTCCATTAAGGGAATGGAATTTCTTTATTAATTTTGAATCTAAACATATTCAATATGCATAAGTAGCATTATAAGATTATGATTATGCATAACTCAGATTTTGATATAACTTCGTTTAAGCATGTAAGACGACATTGTAAACTAATAAATAATAAAGATACTTACGCCCCGCGACTGCCTCCCACGGCATCAGGCGCGAACATGCGCCCGCCCGGCTCGTGCCATTTTATTATTATACGCTATCTATTAGCTTCACCTGTATGTTTGTTTGTAACCGACTCCTTTGGGGGCGAGTTTGACCCACTTTAAACGGCCAGATTTCGTTCAAACTTTGTAGATTTATCGAGGACCGATGACAATACATTATCAGTCCAGCAGTGGACTAGAATAGGTTGATGATGATGATGGTGATGATGATGATGACAATATACAAATTTGATAAAATTATTCCATTTTTCAATTTGCAAAATAATTTAAACTGATGAATTCGCGAAATATTTACTGACAGCTCTGTAAATATTTGATAACAGCGCCATCTATCCCGTCAACTTTGTATCACGTAGTAGCGAATAATGTCACATTATAGACTCTGAAATAGGTGGCAACAGCAGCGTGTTAATTTATTTATGAATAAACAAAACTAAAAAGTAGGAAATAAATAATAGTTTCAAAAACCTTAAAAACAGGCTTTTAATAGAAATCCGAACTAAAAAATAGAAAATAAGTTTTAATAAATTTAAATTAAGAATAGTGTTAAAAATTTCAATAAATATGAATTAATAATAGTGTAAATCATTCAAAGAAATTTTGAAAGGCGATTACTCAATAAACCTTAAGAAAACGGTATTAGACACCTGTATACTGCCTTGTCTACTGTATGGCTGCCAAACTTGGATATACACGACTAAAGCAAAACAAAGAATCACAGCAACACAAAGAGCTATGGAGAGAAGTATCCTAAACATAAGAAAAATACAAAAAGTCAGGAGCACAGTAATCAGACAGAAAACAAAGATAACAGATGCCCTCACACAAGCTCTAAAATTGAAATGGCAGTGGGCAGGCCACATATCGAGATACACAGACAACAGGTGGACAATTAATACAACAAGGTGGAAAGGGCCAATCGGCAAAAGAAAGGTAGGGAGACCGAAAAAACGATGGGCTGACGATATCACCAAATTTATAGGGAAGAACTGGCAAACTATCGGCAAGGACAGAGATAAGTGGAAAGGACTGGAGGAGGCCTTCACCCGAGGAGGGATCCATACCCAATAGTAAAGAGAAAAAAAAAAAAAAAAAAAAACTAACTCTAACTAACAATTAGACAATAAGCAAATACCTAACTAAACACTAACAAATAAAACCCACATTTAAAATGTAAATTAAGGATATGGAAATACAGGCTTTTTATTTTATTAATAGTGTAAATTAAAAAAATATTTTATTTTAAAAAAAGCGTGGGGTGCTTTTTAAGTTTTTATCAAAATGATAATCAATCACTCTTCGCATGTCTGTCAATAAAATATTTATATCTATTGACCCGTGCACCCCACGCTTTAAAAAAAATAAAATACATTTTTTTTATTTACACTATTATTAATTTATATTTATTGAAATTTTTAACACTATTCTTAATTTAAATTTATTAAAACTTATTCTCTATTTTTTAGTTCGGTTTTCTATAAAAAGCGTGTTTTTTAGTTTTGTTTTATATAGTAGCTCGCGGGAGGCAGGGTACCATATATACGGGGGTGCTTGGTTGGGGACCTCCAAGGGGTGCTTGGTTGGGGACCTCCACGCGGTGCACCCTGGGCAACGGAGACGGCAGCGCCTCTCTCCTAGGGTGGGAGAGACGCTGCCGCCTACGGCCAACTCCGACCGAGGCGAGGACGGCCCTGTTGAGGGCTGTTCGGAAGCTTTCCACGTGTCCCTCTGACTAGCAGATGGCACAGTGGAGAGCAAGTAAGGTGGCCATCTCGAAACCGGAGATGGCCCAGGGTCAGTCGGGGTGCGAGGGATATGCTCTATGGGTAACCTTACACCCCGGCGTCTTAAGATCCGAGACAGCGTGCGGTTTTAGTCGGTTCAAGCCCGACATAACCGCCCCCGCTGGAGACCCCCGCTCTCCAGCGGGGGCGGTATCCGAAGGGATTTCCGCACGAAAAAAAAAAAAAAAAAAGGGTACCATATATACGTCTGAGGGGTCATTCCGCCAGCCATTCAGCGGCCCGACCTCGCGCGGTACAGACATGAATACCTAACGTTGTGCAACTGTTATTACTTCAGGCAAATGTATATAGTACATGATTAATGTATATTGTTTAAATTGTATGAACAAATGAAAATGCGGGGGTGAGGGAATTTGGATCTCTGGCCAGCACTATCCAAATAGTATAAAAGTAGGGACGAATTATTTGAAAAAACACACTCTCAGTTACGCGGTCAAGAACAAAGAAGCTCAGTAAGAAAAGTATATCAGGGGTAGTGCTGGTCCAGGGGTCTAAGTCCTCGCCGACGTTACTATCTTCCAACCATCATATTCAGACCTGTTTCATTCTTCGAATAATTAACCTAAAGTTACAGTCCACTGAAGAAGTGATAGTCTATTCAAGACGTATTAGGGATAGGCTGTCACGTACAGGTTTTCTATTTCTTTTTTGTTTTGGGTTTAAGTTTTTATTCATGCAGTTTGGCCAACAACAAATGTATTTCTGTTACCCACAATTTATATGTAACTTGGGGCACAGGATACTAACAGAAGATATTTCCTGACGTGGTTTTCCAAATGTGTGTCAAGAAACGATGAACAAACATTTATGTTGAGAATATTTAAACTTTAGATAAAATACAACAAATTGATATTGTCGGAAGTTTACGCGAATGTTACACATTGAAATAAAACTATTTTTAACGGATTCTATCGCGGTTTATTTGATGTTATTTTATATTTTACATTGAACCCGACGTTTTCAGCAGCCATGGTACGGGGAGAAATCAATGTAAAATATAAAATAACATCAAATAAACCGCGATAGAATCCGTTAAAAATAGTTTTATTTCAATGTACAACAAATTGATTAAAATTATCTGCAGAAGTTCTTCTCTCGCGTTGCACGCAGTTCAAACAAAGAAAAATGCTATTTTGTTCAAACTGAAACTAAGGTTTTCCTTATCTCAGACGTCTTGCATAAACAACAACAATTATTATTCTTTTATAAAATATGCAGTCTATGTAATTTCAAGAATATTCTAACGTGACCAGTGTTAGAATATACGTAATATTTGGTTTGTTCATCAACTACTGGTAGCGGCTGTCTGATAACATTGATATAAAACCGGTCAAATGCGCGTCGAACAAGGTTCCGTACCAACCCATTATACCGCCATAATAAAATTGGTATCATTTTTATTGGTGGCTAACTTTTAAGTGTAAAGATATGGGAAAATTTAGATTTTTGCGAAAACTTGTAAGTACCAAAATGTACTGTTTATACTGGAGATTGATGGCACTTGGTGGAACTTGCTACACATATTGAATAAATCACTTGTACTTTTCCACAATTATTTATTTATTTGAACCTTACCGGTTTCACCTTACGGCATTATCAAAGGTCTACAATGTTTTAAACTAAAAAACTAATATATTTTATGTGTGGGTACTTTTAAAAAAGAGTATACCAGCTTCAACTTTTTTCCCCAAAATTTGGGGAAATTTAAATTTTCATAAACGTAATTGTGTTTTGCAAAAATAATTTATACATTATAAAATTAATTGTATTACAGTGAAATGTCAAATATAAAATGTCAAGGAATTATAATTAAATTAAATTAAAGTAATTGTCAAATCAATGATGTCAAATGGATTACATACTTAGATTACAATATTTAAAAATGTCAGTTACAACAATAAATCAAGATTACAACGAATTATTAACAAATAAATAGGTATGTATATGCCATTATTATTGTAATAGAGGTGAACGGCTCAGATCTAACTGTTGGTTAATTATATTGTTTCTGTCCGTGTTTGTCAGTCTGTTTATTTCCAATGCTTCTAGGGCGTTCATTTTCCTGCCTTTGTCACATAGACGCAGAGCTTTAAAACCAACTTTTGGGTCAAAAGTATGGTTTTCCAGAAGCAGGTATTCTGCAAAATTGGACTCAGTTTTTTTGAGTCTCCAGCCTCTAACATGTTCAGCGACTCTAATTTCAAAGGATCGTCCAGTTTGGCCAACGTATTTTCTGTTGCAGGTGGAACATGTCAACTCGTATATACCACTCCTCTGTGGAATTGGGGTTGCATCCTTATTATTACAGATTAGGTTTTTTAAATTGTGAGTGGTATAAAAAGCTGCTTTGCATTCAGATAGATTTCTGGCACATTTGTACGAAGTATGACCAATATACGGTATACGAGCCCATCGTTTTTTGGGTGTTTCCACGGTCATGGATGCATCTCCCTTGTACACCAGACCTGCGACAGTCCTGTATCTTCCGCGTGTAACTAGCTTATCTATTAGTTGGGATGGGTAACCATTATTGGTCGCTATGGCCTTAATCACTGTCAATTCATCCTCAAAATCTGAGTGCGACATCGGGATCGATAGTAGTCGGTGCACCATCGAGTGGAACGCGGCGTGTTTATGACTTATTGGGTGCCTAGAATTTACGTGTATTACATTATCGGCGAAGGTGGGCTTTCGGTAAATTTTAAATATATGTCTGTTGTCAATTATTTTAATAGTGATGTCAAGAAAATTAATTTTGTCCTGTCCTATTTCTATAGTGAATTGTATTTTGGAATTAATTGTATTAATAAATGTCAAAAAATAATTTAGGGTCTCTATATTTCCGGTCCATAAACAAATAATGTCATCCACATACCCATACCAGTAAGCAATAAATGGTTTATACATACTGTTCGTTAGAATTTGCTTTTCGATACAATTCATAAAAACATCTGCACAAAGTGGTGAGAGGGGGCTACCCATAGCGAGGCCATTAATTTGTTTATAAAATTTACCACAGAACTTAAAATAATTTTGGTCTAGGCAGACCGATATGGTGTGCTCCAAGTCTATGGCAACTTGAGGGTCTACTACAGATTCTATTAGGATGTCTTTTATTGCACTCTTACATTCATCTAAAGGAATACTAGGGAATAGATTTTTCACATCAAAGGAGATGAGCATAGCTTCGTCTGGTACATACATTTTTTCGAGCTTTTTCACAAGATCAAGGCTGTTTCTTATAGTATTGGTGGGTACAAAGTTAGTATGGTGTTTGAATAATTTATTAGACTCTGCTGCTAACTTGTATGCTGGTGCACCGGTGTATGACACCACTGGACGAATGGGAACTTCCGGTTTGTGTAGTTTATAGTAAGCATGCAGTTTTGGAGGTTGGGGGTTCATCAGCTTGAATTTATGAATTTAAAGTTGAAGCTGGTATACTCTTTTTTAAAAGTACCCACACATAAAATATATTAGTTTTTTAGTTTAAAACATTGTAGACCTTTGATAATGCCGTAAGGTGAAACCGGTAAGGTTCAAATAAATAAATAATTGTGGAAAAGTACAAGTGATTTATTCAATATGTGAACCAAAATGTACCTTAATTTTCAACATTTTATTTTTTGGAATACGTTTTTTCTTTCTTTTTCCTTTATTATACAGGTTTCCGACCCAAAACCTATACTGTTGTACCTTACACCCCGGCGTCTAAAGACCCGAGACGGCGTGCGGTCTTAGTCGGTTCAAGCCGGACATAACCGCCCCGCTGACCGGGGGGAGGGTAGGGGAGGGGATTTCTGCACGAAAAAAACCCTACTTCCGCTTGAACCAGAATTGTTAATATTGTCGAAAGTATTGTTGAAAGGTCAGCACAAGTAAAGAGAAAATCCCAAAAAATAATGCAAGTTGGAAATTAGGGTAAATTTTGGTAATTACAAGTTTTCGCGAAAATTTAAATTTGTCCATATCTTTTTATCGTGTCCTTAATTCATTTTATGGATTGGATGGATTTCCTTTTATTTAATTTACCATGTTTGTTAGAGAGATTTGATCCCCATGTTGATCATATCGATTAATGCCCTAAAAGTACAGGGTGTTATGTTTTCGGATTTTAGCAGGTTCGATTACTGAGTGTGGAAATCGAGTCTTCGAAAAGCTATGACTGCAGTTTAAATTGTTTATAAAATTAAAATGAAACCTCCTTTCAGTAACATTATCTATCTACATTATTTAAAATATTTTCCCTCCATGTGGCATCACCGTGGGATGCCCTGTATAGATAGACCGAAAGTCTTCGTTTTTTGCCTTGGACCACCACACAACAAAGGTCCAAGCCACATACTGAAACGATCCTGTTAAAGCGGAAAATGCAGCTCGTCGCTCGTTACTACGTTATGTAATGAGGTTTGCGCACTAGTGCACTACGACCTTCATAAAATATTTGCTAAACACACATTGCATAAGAGATTCTCAATTCTTACTTAAAGAGTTGAAATTCATTTGTCAATTTGAGCTCATTGAATATAAGCCTCTTTAAACTAAATGCAGTAGTGGGTAAGAAACTTTATGGATTGTATAATATACTTAGTCTTATGGTGCTATTAGTGTGTATAAAATGTGGGGCGGGCGTTGTTAGACGAGCTTTTTCGTATTTAAAGTGTGTATTAGCTTTATGCGATCGCGTATCTCAACGACGCACTACGGTTTCCGTACACAGCTGGATTAAGGGATAAGCTTACCTTTGCTTTAAGAAAACTGCAGTTACCAATATGTCTCAAAGCAAACTGGACAGTCTACATCTGCCGAAGACCCAATGGCCGCAAACGAGTCTTGAGAGAAGACAGCGAATCGTTAGAGAGGTGGTAAGAAGCCCCCCAGCCACATAAACTGATAACTTGTAAAAGGTAGCTGAGTTAGACAGGATGCGCTGAGGATCTGGTGCTGTGGCACAGGTTCATTAGAAAACTGCAATAGGCTAAAATTTATTGATTGAATTAAGTATAATATACTATACGGTATAATATACTAAATATATGATAACTACTTAACATCACGTCTGACTTGGCCTTTTCTGGTGTATGAATTTGGTAATACCTTACTGGCGAAAATAGATGCAACTGTCATAAAATCGCTATTTAGGGATCAAAACAATTTTCGGATGAAACTTAAGAAACCATCGGAGCTCTATAAACACCTTAGAGCTACCAAAGCCCACATCTTAGGTAAATCCCAAGATGACACAGTCAGGGCACTCCCGAAAGATAATAACGCGTCCGAGCTTGAATCTAGACTCCTATTCCATAAACGATTTATGATAGGGGCCCAGTCGAACAGAGTGGGGTTGGGAGTACGAGAGCCAGAAAGGGACCAGGATATACTTAAGTCCTTTCTACAACAAGACGAAAATGATAAATATCGAGTGCACGCGATGAATTTGGAAATCCAAAATGAATGGTTGACAATGGGAGAGTTCTGCATACCGATGGCCTTTAAGTGGCGCACCTTGATATATGACTGGTCGCTGGCCCTGTTAAAATTCTATCTTAACGCCTTTCAGATGACCCTAGAAGACCAGGGTAATCTGGTAAGGTGGGGGATGGCCACAAAAAAACAATGTTTTACTTGTGGTGAAGCAATAGGGACGGCTAGACACATATTGGTAGGATGTAGGGTGCTTCTCGATAGAGACCAGTACTCACGCCACCACGATAAGGTGCTTATCATCATACGTGAAGCAATGAGTCTGGCAGTAGCTAGAGCCCAAAAAGGATTGACTACTAACAGACGTCATATAAACTTTGTGTCTGAAGGTTCATCCATAACATCCAGGAACAAACCTTATTCAATCTTAGATACTGCCCCAGTTTGGACTCTCCTAATCGACACGTATGAAAAGCACTATAAAATTTCGGAGGATGTTGGGGTTTCGTCATCTAGACCTGACATATTCCTTTATTCTAAGAGGTTAAAACATGGTTCTTGTGCAACTTACTGTACCGTGGGAAACAAATATACCGAAGGACCACACAATAAAGAAAAATAAATACTATGATCTCACAAACGAATTAATCAAAAACGGTTACGTGGTTAATTTGTATGCAGTGGAAGTGGGAGCGAGAGGTATACCAGCAAAATCTCTCTATAACCTACTTAAAGATCTAGGCCTATCGAGAGTTACAATAAGCTCATTACTTGGACGAATGTCTAAAGCGGCACTAGTAGGTTCGTATCAAATTTGTTTAGGCAGGGAGGGTACTTGGGTAGTGAAGGTGAGTGTTGATGTACATCAACAAAAGTGGCCCCTTCTAACCCTACACTTGGGTCGTAAGTCCCAGGCACTGTCCCGAGTTCAAAATTCAGCTACGCGATGGACCCGGCACCCGCACGGAGAATCCATGGATTGCTAAGAATATCGGTCTGTATAAATATAATATACGGGCGATAGCCCGGTGGCGTACGTAACGGACTGCTGAGACGAGGTCTCGAGTTCGATCCCCAGTCGCCCCGGGCACACACTTTTTTTTCTTTTTTTTTTTCGTGCGGAAATCCCTTCGGATACCCCCCCGCCGGCCAGCTGGGGCGGTTATGTCGGGCTTGAACCGAAAACCGCACGCCGCCGCCGTCTCGGGTCTTCAGACGCCGGGTTGTAAGGTTGGCCATAGAGCATATCCCTCGCACCCCGACTGACCCTGGGCCATCTCCGGCTGACTTTTCGTAGTTATGTGTGCATTAATAAATGTTAATTATCGCTCGCTTAACAATGTGCCCGGTAGATGGCAATAGGCTCGCCCCCTATTACATTGGGACCTTAACATAACTGGTAAATCGTGGGTGTGTACTACACCTCTGCCTACCCCTTCGGGGATACAGGCGTGGAGTTATGTTATGTTTATGTTATAATATAATAAGTTAATCACGAGAAGTGCAAGTGAAAATTTAACTCTTTCAAGTCTGTACATCTTTGAAGTTACACTTTTTTTAGATTTAATCCGAACTTATTTAAGTTAGCTTCAGAACACAGTAACAGGTCCCAGCGAGACATGTATCGATTGTGCATACGTAAGGCCAATACAGCTCTAATGCACAAAAGTTTATTCCATATGGCTGCTGTACTTTATAATAAACTAACAAAAGAAATCAAGTTGTTATTATAGCATAATAGATTACCTAAATGACCACTCAATGTAATTATATTATCCATTTATTATCTTAATTGTTACGTATATTGAAATTTATTATATGACATAACACTATTGTATCTAAATTAGTATTAGTTGTCTGTAGTATAAAATTGTATGTTTATGTAAAGTGAGCATCAGAAATAGTAGCTAAGGGGGCGACGTATTCCATATATGACCCACACATTCTCTTAATTTCTCTTAAGAATAAAGTCGTATGTAGATCATTGGTGGTGTGGCTGTAATTGGTTCTAAGTCTAGTTTAATCCTAAAATATTGTGAACATCCTTGGTGATTTTGTGGAACAAAGTTAACGTGTTAACAAAGTGTAGTACAACAATACCCCATAGTTATTTTCGAAATACGGTCTGATCATCATTCTGATTTCATGCCATTTAGACCCCTCTAATCTGTCTTTCGTTCTTCTATTAGCCTATTAGCCCGGTTGCGTATTAAGACTTAAAAATATTTTGTCGCAACTACACTGTTAAAACAATTCTTAGTTCGCAACTAGTTGCGTAATAAGAGAAAACATTCTTCCATCGCAAATGGTTGCGAATCACAGTTGCGATGGCGGCCGAAGGGAAAATTTTGCATGCCTATTCCAAGGTCGAACCACTGGGACCATTTTAATATTGTATATTTTGACAATACCGTTGTAACAGTACTTTCTGCAAAATAAATGATTTGATTTGATCGCATTTTTGTGATGTACACACGGCCAAGAAAATAAGTATACACCCTTACATACACCTCCACATGTAAAGGTGTATACTTATTTCCTTGGCAGTGTGTAAGTACAGGCTACATAAAGATAGGGAAAATATGTAGGTAGTTAGTAAAAAACAAGTCGTTATTGAACGGTACAATAGGTGAACTATTACTAGCTATTGATTGTATTACTAGCTCTGTGGCGTAGCGGTAGTGCATTCAACTGCTATGACAAGGGGCGCGGGTTCGATTCCCGCTCAGTGCAAATATTTGTATGCATTAATATGTCTATTTGCATTGGTCTGGGTGTTTTTCTATGTATAATATGTATGTTTATATATCTTTATATATGTATTTATATCCGCATTCTGGAACACAAGCTAGTTAAACTATACTTACTTTGGGTCTAGAAACCGGTGTGTAGAATGTCGTAGAATATTTATTTATTATTAGTGACGTCGTACGGACGCAGACGGAGCTTCATCATGTCTGGCTCCATAAAACCAAAGTTAAGTTGCTTCATTAAATGATCGAACGTGCGACATGTCGACTCAGTGCGTATACTATCGTGACGTTCATTTTCTCCATCAAAGTTAACAAACACATAACATAACTTCGCGCTTGTATCCCCGAAGGGGTAGGCAGAGGTGCACACCCACGATTCGCCAGTTTTGTTAAGGTCCCAGTGCGAATTAAATATAAAAATTAAAATGGTATGCTTATCATCTCAACGTTATTGCCGGTTCTGCTAACTTCTTCTCCTTTTATGGGTTTATACGGCTTTTATGGGAGCGACTGCCTATTAGTGTTACCAAAATGCAACTATATTCACTTTACTAAGAATAAATTTATCATTAAATATAATTACAAGCTCTGTGGACCTGTCTTGAGTAACATATCCACCGTTAAAGACCTAGGTGTACTTTTTGATGATAAATTGTCCCTAAATCGACATGTACATGGTATAGTAAAAAGTGCATTCAAGATGTATGGGTTCGTTTTGAGGTCCTCTACTGAATTTAGGCGTCCTGCAACTTTCCTTTCCCTGTACAAAACGCTTATCCGCTCGCAGGTAGAATATGCTGTCCCCATTTGGAATCCATTCTACCAGAAATATGTAGTCGAGATCGAGAGTGTCCAACGTAAATTTCTGCGTGCCATGTATTGCCGGTGCCATAGGTCTAGATGTTACTTGTCATACTCACAACTACTGATCGAGTATAAGATTATCAGTTTAGAGCACCGCCGCCAATATCTGGAGGCCAACATACTTTACGATATTGTTCATAATCGCTTCGATGTATTAGACCTCACAAGTAAATTATGCTACGCAGTGCCTCGAACTGTTAGCGTGCGCAGAGTTCGTGCAGGAACATTGTTCGCGGTGAACACATGTCGTACTAATTCTGGCCTACGTTGCCCCATCCATCGAATGTTGGAGACTTACAACAATAATTTTATAAATGTTGACATATTTGCATGTTCGAAGTATGAATTAAGAATGATAATTAACTTAATTATTAATACATACCTATATTAATGCTTTCATAGTTAGCTGCACGGATTTTGATTTTAATGTAATGTAATTTAATATATATCTAATAAAATTTAATGTGAATGAGCCTAATTTAATTTAATCAATTTATTGTTATAATTGTAATGGATGTATTTCTTCTCATGTGTGTCTCAGTTTATTTTTATTTAAGTTGTTTTTTTTTTGCAAATTGATTTATTTTCTTTGTTTTTGATTATTACTATTTTTTGTAATGTACCAAACTCTAGTGGCACCCTCTGCTATATTATGTATTTTAATCTGCGGATAACGTAGTGGGTTGCAATATTGCCTATAAAATAACCAATCTACTTTCAAAATTTGTACTACACATGTTGTAACTGTTTGTTGTCCCTGAATAAATAAAATAAAAATAAAAATCCCGAGAGAAAAGTCAGCATCAGAACATCGTCCCTCAATCAACAGGTATACAGGGGTGGCAGGTGAGGCCGCCTGTCACCCCAGCAGAAGCAGGCCGGGACGGTGGGGCGACTAGCACCTCTCCCCCAAACCGGGGCAAGACGGGGACACCGTGGTTCCCAAACCCGAGGGGACCATCTCGAAACCGGAGATGGCCCAGGGTCAGTCGGAGTGCCAGGGATATGCTTTATGGGCAACCCTACACCCCGGCGTCTGTAGACCCGAGACGGCGTGCCGTTTTAGTCGGTTCAAGCCCGAGGTAACCGCCCCCGCTGGCCGGCGGGGGGGTATCCGAAGGGATGTCCGCACGAAAAAAAAAAAAGGTTATGCTTGCAGGCTTGGGTCCAATAATGAATTTATTTCGAAATGCAGTCTTCTTCTTCTTCTTCTTCTTCGAGTCAATGGCCAGATACAAGACTTGATGGCTTGATTTTTATATTTTGTCGGCCCAAAACTTGGCCACAGCCACAGCGCTATCCGTTGCCCTACACAGGTCCTCGGTAGTACAGGTGGAGGAGCAAAGTGGGCAAGAGAGCAAATGCGACATGGACTGAGATTGGGCTCCACACTCGCAGTCCACTTGCGACCGGTCGATATAGCCCCATTTTGCCATATTTTCCTTGCAGCGGCCAACTTGGGTCCGCAGGCGGTTTAATGACTTCCAAGTTGGCCACTGGAGATGATGTCCAGGCGGCAGTTCTTCTTTTGGTCTGATAAAACCTGCCGGAACCGGATGTTTTTCTACCCACATTTGCTCTCTTGCCCGCTGTGGGGTACAGTGTGTAGCCTGAGTAGTTCTCATGAAGCTCCGACGGCTTTTTAAACGGACTGGAGGCATTTCATAGCTATGCAGAGGGTGTCGGGAATCTGTTTCCTGTCTCCATTTCTCCACCGCACAAGCTACGTCTCGCCGAACATCTGGTGGAGCTATGCCTGCAAGAGGGTATAGCATGTTCAATGGGGTAGGTTTGAGGCAGCCTGTAATGATCCCATATGTTTCATTTAACGCCACATTGACGTCCTTGGCGTGGGCGGATCGGTGCCACACTGGGCACGCGTATTCTCCCACGGAGAAAGACAGTGATAGTCCGGTTGTGCGGAGAACATGAGGAGCTGCTCCCCAAGATGACGAAGCAAGACGCCTCAGAAGATTATTTCTGGTCCCTATTTTTTGCTTGGTGTTATAGCAGTGACGTCGGAAAGTCAGCGCTCTGTCCAGGGTTACACCAAGGTAGCGTGGGGTTGGGCAGTGCTCAATGTTGACGCCTTGCCACGATAGCCTGAGAGCTCTGGTCGCTTCGTGATTGCGGAGGTGAAACGCACACGATTGTGTTTTGGACGGGTTCGGTCGAAGCGCGTTCGCGTCGTAGTATTCACCAAGTGCGTTCAGCGCGGTTGTGAGCAATGCCTCAGCGTCTTCGAAACTAGGCGCCCGAGTAGAAATTGCGAGGTCGTCCGCGTAGATGAACCGCTGAGTGCCAGGTGTTTTTGGTTGGTCGTTTGTGTAAAGGTTAAATAAGGCAGGAGCCAGTACACTTCCTTGAGGGAGTCCGTTTTCGAAATGCAGTGGCGTAGCGTTACGTACATAGTGTTACAAGGTCTATTTATCAACGTACTGATATTATAAACGCAAAAGTTTTTAAAGATGTTTGGATGTATGGGTGTTTGTTACTCCTTCATGCAAAAACGGCTGAACGAATCTGGCTGGAATTTAGTACAGGGATAGATAGCATCGGGAGCTGAGTGGTTAAGGAGTCGACCCTACGATCGAGAGGTCCCGGGTTCGACTCTTCGCCATTAAACTACCGACGTGAACTCACTCCTAACACAAGTAATTAAGCTTAGCTGGAGGGGTTAGGGGGTATATTAGTAATTTCAGTTATTAATATATTCAAAAAAAGAGATAGATTATAGTTTAGAATAATCTAAATAGCCCTTTTATACCTGAAATTCAAGATAAAAAAATCGTCTTCCATCGACACCACAGTGACTCTTTAAGGCATTGTAAGAAGGCAACGATACAACTAATATACTATTTTTGAGGTAGTTTCTCAGGAGTCGTTGGCTCTGATTAAAAAATGGTTTACACAATGAAAAAGACTTTAGTCTTCGATTAATTGAAGTGGATAAAACATTTGATGCAAACTGAGATAACGAATTTGAACCTCAAGTATTCAATCATCTTTAGATAGCGATGCCTGGCGGGAACACAGTTGCGTGCGCCGCACAGCGCCACTCGGGGCACTTAACGGATTTGCTGAAAGCCCCGCACAGTCGTACTCTAATCCGCTAATCCACGGCGTAAGTTAAGCAGAATTCTCGCATTGGATGTCGCAGCTGTGAGTAAGGTTTAACACTCTAGCTTATTTTAAAACAGTCACAAAAGATGCACTATAATATTATGGTGCCAAAAATAAATAAACAAATAAATAAATATTCTATGACATTTTACAAAGCGCTTTCAAGACCCAAAGTAAGCCTAGTTTATCTAGCTTGTGTTATGGGTTCCAGAATTTTTGTAAATACATACATATTATACATAGAAACACCCAGACCAATGCAAATAGGCATATTCATGCATACAAATATTTGCACTGAGCGGGAATCCAACCCGCGCTCCTTGCAATAGCAGTCGAATGCATTATCGCTACGGCACAGAGGCCGTCAAAGAACTAAAGACTATTTAATTATGAAACTCTACAAAAAAAATAAGAAGATTTTGAAGATAGCTTTTTTTAATAAATGAGGTGTCCTGCGATTAATTTTTATACCACTTAGGTGGCAGATAAGCATACGGCTCACCTGATGGGAAGCGGTTACCGTGGCCTATGGACATATTTATAGCGAAGCTCTTAAACCCGGCATAGCCGTTTCTTCGTGGCTGAACTCCTCCGTAACCACTCTCGCAATCATGTCCGATGTACCATTGAGGAATAATCACCGAAAAACATTTTCAAGAGCGCGCGGCCTTAGCTAAGCGCGCGACCGTAGTAAGATGTCTTATTTTCAAGTAAGAGTCCTGCTCGCTCAGCTCAATTTATTTCAGTCACACCCTGCACTGAATTCCTAGTATATTTATAAACAAACATTACAAGCTAGCAGTTAGACAAAACCAAAGCGTTTGTTCAGTGCGTGAACCGAGCGAGCGCAGTAATGAAAAAAAGACAATTAACTGCTCTGCTACCAGTCTCCTTTAACCCGGAGACAAGGGTGAGGGGTGAGACCACGAGCAGGTAGTATTCAAGCCGTAGCCCCACCACTCACGTTCACGCAATCACTACTTCGTTCCGAAGCATGATCTGTTTGACGACCTCTGTGGCGTAGCGGTAGTGCATTCGACTGCTAAGCCAAAGGTCGCGGGTTCGATTCCCGCTCAGTGCAAATATGTATGTTTGCATTGGTCTGGGTGTTTCTATGTATAATATGTATTTATTTACAAAAAAAAAGTATTTAAGTATGTTTATCCGCATTCTAGAACCCATATGACAAGCTCTGCTTAGTTTGGGTCTAGATAGCGTTGTGTACTTTGTCGTACAATATTTTATTTATCTAAAGCGCGACAGTGGAAACGCAAATAAAACTAAAACTTAATTTCTAACTAAAATAAAGTGTCTAATGATCCGGATCTACACCAATGTGCAGTCAACAAACGGTACAAAATCATTAATCAAACACAGGAAGTCGGTACAAATATAAAACGATTCAAACTACAAAAAACACCGCAATTTTCTAAAAACCAGTTAACCGACAAACCCTCAAAACGGTCAAAAGGTATTCGAGGAACCGCCCTGAACTTAGAACAAATCAAACAAAAGTAATATCAAAACTTCCCGGAAAGTTGAATTTCCGTTACCGTGAACCGGTTAGTTCGGTCAGAATCGACCACCAAAAAATTACCCAGGGATCCCGAGAAATATTGAACTATAAAATTAGCTATTTTAAACGCTCGGATACAAACAAATCAAATCATACATTACTTTCAATTTTATAGCAAGTAAACACAAATAAATATCTATTCAGCCCTCCCGGTGAGTCCAATCAAACACATGAATAAACAACAAATCAAATTTAAACAGATTTTTAGCACGTACTTGTTTCAATAATCAAATTAAGCCGCAATTGACACACAATCGAAATCGACCAGTAAATGTTTTAATTAAAATAACAATTCCAAGTTTTAAAGTTGAAAATAGTCAAATTCAATTGCACCAAAAGGCAAAATAGCAATAAGAAATTAACAATGAAAAATGGCGAACTTGACCCGCGTGTTAAGTTTCAACTGGCAAACGAAAATTAAACCAATCCGTTAATTATCATCAAGAATACACAAAATGTATTAAGAAATGGGTCACTGACCTTCAATTGACCGGGATTCAGCCGGGAAAGTAGCATAGATTGGAAAGTGTGCCTGTCTAGTGTATCTAACTATATGTGACATGAATGTACGTGTAGTTGAATATAGAATAGACTAATTATACAGTAAAATAAAATGTGATGTTTACTTCCCTTAGTATGTGTTTTCCATTGCAGCCACGGTTCCAAGTCCAACGAACGCGATGGGCGTATTCACTTTATTTAACAAAGAGATCTAACTATCTTGATAATTAATTTTCACCAATTAATCAACATTCAACAAACAAGGTCACAAAAATGTCCCCTCAAAGCGCGTGGCAAGGCCAACCAAAAAAGGCGCGCGCACAGGGTCCACTAACGAGCTGACGAGCTCGGACCCTTCGCAAAGCGCCGTCGCGCTCAACCTCGTTGTACAGGCGTCATAGTTCACGTACAATACACTGCGGGCACGTAAAGAAAAAATAATACACAAACACCGACATTTCAAAACGCGGTACCAACATCAAAACATAAATACTTAATGATTAAAACTAAACAGCGTTTATATGTTATACTACTTGATGACTAACAACGAACGCATTATTCTGCCCTTTTATAATATTAACAAGGCACATAGAGGTACACTTCAACTACGATCCCCAGGGCTGGTAAAAGGGGTGCATTCAGAAGTATTCAGTTTAGAAAAAAAAAAAATTAGAAACCTCAATATCATTTTTGAAGACCTATCCATAGATATCACACACGTATGGGTTTGATGAAAAAAAAATGTTGAGTTTCAGTTCTAAGTAAGTTTACTGGTGGTAGAAATTTGATGAAACAAATTAGTCACAAATTTCGGCCGGCTGGGTACCACCTTGCACGATTGCGAAAAACCCTCCATAGTAATCCAATTTTGGTTTGATTGCGTTCAGGGGTCAACAAGTGCATAGCCGGGCAGGGGGATTGTGGTCGCAGCACTAGTGGGACCGGTGGGTGTCACGCTACGACAATACTCTTTTGATGAGTCCGTCAAGCTGAGTGCCACCATTGTTAACATGATACGTGTATGTAATGGTGACCCTCTTTCCTGAGACTTTACCTTCAGCTTACCATCAGGCGAGGTGAAGTCAAATTGACGTGTCCTAAATATATTTAAAAAAAAAAGTACCCCCAAAATGTATTGTTCTTTTTCTATTTTTGTGTGCTTATATTGTATGCATTAAAATCTTAATGCGGTTCACAGAATACAACTACTTACCAAGTTTCAACAGCATAAGACTTATAGTTTCGGAAAAAAAAGTGGCTGTGAGACACGGACGGATAGAAAGACAGACATCAAAAATCTATAAGGGTTCCGTTTTTTGCCATTTGGCTACGAAACACTAAAAAGTGGGATTTATAAAATTGTCACACATTTGTAAAATTCATAGCTGCTAAAAACAGACAAAGTAGTATTAATTATATTGTGTACAACACGAGCAATAATAGAACCGTATTTTAAGAGCGAGTGCTCAATTTAATCTGTTCTTTGGCTAAACCACGACCATGTTAGTCGAGCTAATGAAGTGGCCAGCCACATCATCTAATTACGGCTGATCCGCTGGAAGCAACTACAAGTGTGTACCTATACCGTACGACAGCGTCACTAACGATTAAATTAAAGCTATAAACCTCATCTTTAGTAGGCATACTGTCAAGAAAGTTTTTTTTTTATACCACTAAGGTGGCAGACAAGCACACGGCCCACCTGATGGGAAGCGGTTACCGCGGCCTATGGACGTGTGCAACACCAGTAGCGTCACACTCGCGCTGCCGACCCTGTAAAGGAAAGGGGATGGGAAAGGAGTTTGGGAGGGGATGGGAGGGGATGGGAGAGGAGTTTGGGAGGGGATGGGCAAGGAGTTTGTGCTCCGGCACTCTCACTCACCAAACGGAACGCAACAGTTCAAATACTGTTACTTGGCGTCGATATTCTGCGAGAGGGTGGTGCTTCCCCGGTCCAGTCGGCCCATTCATGCAACGGCCAACATGACTGTTGCTTGACTCTACCACTAACAAAAGTACCGGGAATTGATAATTTAGAAACTCCGCTTGAAGTGATTGTAGAAGATCTATTTTTCGCTAAAAGAGCACAATTGTCCTCTCTGTCCACGCGGTCTTTGAGTGTCACTGGTCATTTAGATTGTTCAATATGCGCAATTGACTCAGTTCATCTTAAGTGTGTGTTGCGATTTTCACAATGTACGCAAAATTTCGAACATTGCATACTTCTTAAATTTTGCACTGCAATTGTTTTTGAAGTGAAAACTTCTTTAGCGGCGTTGTGCACTTTTTTGTAATGGGTAAAAAAGGTTTAACTCGCGTCAGGACACGTGACCTGATAGAAAATTCGTAAGACGTTTGCAGACAAATATAGAAGCGCTAATTTCAAACTGTACTTAACAACCTTGGTGGCGCGACAGTCTAATGAGTGGTCGGTGACTTCGGCAAGACTGAGATCGATTCCGACCGAGGCCCAAGATACACTTTTTGTAATATTTATTCTATTTTGTGCCATAAATTTATTGATATAAAATGGAAATTAAGCAAAGTGCATCTATTATCACATATATGATAGTACTTTTATACTGATAATTAAAGCAATTCGTGCAAAATGATTCCCCCAAAATAACAAAAATGCGCAACGTTAATATTCAAGTTTTCACTTCTCATAATATTTTTCATAATATTTTTATTTTGTGGATCATAGGTTTTAGTTATAAAGGTCTTATAATTTCTGTTATGTGCGCTATGTCCTACCACACGTGTGATGTACAAAATAACATCTTCTGCCGGCACTCCCGGAGTGCAACCCGTCGTTTTTTGTCATACATTGGCTTATAATGAAACGATTTCATCAAAACCACCTGCCTATGTGTGGTCCAGCATATTTAAAAACGAACGAGATGTTGTGGAAGATTTCCTCACTCTAGTCAGTCATCATTATCTTCAACTGAGATAGATTCGATTACCGCGATGCAAATGCGATGTCATGCACTCGGAATTTCTGTCAGAAGGTGACACAGTAAATAAAACATATTATCTGAGCATGATTTAGCGTTTGAGAGAGCTAGTTCGTCGTAAAAGGCCAGACGCACCATATCGCAAGGCTACCATTGTGAATATCTGTTCAAAAGCTCTGCCTATCTTATCGAACAGTCACCGTATTTCTCTGATATGGCTATAACTGATTTCTGTATTTTTCCGAAACCCGAATTACTATTTCGAGGCGTCCGTTTATAGTTGATAGATGTCATCAAAAAAAATCGCGGCGAGTATTGAAGGCGATCCCAAAAAATACGTTTAAAAAGGCTTTGATGATTGAGTTGTTCGTTGGCGTTAGAGAATTATTTCGAGAGAGGCCTCTTTTGAAGGCGATACAAACAATTTGCATGAATAATACGGATTTTAAGTTTTATTGACTAATTCCCGGTACATTTTTGACAGACTAGTATGTCGCCGCAACATGAAGCAAACAGTTTAATTAGATGTTTCTTTTCTTTATAATTATGAGTTACTAACTCAATAGATAACCCTATGGGTTACATAATAAACATTTCTAGATTTGGTTTGTTATTATTTCAATATCTTGAGTATGTTGATCCAATTAAAGCGTTGCATAAGACTAAGTATGTAAATATATCGATTTGCTATAATAGCTGTCTCTAAATTAACATAACATAACATAACTTCACGCCTATATCCCCGAAGATCCACGTAGGAGAATATCAGGTATCCCAGAAGGGTAGGCAGAGGTGTATTACACACCCACGATACGCCAGTTATGTTTAGGTCCCTATGTAATAGGGGGCGAGCCTATTGCCATCTACCAGGCACATTACTAGGCGAGCGAGATTCTACATTTTTAATACACACATAACTACGAAAAGTCAAAGGTGTGTGCCCGGGGCGACTGGGCAGTCCGTTACGTACAACACTGGGCTATCGCCGTTCCACTGGGCTATCGCCGCTGTTTCTAAATTCTAGTCACAAATTAAAGTAAATATCAACACTTGGAATGTTTTTAAACAGTAGGTACATAAAATTAAACATGCATTCATCTTATTTGTTAGATTACTACAGGAGTCAGAGGGCCTGCTCCGTTGTTTTAAAAAAAATTCCACACTTAGAACTTGTACATAAATATAAGGTGTCACAAAATTAGGTCTCTGAATTTGGTGAGATGACTTGGTATCGACAAAATATGTATTTGAAACAAAAAAAAAAATCAGGTAAAATAAAAAAAAATGAAAAAAAAAACACCACCAGCGACCAGCGATTTAGGGATTTCCGCACGAAAAAAAAAAAAAGGTATTTCTCACACATCCGCTTGGAGAATACGTACTGCTAAGAGAAGGACTGCACGCCTACCACTTTCTGCGGGTGCATGAGCTATACTTGTGCTTTTGAGAGAGCCCGTGGAGTTTTTTTTTTTCATTTTTTTTTTATTTTACCCGATATTTTTTTTTGTTTCAAATACTTATTTTGTCGATACCAAGTCATCTCACCAAATTCAGAGACCTAATTTTGTGACACCTTGTATGTTTGTACAACATGTAGGGAATCGTTGCTGACGCAGTTATTTTATATTATGAGGGTTTAGTTGGATTTGCTAGCATTTACAGGCATTTACTTGGCACAGTTGTTATATACCTATTTTAAAGTAATTTATGTATAAAACATAGGGTTTGAAACTCTGGGATGGTTATTAATTTTGAGTTCCGAGTGAGACGAAGTCGATTGAAAGCTCCTTTCACTCCACTCGATGTATTGTGATGAGAAGTGTCCCTCTAGCGCCTAGACTCTTCGACAGATTTGAATTATTTTTAGCATAATCATAGATGATAGTGATGTGACGGACATAGGCTATACAAATTTAAATTATGAAGTACCACAGAGGAATAATCACCGAACAAAAAAATCAGTAAAATCTAAGTTTTGGCGCCAAAACGTAGCCTATAACCATAAATACCGATTTAAAAAAAGAAAACTGAAAATCGGTCAAGACACGGAGGAATAATCACCGAAAAAAAAATTCTAAAGCTGACATGGGCACTCTCAGCTCAACATTGCAAGAGTTACTGCCTTGTAGACCTAGTAATTAGTAGGCATTCATAGTTTTTATCATTACAATTAGGGTAAAGCCCGGATAATTGCCCACTGTTTGAATAAGCTCTATTATAAAAATAGTCTGATATTTATACACGTCATTATTAACATGTAAGGTTGGAAGACATTTATACTTCAGATCCACTAGTTTTGGTCCCTACACAGTACACATACCT
Source organism: Cybosia mesomella (assembly GCA_946251805.1). Taxonomy (NCBI): domain Eukaryota; kingdom Metazoa; phylum Arthropoda; class Insecta; order Lepidoptera; family Erebidae; genus Cybosia; species Cybosia mesomella. The sequence goes on along the minus strand of OX276390.1, from coordinate 39,478,563 downwards.
TTTTTCTTGAAGTAACACTATTACCACTACAAAACTTTGTGATAGGTACATACATAGTGGGGTGCTTGGTTGGGGACCTCCACGCGGTGCACCCTGGGCAACGGAGACAGCAGCGCCTCTCTCCTAGGGCGGGAGAGACGCTGCCGCCTACGGCCAACTCCAACCGAGGCGAGGACGGCCCTGTTGAGGGCTGTTCGGATGGCACAGTGGAGAGCAAGTAAGGGGGCCATCTCGAAACCGGAGATGGCCCAGGGTCAGTCGGGGTGCGAGGGATATGCTCTATGAGTAACCTTACACCCCGGCGTCTTAAGACCCGAGACGGCGAGCGGTTTTAGTCGGTTCAAGCCCGACATAACCGCCCCCGCTGCCCGGCAGGGGGGTATCCTAAGGGATTTCCGCACGAAAAAAAAAAAAAGGTACATACATCGTTGTAGAAATCAACCCAATAGTACTATTATATCATATGACCACATGTATTTCAAAACAGTCCTCTACAAACAAATTTAGGCTCTTACGTCACAAACTATTATCATTTTCAATTCAGTACGTCATTGTACAAGAAGATGGCGGTATAAATAATAAAATATCGATACTATTTTTCAAGGCAAAGGCGGCCCCGTTAAAATATTTAACGTCCATTATTCGGTTCTGAAAAATGCGGTCCCTTCCGCGCCCGTACTTTGTATGCAAATATGAACACTGAGTTAAGTTTTTAAACATACAGTTAACAGGATTGGCAACGTCAGCGGCGTTTACGGCGTGCGGCGTAAACGCCGCTGCAGCGGCGTGTGTTTACATGATACGCTTTAAATAAATAATTAATATTCCGGAACATACTAGCACAATTCGAAGCGTCGGTAGCTTAGTGGTTAAAGTCGACACCCTGCGATCGAGAGGCCCCGGGTTCGAATCCCTGCCATTATAGTACCGACGTGAACCCACTCCTAACACAAGCAATTTAGCTTAGCTGGCAGGGTTAGGGGGATTTTTTGTAATTTTGGTTACTAATATTCTTTAAAAAAAAGAAAAAAGAAAATCAAACATTGCTTGTTATATGGGTTCTAGAACACGGTTGAATGTTTTGTGTTATTACACATTGAAATACCGAGATCTACATACAAATATTTGCATTGAGCAGGAATCGTAACCGCGGTCCCCAACGCAGGTGTCAAATGATCTACCACTGCGCCTCATACATCTTTAAGTTGGAATGTTGAGAGAGTAACAGATAGATAGACAGAATAATCTTTATCGTACATCATAAATTACTTTACAAATCATTTTAAGTCTAAATATTTGTATCGCAAGCTCAATGGACGGTTTTTCGTGTCAATTTTAAAAGTAGGACTGAGTTTTGGGTGCAGTGTGTAATCCCGTTGGATTACTAATTTTTGATGAATTAAGAAAAGTCTTAGATTTATAGATGTCGTAGACTATTCTCAGTAGCAAAAAGTCTGTAAAAATATTTTCTTTTTCGTGCGGAAATCCCTTCGGTTACCCCCCCCCCCCCGCCCTAGGGACGGGGACATGCTAATGTTTCTGTGATGGTACTATTATCCGAAACCTTAGCATGGACCTACCCTACCCATCCTTCTGAGGGGTAGGGGGACGTGGTCTTGAGGGAGAGCGCAGGTCGTGTAGATCCTCAAAGCAAGTCTGGTGGACTATCCTTCCCGAGGTTGTCGTCCCGTTATTGGTCTAATTCCCAAGAAATAGACGTAACAGAAACCTCCAGGCGCATAAAATTGTTTATTTATGTAATGGTTTATTTATATATTATAAAAACTTATATATGTATCTCTCCTTTAATTTATTTTTTCTTTATATATCTATTATTAATTAATTCTTTCTCCACAAATCGGGTTTTCGCGTGAAACCATACTCCTCCGACGTACCATCGAGGAATAATCACCGAAAAACCAAATCAATGGAAAAAGTCGACCGGTCACGTTGACCTATTGTTGGATAGGCAAATCTCGCTACGCTTAAGTTTGGGTTGATTGCGAAGCTGGTAACCGTCCTAGTATATATGTATCTATTCATCAGATATATTATATAAATGTGCCGAACCATGGCGGCCTAAAACCACACCCCGGTAGACATTGCCGTGGGGCACTAAATTGCCTCAGAAAATTGTACCACACGCACCTAGGGCAGGTAGTGTGAGTAAGCCTCTGCTCCATAAAAACATGTCGACACAGGAGAAAGAAAAACTACCCCAGGAGGGTACCGCTTGCGGAGAATCCCTCACTGAGCCTACCAGCTCAGTCTGCCCCTCGTATTCTGGGGGGGTATTCACCCTGTGTTCAGGACCGGGCGCAAGCCTGGACCTGTCCAGCCTCTCGGAGGCTATCCCAAAATCTGACGCCACGAGCGTCATACAATGGACCGTTGTCGGCCACAAGCGCCCTTGCAAAAGGGATGCTCAGCCGAAGGCGGCCACTACCGAAAAAGGGCTCGGCCGAACAGAACGCAGTCGCCCCAACAGGCGCGCGAGAAGGGAGGTCTTGCAACCTAAAAAAACGACGACAGGGTTGGGTGCCGCAGCAGCGGAAACGCAGCGCGAACCCACACCATCAACCTCAAAGGGGACGGCAGTAGCCACAGCCGCTCCACCACCACCGAGTAAGAAACACAGGAGGAAACCCAGAGGTGCCCGAGGTCAACGGAACGCTGCGACGGCTCCCAATTTTCCTGAAAAGGAACAAAAGGGGGCAGGGCCCGTCCAGAACGAGCGAGTTTCTTCGAAGCGCGCTCGTCTGGATGATACCCGGTCCCCCAGAGGGGAAGCCAAACGCGCGAAAACTGACCCGCGCACCAAGCGGACGGTAAGCTACGCGGACGCCAGTCAGTCGCATCTGCGAGTAGCGGTCACTGCCGTTCCGCCGAGGGACCTTTTTTTTTTTTTTTTTTTTTATATTTAGGACACGTCAATTTGACTTCACCTCGCCTGATGGTAAGCTGAAGGTAAAGTCTCTGGAAAGAGGGTCACCATTACATACACGTACCATGTTAACAATGGTGGCACTCAGCTTGACGGCCTCATCAGAAGAGGATTGTCGTCGCAGCACCGCGTGACACCTACCGGTCCCACTAGTGCTGCGACCACAATCCCCCTGCCCGGCTATGCACTTGCTGACCCCTGAACGCAATCAAACCGAAATTGGATTACTATGGAGGGTTTTTCGCAATCGTGCACGGTGGTACCTACCCGGCCGAATTTTGTGACAAATTTGTGTCATCAAATTTCTACCACCAGAACCCAGGCAGACCAGCTTAGGGAGGCCATTGACGACAGCATCCTGCAGTCGGTGTTGTCGTCAACGATTTCGGGTGCGCAAGCTCCATCTTTCCGCGGACGACCCTTCCTATTGGAAGGCGTGCTGGCGATGTGGTGTGAAGACGACAATTCTCTTACGTGGCTTGAAAAAGCTGTAAGAAGCATAACGTCCCCGATACCCGAAACCACCTTGGCCGTCATAAAGCAGTCCGACATGAAGAAGCGACTGAAAGCAGGACTTCTTCTCCATACCCGCATCACCGAAGCCGAAACACTGCGCAGAGTGCTTTGGGCCCAAAACCCTTGGTACAAAGTAGATACCTGGCAGTGTTACGACATGACAGTGGACGACCAAACCACCGACCCGAACTCCAAAGAGAAGGTGGTTCACTTAATTCTGGGAATTCCCGAGGACCAGAAAGAGGCGATAACCAGGAGAGACCGCCGAGTTGCCCACATGTCGGGAAGTGGGTATATTCGCTTCTTCTCCCAAGAAGAAGCGCAGGCCGGGGAAGGAACAGCGGCAGCTACAGCTCAAGAGCAAAAAAAAGAGGCTCCTCAAAAGAGTAACAGCGAGCTGGAAAGTAGCTCGCCGCTGAAACAGGTAGGACACATCAGCGATGATGATGATGACGTCCTTAACAGCCCCTGATCCAATAAACATCATCCAAACAAACCTCCAGCACAAACAAGCAGCAACGGTCACTCTACGCAGAGTGCTGGAGGTAAGCAAAAAGACCGTAGCCCTAATCCAGGAGCCCTGGATAAATAAGAACTACATCTGCGGTCTAAATAACATAGGCGGTAAGTTAATACGAGATACGACGGTTGAAAAACCGAGAACCTGCATCTTCGTACCTAACGCTATAAACACCACTTTACTTAACCAATTCTGTTCTAGAGATCTCACTGCTGTGAAAATCCATTCAGATAATGCAACCATCCTAGTACTAACTTCAGTGTATATGCCGGGCGAAGGCGAACCACCTCCAAAGGAGCTAGCCGACCTGGTACAACACTGCGAGGCTCACACCTGGGATTTAATCATCGGCGCAGACTGCAATGCTCACCATCCTCTGTGGGGAAGTAAGGACGCGAACAAGAGAGGTGAGATACTAACCGAATACTTATTCCAAACCAACCTAAACATTATAAATATAGGTACGGAACCTACTTTCGTAACCTCATGGTGTCAGACCATAGTAGATATCACATTGGCAATACACTCGGCAGCAAACCTCATTAAGGGTTGGCATGTGTCAAAGGAATCTGCTTTCAAATTCAATGTAAACTAGCAGACCCTGTTCCATATCGTAACCCCCGCAAAACAGATATAGCACGGTACACAAACTCACTAAACAAGGCACTAAGTGATTCACAACTACCCGACACAACACTTAGTACAGATAATATAGAACACAACGTACATTCTATCACTGCAGCTCTGCTGGAAAGCTACGAGCCAGCGTGTCCTGTTGTAACACCCAAAGGTCCAGAAAAGAGCTCCTGGTGGGGGCCAGAACTCGAGCGACTACGTGGAGGCCTGAGAAAGCTCTACAACCGAGCAAAAAACACCAGAACCCCTGAGGACTGGGACAAATACAAAAATGCACAAAAATACTACAAGAAACGCATCAGGTATCGTAGAACTGAGGCCTGGCAGAGTTTCTGTAGTAGCATAAACTCGACAAACCAAGCCGCAAGAGTAAGGAAAGTCCTGGCCTAAGGTGAACTCAACCTCATGGGCTCACTTAAGAGAGAAGACGGCAATTACACTAATACGGAAAATGAAACCAGTGCAGAACTGCTGGAAACACACTTCCCTGGTTGTCAAGTCACACCATCCATCGATTCCATTGACTGGCCACCAGAACACTATAGTGTACCAACAACCCAAGAATGGGAAATCGCAAACAAGGTAGTAACTGCAGACAAAATAGAGTGGGCCATAAAAACCTTCAAACCCTTTAAGTCTGCAGGGCTGGATGGAATATTCCCAGCACTACTACAATGGCAACTGACAAGAATAGCAAAATATCTACTTCCAATCTACAGGGCCTGCATTGCCTTCAAATACATACCCAGATTATGGAGAGAGGCAAAAGTAGTCTTCCTACCAAAACCAGGTAAGGAGGACTACACACATCCCAAATCACTCAGGCCCATTAGTCTCACATCATTCCTCCTTAAAACGTTGGAGAGACTAGTAGATCGATACCTAATGGATGGAACACTAAAAGACAAACCACTACATCCCCAGCAACACGCATACAGGAAAGGTAGATCAACAGAGTCTGCACTACACACGGTAGTGCACAAGATAGAATCGGCTATCACAAATAAAGCCTCAACACTAGCTACTTTCATAGATATAGAAGGGGCTTTCGACAAAACGGTACACAGCAGCATTAACGAAGCCTTACGGAAGCGTAAGGTAGAACCAGCCATAAGGGACTGGATCACTCAGCTGATAAGCAAAAGAGCAGTCCAGATAGTGATGAGTAACACCACCACAAGAGCAAAGGTAGTCAGAGGATGCCCCCAGGGAGGCGTCCTATCACCACTCTTATGGAACATAGTAGTAGACAGTCTTCTAAAGAGACTAAATGAGAGAAGGTACACCACCATCGGGTATGCGGATGATCTTGCAATACTAATAAGCGGAACGGCTGAGAACGTGCTATGCAAAGTCATGCGCTCAGCCCTTCAGATTGTGGAAGAATGGTGCGAAGAACACCGATTATCAGTAAACCCGAAAAAAACAGAACTTATCCTTTTCACCAACAAAAGAAAGTTACCAGAACTACAACTACCAAAACTATTTAATACCAAACTAGCCCTAACAACTCAAGTTAAATATCTGGGCATCATACTTGACAATAAGTTGAATTGGACTAGCCACATAAATGCTAAAATGAAAGAGGCCTGCATAACTTTTTGGCAATGCAGAAGACTCGTTGGTAAGAACTGGGGTCTTAACACAAAGATAACACTTTGGCTGTATACGGCAATTATCAGGCCTTCTCTAACCTATGGATCAGTCGTATGGTGGCCCAGAACAGAACTGATCACTGTGAAAGAAAAGCTCCAGAGTCTACAACGCCTAGCGAGTACAGCAGCCACTGGATGCATGAGAACCACTCCATCAGCCGCACTAGAGCACCTCCTAAACCTGAGACCGCTGCATCTAATCATACAGGAGGAGGCCAAGGCAGCAGCCTTAAGACTGAAAAGTAATGGGCTCTGGAAAGAGAATACTGGAACAAAGCATTCAAAAATTCTACAGGGAATCCTAAAGAAGATACCACTTCTTGAGGCGCCCGTAGACAGAATACCATGTCACCACGTCTTCGAAAGGAATTATCATATTCAACTTACTGAAGAAAAAAGAGACAGCTCTGGCGTCAAAGAAGTTAGGATATACACAGACGGCTCTAAAACCACATATGTTACCGGAGCAGGTGTCTTCTCGAATGACCTAAACATCAAAATAACAACCACCCTGGACAAGCTAAGTACAATATTCCAAGCTGAATGTATTGGCATAACGAGAGCGGCGGAGACGATTGCCGCCAGAGACGTCAAAGATCTAGATATAAAGATCATATCAGACAGTGCATCCGTACTCCAAGCTCTGAAAAGCAACACCATAACCTCTGTCCTCATATTGGAATGTCACAATACACTCCAATCCATTGCAAACACAAACAAGGTCACGCTGCAATGGATCAAGGGACACAGCAACTCCCTCGGCAACGACGCAGCCGATGAACTGGCCAAGAGAGGATCAGGGGCAACAGTATATGGACCGGAACCAATACTACCTATACCTCAAGCACAGGTCAAAACTTGGCTGCGGAAAAATACGGAAGAAACCCATCAAAAAGAATGGACAAACATTGAAGGATGCAGGCAAACAAAGAATGCAGTTCCGGTAGCATCAAAAACGTTTAGCCGAAACTTCATCAGATTAAAAAGGGACCAATTCCGCAAGGTCATAGGCATCTTGACCGGTCACTGTCCTCTAAACAAGCATCTATTTACAATAGGTGTGACGGACAGCCCCCTGTGCAGAGGCTGCATGGGGGCAGAAGAAACGCCACATCATGTGCTTACAGAGTGCATGAGCGTGGCCGAACAACGGGCGAAATTCCTCCAGTCACCAGCATCTCTCCGGGAAGCATGTGGAAACCTGAACAGGCTGCTGACTTTTTGGGAAGATCTGGGTTGGTTGGAGTGAGAGGTAAGATGCTACGCACAATGGCCCAATCAAGAGGCTAAGTGCGGAACAGCCCAGGTAAACTAACTAACTAACTAGCTTAGCTGGCAGGGTTAGGGGGAATTTTTGTAATTTTGGTTACTAATATTCTTTAAAAAAAGAAAAAAGAAAATCAAACATTGCTTGTTATATGGGTTCTAGAACACGGTTGAATGTTTTGTGTTATTAAACATTGACATACCGAGATCTACATACAAATATTTGCATTGAGCAGGAATCGTAACCGCGGTCCCCAACGCAGGTGTCAAATGATCTACCACTGCGCCTCATACATCTTTAAGTTGGAATGTTGAGAGAGTAACAGATAGATAGACAGAATAATCTTTATCGTACATCATAAATTACTTTACAAATCATTTTAAAGAAAGAAAGAAAGAAAGAAAGAAAAAAGTTTTATTTAGTTATCTGCACAAATCATCGCGCAGACCCAAATAGGGCCCCATCTCAGCATGAATGCTGCGTACATCATCAGTATACGAGTACGCAGCGCTGGTTTTCAGATGGAGCCGCTAGATAGCACTGTCGCCCCGCCTGCACATGATCTTATACGAGTCACAATCACCGATCACAGATGCTCGCTCACTACAGTGATCCATAGAGTAATTTTCTAGTAAGTTAAAGTAATTAGATAGTCTGTGGCATAAAATTTATCTATGGTCCACATAGTTAGTCTGTGTCCGTGGCTTACTCGTTCTCCCTGCCTTACATTTATTCTTTGAGTTACATAGGTAATGAGTGTTACATAAAATAACATGCTATTGTTCCATTATTTAACATACAAATGTCAAGGTATTGATTAATTGCAACAAGTAAGTGCGTGACTAGGTTCAAGGTTAACAATAATTATTCAATGAGACAACATAAACAACAAAAGATCACGGATAAGTAAGATTTAGTTATCTTTCGATTCTCGATTTGCAGTACAACAAGGCATTGCATCAACTACTGCAAAGGGAAAGAATCCTACAGGCTACAACTCAATTCAATTCACGTCACTGGATGCGCCGGCACCATATTGCACAATAGGTACTTATGGAAGTCAAGTGACGTGAATTCAAGTGAAGTAATATAATATTGTGCTAATAATGCTCAATGTAGTTCGATGCACGATGCACTCCGCGACCACCATGTGACCTCACCCGCGTGTGGTATGTTTGTTTAATAAAAACAAAATAATAATAAAAAACAAAAAATAGAAGACAGAAAATATTCGTATGACTGAGTGACACGATAATATGGTTACCTACATTATATGTAACATGTGTGAAATGCGTGTTCTGGGGCGGGCCACCTTCCTCGCGCGAACCGGTCGGAGGCATCGCACAGCACAGAGGAGTAAGAAGCAAGAACCCACCATCATCGGAGTCGACACTCCCGCAGCCACAGTCTAAATATTTGTATCGCAAGCTCAATGGACGGTTTTTCGTGTCAATTTTAAAAGTAGGACTGAGTTTTGGGTGCAGTGTGTAATCCCGTTGGATTACTCATTTTTGATGAATTAAGAAAAATCTTAGATTTATAGATGTCGTAGACTATTCTCAGTAGCAAAAAGTCTGTAAAAATATTTTCTTTTTCGTGCAGAAATCCCTTCGGTTACCCCCCCCCCCCCCCCCGCTGCCGCCAGCGGGGGCGGTTATGTCGGGCTTCAACCTACCAAAAACGCACGCCGACTCGGGTCTACAGACGCCGGGGTGTAAGGTTGCCCATAGAGCATACCGGAGATGGCCCCCTCGGGTTTGGGAACCACGGTGTCTCCGTCTTGCCCCGGTTTGGGGGAGGGGCGCTAGTCGCCCCACCGTCCCGGCTTGCTTCTGCTGGGGTGACAGGTGGCCTCACCCGCCACCCCCAGGCCTGCGCTCATGGTGGACGGAGGTCGTTAAGTGACCTCCGGCAACTGAGTCGCCTGCGACTCGCAGCGAGCAAGTTGCGGGCTGGGAGAGTTCTAAATCTCTCCCGGGCGCGCTCCGCCATCTCCTTCGCGAGCATTACATGCTCGCAGAAGGAGGTGGCGGCGGCCCACGCGCTCGCGCTCCGCACCATTGCCGCAAGCGAGAGGACTCCCACCCCGATGGCTGCCACGAGGTCACGCCTCGGTGCCTCCCACACCGGTCAGTCCGCCAGCGTGTGCAGCCCTCAGTCCTCGCTCGCGTCGCAGTGATGACACTCAGGCGTTGGCTCCTTTCTGATCCGATGCAGGTGGTCCCCGAAGCACCCCTTCCCGGAGATCACCTGCGTCAGTCGGTACGAGAGGCTTCCGTGTTGCCTCTCTAGCCAATCCGCCATGATAGGCCTTACCGCCGCTACTGCGGCGTGCCCTTCTGTAAAAAAAAAGTGTATTAAAGGTGTACCGTCAAAAGGTATCTGTAAAAATACCTTTTGACGGTGATACGAGTGTATTCACCTTTAATAACATGTCACTGAAAAGTTGACGAATAATGTTAGCACACCGTATAAGCAGAGGTGGGCAGGTATATTACAGATACTTGCTAATATTGTATAAAAATTAACTAATTTTTTCAATCAAATCACCTGAGGCCGTCAGACCTTCCACAAAGTATTTTGACTTCCTGTTAACCTCGTATTTTCATTAACAATAGGACGCTGTTGATGTATTTGTTGGATTACTTCAGTGATTATTTGTACAAACTACACAGCAATAGTTTAATGTTTCTTCTCATTCAGTGGTGACGACCATTCGTTATACGCAATTAAACTCGCTGTGTTAATAAGTCTAGACAATTTTAATTGAGGATGACACTCAGCATTCAAATGGCCTACCTTTATTCTTCTGGTAATTGCAAGTCACTTCATACTGTCGTTGTTTAATTATAAAAACTGTTTTTTTGCTGAACCCGACGATTCGGTTACTTTTCAGCAGCCATGATCACGGCGAGACGGGGTTCAATAATAAAATAACATCAAATAAATCGCAATAGAATCCATTTAAAAAAGTTTTATTTCAATGTGTGACATTCGCGTAAACTTACGACAATATCATGTTCTGTTCTTATTTCGAACTATTTTAAATCTCGTTGTATTGGATCGAAAGGACTTTCAGTGAATTTTAAAGAAAATAAAACGTAATGCTGAACTTTGCACTAAGGCGAGTATAATTCAAGTGAGCTTTTTGAGTAACTAACATCATCAGTGCCTAATATAATTAAAAATAAAAGTGGTGGTGAATGTTTGCTCTTCACATTCTTGAAGGCGCTTCTTATGTTGATTGTGCTTGAACACTCGTTGATGCTTGGTGAATACATTTAAATCATAATATATATCGTCAGTTCTGAGTTTAGAAAGCTTTAATTTAACTTACAATGTTTATCTGTTGGTTTATAGGTCAAACCTTGGAGTCGATCTATAAAGTCCTGTAACAACAGAATTGCACCGGCAGTGGGGCAAATAGCTTAATTTCTTAATCCAGTTAAGACGTCCGGCATTTAGATGTAAACTATTTTTTGTAATTTTTATCATTTTATTCAATGTCGTTTGTACGTACTGTGTGTTAGATATTCGTTCGTGTTCTGTCTAGTACTTGCAACTCATTTTAACACCTCTGAGGCAATTGTCAAAACTTATACTACATAACCTTCCAAATTACGACCGCAGAAGGTATAAACGTATAGAGAAAAGAACAAGTTGATTGTGTGATGTGAAGTGACGGAATCGATTGTAAAAGTTGTTAAAATAAAATTGTCAATGTTACAACTTAAAATCTAGTGGGGCGGAAATCACACAGTGATTGTCAAACTTCGGGCCAAACTTAGATATTTTTGTTGCAGTATTTTTATTCAAAATTACAGACCTTAGGCTTTATGTATATTATTCGACGCGTCTTTATATATATGAGCAATAAATATGAAGAAAATGAAATGAAATCAAACATCTTCGACGTCAAAAACACAAAAAAATGATTTTATATTTCAGTTTCTTTCGGAGTCTGGTTGTTTTATGTAAATATACAATAAAAGTATTGTCATTGTCACTCAAATGTCAAAGTCAAATACGCGTTACTCTGATAACTCGAAAGAAACTCACTTGTAAAAGTTTTTTAGGGACAATTTGTATGGTAGGTACCCGAAACCTTGAATGTACAAACCCCAAAATCTAATCAGTTCTTCCCATTAACCAAAGAAGATGATTGGCGAAAGATTTTCTTAAATCGGATAAGTGGTTCTTGAGTTATTGCGTAAACAGACATCCAGACATCCAGACCAACAGACAGACCGACACAAAAAATCTTTTTGCTTAATTAGACTTAGAATCATGTGAAACGTCGAGAAAATTGATAAAAAGTCGGTGTAAGATTTTGATATTTTTTTGCGTGATTTCAAGACTTCGGTGTCCACCTGGTTGGTGGCCCGAAGTAATCAATATAAAAATTATCATAATCTTGCAACAAAGTATGATTATTTACATGCACTGTATTATAAACGCTGAAGAAACGCTCAAAACTAGCTCCCTTGTGCTCACCAAGCGAGTATAGCTCAACTTCTCGTATGTATAATACGTAGGTATTAGGAAGGCGTACAAAAATGTGTGATAATACCCCGTTTATGACCTCCTTGATGTATTGTTGTTGTCTGACACGACGGAGAATAACACTCCATTCTTTACACATCTTTTTGACAGGTTTCTTTCAATAACATAACCAGCTTTGTATGGGAGCAAGAAAGAGTACATCCGGGTACGTTAAGCACATTGAAGGCACACGTATTTATTTAGTCGATGTATTATGTACAACATTCTCTTATTTTAGAAGTTCCAGGGGGGGGGGACATTTTACCACTTTGGAAGTGCCTCTCGCGCGAACTATTTAGTTTAGAAAAAAAAAGGATATTAGAAACCTCAATATCATTTTTGAAGACCCAAAATACCCACACGTATGAGTCTGATGAAAAAAATACAATACATATAATTTATAGTTTCGGAAAAAGTGGCTGTGACATACGGACGGACAGACAGACAGACATAGCGAATTTATAAGGGTTCCGTTTTTTGCCATTTGGTAACGGAACCCTAAAAACATTTTTATGTTACTTGCTACTACGGAACCCTTCATGGACGAGTCCGACTCGCACTTGGCCGGTTTGTGTAAAGTACAGGAACTATCATACGTCTAGTTTGATTATAAATCTCAAGTAATAAATTTTTAAGCACTGGTTATGTTAATATGGAGCCAACTGAAACCACAGAGTATCCCAGATCCATGCACTGATATTATTATAGAGAAATTTAGCATACTACTTGCTTCAAAAATCACGCATTGTTTTTGTTAGTTCGTAATCATTTCGGTAGATGGCTTTAACGTCGCTCTAAGACGTAATCAACGAAGTATTCCAAATATCCATGACGTTTACAAAAAACTCAGTTGGTCAGAGTATCCCTCTAGAAAGGGGCTGGTCACAGGTTCTCTTTACTGGATGTTGAACATATTATGGTATAATAATGAACTCAACAGCATTTTTTACAGCACGGCCATGCTGGATTCTGGACGGATATCCGAAAATATATGTAAAACGTGACAGGTGAAATAGGTAAGGGAAGCTACACGTGCTCCGTTTTAAAATATTCAGAGCCACACCTGCACCGCTGCATCTAATATCCTTGGTTTGACATATCAAACGCTGACGTTGACATTGTTTTATTTTAGAAATAGCACAAGTGATCATGTTTTAGAGAAGGCCCGTGTGAAGATGGGGTATGATTGTCTGCTGTGACAAGTGAACTTTTACTTAACACGGCGAGATTTTTGATACATTCATTTCGGCTTAGTAAATCGTCAGTATAGAAGTGAAAATTTGGAGTCTATATAAGATGCCCCATTGTATTGATTCTTAAAAGTGGATATTGTTTTAAATAGGTAACCGAAATTACTAATTTTCCCGTTGACGCATCCAGCTGAGCTAAATTGCTTGTATTAGTAGTGGGTTTACGTTGTTAGTGTAATGGCCAGGATTCGAACCCGGGACCTCTCAGTCGTAAAGCCATCTCATTAACCACTAAGCTACCGAAGCTATTCGTTCCACTTCGATATTCATTTTCTCGGCAAGAAGGAGAGGTATCGCCATATTTCAACAGGTATATTTTTAATGGCGTAAATTCATATATTCATATATTCCCTGGGGTTATCCTATCGAGGGCTTACCCGGGGTGCCCGGCAATGGACACTCGGGCAGGACACCGTGCGGTTTTAGTCGATGCACGACATAACCGCCCCCGCTGGCCGGTGGGGGGGTATCCGAAGGGATTCCCGCACGTAAAAAAAAAGACACTAGCTGATTACCACGGCTCTTCCACCGTGGAGGTCAGTTTTCGTGTTTTGGTCATTTCTCCGGTTCTACTTAACCAATTGCAATCAAACGGGTAGATTTTAGGTCTGACCAAGACTTTTTGATCAGAAAAACCACATCAAAATCTTTTCAGTAGTTTTTGCGTCCATCGCTATCAAACAGATAGACAGACAGGGAAGAAACAAAAATAAAATTTTTGTGTTCAGAATCGTTCATTTCATCATCATCATCATCATCCTGACGCTACAGCCGCCGGTGGGCCTTGGTCTGGTCGAGTAAATTTCTTCATCGTTCATTTAACATAACTAAAATATAATTTTTTTTTAAATATCTCCAATGTACAGACACAACTAATTTACAATTTTATAGTAGCGTAGATATACATCTACCAATGCTTAGAACTTAAATAATTCGCAAAGTTCAAGTGACCATGACACGAGACTTAATACCCAATGAGTATGAAAGACAGCTTGCATACAGATCGCTTCCACTCAATTTGTTTAGAATGCAATCTAATATATTACTGACATTATTATATCAATGTGAGCTGTCGCCATTACCACGGTTAAGCTATGAGGAAGTGTTTCCATTACGCTGACCGGTTCAGCGTTATTTAGATTTATCGACATGCCAAAACTGTCGGAAGAGCTAGTGGTTAAAGAAGCTGTTCACATTATGCCGGATCCGGCAAAAACACCCAGCCTGGAACACTGTCCAGTGTTATGTGAACAGTATTCTGTAAGAGCCGGTTTCCGGTAAATCTGCCGATCCGGCGTGATAGGAATCCAGCTGAATTTAACAAAGGAACTCTTAACACAAGAGATTATAACATAACATAACATAAACTCCCGCCTATATCCCCGTAGGGGTAGGCAGAGGTGCTAGCACCCACGTTTCGCCAGTTTATGTTTTAGGTCCCAATGGAATAGGTGGCGAGCCTATTGCCATTAACCGGGCACTTATAAACCTGCGATAAATACACACATAACTTCGAAAACATCGAAAAGTCATTGGTGTGTGCCATGGTAATACCTGGGATCGAATATAATATAATAACAATAATATAATGATTATAAAGATTAAAGATCGGAAAAAGAGAACATCTAGGACGGGACTTGAACCCGCGACCAGTCCCTTACAGGGGGAATGCTCTGACCAACTGAGCCACCTAGACACGTCCCAGATATTCGAAATTCTCCGATACATTATACGTCTTAAGTAAGTAAGCATACAAAATGCTTAAAAAATTTAATTGAAATATAATGATTATTTCAAAAGATTACATAGCTAAACAATGTATATCATACCTTGCATTTTATAAAATGTTTAGGACATTGTATCATACCATGCTCGCTACATCAGAAACTCTGCCTCTTAAACTAGGGAACGCCGCGTACCTTTTTTTTTTTATTTTTATTTTTTTTTCGTGCGGAAATCCCTTCGGATACCGCCCCCGCTGGAGAGCGGGGGTCTCCAGCGGGGGCGGTTATGTCGGGCTTGAACCGACTAAAACCGCACGCCGTCTCGGGTCTTAAGACGCCGGGGTGTAAGGTTACCCATAGAGCATATCCCTCGCACCCCGACTGACCCCGGGCCATCTCCGGTTTCGAGATGGCCCCCTTACTTGCTCTCCACTGTGCCATCTGCTAAGCAGAGGGACACGTGGAAAGCTTCCGAACAGCCCTCAACAGGGCCGTCCTCGCCTCGGTCGGAGTTGGCCGTAGGCGGCAGCGTCTCTCCCGCCCGAGGAGAGAGGCGGTGCTGTCTCCGTTGCCCAGGGAACGCCCTGTACCTAAAGAGACAGTCTTCATCCAGGCACTTATATTAGGAACGATGACAGCTGATCTTGGCATTTAACTGACCATTCATTCAGTCAATTAAGTAATACTTATATGTGTATTTGAGTGCGTGAGTGAGGGTGTGTTGGTGGGTAGATTGATATTACATCTGGTTTAAAGCAGCATATCTCCTCAAACTTGGCAGAACCACACTTCGCTATGTGTTATTTGTTATGTGGTTATGCGTGTGCGATGTGCCAAACATGCCAAATATAAGTATGTGTTACTGCTGTCGCCCTGGTACTGCTGGTGCTGGTACCGGCGGTTTATTTGTGTTCTTTGATGTATGTCAAAAAGAAACTGGATGGTGGTCAAGTGGAATACAGCGTGCAAATACAGACGAATGAGCTGTCCACACTTCATCGTTTGCGGCCGAATAAGACGAATAACACAAGCGAAGTGTGGTCCGCCATTAAATATCTCTATTAAAACAGTATACGGTAACTTGCAAGTTGGGTGGTGGGTTGGTGTTCTAGCCAAGCTACCTGATGTATTTCAAGGAGGTCGTTATAATCACAAGATGCAAGGTTTGCGTCTTGCCCACTTACATTTTCATGAGCGTACCCACCTCGCTTTTCGCTTATTATTTTGAAATATAATGCTGAAAAATAGGGTTGCCAACATTTGTAGATTATCTTAGGTAGCATACGAGCATATCTGGTGGTATATTGTTATCTGGAGCTACGATCATTTGCGCCACTAGAGGTGGCACTTGTGCGTTGTCACCTGCGGAATGAAAAAAAGAATGTATAAATTAGAAAAATGAAAATAAGTACATTATAAAGCAGCAATAGCTTAGTAGTGTACGTAACAAACTGCCGAAACGAGATCGAAAGATAACTGGCGAATCATGGGTATGTAATACACCTCTGCCTAACCCTTCAGGGATACAGGCGTGAAGTTATGTTATGATAAAACGTTTAAAATCCAGCTCACTGCCATTGGAGCCTCAAGCCTGGAAAAATCAAGTGAAATATATTTACGCTTGTACGAGGGTCAAACTGAAAGTTCTTAGAACTGGCCACTTATAAACAATATAATAAAAAAATAATTCTAAAATTTGAAAATAGAACTCTTTGCCAATATTACTGAGTATATATTTCATTCATTTATCATTTGTTTTACGATTTGGCGGCAAATTGAAAATTGTCTGTGTCACGTTAACATGAATTTAACACGAGAAAATTTTCGTGCAATGATTTTTTATGACTTTCGATGTCATTTAAGTCAACAAGAAAGTTATGATAGACTACGATTGGCCTTTCACGATGAAGCCCCATCTCGTGCGACTGTTTACAACTGGTTTAATGAGTTTAAACGTGGTCGCACTAATCTCACTGATGATTTACGTGAGGGACGGCCTTCTACGGCGACGACTGAAAATAACATCTGTGTTGTGCGGCGTATGATAGAGACTGACAAAAGAGTGACCTATCAGCAGATTCGGACAAGCTTAGGCATCGGTATGAGTCAAGTGCACAAAATCCTCCACGAACATTTAGCGGTCAGGAAGCTTTGCGCCCGGTGGATACCTCATAATTTGACTGAGGCTCAAAAACTCCATCGTGTGGATTGGTGCCGTAAAATGATTGAAAGATTTAACGGAGGTGACTCTAATGCTGTGTTCGACATACTAACAGGTGACGAAAGCTGGATTTACTGTTATGATCCTGAAACCAAAAGACAATCTGCTCAGTGGGTGTTTCCTTTCGAGGAGTTGCCAACTAAAGTGAAGAGAGATCGAAGTGCGGGAAAAAAAATGGTGGCCTCGTTCTTTGGAAGGATAGGTCATTTCGTAACAATTGTGTTAGAGGATCAAAAAACAGTTTCTGCAGAATGGTACACTAACAATTGTTTGCCACTTGTCTTGGAAAAAGTTCGAGAGAAACGACCTCGCAGTAGGATCCTCCTTCACCACGACAACGCCTCGTCGCACACCGCCAAGCGAACGATCGACTATTTGGCGACATCAAACGTTGAATTACTGGGTCACCCGCCGTATAGCTCCGACCTCGCGCCTTGTGATTTTTATTTATTTCCGAAAATTAAAGAAAAACTTAAAGGAAAGCGGTTTATGAATGCTGAAGAAGCGGTGGCTGCGTATCGCGATGCCATTGAAGAGACCCCTAAGGACGAGTGGGCAAAGTGCTTTTCCCAGTGGTTCCATCGCATGCAGCGGTGTATTGACGTGAATGGACAATATTTTGAAAAGATATAATAAAACTAATAACTGGCTAATGTAATCAGTTTTTGATTTTCTAAGAACTTTCAGTTTGACCCTCGTATATCCCCGACGGTGATAGGCTGAGGAGTATCGCTAGCATTTTGAATGTTTTACGCTATTGGGTACTTTGACTTTTAACTTCTATCCTAAGGAAAAAAATGGCGCAAATATAATCACGCTTGTATATCCCCGAAGGGATAGGCTGAGGTGTGTCCCTCACATTTTTTATTTTTTTATGCTTTCGGGTATTATTTAATTATATAAAAGTTTATTTATTTATAATGTTGTACTGTACAGATTTAACAACATTTTTTTTATACCACTCAAGTGGTAGACAAACTCACGGCCCACCTAATGGGAAGCTGTTACCGTGGCTACTATGGAGGTGCGCAACACCAGGGACGTCACACTCGCGCTGCCGACCCTGTAAAAACCTTCTAATGGACAAGGATTTAGGCAATTTATTAGATTTCAGTCATAATAAAAATGCAATTTTCAAACTAAGTCCTCTCAAAGGAAGTAGAAGGTGACAGGTAGTTTAATTTTGAACGTCGTCATCGCGCGTGAGGAGGTTCCCTAACAATGGCGAGTACAGCTTTGTGACATTGTTCCGTCCCCGACCGCCTGGAGATTCACAGGGTTATTATTTTATTTTACAGTTTTAGGAGAACTTACAGCTAATAAATAACAATAAAATGATAAACAACAAAACGAAGGCCAATTATGAGTTTTCACAAATAACATTTTGTTTTTAAACATTTAAAAGAGAACGATGCCGAAGACTCAATTAATAGATAAGCACTTACAACAACATGGTCATTTCATTCGACAAAGTAGTGATCACAAAAGGTGTACTACTTGTGTACTACTACTACTTGTGTAGATACTTGTGAAAAATATATCTATTTCAACATCCCGACATGCTACATTGTATACCCCCCGCGCGGGGTGTAAGGTTGCCCATAGAGCATATCCCTCGCACCCCGACTGACCCTGGGCCATCTCCGGTTTCGAGATGGCCCCCTCGGGTTTGGGAACCACGGTGTCCCTGTCTTACCCCGGTTTGGGGGAGGGGCACTATTCGCACCACCGTCCCGGCCTGCTTCTGCTGGGGTGACAGGTGGCCTCACCTGCCACCCCCAGGCCTGCGCTCATAAAAGACGGAGGTCGTTAAGCGACCTCCGGCGCCTGAGTCGCC
This sequence comes from Cybosia mesomella, assembly GCA_946251805.1. Classification (NCBI taxonomy): domain Eukaryota; kingdom Metazoa; phylum Arthropoda; class Insecta; order Lepidoptera; family Erebidae; genus Cybosia; species Cybosia mesomella. Next base: position 39,459,451 of record OX276390.1, on the reverse strand, counting down.
TGCGACGCGCGGTGAGCATGTCGCAGGCTCGGCGGGCCGGGAGAGTTCTAAATCTCTCCCGGGCGCGCTCCGCCATTTCCTTCGCGAGCATTACATGCTCGCAGAAGAAAGTGGCGCCGGGCCACGCGCTCGCGCTCCGCACCATTACCGCAATCATGCTGCCGAGCGAGAGGACTCCCACCCCGATGTCTGCCACGAGGTCACGCCTCGGTGCCTCCCACGCCGGGCAGTCCGCCAGCGTGTGCAGCCCCGAGTCCTCGCTCGCGTCGCAGTGATGGCACTCAGACGTTGGCTCCTTCCTGATCCGATGCAGGTGGTCCCCGAAACTCCCCTTACCGGAGATCACCTGCGTCAGTCGGTATGAGAGGCTTCCGTGTCGTCTCTCTAGCCAATCCTCCATGATGGGCCTTACCGCCGCTATTGCGGCGTGCCCTGCGCTTGGTCGCCCAAGTCGTTCCTTCCACTCCACCATGATGGCGGAGCTGGGACTTCACGGCCTCGATTTCTCAAGGCTCGGGGTTCCATCCCTGCTCCCGCACCTCCTTTCGCCACTGGTACAGTTGCGAAAGGGCTCTCGCCTCCAGGTCCCATGGCGGAGTTCCGGCAAGGACACTCGCCACCTCCAAGGAGATCGTGCGGTACCCGCGAATGACCCTGTTGGCTATCACCCGCTGCGGAGCGCGCAGCATCCGCACACTTTTGGCCTTCAGGGCCTCCGCCCATATTGGTCACCCATACAGGGCCATGGACGGCACGATCCCCGCGTAGAGTCTCCTGCAGGAGTCATCGGGCCCCTTCATGTTGGGCAGCAGCCGCGCCAAAGCGAGAGCTTTGCCCTTCAACTTGGAGGCCAGACTTCGGATAAGCTCTCCGAAGTCCCATCGGCCGTCGAGCACGAACCCCAAATATTTCATTTGGGGCTTGATGCCGATGCGATTACCTCTCACGATGAGACTGGATCCCTCAGGTGGCTTGCTCCGAGGCTCATGAAAGAACAGGGCCTCGGTTTTATGCAGAGCCACCTCGAGACCCAGCCGCCGGATCCGCTCCACGTCTTGGGCAACTGCGCTCGTGGCCCATCAGGGTCACTTCGCGGTACGTCACCCCGCACGCCGTCACGAGCGTATCGTCCGCATAGCACGTGACGGCGGCACCGTCTGCGAGCTCACCTCGAAGCACCCAGTCGTATCTGATGTTCCACAGGAGCGGCCCCAGGACCGATCCCTGCGGAACACCACACGACATCTCACGCCAACCGAGACCGGTCACGGTTGGGTAGAAGACGGCTCTCTTCGTCCGATAGGTAGTACCTACTTGCCATAGGAACGTGCAGCAAGTTAGGCTTTCGCAGATACAACGGTGATGCGTACAAGCCCACCCCGTATACCAGCTCCGCTAAATCTGCTGATCCGTTAAAAATAGACATTATAAGAATGTCATATCCGCTATTTTACGACGCTCTTAGAGGATTTAGAGGAGATTAGAGGAGATTAGAGGTTAAATGTGTTTTTTTTTACAGCGAGTACAGACTACCGATCTCCATGATCGGGGCCTGAGGACGGCAGTTGGCCGACTCGCCGTCCTTACAGAAGCAGGCCGTGGCGGAGGCGTGTCGTGTGTGCCCTACACACGCCTGCCAACTAACCGAAGCGGGATAAAACCCGACCCCACCAGGTGAGGCCGCGGTGGCGGCCAAAGTCCGCCGGCAACCCTGGGGTTATCCTTTCGAGGGCTTACCCGGGGTGTCCGGCAACGGACACTTGGGGAGGACACCGTGCGGTTTTAGTCGAGATACGACATAATCCGAAATCCGAAGGGATTTCCGCACGTAAAAAAAAAAAGGCAGAAAACAGTTAGATCGGAATTGAATGTAAGATACATAGTTTTTTTTTCGGCGGTTTTGTCGGTCTTGAACCGACTAAAACCGCACACCGCCTCGGGTCTTCAGACGCCGGGGTGTAAGGTTGCCCATAAAGCATTTCCCTTGCATCCCGACTGACTCTAGGCCATCTCCGGTTTCGAGATGGCCCCCTCGGGTTTGGTAATCACTGCGTCCTCGTCTTGCCCCGGTTTGGTGGGGGGGTACCTTAAACATTTTCGTTATATTATTTCAAGACGGTCAATATAAGTATAACAAATAGTTTCATGTTAACTTGCTTTATACACATACATATTATAACTCCGTCACGCTATAATGAGCCAATGGAATGGAGAGAGAGTCAGAGAGATAAGCACCTAGAGATTTTCTACCTAGAAAACAAAAATTGTGGGTAAAACTATAGGACGCAGCTGCTACAATATAAACTTGGGAGGCGTTAAATATTTTGACAAAGGAGGCTAGCAGCGTGTGTGAATTTGCAAATAGCACACCTTTTTTTTTTTTTTGTTTTTATCGTGCGGAAATCCCTTCGGATACCCCCCCCGCCGGCCAGCGGGGGCGGTTATGTCGGGCTTGCACCGACTAAAACCGCACGCCGTCTCCGGTCTTCAGACGCCGGGGTGTAAGGTTACCCATAGAGCATATCCCTCGCACCCCGGCTGACCCTGGGCCATCTCACCACTAACAGCATCGCTCATCCTGTCTCCTCTGAAAGCAGAGGAGTACGGAGAGCGATGTGTTCTCACGTTGGGTATTGGCCGACGATCAATGCCAACCCTATGAAGGGGTGAAGGGGAAGCCATTGACCGCCGCCCAGGGTGTACCGGCCGCTCCGATTCCGTTCCCCCCGGACTGCAGCGGGATCGGAATCGGAGCGACACTCGAGGAGGTTACCCAACACACACCCCTGCAAATAGCACACCTCATGCAATATTTAAATGGTGTGCTTTCCTTATTTTCACAGTAAATAAAAAAGACGTTATAGTATTTTTTAAACTTTCGCGTTAATTAACGCGATCATGTATCTGGCCGTGGTCACAGGCTGACTCCTGCCTGCCTGCTGGTCAGCCTATGACCACGGCCAGTGTAACCTGGTCGAAACGTCAGGCAATCCAAAGGTATACCTATACATGATCGCGTTAATTCCCGTTAACATTATTACACGTCCCAGACATTCGAAATTCTCCGATATATTATATACGTCTCAAGTCGGAGCCATCTACCGTAATTCTTGCGAACTACGGAAACAATGAATGACTTTACAATCATTTTTACCTTTTTCCTTGTTACTTAGTATGTTCATATCGTATCATGTGCTGCAATTCAATCATCGATATTTCGAAACAATACAACAAGCCGCAGTTCCAGACACAAGTTTCAATGAAATCGCAGGCGGTCACTCGCTTACTCAATGTTCACTGGCCGTTGGGCTCACGCTTCATTGCGCTTCGACTTGTTGATACATCGCAGCGACTGTACCTCGCTCTACACATTTTTGTTTTGAAATACAATCGGAAATAGGGTTGTGTCGGTCTATATTGCTTTGTAGGCGTATACTTCATGAAATACTATCAGTTTCATGACCTAAGTGCAATTTATTGGTGGTGGAGCAAAACGATTGGGTGCTTTAAGGGAAGAAATATCTACCATTTAATTAAGCAGCAGTATACTGCAGACGACCTGTGTGGCGCGGTGATAGAGCTTTCGACTGTCGCGTCAAGGGTTGCGGTTTTAATTTCCAAAAAACATAAACATAACATAAACTCACGCCTATATCCCCGAAGGGGTAGGCAGAGGTGCTAGCACCGTTTCGCCAGTTTGTTTTAGGTCCCAATGTAATAGGTGGCGAGCCTATTGCCATTAACCGGGCACTTATAAACCAATCAGTGTAAATACCTTTTTGTACGCATGAATATGTCCGCGGTGTTGTTTTTTTATTCAAATGTTTTTTTTTACTTTCTACTCGTACATACTATATCTAAAGTTGATTATGATTGTCACAATAAATACCGAAACCACTGGTTGGATCACCTCCAAGTTTGGTGCACCCTGGGCAACGTAGGCGATGACGCATCATTGATTGCTCCTCTGGAGTAGCTGGCGTCAACGTCAACGGCCAAGAGTCTGACCAACCGGCCCTTTTCAGGGCCAGCTGACCCCATTGCACGAGGGGGTCGGGGTATGGTGGGCCTGCAAAGCCCGCGTGGGGGCGTGGTTGCTCCAGGTACCCCTCTGCTGTTATCAGAGGGGACACTGCGAATGGCGCAGGGTCAGTCGGAGTGCGAGGGATATGCTCTATGGGTAACCTTACACCCCGGCGTCTGAAGACCCGAGACGGCGTGCGGTTTTAGTCGGTTCAAGCCCGACATAACCGCCCCCGCTGGCCGGCGGGAGGGTATCCGAAGGGATATCCGCAAGAAAAAAAAAATCGAGCCCCAAGCCATCCTCACAGATGTGCTGGTACACCAGCTGACCAACGAACGTGGCTTTAGTGCAACTATACTCCCTTGGGGTTATTAATTATAGCATAGCATTCGTGGAATGAAATTATAAAACTTTTGACGTTTTCCAATTTAAAAACATAGCACTTCAGTGAATAAAGAGTTAGGCTCGTACGAACACTTCTTACTTTAAAAAAAAAATATTCTACGACATTCTACACAGCGCTTTCTAGACCCAAAGTAAGCATAGTTTAACTAGCTTGTGTAATGGGTTCCAGAATGCGGATAAACATACTTAGATACTTTTTTTTTGTAAATACATACATATTATACATAGAAACACCCAGACCAATGCAAATAGATATATTCATGCATACAAATATTTGCACTGAGCGGGAATCGAACCCGCGCCCCCTATCGTAGCAGTCGAATGCACTACCGCTACGCCACAGAGGCCGTCAATACTTGACTATCACCGTGAATACAATAGGTGTCGTATTAGAAGTAAATAAATATAAATAAATATTCTACGACATTCCACACAGCGTTTTCTAGACCCAAAGTAAGCATAGTTTAACCACGTGCCTTGATCTATGTCATCATTATTCGTTACAGCTCGCGGGAGCTCACGTCCAGCTATCAAGCTTGGCTATGGTATCGTCATTTGGAGTGTCGTGAAGAGAGACGGCAACATTACTCCATTTACTGGTGGAACTTTTGTTTATCCATTTTTATATATAGCTCAGCGCGTGGCAGGCGAGCGCTAGTCAATTACCTTCCCACTCTTAACCAAATTACGTTTATTTTTAGTAATTTGGCTAATGAAAATTTATTACAAACTAGCTGACCCAGCAGACTTCGTACTGCCTCAATCGATAACAACTTCCATATTTATTCTCATGTTAAGCCTTCTCTGGACCTCCACAAATAATTCAAGACCAAAATTAGCCAAATCGGTCCAGCCGTTCTCGAGTTTTAACGAGACTAACGAACAGCAATTCATTTTTATATATAAAGAAGAAGATAAATAAAACTTTATTTATAATAATGTTAACAGAAATTAACGCGATTATCATGGTATGGGTGTATACCTACATACCTTTGAATTGCCTGACGTATCGCCTTAATATAGACCCTAAATCCGTTAACTTTATTACGAGTATATATGTTATAGCACTCGAAAGTTTAAAAGTAAGTAAAAAGGATTAATATTACTGACTTAAACCGTATGTCGTCTCGGGTCTTCACACGCCAGGGTGTAAGGTGGCCCCGTAAGGTACTCTGGGTACTGGATAGAAACTGTTAGGAATGCATTTTCTCAGCAGTCAAATTATACATCATAATCCCCGAAGGGGTAGGCAGAGGTGTATTACACACCCAAGATTCGCCAGTTATGTTTAAGTCCCAATGTAATAGGAGACAAGCCTATTGCCATCTACCAGGCACATTACTAAGCGAGCAATAATCAACATTTTTTAATACACACATAACTACGAAATGTCTGAGGTGTGTGTTTGGGGCGACTGGGGATCGAACTCGAGACCTCGTCTCGGCAGTCCGTTACGTACACCATTGGGTTATCGCCGCTTTTCTCAAATTATAGCTAATGAAAAAGTGCAGTAGAAGGAACATATTTAAGTTGAAAATTGCTCAAATTTTCATAACAACTCTACCTACCCACACAAGTGCTACAATAATAGCATCCCTTATAATAAATTCTTCCCTTGTTACTTAAACCAGACCTTCGCACGTCGCCTTTAACCTCTGAATTATAACGATAGGTACAAGGACCAAGAACAAGTGATTTCCTCGTAAACATAGCTGTTTTTGTGACTTAGCGGCCGTACTATAGGCTAACAGAGGTTGTGTACACGCTGCCGTTGATAGAATCAGTCGGAGTACATTCTGGGCACGTAGTGTATAGGTGGGACCGAATGTACTCGTACTGCAGAGCGGGCGAGAGCCGTGAGATGTATGTTGAGATTTCTTAGTATTTAATCATGGATTTGTATAATGCGTCTTCTACATTTGAATGAGATTTATATTGTTTACATCAAACTTTTGAGAGCCGCACAAACTAAATTTGGCTAACTTTCTGTACCTAATATGGGACCAAGACATACATGCTTGGAATGGAATTTACATGCGTGAGTAATCAAAAAAACATTTCATAGGAAAACAATGTAAGAATACTTTTCCGACAGTCAAATATTTTCCATGTTGGTCATAAAATAACAATTATGACGGTTAAAATTATTGCTTCTACACTTATGGTTACAGCCAGATTCGCAGGGCAAGACTAGCAAGTCTGTGAGAAAAAAAAACTGAATAAAAATTATGGATATTCACTAAAGCTCAATGGATTTTTGTTCAGCTTAAGGGTGTCAGACTTTAGAAGTACTTTCACCCTTTCGAGGGTCTCAGATAAAGTAATAAATTGAATTAATTGTTGCATAGTGTGAAATACATTGTACAATAACATCGCGGAGGGTAACTCACCGCGCACCCCCGATTTGTCAACCCTAATAATGTTAACAGCTAAGGATAGCCAATCCCTTAATTTGCATACGCCCTGTGTGGCGTGGCGGTAGTACGTCAGATTGATATCAGAGACCGCGGGTTCCTTTCCCGCTCGGTTGAAAACCTCATCCTCCTCATAGCTATTTTCCAGTTCTGTCCAAAGTTTGTACTAAAAAGCCCGAGGTCTTTAATGAATAATAAATAAATATTCGACGGCATTTTAAACAGCGTTTTCTAGACTCAAAGTAAGCATAGTTTAACTAGCTTGTGTTATGGCTTCCAGAATGCAGATAAACATACTTATACTCGTATACTTTTTTTTGTAAATATCTAGACCAATGCAAATAGACATATTCATGGATACAAATATCTGCACTGAACGGGAATCGACCTCCCGCCCCCTGTCGTAGCAGTCGAACCACTACGCCACAGAGGCCTTTGGAATGACCCCCCCCCCTCCCCTCCCGGAGCGACAACCCTCTGACTCCCAAGCCCGAGGGGAGATCCTGCACCAGAACCTCGCCCACTCTGTTGAAAATATGTATTCTATAACATAGTTATGAACTAGGTTATATCGACGTTCACAGGAAAGAAGTCGCAGCAACATATTTATTGGTTATATAAATATGTTGCTTTCTACGTAAAGTCTAAAGGCATCACCGTACGAGCACCAACTGTGTTATGATATCGCTAAAGATTAGGAATTTCAAAATGTTTCATAAATATCAAGAATTGTCCCTAACCATTGATGTTCAAAAATGGGGGAGCAGTCTACCGAGCCGTGAAATGCTCGGTAATCCGTGATTAATACGAACACGATTACAGCTCAAAGCGACGAATTAATATCGTATGAGCGTCAGATTATTCAATCGGTACGTGTTTGTAGCTCGAGGTCGGTTTGCATAAATAACCCGACCTGAATCTTGACGCTCGCTTACCTATCTTAAGCCTAATAAGAGGTTTGTTCATGAATGAACATGACATTTCGATTCCTTTCTCCATTCATGCATTACGCTCATTGTGTGATCGAATGAATGGAATGAAATTGAATGATACAGATGAATGGTTCAAGATATCCCACTAATCTGTATAAATAAAAATTAATCGTCAAAATATCTGTACGTGCATAATTTCCGAACGACTGCACCAAATTTGATCATTCTTTTTTTGTGTTCGTTATTGTCAGGACATGGTTTATATGAAAGGAAATTTGATGGAAGTGCACGGGTAAGGTGCTATTGTTGCACCGGTGCGAAGCCAGGGCACGAAGCTAGTATTACAAATGTGAAAGTTTGGATGGATGGATGGATGTTTGTTACTGTTTCACTCAAAAACGGCTCAACAGATCTGGCTGAAATTTGGTACAGGGATGGATTATAGTCTGGAATAACACATAGGCTATCTTTTTATCCTTGGAATATATTCCCATGGGAACCGGAAATGGGAACAGAATTCCACGGGGGTGGAGTCGCGGGCAACAGCTAGTTTGTTTATTGTAATAGTAGTACCCGTAGCTAGTAGGACCCGTGGGTGTCACGCGGTGCTGCGACGACAATCCTCTTCTGATGAGGCCGTCAAGCTGAGTGCCACCATTGTTAACATGGTACGTGTATGTAATGGTGACCCTCTTTCCTGAGACTACCTTCAGCTTACCATCAGGCTAGGTGAAGTCAAATTGACGTGTCCTAAATATAAAAAAAAACAGTTGAGCAGGACTTTTACTCAAGGCGGCCAAAGTCCGCCGGTGCCCGGCTATGGACATTTGGGCAGGACACCGTGTAGTTTTAGTCGGTGCGACACGCCCACCCCATCGTCGGCACCGATGGGGTGAAGCCCGTGGGGGTTTCCACAAGCTAAAAAAAATGCCCTTCAAATACTTCTCACTGTCAACAAGACAGCTTCTGTAGTTAGTGGGCCCTTGTGAGTCTAACAGAACAGAGCGACAAGTCAAACTAAACCACGTTATTACATTTTTACCCAATGAATTATAGTAAAACGTGTTAACATAGAACTGCATTTTCACTAGTAAAATCCAGACTTAGCTAAGATCAATGCCCCCAGCACTAATTGCCAGTATTTCAATAAAAAACAAAAAGCAGAACTATTCGTGGATCGTAAATTTACAAGTGAACAAAATCGCCAATAAAAAGTCCAATTATAGCGCTGCGCAGAGATCACTACTTGTTGCGGTGCGGAAGCCAATTTCGAAATCAGATAGACCGAATTAAGAGAACATTTTGATGTTGGAAATAGGTTTGTACAAAAACAAATTGTTTTATGTGGTTTTTGAAAAACTCACATCGATATTTACGCCGCATTTCCACGAGACGAACTCCACACGATCCGGTTTCACTATGTACCGTTCGGTTGCTAACGCCGCCACCGGCATCACGGAAATGGCTCCATAGCATGCCATGCACGACTCACGACCGGATACGATTTGCCGGGCTCAGCCTCGGCAGAAACTCTCTCGTGAAAATGCGACCTTATACTCATGTATTGTAACATTTTGCTACCATTACATCACCGGGACTCAGTTAAATGATTGTGACAAGCGTACCGTAAAAGTTCCGTAAAACCCCTCGCAAACAATAAAACGGCCTGGTTAATAAAGGACAAATGCACATGAGACGTCTTTCTCAATAACTGCGGTGCTAAACAGTTGCTACCTCTACCTAATCCTCACATGTTCCCAAAGTTGCTGTGGTGTTTCTATTTACCTCAGAAACGCAACCTTAAGGCAACTGCTTCGTTTAACTTGTAGCTTTCTGTTTACCCAGTCAAGTGGGGCCAAATTTGACCGGTGTCGAATATATTCTCCTAAAGTAATTTTATCTGCTTTGGGAGTCAATTTCAACCTTTATAATGCAATGCTCGCCGAAGCTGTATCTACTAGGACAAGCAATAGGAAATTGCACAAAGACAACAGTTCTTTTCGTGTTCACCGTTTCTAATATAGAAATGCTACAAAAGGTCTACCCCTGGGTACTTGTATTTACTTTGCACGTTATTACTAACCCAGTGCTTCTGTAAATAGAATTCTGTCCGGTTGAATATAAAACTAAATGCTCATGGTGTATTTTATTCTAAGAATGGAAAGGTTAGTTAAAACCCTTATTATATCAATTCAGAGATTGAGTGCAACCGATTTTTCTCGTTGTCTACAAACAGTTCGATTATTATATTATAAAGTTAGTTTATCTTCACTACTTATTAGTTGTCAAATTGATTACATTCTTGTACTTATAATACAAGAGTTGCTTCCGTAACTCGCACTGTACAGACATCATTTATTGTTGTGCAGGATAAGCACAGCGCCATTATATATGCACACAGTGTATCCAGTATACATAGAAAGGTTTTATTGGTCTCGTGCTTTAGCTCGAAATGAACAATACAAATAGCTTGATCAATTTCTACATTTTCATGCTTTTCAGTTCAACTTACTATTTTAGGTATGAATTATACAAATTATACAGATAAGGCTTAAGGTGTAAGGTATAATCTAAGCAAAAACGAAGCGATGCGAAAGCAAATACATACGATTTTGTTTTGATTGTGCCATGTCTTAAAGCTTCTCTGTATGGTTCGCGCCTCATCTAAGTGTTGATTTATAACAAAAAACCAACATACGCTATGTCTGTGATATGATCCCTTCTGTAACACGGCTTACATGAATGTCACTTCAGCGTTGACATTCACAAAGCAGAACTGATAGCCAGATTAAGCTGCAAGTGTTGTGAAAAGCTGTAATTTAAACGGTTTCCATGAACCCATATTATTCAAAACTTGACTTCGCTTTAAATGACAGAGTAATTACATTCAGTTTGAATTGGTTAACGGTGCCTTTCTTGTAACGATTTCATAATATTGGTTATTTCAGAGTACCACAAATATCCATCAACTGATAAATATGCCCGCTGGCTGCGTTACAGCAATATGATCAGTAGATTCAATGTTTTGATACGGTCACATGAATGTAAAACTATTCCAATGCGGTTAAATAGACAATAATTAACAAAAAAAACTTTGGCTTCAGAATCGTTAATTTAACATAACTCAAGATTTTTTTTATATGTCTAATGCACACAACTAATTTTCAATTTTATGATACTATAGAAGGTCCTCAGGCTGACCAAAATCATTTATCTGATAAAATAGTAAGTAGTTACACAAATTTGCATGCATGCAGTATTGAAATCCATAGAGTTGAAATTTATAGCAATTTCAAATGCATGCCACAAGTCAACTAAAATAATGTAATGATATTGGCATTTGAAAACTTGGTGTGCTCAACAGAGCGAGACAATATCTTTAAAGCCGAGCAGTATTTCGGCTTCACATGAGGTGAGGTAGGTACATCGGTGGCTTCACACTTTAAACGAGACTGAACATATACTGTGTAAGAGTGTGTAAGACAGTCGTCTCAGATTATAGACTGACCATTAAACTAAAATAAAGAGATTTTTACAGCGTGGGCACTTGCCAATTGCTCAAGTACTACGTAATAAGAAAAGAATCTATGAAATCGGTTCCTAAATGCCTAGCAGAGTTGGGCAGTAACAAACATAAAAAATTCCGCAGATTTCAGAACCTCCTAACTTTACTGAACTAGTTTTTAAACGTAGTTTCTATACTTTTTTTAAAGTGAAACTAGGCACTTTGAGCACTTTTGGAGTGAACCAAAATCATGGAACTTTCGTCATCGTCACCGAACGCTTTCCATATATACATATGTATATAACAACGCCATCTTTATTGTAGCTGATGAATTCGTTTACCCCAAACAATAATATCCTTGTAGAAACTTGTGTTCCATATGGAACACAAGTTTCATATGGACCACGGCCAAACAAGTTTCATATGGACCACGGGCAAACAGCTCGGAAGCAGTATATTCTACATGCAACGCCGGCCGTGAAAGCCTTAAGAATTAATAATATCCTTACATTAACAAACAAGGATAAGAACTATGTTAAGTTGGTTTGTGAAATTGATTTAAGTTATGGTATGCGTTAGCACACCTCACGCTAAGTGAAGGCGGATGTTCTCATCTGCCGCAAAACTTCTGTAACATTGCATTAGCTCACGGCCGGGGACAGCGCAACTTGACATAATTGCGTTTATTTTGGTAATGTTTTCTTTTTTTTATATTTAGAACTTCACCTTTTACTGCACCTCGCCTGATGGTAAGCTGAAGGTAAAGTCTCAGGAAAGAGGGTCACCATTACATACACGTGCCATGTTGACAATGGTGGCACTCAGCTTGACGGCCTCATCAGAAGAGGATTGTCGTCGCAGCACCGCGTGACACCCACCGGTCCCACTAGTTCTGCGACCACAATCCCCCTGCCCGGCTATAGTCAAGTCAAGTCAAGTCAAAAAGCATTTATTCTGTATAGACCATTAATACGGCACTTACAAAACGTCATAAAAAAATCTAATGTTTGGCAAATGGAAAACCGGTTCGAAACGCGGCCCTGTCCTGAGAAGACTAAACTATACGAAAAGGAATACCAGATGAGTACACATAAAAATTATGACGAATTCTGTAGACACATATGGACCATCGCGTTTTAGCTAATATCACTATTGCCGGTAACACACTTCGAGAACAAAACATTGCAAATTTCGAGCATGTGCACCTTCAGACTGGCCAGCCATAAACCAATAAATGGAATGATCAACCAATGAGGCGAGCCTTTTGGGACCGTGATTAGTTTAATATGCTTAATGATTGGTTGTTTGGTCTCGCCTCCGCTGTCGCAGTCCGCTTTTACCACCAAAGAGACCAAAAAAGCAGCCAAGTGCGAGTCGGACTCGCCCATGAAGGGTTCCGTAGCAGCAAGTATTTTTTTATATTTGAGTTGATTGAATGAAAGGTAAATCGCGGTTTGCGATTCATGACAAATTAAAAAATAATAATTACTAGATCTCGTTCAAACCAATTTTCGGTGCAAGTTTACACGGTAATGTACATCATATATTTTTTTTAGTTTTATCATTCTCTTATTTTACAAGTTACAGGGGGGGGGGGCACACATTTTACCACTTTGGAAGTATCTCTCGCGCAAACTATTCAGTTTATAGAAAAATGATCTTAGAAACCTCAATATATTTTTTTAAGACCTATCCATAGATACCTCACACGTATGGGTTAGATGAAAAAAAAAATCTAGACTTTCAGTTCTAAGTATGGAGAGCCCCCTAAAATAAATTTAACAATAAAAACATAACAATAAAAAATAAATTTTTTATTGTTCTTTTCTATTTTTGTGTGAAAATCTTAATGCGGTTCACAGAATACATCTACTTCTTCATCTAAGTTTCAACAGCATAGTTCTTATAGTTTCGGAAGAAAGTGGCTGTGACATACGGACGAACAGACAGACAGACATGACAAATCTAATAAGGGTTCCGTTTTTCGCTATTTGGCAACGAAACCCTAAAAACGCGTAATGCGCCGCCGCTTACGAAGTTTGCCGGTCACTACACAAAGTTAATACACGATTGCTAACTATGATCGGTTGTTCAACCGAATTTAATTTTAAACATAATTTATTTGAGCTTAAAATAACTTACAAAAATATGTTACGGTTTAATGCGTATGTGCGGTAGATTTTTTTCCAAATAACATACTTTTGCCCGTAGGTGTATCTCCCACGGGATAGACGGACGTGTTTTAACACTGACATTTTCGTACAGTACGTACACAGATTCCATATAGTAACTAAGAATTTTGTTGCAGAAAAATTTATGTGGCAGAGTAATAAAAAAACAATGTTTAAGAATGATTGAAAAGTCATTAATTATTTCCGTAGTTCGCAAGAATTACGGTAGATAGCTCCAGCGTCGCGTTGAGACGATTATAATATATCAGATAATTTCGAATATCTGGGAAGTGTCTAGGTGGCTCAGTTGGTCAGAGCATTCCCCCTGTGAGGGACTAGTCGCGAGTACAAATCTCGTCCTAGGTGTTCTCTTTTTCCGATCTAATCTATAGGAAAAGTAGCATATTAATTGCTTAAAAATGTCATTCAATTAATTGCACTTTGTTTAACGTAGGAATTGAATCGATACGAGCTACAAGCAGTGACATTGCTTGTAGAGCCTCTGGCTTGTAGAGCAGTGGCATTCAGAAGCCACAAAGCAATAAATTGAAAATTGAATTTCTATAATGTATAAAGTTTCATAGTCAAAGTAACTTTGAATTGTATTCCTTCCTTTTAGTGAACCATCATATAAGTCATCAAATAAGAAATAATTTTCTTGCCAATATCAGATCTTCTAGCATTTTAAGAGGTTTACAGCGTTAGCTATAGTAAGGTACATATTCCACGTAGAAAGACTTTTTAAATCACCATTAACCTTACATAAGCTCAATACTTCATAGTCAGAACGTGCCAGTGCCAAGGTTTAATCTAACACCAGGAATGCCTTTCAAATCGCTATCCGTATCCATAGCTTTGGCTCGTTTCCACTCCAATGAAAGGCGCTTGGAGGTGCCCGACCCGCCATTGTGATCACATCGCAAAAGCTTGAATGTTGTTGTATCTGAACTGAACTTATTGAATGTTGCACTCGATTTAAATGTAAGAAATTATGAAAAATGAAGCAAAAATATTCTTTTAAGTGAAATTCATCATCTCCTTGAAATAAAACTATTTTTAACGGATTCTATCGCAGTTTATTTGATGTTATTTTATATTTTACATTGAACCCGACGTTTCGGTTGCTTTTCAGCAGCCATGGTCACGGGGATTGCAGCATACAGCTTTTTCCGCTAATGGAGTGAACATGATATTGTCGGAAGTTTACGCGAATGTTACACATTGAAATAAAACTATTTTTAACGGATTCTATCGCGATTTATTTTGATGTTATTTTATATTTTGCATTGATCCCGACGTTTCGGTTGCTTCTCAGCAGCCATGGTCACGGGGAGACTAAAGATGGTTGTTGTTTTGTAGTTTGAAGTGTAACCCGAACTATGTTAAATTCTTAGTGTTACTACTTACGCAGAATGAGCTCACAGTATCATGAAGTCTTGTTGTCTTTTGATTTTTCTTGGAATTAATTAAGTGAATGACTGGGTCCTAAGCTGGTGGTACATTCCAACCATCTTCTCTATTAAAATTAGGATGTTTTTTAATTTCAATAGCTTCGTTCAATAGCATCCTAGGTAGGAATCGATTTTCTTTGGCGAGTATCTGTGGTTCATCAAATCTTAAGTAATGTTTGGTCCCCTATTGCACGTGTTCACATACTGCAGACTTTTTTGAGCGTTAGTGTTTTATATCAGCTATGTGTTCTTTGACGCGAGTGCCAATGCTTCGCTTGGTTTGACCAATATATGAGAGCCCACAGTCACAATCTATTTTATAGACCCCTGCATCTTGTAGAGGCAATTGGCACTTGACAGATGGTAAAAATTGACATATCTTCGTTGGCGGCTTGTAGTATGTGTTAATTGAAGCTCGCTTCAAGATGTAGCCAATCTTGTCAGTGACCCCTCGTACGTGTGGTAGGATTGCAGGCTGGCGCTCGACAGTCGCTGGCTTTTCTCGGGATCTGTGACTGATGCGCGGTTGTTTTAGCTTGTTGTCATACAGAACTTGTTTGACATGTTGTAGCTCAGCGTCCAGGTGTTTCTTGTCACTGATCCCACGGGCTCTCTGAAACAAAGACATTCCCACGGAAGCTAACTGTTTAGAGTGGTGGTAAGATTCTCCGTTTAAGTACCTATCAGTATGGATCTATTTCCTATACACAGTGTGGCTCAAAGTATTATTAGAGTTTCTGATCATAAGAACATCCAGAAAAGCTAATGAATTATTTGCCTCTAATTCCATAGTGAATTGTATGTTGTTATTAATGGAATTAAGGTGTTCAAAATATATTTATACTATCTGTTGGTAGTATTGTAAAGGTGTCATCTACATACCGTTTATAAAATCTAGGTGTAATGGCAGCCGTCTGCATAGTTCGCGCCTCGAAGGCCTCCATATATATGTCAGCAACGACAGGCGATACTTGGGAGCCCACTGCCACGCCATCGATTTGTATGTAGAACTTGTTATCCCACAACAGGTAGGCAGTTGTTAAGCAGTGATTGAGTATTTCTGCATATTCCTCAGGCATGGTGTTCTCTATTAACTTTCTACTAACTATGTCTATACACCGTGAACTACCTGAAAAAGCATTACATTTTTTGACACACCTTTTCAACTCTGTATTGATCAGAGGCATCTTCCCATCGCAATGGAAGGTAGCGCAAATTAAAATGATCCTTAAATCCGGTAAAGCTCCTGAAGATGTATCCTCATACAGACCAATCAGCTTACTACCCATTCTGTCAAAAACAATGGAAATACTGTTTCTAAAACGATTAAATATAGTAATAGTAGAAAATAACATCATACCTGACCACCAATTTGGCTTTAGAAAACATCATGGTACTACTTGTATAGAACAGGTGCATAGGCTGGTGGAAGAAATCCATAAAGCATTCGAAAATAAGAAATACTGTTGCGCCGCATTTTTAGATATTTCTCAGGCCTTTGACAGAGTTTGGCACGAAGGTTTATTACACAAAATAAAAAGCTTGCTCCCGACAAACTATTATATATTCCTAAAATCATATCTCGCTGACAGATTTTTCTACGTTAAGAAAGGAGAAGAAATATCTAATCTTCATAGAGCCCAGGCAGGAGTTCCACAGGGAAGTGTACTTGGTCCGGTGCTGTATCTTATTTTTACTGCAGACCTACCCATGACAGACGGCGTTGTGATTGGCACTTTTGCTGACGACACAGCAGCCTTAACATCCCATGACGATCCACCTCAAGCGAGTAACATGCTTCAACGTTCACTAGACAAAATCACGGATTGGTTAAACACCTGGCGAATAAAAGCAAACGAAGCTAAGTCGGTGCAGGTGTCTTTTACGACACGGCGAGAAACATGTCCCCGTGTGTCGCTGAACCGAGTAAAGATATCACAAGCAAATGAAGCCAAATACCTTGGGCTTTATTTGGATCGCCGTCTGACTTGGAAAAAACATATATTTACAAAACGAAAAGCACTTGGAATCCAACTAAGGAAAATGTACTGGCTACTGAACAAAAAATCACAGTTATCATTGGAAAATAAACGGCTTCTATACAAATGTATTTTGAAACCAATCTGGACCTACGGAGTACAACTTTGGGGCACAGCTGCCAACTCAAACATAGAAATATTTCAGAGATTTCAGTCTAAAATGCTGAGGATAATAACCAATGCTCCTTGGTTCATAACAAACCAACAACTACACCACGATCTAGAAATCAGAACAATCCAAGATGAGATTAAACACACCATGAAATCGTACAGGAACAGATTGGAATCTCACCCAAACCTACTGACTACGCATTTAATGAATAGCAATTCCACATTTAAGAGACTAAAAAGGAAGTCCCCTAGAGATTTATAGGGAATACAATAATAAAGGGCGCACGTCACTGGACTGACTGCCCTACAAGACAATCTATAAATACTTAACCTTATGCTAAATGTTCATAGTAACAGATCGCAATAATACAAACAAAAAAAAAATGTCTATACAGTCATGTACAGGTATGCACGTAAATAATAACTGTACATGAAAACTGACCATTGTTTCATTATTAGTGAGATGTAGGTGTTTAATTTCACTAACAAAATGGTTAGAATCTCTAACATATGCTGTTGAATTACCTCGAAGTGGAGAGAGGACCTTCGCTACGTGCTGAGCCAGTCTGTAAGTTGGTGTGTCGATCTGGCTCACAATAGGACGTAGGGGAGCATTTTCCTTGTGTATTTTCGGTAACCCATATAGTTTTGGAGGTTTTTTGCATGAAGGTATTAATGTACTTACGTCGATTTGTAACTTTTCGGAGTATTTATTTATGATATCACGAGTTTCTTTCAATATCTTATTTGTAGGGTCTGTTTTGACCTGTTTATACGTGGTTTCATCCGATAAAAGATTTTCAATTTTTTGTTTATAGTCCAACGTATCCATTACTACCGTAGCGTTTCCCTTATCCGCACGGAGTACTGTGATTTCTGGCCTAGCTCGCAAGTTCATCAATGCGATGAATTCGTCTCTGGGAAGGTTCGATTTGGGTACTTTACTTCGACGCAATAACGATGAAACATCCTGGCGTATAGCCTCCAAATCTTCCTTTTTCATATTATTCTTAACTAGGCAGTCTTCAACATTGCAAATAATGGTCTCATACGGTATCCTCTCTCTTGATAGAACTTTTTCGGTGGCATTGTCTAACTTTTGTTTTGACGGATTAATAACTGACAGTTTGGTCCGTCTTGTGACGTTTCGTTCCGTTGAGTTGTCATTTGATTTTGATAATAATTTTTCATATTTTTGTATTTTGTTAATTTTACACTCATAATATTTATATTTTTCTCTATTATTTACTGCATCAATGCATCTTTTAAAATCCAATGGGGTTATTAATTTATGTATTTTGTTAGACAAATGTTCCACATTTTTGTTTATACTGCATAACTCAACGCGATGTTCTAGGATACTCAAGATATCTTGAGATAACTTACACTTCAAACCACAAGACAACAACCATCTTTAGTCTCCCCGTGACCATGGCTGCTGAAAAGCAATCGAAGCGTCGGGATCAATGTAAAATATAAAATAACATCAAAATAAATCGCGATAGAATTCGTTAAAAAATATTTTTATTTCAATGTGTGACATTCGGGTAAACTTGCGAAAATACCAATAGACTTCCTAATATATATCTCATAAAGCGAAATACATAGCCTATTCTAAATTATTAAAACCAATCCTTAAGTCCTTAATACACGTCCTTAAGACATTTCACGTGATCCCAATTATCGGCACAATCAGTTAACAATTCTCCCTCTTGTTACCGAAATTTTAAGACTTACTTTGGCGTAAAGTAGCCGGGTCATTCATTCTTGCGACGAGGGTTCCATAGCAATTGTTTTTAATAGGACTTCTGGGTAGGAGACGTGTTTTTAATGCTACTTTTAAGTAGGCCTTGATTAAAATTGCATTTGTTATCTGACCCTATCACATTATTCGTGCACTAATTAATGTCACAACGCTTTGAGTAGCAGACGGAGTTTTTGAAATAAGGATTACGTGAGGGGGAGGGGGGGGGGGTTGCGCCAGGGGCAGCAAAAATTAAGAAACAATAATCTTGATCAATGATCATCTTAATTTTTGGTTTAAAGTTGGAAGTTACTGTTTCATTGATGTTTTTGGGAACGATATATAAAGGGTCCACTAAGGCCTCTTACACAGCTTACTATAAGCGGTCTTACCTCAGGCTTAAAAATTATTCAAGCATTATTATTTTATGTATTCAAGTATTATGCTGATGTTTCATGAAATAATTAATTGTTGGAAAGGTTTTATTTTAAGTATTGTTTGATTTTTATTTACAAATACCATTTGAGATTGTTACCTGTTAATTTTTACTCGATAATTAGGTAAAATCCGTTATCATCATTGTGTCAGCTTTATAATTAACCGTAAACATAACATAATATAACATAAACTCACGCCTATATCCCCGAAGGGGTAGGCAGAGGTGCTAGCACCCACATTTCGCCAGTTTATGTTTAGGTCCCAATGTAATAGGTGGCGAGCCTATTGCCATTAACCGGGCACTTATAAACCTGCGGTAAATACACACATAACTTCGAAAAGCATCGAAAAGTCATTGGTGTGTGCCATGGTAAAACCTGGGATCGAACCCAAAACCTCGTCACAGCAGTCCATTACCCATACCACTAGGCTACCGCGGTTTCCGAATTAACCGTAAATCATCTAATAATATTTTATAACAACATCGCCGTCATACATATGAGTATAGTACAAGTTGTCAAAGGCAAACAAACGCGGTGTCGTCTGTTTAGTGCAGATAACTCAGCTGAATGTGCTCCAATAATTAGTGTTGCGATGAAATTAGATCAGGCTGCGGCGTAATTGCAGTTATAGCTATCTGCATCTAACATGTAGGGAGCTTGATGAGTTCACAATATTATATTAAGCTAGTAGTATCTCAACTTAATTAATGTTTATTATTGCTATAGTTAAACACATCAATATTGCATGGACTAAAAGGAGGACAATAAGGAAATATATTGAATTCCTTGGAATACCTCAGTGGAAAGAAAAGGGTTCCTCAAGGCATCAATATGGGGATGAAGCGATACTTTGAGAAAATAAATGCAGCAGTATACTACTAAAGGGATGTAGTAGTCGACGTGGATGATTTTACCGACAACAGCCTGCCATCTGCTTCTGTCATCACCTCACTCGCTTCACGAGTTATTTTCATTAAACCTTTCATGCAAGGCCGCCAGTTTTGAGTCGTTTTCACTTGCCATTGCCGGATTGTATAACAATATCGTAATTTTGCATTTTAATTTTTCATTTATACATTTTCCATTAACCTTCGACAATTGTGTTAGTAAGCAGTTTTAATCATTTATCTAAAAACATAATATAATCAAACCAAGGGATTAGTCTAGGAATGACTGATTCGTGAAACGACTACAGAGTCTATCATTGACCAATTCTTGAAATATACAAGAGCAATGCTTGCCAAGAATTCATGTTGAAAATCAAAGCCAAAATAAAACAAAAAGGATTCAAAATTAAATTTAAATTAATTAAATTTAGTGGTTTACAAATAACTTAGAGGGATACCTTACAATTAGAATAAAGACAAAAAGTGGAAGGGGAATGAAAGAAGAGAATACAAAGGCACTCTAGTATCGGCGCTGTTTATTAACTAGAAATTATAACCGACTAAAATATTTTAGCAAAATTTTACAAAATTCTTATAATTTTATAGAAGCCCTACGTAGGGATAAAAACCGACCCCACCAGGCGAGGCCGCGGTGGCGGCCAAAGTCCGCCAGCAACCCTGGGGTTATCCTTTCGAGGGCTTACCCGGGGTGCCCGGCAACGGACAATTGGGGAGGACACCGTGCGGTTTTAGTCGCTACACGACATAACCGCCCCCGCTGGCTGGCGGGGGGGTATCCGAAGGGATTTCCGCACGTAAAAAAAAGCCCTACGTAGGAATCTCAATTGTGATAATATATTATTTTCACATGATACCCTGAAGCATTTTGTGTACATCATGCCCGCAAGTTGAAGGGAACCTTGAGTTAATGCTGTATTGAGAAGATATATAATTATGTTTAAGCCTTTGATATTATACTTTTATTTTTACGATAAAATTTCGCTTTGGCTTCTAGAAATGTGTTAGCTGTGTTTGTTTACATTATGCATTAATACAGTAAGTAAAAAGAATGTCCCATTGTTACAATTAAGGTTGCAATCTTCGAGATAAATTTTATAGTTTTAATTTAAAAAGGTTTCTCCAGACATGTAATGCGTAGGGATGTAAGCAATATCGTAAGGAAGGCATTATGTATGGAAGTGGACGGTTACAAGAGGAGATGAAGAAGAGTTTTTTTTTTTTTGGATGGACTGTGTGAAAGTAGATATGATTAGGAAGGGAGTGAATGTTGAGATGACCGCAAGCAGAGATGAATGCAAAAAGCACACATGTTGCGCCCACCCCAAATAATTTTGGAATAAGGGCAGGAGGATGATGTTGAAATTTAAGGAGGTGTATTCTCCAAATAAAAACAAAAATAAATATTTTAAGTAGATAATATTGAAACAGTATATTGGGGTAAATAATTTAAGTAAGACATAATCTGTATATCGATAAATCTGAAGCTGAAAAGGAAATTTGGTTGCTCATTTCATCTGTTCTGTTTCTCCTTGCTGATTGAATGTTATAAAAAGAGACGAGCGTCGGAATGAACTGACCTGAATGAGTAATCATTATACTACAGAATTAGTACTGCCAGCTTTTCTCTCCTCGGGAAGGTGTTGCTGCAATTTTGATATATTATCCCTTTTATTAATAAAGGGTGCTGTAGAATCCAGATCAACGGTTAGAAAATGAAATACTTTCAGTGTTGTCACTAACTTATCTTTGCATGGGCTTCCCTGAAAGTGACAAGATACGGTGGCTTCAGAAGCGGTTTTAATTCAAAATCAACGGTAATCAAATCGTCCCCTCCACCAACTACACAGCGAACTAAAACACACGGAAGCAATTTCTCATAAAATAACAAATTTAGTTAAATTTCCGGCGATAAAGTCCTCTTGGCGCAAAGTAAGTGGGTCCTCGAATTAATTCCAAAGATAACAGCGAATGATAAATAATAGAAATGGTCCCGAATAGAGGGACTTCATAAAAACTTAGCATTGTACCCAACCTCCTTGAAGAATTCCTTTGTCCGAATTTAGAACGAACAGTTTATTTTATTCAGTGTAAAAATGTGTTTGCTATTAAGATAACACTGTTTTTTACAGTAATGGAGAAAATATATTCTTTAAATATTCGGACTTACGAATTCAGATATAAAACAATTCCATTGTTACGAAAAGCGTATTTTATATTGAGACTACGACTATAAAAATATTTATTATGACAATAGAATATTTATCAGTTCACGAGTCAAGTTAACTATGCTAGAGTGACTGAATGTTTAGTGCTTACAATGAAAGACAATGTGTTGAATGTCACCGTTAGTGTAACTTGATTGAATTTTTACACCTCGTTTCATTGGGTACGCGACAGCAACCACATTACAACCTAACTTTCACATTCTTACCAAGTTCAGCACTTAGTTGTTCCTGAACATCTACCATTAAAAAACTGTCCCCCGCGGCTTCGCTTATGACATACTTAGATTCCACTTGGCATCTATTTAACCCATACCCACATGCTTGTAATTTATTAGTTTCACAATCATGTTTGGAAATTTGCCTGATTTGTTGACATATTTGATTACTGCTCCGCTCCCCTGGATTGTAGCGTGATGATATACAGTCAGACACAAAAATATTTTTTCAATTCGTACCAGTAGTTCTTAAGATTAGCGCGTTCAACCAAACAAACAAACTCTTCAGCTTTATAATATTAGCTTTATAATGCGTATCAGATAACATAAAACCCTGCCCCTCGAGTTTCGCAGTCTGCGGCGAGGACGCCGCAGACTCATCTACGCCCGGGACTACCGACCTCCATGATCGGGGCCTGAGGACGGCAGTTGGCCGACTCGCCGTCCTTACAGAAGCAGGCCGTGGCGGAGGCGTGTCGTGTGTGCCCTACACACGCCTGCCAACTCACTGAAGCGGGATAAAACCTGACCCCACCAGGCGAGGCCGCGGTGGCGGCCAAAGTCCGCCGGTAACACTGGGGTTATCCTTTCGAGGGCTTACCCGGGGTGCCCGGCAACGGACACTTGGGGAGGACACCGTGCGCTTTTAGTTGATACACGACATAACCCGCTGGCCGGCGGGGGGCTATCCGAAGGGATTTCCGCACGTAAAAAAAAATGCGTATCAGGTAACATTAAACATATTTTTGATGTTTATGACGATTATTTATTTATTTAATTGCTAAGACGTTTGTAGTGCTTTTTACTATCTTTTAAGATAAAATAAAACAGGAAGAAAACAGGAAGTTATACAGTTTCAAAATCTTACATACAACAATTTTTAAGTGCTAAAAAACTATCCTATCTTATGTGTTTCATGTTTGACAAACTATTAGCACAATTTGTTTGTAAATTTCCTTGTATTGTAACGTACCAATATCTGAATAAATTAAACTTGATAGCGTGCGAAGGTAATTGGTAAGAGGCCACTGTACTATATTAAATAACTGAAGCTCAAATAATGTTCTAATATGGATATGCTGCGTATGCCTGGGGGCTGTGTACCATAATTCAATGGTTCCCTTGAGGTTCCGACTACCTTTGTTAGGTCAGTATGTTAATATTTCAGTTTTGACTAAATAAACTTCTGAAAATTATTATTTATGTGAAGGGCCTTCAAACGAAAGGGATTATAAATTAAATTAAAAGCAACAAAGTGATTTAATTAGGGTACTAGCTGTTGCCTGCGGCTTAACCAACGTGGAATTCTGATCCCGTTCTCGCCACCCATGGGACCCTATTCCACCACGACAACCTGTATAAGATACACAATTCCACCAAACATCATTTTGTAATATCTCTAAGGGCTTAGGCAGCGTTTTCGTGGAAAGCTTATAGACAGCTTATTTTTTTCTGATACCTCCAACAAATAGCATTATATTTTAGCCAATGTATACAAATATTTTACAAAAATATACTCAAACCTTCCTCGAGAATCAATCTGTCCATTGATGAAAACAGCATTAAAATATGTGCAGCAGTTTTTGAGTTTATCGCGAACTAATAGACAGACAGACGCGGCTTTTTTTTAGGACTTTTTTTTTATACCCATATGCCTGTATTACGATAAGGTATTATAGCAATCGGTGAATCGTAGATAATACAGACATTTGCGTTATGATTGTAGGTATATCACGAAACTCCCGAGGGGGCCATCTCGAAACCGAAGATGGCCCAGAGTCAGTCGGGGTGCGAGGGAAATGCCTTATGGGCAACCTTACACCCCGGCGTCTGAAGACACGAGGCGGCGTGTGTTTTTAATCGGTTCAAGCCCAACATAACCTCCCCCACAACCCGGCGGGGGGGGGGGGGTATTCGAGGGGATTTCTGCACGAAAAAAAAAGATAAACTGTACCAAATTGTGTGTTAGGTGGGCCTTTAGTGAGTAACGTGTATACAACGGTGCCTACTGTTTGGTTGATTCATCGCTTCTTTCAAGAAAAATTGCCAATTGAAACGGCATTGTATGGAACATTTTAAATATTTAATTATTATTTTATTCAGATACAGACTCTAGAATCTGTGAACTCGAAAATTCGTATTAGAAACCTCATTCAGGTTTGATTTATGATGAGCCTTGTATGAGGCAATAATGCCGATAATCTTTTTATATATAAAAATTAATTGCTGTTCGTTAGTCTCGCTAAAACTCGAGAACGGCTGGACCGATGTGGCTAATTTTGGTCTTGAATTATTTGTGGAGGTCCATAGAAGGTTTAATAGGTGAATAAATAGGGAAGTTGTTATCGATTGAGACAGTACGAAGTCTGCCGGGTCAGCTAGTATACAATAATTTAACGGGAATTAACACGATCATGTATAGTAGTATAGGTACTTAGTATAGGCCAGTCAGCCTGTGACCACGGCCAGTGTAACCTGGTCGAAACGTCAGGCAATCCAAAGGTATGTATATACTGTATATGCCTTTATTTTTCGTGCGGAAATCCCTTCGGATACCCCCCGCCGGCCAGCGGGGGCGGTTATGTCGGGCTTGCACCGACTAAAACCGCACGCCGTCTCGGGTCTTAAGACGCCGGGGTGTAAGGTTACCCATAGAGCATATCCCTCGCACCCCGACTGACCCTGGGCCATCTCCGGTTTCGAGATGGCCCCCTTACTTGCAATCCACTGTGCCATCTGCTAATCAGAGGGACACGTGGAAAGCTTCTGAACAGCCCTCAACAGGGCCGTCCTCGCCCCGGTCGGAGTTGGCCGTAGGCGGCAGCGTGTCTCCCACCCTAGGAGAGAGGCGCTGCTGTCTCCGTTGCCCAGGGTGCACCGCGTGGAGGTCCCCAACCAAGCACCCCTGTACATTGGTACCTTTATTTTTGTGCGTTAATCCTCCCGGATACCCCCCACGTAGGCCAGCGAGGCTTGTTATGTCGGATTCGAACCGACTAAAACCGTTGTATTATGTGAATAATTTTATTAGCAACAAATAATGGTAATATTGCAGGACATACTATAGAGTGCTAACTAGACTGAAAAATACTTACTATTCAAGTGCTTTCTTTTTTATATATGTGGAAACCCCCACGGGCTTCACCCCATCGGTGCCAACGATGGGGTGGGCGTGTCGGAATCGGACTGACTAAAACCACACGGTGTCCGCCCCAAGTGCCCAATGCCGGGCACCCCGGGTAAGCCCTCGAAATTATAACCCCAGGGTTAACTAATTTTTATACTTCATCAGATTGGCACTGTAATACGCTTGAGTGCCTAGATCGAAAAAGTATTCAATCGCGGAACACGATGCCATTGAATAGTATGCCATTCAGTAGCATCAGGTAGTCCTTCCACTACTGTTCTTGTTCATTGCCGGTCACCGTGCTAGACCATGTACACCGCCCCGTAAAGTCTATTGTATTCCACGCGAGAACGATGGTCCCTACCGTACTGTATGCGTATACATTTTGGGTAACTGCGTCGACTCCCGATGCGCGCGAGTCGTTGCCAGTGAGCAGCAGTCTTGTGACTACGTGTTTATAATCCAGCAATGCAGTAGTCAACTAAAACTCAACGCGTACCCAAAACTTATGTTACGCGTACTTTGGAACAATTATACATTATATCATTATGTATACATCATATAACATAGACAAAATTAAGCTCAAGACGACACAATCGGGATCATATTTTTACCTTCTTATAAACTCTTAAAAAAGGTAACTACAGGTTACATTACAAGCCCGTACACTTGTCATATCTGCGATTATGATCTTTAATATTGTGAGTAGTTAGAGAATATTATACTGGTATAGTTCACAACAATAAGAAGTAAATCATATTTGAAACCATTAGGTGACGCCTGCATTTATTACAAAGATATGGAGATAAACCTATGAGTTAAAACCAATTAAATATTCTGCAATATGTATGCATATGAGCTAGTGTTCTATCCGCAACTTCTTTCGATAGCTTGTTGTAGTCTTAGTAAAAACAACACCTTGACAAGGTATAAAAGTTCTTTTCATTTACATTTTGTTACCAATGAAAAATACCTTTCGTAACATTTGAATCTCAAATCAATGAATAAGTTTCTACTTTCAATTGCTCCTCATGTAATGATTTAAGTGGTAATGAGTTGAGGTTACCCTCATCTTCAAAACGAACGGTTGACTCACAGTTTGATTAGTTAATTAAGTAGGTATTACTTACCTTAGTGACACATAAATATTTATAAGATCCTCGCTAACTTCCTCTCCCATTGACAGCAGCAGACAGCAACTGTTTTTTAATGATAATATATTAACTTAGTCCCTACAAGGCTTAGGAATTCAGATATGGCGTACCCCGCTGTATCTCTTCAGTGAGCTAAGCTTGAAGTAAAAAAAACCGTGTAATACCAAACTTGGAGCACGTTTGCCTGTTTTCCAGAGGAAGAAAGAGATATATTGCTGCTTCTATTACCCAAGGCGGCAAGGAGGTTCTCTTGCTGTTCACTTCATACCTAGGACGTTTAGAGCCAGACTATCCAGAAATGTAAGAAGACAGTCATAAAGAGCGTATTCATTGAATGTTAGCTAACTTTCAAATACACTACAAATAACGAAATATTTTCAATTTTCTTCTTGAATATTGACATCAATCACGCGAGTTGTGAAAGTTTAACAGTTTTCACTCACACACAGATACTGTCAGATACAATTTCCTGGTGTATCCTATCTGAGAAGAAAATCTATTCCCGACGCCATCGGTAAAAACATTGGAGCCGAAACTCAAAACGCATCACTAACCCGGTTAACTTTTCGGCTAAATTGGCACCTTTGCGAAAAGATTTTGGCATTTTTATCTTATATTTTATAAACCTCTTTTTAGACGACTGTTCAAATAAGGAGGATGATATGTGCTGTTTTCTTTGTTCATTTATTCTGCGTATTCTTTATTTTTGTATTAACCTTTAAAATAAATAAACAGATTTGGATTTGTAGGGTATCCTATTAGAACCCGTACATCATCACGAACGAATCTGGCCGTAATTGTTTATGAGAAACAAATCAATACATTGCCATGATGATTTAATAAAGAATGACGGCCTCTGTGGCGTAGCGATAGTGCATTCGAATGCTACGTGAGGGGGCGCGGATTCGATTCCCGCTCAGTGCAAATATTTGTGTGCATGAATACGTCTATTTGCATTGGTCTGGGTGTTTCTATGTATAATATGTAAGTATTTACAAAAAAATAAATGGGTCTAGAAAGCGCTGTGTAGAATGTCGTAGAATATTTACTTTTTAAAAACTAGCGAGCTCGTGTTATGACCACAAGTCGAGATGATGGGTTGTTATTATGGGTGTGGACTTTTGTGCCAGTTCCATGGTTAGATTTACGTGGCTTTGTCCCTTTTCAGTGTAATGGACTTACTCTTTGTTCTTGTCCCTCATAATTATTTCTAACAGTATTTACAAAGGCATACATTTTTGTGGTATTCATTCTTATGGTATAAAATCATAGGCATAACAAAGTTGCAAAATCATTTTTACATTTGGTTAGTTATGACGTTTAAAAAGAACCTTACTAGGTCCGCAAGGCAGTAGCTCTTGCAATGTTGAGCTGAGAGTGCCCAAGTCTGAGTGATTTGGAAAGGATTTGTTCGGTGATTATTCCTCCGTGTCTTGTCCGATTATCAGTTTTCTTTTTTTAATCGGTATTTATGGTTATTGGCTACGTTTTGGCGCCAAAATTGAGATTTTACCAATTGTGGTTTTTGAGAAGTCTGCTTATGAATGTTTTGTTCGGTGATTATTCCTCCGTGGTACTTCATAGTTTAAATTTGTATAGCCTATGTCCGTCATATCACTATCATCTATGATTATGCTAAAAATCATTAAAATCGGTCAAAGGGTCTAGGCTCAAGAGAGACACAAACGATATACATCGAGTGGAGTGAAAGGAGCTTCCGTTTGACTTCGTCTCACTCAGCTTAAAAATTTACCGCGAAAGTCCGATATTTCAGTGTAATCAGACTAAAATAAATAAATAAATGTTCAAAGCTTCAAACAGTATTTTACATTGCACCCACAAAATATTTATATTAATGGGGATGCCGACGCAAAACTAATTGTAGATGGCAGCAGCAAAATGACCAAACAAAACAACCATAATATGGAGGCCATAAACAATAACAAACTCATAGCTGTCAGATTTGAAGAGACAAACAATGAAATCTACAATGACAGCTAAGATTGGCCATTACGATGCACCCTCTGTAGGGATAAAAGCGCAGTCGGCATCTCCATTGCACGTTCATGAAGGTCAAAGGATATTACATCTTTTTTTATTTTGTTATTTTTTTTTGTTCTCCGGACACGGTCAATAATATTGAGTCAATCCTGTTAAAATATCTTATATTGGAATATTTGAATATGTTCACATTTATTGACGTCAAGTTATTGACTATAAACCAAAATACTCTGGGTCATAAAAAAAATAATACTTTGCTAGGTAGCTTGGCAGGTATTGGCTACAGACGACGTCCTGAAAATAAGGAATGACAATATCTGTCTAAGACCCCCAAATCTCCATTTCGATAGACATGATTAACATTGACGCTCGCTGCAAACAGAACAACAAGACAGTTCAAACTCTAGACGAACAGTAGTCACCCTTGGTATTTACTAAACGAATATAAATGAAAAAATAAAGAAGCTATTCTCACAAAAACCGTTGACATAATGATTGATTTATGGCTTGTCTGTGCCTATATTAGATTTTTGTTGCCTTCTTAGGGTCCCGTACCAGTATTCAAAATACAAAATTCAAAATTCTGTATTTGGGTAACATACAGTATTTTTTTAAGATTATGTTTGGCCATCTTTTAAGTATAACTACCAGTTGTAACAGGCCAGTTGACCTCGCTCTTTCATAACAAACATAATACATAATTAACATTTTTGTATGACCAAAGTAGAATAAAATGATTAAAACAAATACAAGAATTTGAACAAAAACAAATCGACCTCCGTCCTCCATGAGCGCAGGCCTGGGGGTGAGAGGTGAGGCCACCTGTCACCCCAGCAGAAGCAGGCCGGGACAGTGGGGCCGAAACCGGAGCAAGACGGGGACACCGTGGTTCCCAAATCCGAGGGGGCATCTCGCAAGTGGAGATGGCCCAGGGTCAGTCGGGGTGCGAGGGATATGCTCTATGGGCAACCTTACACCCCCGCGTCTGTAGACCCGAGACGGCGTGCGGTTTTAGTCGGTTCAAGCCCGACATAACCACCCCCGCTGACCGGCGGGGGGGTATCCGAAGGGATTTCCGCACGAAAAAAAAAAAAAAAGGTACAAGAATACAGCTTAGTGCGCGGTTGCTTGTTTGTGTGTGTTCTGTGTATGTGTGTGTGTGGGTCTGTGAGTGTCTGTGTGTGTGTGTGTGTGTAACTTGTGAATATAATGCCAGATAACGATGTGTATCTGTACCCTTCTTTTCTAGGCTTTTTGTCTTCTTAAGTCAATTTGGCTTAAGATGAGGATTGTAGAAACATCAAACAATGTTCTAAAATTACTTAGCTTTAATTAAGTAAAGTAAATTGTGAAATTCATTCCACTATTGTTTTCATACACATTCTCATCACAAGTTTAGTTATAGTGAGAGTTTAGTGACGTCAAAGTGTAATAGTGACGTGTCACTATTACACTTTCTAATGAAGGTAAACATTTTTGTCGAATATATTTTTTGTAAACAACCTAAAGATAAATTGTGTCATTATTTCTTGGTCGATTCTTTTCATGATCCACAAGTGAATAAGGTAAATTAAAGTTATCGAATTCAATTATTAAATTAAAATTAAGTATTATTCAAATCCAAGAATTCTCTAGAAAAATTATACGTAAAGGAAATTCTTTTGCAGAACCCTGTATACCGCTCGCACTTGACTGGTTATGCCTGCTTTAAGTTTAATTTGTAAGTTTTTGGCGTGGAGAATACCTTCCGTTTTCTTTTTTGTGCAATTTCATTTGAAATATGCAAATAACAGAACAGATTTTGCACGCGTTCGTGTACCATGGTAATCGCTTACCGTCAACTGTAATATCTTAGTAGTGTAAAAGAAGTTAATTTATTGCTGTTGTGTATCCGGCACCATCTAGTGAATTTAAACTAAACTTCTATGGTACTACCGATACTGCATCGCACAATGGAAGTTCTCGCGCTGGTTAGCTTTTATTTACATTATAAATTTAAATGTGGGCGCATTTGTTCCAGCTGTGTTCCACCCTATGGTCAACTGGTCTTTTTTTTTTAAAGAGACCCCCCCGCCGGCCAGCCGGGGTGGCTATGTCGGGCATAAACCGACTAAAACCGCACGGTGTTCTGCCCAAGTGTCCATTGCCGGGCACCCCGGGTAAGCCCTCGAAAGGATAACCCCAGGACTACAAGCGGACCTTGATCGCCAGCGCGGCCTCTCCTGGTGGGGTCGGGTTTTATCCCGCGTCGGTGAGTAGGCAGGCGTGTGTAGGACACACACGACACGTCTCCGTCACAGCCTGCTTCTGTAAGGACGGCGAGTCGCCCACTGGCGTCCTCAGGCCCCGATCATGGAGGTCGGTAGTCCCGGGCGTAGACGAGTCTGCGGCGTCCCCGCCGCAGACTGCGGAACTTCAGGGGCAGGGCTCGATGCCGATGCTACGGTTTTGCTGGTTCCCGCAGGTGGCCCCCTCCGAGGCCCGTGAAATCACAAAGCCTCGGATTTGTGGAGAGCCACCTCGAGTCCCAGCCGCAATGGTCGACTGGTAGAGAATGACTAAAGCTTATATATATATGAATTACATATAATACGACATCGCTACATTAATCGTAGAGTCGTGGTCCACCATCCGCAATCATTTGCCTGGTCGCATTATCCTTCCTTTGTGTCGAAGGGACATCTCACCCCGTACCTTTTCTTTTTTTTTCGTGTGGATACCCCTGCGGGATTCACCTCACCGTTGAATGGTGAGGTGGGTAGGTCGGAATCGAACTAACTAAAACCAGACGGTGTCCTTCCCAAGTCTCCATTGCAGGCACCTCGGGTACACCCTCGGAAGGATAACCCCAGGGTTCTAGATGGACTACGGGAATTACTAATGTTTGACCAAAAAATAATTGACAAATGGTCATTCGACAAACAACGTTTCACCAAATGTTCATTTGGCAAATGAGACATTTGACAAAAGTATCATCTTACAAAAACTCACTTAGCAAAATGATCCATTAACAAACACTATTCTTGCCAAATGTATTAAATATTAAAATGTCAATTGACCTTTCTTCATTTAACCAAAGAATATGTTTCGCAAATTGAGCATTTATCCAAATATCATTTAATAAAATGTTATTTCATAAAAGTACTTCTTTTTTCAAACAAAACATTGTCTGTTGGATAGTTTATATATATATATATTATTTATATATATATATATATATATATATAATCTGGGTGGTTTATAAAAAAATAACCACGAAGGCTAAGGCGGCCTGCGTAAATCCCCTCGGACCCTACCGCCGGCCAGCGGGGGCGGTTATGTCACGCTTGAACCGACTAAAACCGCACGCTAACTCGGGTCTACAGACGCCGGAGTGTAAGGTTGCACATAAAGCATTTCCCTCATACCCCGACTGACGTACCCTAAACTTATAATCGGTGTCGATGAAATTCAATTCACCCCGAGATAATATACTGACGTCGACGTTCAAAACGACATCGAAACTTTTGAAACTGAGTGTTGCTTTGGGTTGACAATACCCTGTAAGCCCAACTCGTTAAACTTAATTGAGCCATTAATATCATATTCTCTGCTCCATCCGCTTGGTTGATTAAGGGTATAAAGCACGATAGATGGAAAGTTGTAAAGGCTTCAGTTTGATTTCCTTTACCATTGTTACAGTACAACCATTGTAACCAAGTACCATTGTAACAATATCAACATTATTTTTTTTTTGGTAACGTGGGTACACACGTCAATATCATTTCGTAATATCGTGCGATTGGGCATACATAGTACTTGTGTAGAAAAGGGTTCACATCGTAAATGTATTTTTTTAGGGATTTTAAGGGATTTTCTTTAGAAAAGCCCTATTGCTATCGAGTTGTCGTCGTTGCCAATTTTCTGTCACGGTTTTGGGTATGAAGGAGATGAGCTATCGAGTTGCTGTTTTCGGTAATAGATTCGTGCTGGGGTGAACCATTGCAAGATAAAAAAAAACGCAAAAAATCGCACAATTGAAAATCCCTTGTATTCGGCTGAGCTCGTCTCAGGAATTCAACTTGTTTTTTGGTAACGTGGGTACACACGTCAATATCATTTTGTAATATCGTGTGATTGGGCATACATAGTACTTGTGTAGAAAAGGGTTTACGTCGTAAATGTACCGTGTGAAGTTTGAACATTGAACATGTAATCCTTCGATCGATGAGTTTTATGTAGATTATCTAGAAGGATAGTTCGAAATCGAAATGATTATTTATAATTCGTAAAATTGTGTTTGCACAATTTTTTTTTTTTTTTTATATTTGGGATACATCAATTTAACTTCACCTCGCCTGATGGTAAGCTGAAGGTAAAGTCTCAGGAAAGAGGGTCACTATTACATACACGTACCATGTTAACAATGGTGCCACTCAGCTTGACGGCCTCATCAGAAGAGGATTATCGTTGCAGCACCGGGTGACACCCACCGGTCCCACTAGTACTGCGACCACAATCCCCCTGCCCGGCTATGCACTTGCTGACCCCTGAACGCAATCAAACCGAAATTGGATTACTATGGGGGCTTTTCGCAATCGTGCACGGTGGTACCTACCCGGCCGAAAATTTGCACGGTGGTACCTACCCGGCCGAAAATGGTGACAATTTTGTGTCATCAAATTTCTACCACCAGTATTCTATACAGTAAAAACTTTCAAAAGTGTTTGATATGTGATACTCTGTGAGTTATATAAATCTATCTTTCTGTCCTGATAACATTATAAGTAGCCCGAAGTTCCCGACGGGTCCAGTTTCCGGTAGGGCCGGTGAATAGCTTAGAGCTGAAGCAATCGGTAAATCTGTTTAAGAATCAAGTTATCCAAGATTGCATCTCATAGATAATATAGACGTTATATTTCAATACTATATTTAATGTCCATACATAATAATATTATGATTTTTAACATTCTCGTGCATGTTATCGATTACACAGAGTACGCAGTAAATACGTAAATAGAGTAGGTTCGTGTTTTTAAATTATATTGAATTATTTGACACCTTAAAGTACATTTCAAATTCAAAACAAAAATTCAAAGATTTCAAAACGTAAACGTAAGTACCTACGTTTTATTTTAAAAGATCGTTCGGAATGCCACAGTTTTTTTTTACATTTTTCTTTTTTATCTAATTGTAATCACGAGTTTTTAAACATGGAGTAACTGAACGGGACCCCTGACTAGTTTAAAATTTCATTCGTTTTGAGTCGTACAAAGATATATCAGTCACTATACGGGGCTTATCATAAGTCTGGCCCCCGTTTAAATCACAACAGATTTGTGAGGCATCAGGACGCTGGGTGCAATTCAGTTACTGGACCAATGTGTCTGATGTGCGTGATATATGGCCACAGGACTGGTATTGGATACGGTAAATGGGAAGAGAGATAGCGGTGCTATTTACCGACTACATTTATTTGATCGAGTTTGAAAATTAGGTATACATCGTTTGTCAAGTCTTGATTTACAATTTGTTTGAAGGGAGTCTTAGGTAAACGTCGGAATGAATGTAACGTAGAAACTTTGGATTAGGTAACAACCATTTTTAAACATCACAATCCCACCTACGAATATTATACATGTGAAATTTTGTGAAGATGTTTAGATGTGTGTTACTTAATCACCCTCAAACAGCTGAACGGATCTCGCTGAAATTTGTTACAGGGATAGATATAGTCTGGATAAACACATATGCTACTTCTTATACCTAGAATTGGTTCTCACGAGTTGGGGTAACGGGATCAAAATTTTACGCGGCTAGAGCCGCGAGCAGAACTAGTTCGAAATATAATAGAATTGAAATCTTAAATTAAGTCTTTCAAATTTAAATTTAACGATTCTCGCATCTAAAGATTTCAACATAACTACATTTAAGTCATAGAAATAATACTAAAAGATTCGCGTTACTCCGTGACTGCACTAATGATGAAATTGGGTAATGGGTCCAGTCGACCAATTCAAAATCTGATTCGGTTGAGTTATCCCGCTGGTCCATTTCGAGCGGGTCCAGTTGGCCGAAGACTCCTGCACCCCGCACTTTCAACCGTTGGTTATATATTCAGGGTAAAAATGATATAATTGTAGGCCAATGTGTTCGCGCCTAATATAATAGGAGCAATCCGATGTACGCTTCAAGTAATAAGTTAAGGTATGACCTTAAGTGTCCTTCAAAAGTGTCACGACTTTCAAGTCTCCCTGCTCTTACAAGGTAACTGATTGATCAAACATATCTTTGAATAGTTTGAATAGTTCAACATGTTTAATTAATGTTTGACTCTAATCGAGATTAACGTAATCCACATTTTAAACACTGAGTTAAGGGTATATCTTCAATTACAATTTCGCTTCTATACGTTAGAATGGTACGCTGCGAATAAGGAATCATTATTCATTAAAACACCTATGTATGATTATTTCCCACAAGTATACAAACAAGTACTTATTTTTTCAATTACACAAACAGTTAATCCAAAATCAAACGCACAATTTGTTACATTACAAGAAATGGCAGTAGGGGAGGTAACCGCTTCATATTGCGTCATTCATTTAGTTATTCACCATTCATAGGACGCTTCCTGAACAGTGCAGTAATTTGTGTAATTGGCTTTAAATTACCGCCGGTATCATAAATCTAGTTCGTTAAAAAGGCCCACAGATTTTAGAAGCTAATGTTTTAGTAAAAATAGCTATCGACAATAGCTTTCATGTATACAAACCAGCTGCAAGGAATAAAAAATTTTAGTCACGCATTTTTAATAAAAATCGCCTCACTTTGAGTTTGTTTACCTGTAATCAGTAAAGATACAACGTATTTTGTGAAATTTACTCTTAATTTTTGCGAAGTTTGTGATAAAAATATGTTTGAAAATGTGTAACACTTAATGGAACTATTCGCTTTTTTATTTGTTTGCTTCACCGCTTTGCGCACCCCCTTACTGACACAAGTTTTGTTCTAAAACTGCTTACTGTGTAGAGTAAGATTACAGGTTCACCAGAACTCACTCAGGTGAGGCTGCCTGTCATCCCAGCAGAAGCGATCCCCCCCCCCCCTCATACCAGGGCAAGACGGGGACACTCAACGTTTCAACTCACGTTTCAAGCCCAACATAACCGCTTCCGCTGGCCTGCAGGGGGGTTCCGCACGAAAAAAAAAGGTACATATCCACACTACTTTATCCCATTTTTTTTTCTTGTAAAAATCAGTGAGTTCTGGCGATACTGGGATTTTGGACTAATATGACATAGAAGTTCTTTGGTTATTATTTGGCAAGCTATACAAGTGAGCACAACGAGTGTCTTATGGTTTGCGCCGTGTTAACTGTGTGACGTGCGGTGGGGCACGCTGCATGATCCCTTGATTCACTGGCGCGCGTTCATTATTAAACGTAATTAACGAATGCCGTACTTTGTTTTGTTTTCCGATTGCTTTGTCGCACCGTTTGGTTTATGGGTGTTTTAGATTCACTTTAAAGTTGTCATAAATCGTGACCATTTAAAAAAATGTGGCAAATAGATAGAAGGATTTTAATTACTAATTTTCCTATGTATATTAAACCCTTTGACCCAGCACACGAACCCGAGCATTGATTCAGAGCAGTCACCGCAATCGATAGACTTGTGTAACCGAAGGTATAGGTGGTAAATGATATGCTTCAAACGGAACGCTATTACTTGCTCTCACAAAATCAAACATGTCCCGACACAGAGATTCAAATAAGCACTGAATTCACAATCGGTTCTGTACAGGACGTGTGCGCAAAGTTCTCTTTACAATGTAGATTAGTTTCGGAAAGAATAACGCAGGCGCGCTTCGCAAACAAATGTTTTTTAAGTGGGTGATGAATTTTAAATTTGTGTGAGATTCTGTTTAGTATTGATCGAAAAATGAGCGTGGCTTGACTGATTCTGTTTGGTTTTAATTGAATAGTGAGCTTGGATTGGCTTCAGATAATACTTTAGCCGTAATTCAACAGTCTTGTGGCATTATACTTGTTATTTGACGTGTGAGATAGATACCAATTTGCCGAGGCTGCAATGAAACGGTTATGTCGGAATCGAGTAGATAAACTTCACATGATATTTCTGATATCACGGCCTCTGTGGCGTAGCGGTAGTGCATTCGACTACTACGACAGGGGGCGCGGGTTCGATTCCCGCTCAGTGCAAGTATTTGTATGCATGAATATGTCTATTTGCATTTGTCCGGGTGTTTCTATGTATAATATGTATGTATTTACAAACAAAAGTATATAAGTATGTTTACCCGCATTCTGGAACCCATAACACCAGCTAGTTAAACTATGCTTACTTTGGGTTTTGAAAGCGCTGTGTAGAATTTCGTAGAACATTTATTCATTATTCATTATATTCAACGAATTGCCAGGAAATATAATTTTGATACACCGCGGTAGCCTAGTGGTATGGGTAATGGACTGCTGAGACGAGATCTCGGGTTCCATCCCAGGTTTTACCATGGCACACACCAATTACTTTTCGATGCTTTTCGAAGTTATGTGTGTATTTATCGCAGGTTTATAAGTGCCCGGTTAATGGCAATAGGCTCGCCACCTATTACATACATACCTAAATATAAACTGGCGAAATGTGGGTGCTAGCACCTCTGCCTACCCCTTCGGGGATATAGGCGTGAGTTTATGTATGTATGTATGTATTTTTGACGTACTTTTATACGAATTGTATGTATGTTTATGTAGAAATAGTTCAACTTGAGGTATTCAAACAATAATTTTGAGCACCTTCTATCGCTTCAAATAACTCCTATATAAATAAATAATAAATAATAAATAAATATTGTACGACAGAGTACACAACGCCATCTAGACCCAAACTAAGCAGAGCTTGTCATATGGGTTCTAGAATGCGGATAAACATACTTAAATACTTATAAGATTAAGAAACTCATTGTACTATAACTAGCAAGCGCTTACTGAATCCAAGTACAATTATTAGTTTCGAGTCTTAAATAGCCTAACAAGAGCTAATAAACCAGTCAATCCCACTTGACATTCAGAGAATAATATTCA
The DNA here is from genome assembly GCA_946251805.1 of Cybosia mesomella. Classification (NCBI taxonomy): domain Eukaryota; kingdom Metazoa; phylum Arthropoda; class Insecta; order Lepidoptera; family Erebidae; genus Cybosia; species Cybosia mesomella. The sequence continues at coordinate 39,421,503 of OX276390.1, read as the reverse complement.
ATTGTGGTTCATCTTTACTGACTTTGCAATGTCTTTGGCACTAAAAGTGGACAGGAGAGGACGTTTGGTTATGAAGCTTATTAAATTTATTACATTTTAGGGTTTCGTACATCAAAAGGTAAAAATAGTAACCCTTATAAGGTTACTCTCTTGTCCGTCAGTCCGTCTGTCTGTCTGCCCGTGTGTCACCACCGAATTAAGTTAGTTATTAAGTAGAAATTGATACCTGATACTGAGGTCTATAGTCCCCATTAGGTGTTGAAATTCAAGGTCCTGAGTCAACACAATAAAAAGATATGAGCAAATTTAGATTTTCGTGAATTTTTTTAAGTAAGTACCAAAATTACTTCATTTTTTTATTTTTCGGAACTTTTATTTTATTTTATATATTACACTTATACCTTAGCCATTGATATGATACAGATTTTATTATGGTGGTATAATAGGTAGGGATTTCCGTACAAAAAAAAAAAGGTACGGAAACCTCGCCGCATGAGTTCGACTCGCACTTGACTGGTTTTTAGGGATTTTCTTTAGAAAATCTCCATTGCTATCGAGTTGTCGTCGTCGACGTCGTCGTTGCCAATTTTCTGTCACGGTTTTGGGTATGAAGGAGATGAGCTATCGAGTTACTGTTTTTGGTAATAGATTCGTGCTGGGGTGCATTGCAAGATAAAAAAAATCGCAAAAAATCGCAAAAAAAAGAAAAAAACGCAAAATCGAAAATCCCTTGTATTCGGCTGAGCTCGTCTCTATTCGTCTATTTGTCTAGCATTACAGTAGATAACGTTTTTTCTGCTGGTAGGTTAAATTCGATATGACGACCTATCCCCATATACCATATAATTGAGAGCTTCCAATTGTACGCGCCCCTGTTAAGCAGGTGCAATACCACTGCTTAATGGCATGTCTGTCAGTTTCATTGCGGTTTATTAGTAAATAATTATAGTAAACGCGTGACCTGACGCGTCTAGACTGTATGCGTCCTCTGATCAACCTGACATCTTCACGAATGTTAAATCTTGGTTAATCATTTAATTGGTTATGAACTCTGAACAATTCTATATAATATGTTCCATTCCGAAAATGTTCCGCACAGGATGATTTGGCAAGTTTTATGTGGTAATAGCAAATAATATATTTATATATATAAATACATATATATTATATATATAAATACAAATATATATATATAAATACAATAACGCACAGAAAAATAGAACGTGAACACAGCGAACGACTGAAGTGCGCGCGTCCCGCGCCGCTTATGTTGGAGTCGACGATTGCAGAGCGAGGCGGGAGGGGGCAGCGCGATAGACCCGATTTTTTTGTAGATCTTACGGCTGGGCTCTTTCAATAGTATTTTTATAGTTTAACAATGTTCCTGTACATTCTATTTACAATTTATTGTACCAAAAATAATAAAACATATTTACTTTATATATAAGCCGCGGTAGCCTAGTGGTATGGGCAATGGACTGCTGAGACGAGGTCTCGGGTTCTATCCCAGGTTTTACCATGGCACACATCAATGACTTTTCGATGCTTTTCGAAGTTATATGTGTATTTATCGCAGGTTTATAAGTGCCCGGTTAATGGCAATAGGCTCGCCACCTATTACATTGGGACCTAAACATAAACTGGCGAAATGTGGGTGCTAGCACCTCTGCCTACCCCTTCGGGGATATAGGCGTGAGTTTATGTTATGTTATGTTATGTTACTTTTTTGTACGATAACCTACCTATGATGATATCGTCATAGTATAAAATCATAGTGGTGGCAAGGTGTATTAAATGAGATAACTTTGAAATCTGTTGGTGGGTCGGGATGATTTTTTGCATGGTCCTTTCAAACTCTTAGCAGCAATTGCAGTTTGCTTTACTGTTATTCGTATTTCGGCTTCTTCGTGAAAACCAGTTTATGCAACACGAGGAAGAATTTAATATGCTGTGATACGCGGGATTCCTTATCAATGTACTCGGGTCAGAAGTCAATCATAAATACGTCTGACTACATCGATATTAAAGGAATCCCCGAGTACCACAGCAACTTCTTTTTACTTATAACATGGTTATGGACTTCCCGAAACCGTCTAAATAATATAAAAGGTACATCCTATAGGTACGTAGAGCTCAGACACGGTTCTGTCGTCGTGATAATAACAACTCTTAAAAAAAATATTTGTACTTTGGTTATAATCATGCAGAAGTTCACCGTTTCCCTGTTCACCCTTGCAGTAATCTGTTTACATTGTGACGCTAAACGATTTAGTCCATGAATTAAGAAAGCAAGGTTTCCCAGAAGAAAACATGAGAGATTGGGTATGTTTGATAGAAGACGCGAGCGGTAGATCGACGCATAAGATAAGTCCACTTAGACCGAATGGCTTCAGAGACTACGGCCTGTTCCAGATAAGTGAGAACTACTGGTGCAGCAATACTGGTTTGCCTGGAAGAGACTGCAACGTCACTTGTGTTGATTTGCTGGCAGACGACATCACAAAAGCTGCAACATGCGCTAAGCTGATCTTCAATCGTCAGAATTTCATGGCTTGGTACGGGTGGCGCCACTACTGCCTAGGACAGGTTTTGCCGGATATTAGCAACTGTTAAAACCAATATTTTCTTTCATTAGTTCGGATTCTGCCAGTGAAAGTAATGGCGATCAGGTTCAGCTGAACTGGGTTGTCATGTTTAATGAATTTCGTAATCGTAATCAAATTTATTTGTTTAAATGTGGTCCATAATATATTATGTACATTTAAACGTATATGTTATAAGTAATCCAACACATTTACCATGTTGATTTAAGGCATACAAATATTCATGTAAATTAATAGATTTCAAACGTACATCATTTTATTATCAATATATGCAAATTATTCGAATATTTATAATAAATGGAAGAAATTAAAATGGTCAAGTTAACAAACTATTCAAATATAATAAAATTATAATGAGATAATTTGTTATATCCATAAATAGTTATACACTATTATTTATATCTTTAATTAATATATTATAATTTACGACTGAGAACAATGTAATTAATGTAATTACTAATAAGTTGGTATATTTTTTTTATTTTTGTTGAAATGTTGTTCAGAAGTTGACGGCCTCTGTGGCGTAGCGGTAATGCATTCGACTGCTACGACAGGGGGCGCAGGTTCGATTCGCGCTCAGTGTAAATATTTGCATGAATGAATATGTCTATTTGCATTGGTCTGGGTGTTTCTATGTTTAATACATATGTACATATTTACAAAAAAAAGTACATATATAAGCACTATAGAATTCCGGAGGATGTTGGGGTTTCGTCATCTAGACCTGACATATTCCTTTATTCTAAAAGGTTAAAACATGTGGTCCTTGTGGATCTTACCGTACCGTGGGAAACAAATATACCGAAGGACCACACAATAAAGAAAAATAAATACTATGATCTCACAAACGAATTAATCAAAAACGGTTACGTGGTTAATTTGTATGCAGTGGAAGTGGGAGCGAGAGGTATACCAGCAAAATTTCTCTATAACCTACCGAGAGCTACAATAAGCTCATTACTAGGACGAACGTCTAAAGCGGCACTAGTAGGTTCTTATCAAATTTGGTTAGGCAGGGAGGGGAACTTGAGTAGTGAAGGTGAGTGTTGATGTACATCAACAAAAGGGGCCCCTTCTAAACCTACACTTGGGTCGCAAGTCCCAGGCACTGTCCCGAGTTCCCAACTCAGCAACGCGATGGACCCGGCACCCGCACGGAGAATCTATGGATTGCTAACAATATCGGTCTATTTATCCGCATTCTGGAACTCATAACACAAGCTGGGTCTAGAATGCGCTGTGTAGAATGTCGTAGAATATTTATTTATTTATTTTAGAATCTGTGTTTGTTAGGTGCAACGAGCCACTATTATGAAATTTGTGTGTCGGTATAAATGTTAAAGAGAGGTAGGTCATGACGGTATTCCCGTCCAACTGAGCAGTCCGACTGGGGAAGTACCTCCGTCCTACAGAATACTGCGGCCATAATAACCTCGTGTTGTGTTCCAGCGGTGAGTAGGGTAGCCAGAGCTCACTAGAGAGCTTTTGTGCTGTCAGAGGGAAGAGTCTTCCTTCTGACAGCACAAAAACTAAAAAAGAAGGGAGAGGCGGGAGTAGCCTTTGGTCTTCCAGGAAGACTAAAGGCTATTCCTGCTTTGCAATTTCTTTTTTTTAGGGTCGGCAGCGCGAGTGTGACACCCCTGGTGTTGCACAAGTCCATAGGCCACGGTGACCGCTTCCCATCAGGTGGGCCGTGAGCTTGTCTGCCACCTAAGTGGTATAAAAAAGAAAAATGTCTCCCTCCCCCTTTAGAGGTATAAAGACGATCAAATCATTTGTATAAAATGAACACATCAGAAGAGGTCAAGCCACCATATATGTAACTTGCAGATATGATACACGGACCTGCCCGACCTGACCTGTTAGACTGATTCCATACGCAAAAAGTTTAACAACACCACAGATTATGAGTTATCGCATTGTTTATCTGTACTATTATAAAATTGGTAATTAGTTGTGTCTGTTCATTAGAGATGTTAAAAAAAATACTTTGGTTATAATATTGTCGGAAGTTTACGCGAAAGTTACACATTGAAATAAAACTATTTTTAACGGAATCTATCGCGGTTTATTTGATGTTATTTTATATTTTTAATCTTACAAGACAACAACCATCTTTAGTCTCCCCGTGACCATGGCTGCTGAAAAGCAACCGAAACGTCGGGATCAATGTAAAATATAAAATAACATCAAATAAACTACTTTGGTTATGTTAAATAAGCACTGCTGTCCTCGGAGAGGGAGCGGGAGACGGAGAGGGAGCGGGAGAGAACCCTGCCCCCCGAGTTTCGCAGTCTGCGGCGAGGGCGCGAGGACGCCGCAGACTCATCTACGCCCGGGACTACCGACCTCCATGATCGGGGCCTGAGGACGGCAGTTGGCCGACTCGCCGTCCTTACAGAAGCAGGCCGTGGCGGAGGCGTGTCGTGTGTGCCCTACACACGCCTGCCAACTCACCGAAGCGGGATAAAACCCGACCCCACCAGGCGAGGCCGCGGTGGCGGCCAAAGTCCGCCGGCAACCCTGGGGTTATCCTTTCGAGGGCTTACCCGGGGTGCCCGGCAACGGACACTTGGGGAGGACACTGTGCGGTTTTAGTCGAGACACGACATAACCACCCCCGCTGGCCGGCGGGGGGGTATCCGAAGGGATTTCCGCACGTTAAAAAAAAAAAAAAAGCACTGCTGTCCTCGAGCAAAAGGCGGCTAAGTGACTTGTGTTCAATTTTCACATCTTAACTATAAAGAAGTATTTATATATTTCAATAGCAACTTTAGTCTCGTAAATTTGACGGAGCGGTAGTGCATTCGACTGCTACGGCAGGGGACGCGGGTTCGATTCACGCTCAGTGCAAATATTTGTATGCATGAATATGTCTATTTGCATTGGTCTGGGTGTTTCTATGTATAATACGTATGTATTACAAACAAGTTGAATTCCTGAGACGAGCTCAGCCGAATACAAGGGATTTTAGATTTTGCGTTTTTTTTTGCGATTTTTTGCGATTTTTTCTTTATCTTGCAATGGTTCACCCCAGCACGAATCTATTACCAAAAACAGCAACTCGATAGCTCATCTCCTTCATACCCAAAACCGTGACAGAAAATTGGCAACGACGACGTCGACGAAGTCGACGACGACAACTCGATAGCAATAGGGCTTTTCTAAAGAAAATCCCTAAAAAGAAGTATATAAGTATGTTTATCCGCATTCTGGAAACGATAACACAAGATAGTTAAACTATGCTTACTTTGGGTCTAGAGAGCGCTATGTGGACATTGTTTCAGCGCCTACACAATAATTGTGAGCAAATCCACGCGCATATACTTAATTAGTATTAAGTTTAGTTTTTTGTAGTACTTCCTGTCACCGTCATTGTACAAGCACAAATCAAAACTTCCTTCGTCATTGCACACGTCTCATTCACGGTACTAAAATAAAACGTTAAAAGTTTAATATCGAGAAAGTCGTTTTATTGAAGAAAACCTCCGCATCGCACCCAACATATTGGTCCCACGAAGCCGGATTGATAATTAATTAGAGGAGAATTAATTAATGAGTGGAATCGCCGATCGCTGAGAGGCACACATATACCGGCAACGTGTGTAAAAGTTAAGGATTTACCTATAAGGACTTAAAAACCCAACCTCGTTCAGGTATTTAGTATTAAGATATGTACTAAAAGGTTAGTATTAACTATTTTACTTGAAATTGTTTAGCATATACCCAAGTACATATAATATATTTTGTAGTGTGAATTGATCAGTCTGTGTCCTAACTTATTTAGATGAATTATTACATCTAATCAATTATACGTACTCATATTAAGTGTATTGCAGTACAGTAGTTATCAATACTACATTTATAATTGTTAATAAGTGCAAATAAACTGTTCGCATTCATTGGTGTACGTAGGTAGGTAGGTATTTGCTAACATTAAGTTGGTGTAAAATAAAAAGCTTAAGTCTTGACTTTGTTAACTTTTAATTGAATAACAATCGTTAATGTATGTAACATTTCATTCTATTGTCAATTGTAGTATTGTCCTGATAGTTCGAGTAATTACCTAGGCATTCATTGAAAGGGTACCTACTTATAGTTTAAATTAAAGACCAACATTAAAAAATATTTTGTATTTACAGTATTTACAATACGTGATTACATTATAATATACTCTTAACCTATTATTAAATTAAACTGAAAAACATAAGAACCTGTAATTGTAAATTAAAATTAAACTATAACTAAACTAAGAACTAAATTGTCTACCTATATAAATTCCAGGTTAACTGCACCCGATTCCCAGAATGTCCGAAGAAAAGGAACTTATTAAAAAACGAGGTAGTTTCAAGGGTCGTTTAACTACTTTTATCAATTACCTAGACTCAATCACTGAGAGGCAGTTAAACAGTTGTGAAGTGAGGGAATTGCAATTGAGGATGGGAAAAATTGAGACTTTGTACGAGCAATACGATGAGGTACAGTTGCTTCTAGAATGTTTAGTAGCGGATGCTACACTACAATATTCTGAACGTGCTGAGTTCGAAACTCAGTATTATAAAGCTTTATCTAGGTCGCAGGAGTTATTGGATAAGTACGGTAACGATAACACATCAACAAGCAGTGATAAATGTACTCACGTTCATCAGAGAAAGCCCGTTAAGTTACCCACTATACAGCTACCTAAGTTTAATGGGTGTTATAGCAATTGGCTTGAGTTCCGAGACACTTTTGCCAGCCTCATTCACACAAACGATGAAATTGATCCGATTAATAAGTTTCATTATTTACGAGCGTCACTGGAAGGCTCTGCTGCCGTGGTAATCCATGCCATTGATTTCTCTGCAGGCAATTATGATATCGCGTGGAAGCTAATTTGTGATCGATTTGACAACAAGAGGTTATTAGTTCAAAACCATATTTCAAGTTTATTCAATATAAATACTATTGTTAAAGAGTCGTCTGTTGCCCTAAAAGGTCTTATTGACCTATTAAATAAAAATTTACGTGCCTTGGAATCTTTAGGTGAGCCTGTCAAGCACTGGGACACGTTATTAATATACATAATGACCCGTAAATTAGATCAGAAAACTTATCGTGAGTGGGAGGAGTACAGAGGTCATGTTGACATCGATAGCACAATAACATTTGATTCATTTCTTAAATTCATTAACACCCGTGCTAATCTGGTGGAAACACTAGAATTGTCTCGAACGAACGTAACTGCCACTCCCGTTAAGTCTATTCATAGTTCTCAAAAAATAAAATCAATGGTGACGTCAAAAGATTGCAACAATGATCACACTAATATAGGTAAATCGTGTCCGCACTGCAAAGGTAATCATAGTTTGACGAATTGTCCACAGTTCCTTGCACTTAGCATTGACGCCCGTTTAAAGTTAATACCGAACTATAAAGTTTGTTATAATTGCTTGCACACAGGTCACTTTGCCAACCGCTGTAAAAAACCGGGATGTAAATTGTGTAAACGCCGACATAACACTCTTATTCATTCGTCGGAATATCAAGGTGTTGCTGAGTCCCGCAATAATAGCAACGACACCATATCACAAGATTCTATGTCATCGCCCGCGCACGTCGTCGGTAGCAATGATTCAAATGCTAATACTTTAACCTTAGCGGCGGATCTCGGTACGTCCTGCGAGCGTAAACAAGCCAGCCGCGGTATTCTATTGTCCACGGCGCTTATCAAGTTATGTGATCGTCATGGTCGTCAGCATTTAGTGCGAGCCCTGCTTGATAGCGGTAGTACGTCAAGTTTTATATCGGAACGATTATGTAAACGTCTTAATTTAATTACTAATCAGGTAAATGGTTCGGTCTTTGGTATAAACAACGTGAGTTCTCGCGTAGGCAAAATGTGTCAGGTAAAAATGACGTCGTTAGACGACCATTATAATACCAAGTTTTATTGTTACGTTTTGCCATCATTAACAACTGTAATGCCACATCGGGAAGTCGATATTTCGAACCTTAATATTCCAGATTTTATTAGTTTAGCCGACCCCACCTTCTACAAACCTTCGGAAGTAGATGTTTTAATTGGTGCTGACTTATTTTGGGACCTGCTTGGTTCGCAAAGAATTAAGTTGGGAGAGGGGAAGCCAGTATTATGTGACACTATATTAGGTTGGATCGTTTCTGGCCCTGTCACATACAACAATAATAAATCAATTCCGAGTTATATTTCATGTAATTTCACTCAGTCTGATTCTTCTAATCACGATAATTTAGATAAAATTAGAACCGATTTAGTTAAATTTTGGAATCTAGAAGAAATCAACTCACAATCCTCCTGCTATTCTCTAGAAGAGAAAGCATGTGAGGAGCATTTTATGAAAAATACGACACGTTTAGAGAGCGGTCATTTTTGTGTTCGTATTCCGTTAAAACTAAGTCCGTCTGTCTTAGGCCAATCTTTCCAAAGAGCTTCTCAGTGTTTATATTCTCTGGAACGTAGACTGAAGTCTAAGCCTGACCTCAGCAAGTTATATCATGACTTTATGTCTGAGTACGAGGCATTAGGACATATGACCGAAAATAAAGTGAGTTACGGCAGGCCCAGTGGATATTTCATACCACACCACGGGGTGCTGCGCGAAAGCAGTGCTACTACCAAACTTAGGGTAGTTTTTAACGCTAGTTGTGTTACGTCTTCCGGGTTATCTTTTAATGATGTCCAGATGGTTGGGCCTACAGTGCAGGACGATCTTATATCTATCCTTTTACGGTTTCGACAACACAGATACGTATTATCTGCTGATGTCGAGAAAATGTATAGGTGTATATACGTCCACCCATCTGATAGGCACCTACAACAGGTTTTATGGCGGAATAGCACCACTGATCCGGTGAAAATATATAACCTGTGTACTGTCACATACGGCACAGCTAGTGCACCCTTTCTCGCTACGCGATGTCTTAATCAAATAGGCATTGATTATAAAAAAGACACCCAAAGTATGTTTTTTCAAAATAAGGGTGAGTCATACTGTAGTCTTAGAAATAAGGTGGCTGACGTCATCCTGCATGACTTCTACGTTGATGACCTGCTGACTGGCAGTGATGACTTAAACGAGGTACAGTTTATCCGTTCAGAGGTCACCAACGCACTTCAGTCTGCTGGTATGCCACTCAGAAAATGGAGGTCAAGCGTATCAGAATTAGTCAATGATTCTCAGTCGTCATTAGATCTAAATATGGGGTCTAATGAACCCAATAAGTTGCTAGGGCTTGACTGGTTTGCTAATTCTGATGTGCTAGGGTTTTCATACTCGACGTTGCCTTCTAAAGATCATGTGACCAAGCGTGACATACTATCTGCGATAGCACGCATTTTTGACCCCTTAGGTTTATTATCTCCCTGTGTAATTTCGATGAAAATGTTATTGCAACGAATGTGGTTGGACAAACTTTCGTGGGACGAGCCGTTAACCCCGGCACTTAACACTATTTGGCTTGCCATTGTTAAGGCATTGCCATTAATTAATAATATTCGGGTTCCACGAATAGTAGTCTGTCATTTGTACAATATTAATTCATTAGAGTTGCATGTATTCACCGACGCATCGGAGCGTGCGTATGGTGCGTGTATCTATGTACGCAGTGCCAATAATCAGGGTGAATACACTGTAAGTTTGTTGGTAGCTAAAAGTCGAGTGGCGCCGATTAAACCAATCACGATTCCAAGATTGGAATTATGTGGCGCTGTAGTTGGAGCTCGATTATGTGAGAAGGTCGTGAATTCTTCACGATTAAAGTTCACCCACATTTTTTGCTGGACTGACTCCACCGTCGTGTTGGGATGGTTAAATATGTTGCCTTCTAAGCTTCAGCCCTTTGTCCGCAACCGCGTTGCTGAAGTCTTAGATAAGGCGGGGCATTGCTCGTGGAGACACGTCCCAACCGACAAGAACCCTGCGGATCTAATTTCTCGTGGTGTGGAAATTAGTACCCTGCAATCCTCGGACTTGTGGTGGAGCGGTCCCAGCTTTTTAAAGCTCGATCAGTCACAATGGCCTTCTCAACATAACTCGCTAGCAGTAGATGAGCTACCTGAGACTCGGCCTCATGTTTCATTTGGCGCTAATATTCTCGATAACAGTCACTGTGGCAAATTTGTAGATTTTAATAGATTCTCTAGTTATTTAAGACTTGTTCGTAGTGTAGCTACCGTTTTACGTTTTATTAAAAGGTGTAGGAAAATTCATTTTCCTAATCAATTTTTCTCTGTAGCAGAGTTGCAAGATGCATTAAATATTATTGTAATTAGAAGCCAAATTGAGTCGTTCCCTGAATATCAAACGCTTATAAATAGTCAAAACATACCTAAAAAAAGCCCTCTAATTAAATTTAATGTATTCTTGGATGATAACAAAATAATGCGCGTAGGGGGACGTTTAGAAAATTCGAATTTCCCATATTACAAAAAACACCCCATTGTTTTACAGTCCACTCACAAATTTACAAGATTACTTTTTGAATATGAGCACATTAAATTGATGCACGCAGGTCCACAATTGCTATTGGCTTCTATCCGTGAGTCATATTGGCCAATAGGCGGCCAAAGGTTAGCTAAGAGTTGTTATCGTGATTGCGTGCGTTGTTGTCGCATGTCGGGTAAGACCGTTACCCCTATCATGGGCAATTTACCTCGTCAGCGGCTCCTTCCAGGTGGTTATCCCTTTACCAGCACTGGTGTAGACTACGCTGGTCCCATCATCGCTGCTAATAGGCAAGGTCGTGGATGTAGGCTGTTAAAAGTGTACATTGCAATTTTTGTCTGTTTCACTACCAAAGCCATACACTTGGAGCTGGTGAGTGACTTAACTAGCAGCAAATATTTGTTAGCCTTATACCGATTTATTTCGCGACGAGGAAAGCCCAATGATCTTTACTCCGACAACGGTACCTCATTCGTTGGTGCGTGCAACGAACTTTCAAAATTTCTCAAAACCAATTGCGATTCCTTAGGCGAGCAATTGGCTAGTGACGGAATTAACTTTAATTTTATACCTGCGTATGCTCCTCATTTCGGCGGACTCTGGGAAGCGGGTGTTAAGTCGACAAAATATCACCTGAAACGAGTGTTGGGTAATAGTCATCTTGCGTTCGAAGAGCTTAACACCACGTTAGTCCAAATTGAGGCGATCCTGAACTCACGCCCATTGACACCGCTGTCCTCCGATTCAGCAGATTTTACGCCATTAACTCCTGGCCATTTTCTTGTTGGGCGGCCGCTGACGTCACTTCCGCAGCGAGACTTGCAAGACCATTCTGCTACTTCCTTGTCTCGGTATGAGAGAATCGAGCAGCTCCGTCAGCATTTTTGGGAGCGCTGGAGCAAGGAGTACGTGTCGGAGCTTCAACAAAGGAGTAAGTGGCAGACGAATACAGACAAGTTGAAGCTGGGCACCTTAGTAGTCATAAAGGAGGATCATCTTCCTCCTCTCAAGTGGAGATTGGGCAGAGTCATTGCTGTTCATCCAGGGTCAGATGGCATTGTACGTGTGGTAGATATCCAAACGTCCGCTGGAATAATAAGAAGAGCTTTCAATAGGATTTGCCCGCTGCCCGTTGATTCTTCGTGTGGTTGAAAGCGCACCTGTCGCTTCCAACGTCCGGGGGCATGTTTCAGCGCCTACACAATAATTGTGAGCAAATCCACGCGCATATACTTAATTAGTATTAAGTTTAGTTTTTTGTAGTACTTCCTGTCACCGTCATTGTACAAGCACAAATCAAAACTTCCTTCGTCATTGCACACGTCTCATTCACGGTACTAAAATAAAACGTTAAAAGTTTAATATCGAGAAAGTCGTTTTATTGAAGAAAACCTCCGCATCGCACCCAACAGACATAAACTCATAAACTCACGCCTATATCCCCGAAGGGGTAGGCAGAGGTACTAGCACCCACATTTCGCCAGTTTATGTTTAGGTCCCAATGTAATAGTAATGTAGGTGGCGAGCCTATTGCCATTAACCGGGCACTTATAAACCTGCGATATTTTTTATATTTTTTTTTATATTTAGGACACGTCAATTTGACTTCACCTCGCCTGATGGTAAGCTGAAGGTAAATACACACATAACTTCGAAAAGCATCGAAAAGTCATTGGTGTGTGCCATGGTAAAACCTGGGATCGAACCCGAGACCTCGTCTCAGCAGTCCATTACCCATTCCACTAGGCTGCCGCGGCTTTGTGGCTATGTGGAATGTCGTAGAATATTTATTATGTATTATAAATGCTCAAAATGATATCCATCGGCTGTTAAATGACAAAGTAATTGCTGATTTAGATAAAATACTAGCACAGGTTTTAAAATATGCCCTCAATTTTCAGCTTTAGCTCGAAATTTGCTTTTTTACTTAGTCGCTTTTTAGTTTAAGGACGGCAGAACAATCCTGAACACAACAAGATTGTTTTGGATTCCTTGTATTTTTGTCTATTCATCTGTTTGTCCGCCAGTTCGCGAGGGACGTAAAACTAATGAACGGATTTCGATGCAGTTTTTAGGTAGACTTCGATGAAATCGATCTACCTATTGGTTTCTTGACTACTGTCGAATTTAAAAAAAAATTCTTCATAGGAGGTCTAGTTATGACCCCCTGAGTCCTAAATGACCACTAGTCAAAAAGTTTATATATATATATATGTATGTATGGTTCCAGTTCCCAAAATTTGCGGCACTCTCACGGTCGCATTTTTGCCCCGATCGCTTTCAAACTGCGGTCAAAAATTGCTTGGGTGTAAACTTAGTTTAAGTTCGTGAACGGGTGGAATCCGGCCTAAGGGGACGGTAGTGCTTCACTTTTTGTGAAATCAGTTTTTCCTCAAAATTTCACGTTCCATGAAAGATATTCGAACCGTTCTAATTTTATCCCATAGTATACATGAATACCAACAACTATCAATTATAAACCTATAAGATTAAAATTTAACTAAAAGTGGAGGGGGGAAAAACCAAATTTTTTCGGGAAAAACATCATAATATACTTCATATGACCCAGGGCTTAGTATAGGCGGGGAAAACGTTTCAACTATATCTGAAACCGTGCCTTTTAAATTCCTCGGAAGAAAGGTTGCACTCCAGCTTTGGACGAATTAATTGATAGTTTCATTATCGATTTAAAAAAGGTAGACCAACAACCAATAAGTAATGTTAAAAAAGCTTGGATCTATGACAATTATTTAACGTCGCGTCTTAACTGACCGTTTCTTATATATGATATAAACCAGAGCCTCCTCAAAAAACTAGATGCGAGTGTCACGAAGACACTGAAGTCGTGGCTAGGGCTAGCTCAGTGGGCCGACCCGTCGACACTATATAGATCCGCGAATAATTTTGGAATGACGCTTAAGAAGCCATCAGAACTCTATAAACACCTAAGAGTAACTAAAATGCACGTCTTATCGGAGAAAATTAAAGACGAAATAGTAAAAGTCCTTCCAAAAGATAAAAATGCATCGGAGCTCGAATCACGCCTCCAGTTCCATAAAAGATTCATGATAGGCTCGCAGACTGGTAGAGTAGGTCTAGGTAATATTCAGAGACAAACAGATAAAGAAATAACAAAATCTTTTCTTCTAGCAGACGAAAACAACACCTATAAGGTGCACGCAATGAACCTAGAAATGCAAAACGAATGGTTGACTCTAGGTGAATTTTGTATTCCCATAGCCTTAAAATGGCGTACCATAATATACGACTGGTCACCGGCCTTACTTAAATTTTACCTAAATGCATTCCAGTTGACCCTCCCCGATCAAAGCAATCTGGTCAGATGGGGAAAAGCCACAGATAAAACATGTAACTCATGTGGTGATGCAACTGGTACGGCTAGGCACCTACTAGTGGGTTGTAAAACGCTATTAGACCGGGGTCATTACTCGCGCCGTCATGATAAGGTATTAGAAATCATACGTGAGGCTGTAAGTTTGGCGGTAGCTAGAGCGAAAAAAGGATTAACCACAAACCAAAGAAATGAAATTGCGTTTGTAAAGGAAGGCTGCTCAAAGAAATCACTTCAAAAGCCTTATTCAATTTTGATAGCTGCCGTTGACTGGACAATACTCGTAGACACGTATGAGAAGCACTATAGGATACCGGAGGATGTCTGTGCCTCATCATCTAGACCCGACATATTCCTTTTTTCACGATCGCATAAGCGTGCAGTGCTTGTAGAACTCACAGTACCGTGGGAAACTAATATACCTACAGACCACGCTATAAAGACAAACAAATACTTTGATTTAACTCACGAGTTAACCAAAAACGGCTACGTGGTTAAACTCTATGCCGTAGAAGTAGGAGCAAGGGGAATTCCAGCTAAATCCCTGTACAACTTACTTAAAGACCTCGGATTGCCAAGAGCTTCAGTAAGCTCTTTATTAAAACGTATATCAAAAGCGGCATTGTTAGGATCTTACCAAATTTGGATAGGTAGGGGGGGGGGGGACACTACTGACGGTGGAGGTGAGCGCTGATGCATCACAAGGTGGCCACCCTAAACCTACATCTGGGTCGCAAGTCCCAGTCGCCGTCATGGTGTTCCTCTCTGTACCACGCTATGGACCCGGCGACCGCACGGTGAATCCATGGAGTGCTGAGAATCGGATCTCCGGTGAACATTCTTGACGTCGGAAACATTTTTAATAGATAGGCCATTTTTAAGTCTAAAATAAATGTCTGAAAAGTATTTCGCTAAAAGTTACCGTTTTCGAAAAAAAAAAATTAAACATGTTAAAAATGCGCTCGGCGTGGGTCATAGAAGAAGCATAGGTCATAGAGGGGCAAAAAAATTAATATTAATTGCTTCACGAAATCTACCTGTGCGTTCCCCCTGCGGCAACGGATTTTTCTATCAGAAAGGTTTTGGTCAGACTTAAAATCTACCGTATGTTAGATTTCAGGTTAAGTAGAACTGGAGATATGACTAAAAAGGATATATAACTAGACTAGACGATTACTGGTGGTAGAAATTTGTTAACACAAATTTGTCACAAAATTCAGCCGGGTGGGTACCACTGTGCACGATTGTGAAAAACCCTCCATAGTAATCCAATTTCGGTTTGATTGCGTTCAGGGGTCAGCAAGTGCATAGCCAGGCAGGGGGATTGTGGTCGCAGCACTAGTGGGACCGGTGGGTGTCACGCGGTGCTGCGACGACAATCCTCTTCTGATGAGGCCGTCAAGCTGAGTGCCACCATTGTTAACATGGTACGTGTATGTAATGGTGACCTTCTTTCCTGAGACTTTACCTTCAGCTTACCATCAGGCGAGGTGAAGTCAAATTGACTTGTTCTAAATATATTTTAAAAAAAGTATGTTTGTTTATACGGGTTGTATTCGTAGGGTAATATAGATTGTACGGTGCTGAAGCGAAGACACCCACGGTGGGGCACAAATTAATAATCGTGCAGTCCGAATTATGACAGTAGTTTCATAGGTTAGGTTATAATAATAGATGAAATTAAGACACGTCTAAAAAGCAATCGTTATAGTTTTGTAGATTATCGCTCGCTTAGTAATCTGCCCGGTAGATGGCAATAGGCTCGCCCCCTATTATACTGGAACCTAAACATAACTGGCGAATCGTGGGTGTGTAATACACCTCTACCTACCCCTTCGGGGATACAGGCGTAAAGTTATGTTATGTTATGAAGTAAATACAGCGGCATCGTAAAGGATCATGAAATTGAATGAGACAGTTTTACGGGTAGAATTCTGAACAGTCAGAGTTCTTATAATGTGAATCATTTCCCCGTATGTAAGAAAATCGAAAGTACTTAATCACGGTCACTAGTATTTTTAACCTAAAAGACAAAAAATACCTTGCCTATGTAGGATTTTTACTTTGATTAATGAGGCTCCCTAACATAAACTTTACGCATAATGTTCCCAGATACCTATAAATTTCTTTGTTCCGTTCATAGGTCGTTAAACCTCTTCAATTTGAATCCACAATGAGATATTGTATTATCCATGTTAGACTAAGTACCAAAGATATTTTGAAATATTAGAATTATAATAAAGGAACGTAAAGACCAGTTGGAGAAGCAAAAGTTTAGTGTCAAAAGGTGTTGAATTTTCTAACTAGAGGTCGTGGTTCTGAACACTGACCATTACACTACCGACGTGAATATATACTACCACTGCTAACAGAATTTAACTTAGCTGCAGGGGTTAGCGAGAATACTAGTAATTTCAATTGTATGTATTCTTTCTTAGAAAAAAAAAGAAGAGTTACATTTCAATATTCTGTTGCTTATATCAGACTATACACCTCTGCCTACCGCTTCGGGGATACAGGCGTGAAGTTATGTTATGTTATATCACAGACATTGAATCTCACCATAATCTCGTTTTTGAGCAGGGACACCAATCCATTCGGAGCCATTCCCGCTAAACGTATATCACTATTGATTAAAGGTCGCTTTACAAATCCGCGCCCCGAATCCAATGGAATCCGGTAATTAACAATGCTTGCTGTTAATTACACTAACTTTTCTCATTGAAAAGTGTTTGAACTATTTTAGTTTGGCTCAATCTTCATTTGATTATATAACAGTCCTTTATGCGTCTACTACTTAACTAGACAATCCAAATCACTCCGACGTTTATAATTATTGTGTATTGTTTATTTGTTAAGCTTGCGCTCCTTAAATGCTTGACCGTACATCAGGAAATTATGTATATACATTATCATGAAATTGTTGTATTTAGCAAATTGGATAAAATCAGTATGACTACTATTCTATATTGATTCCATATATATATACTAGCTAATATTGATTCCATTCCCGTAAACCACGGAAACGTATTTCTGGGTCAAAAAGAAACATTTGTCCAATTCCCGGTCTACCTTTTTTTCGTGCCGAAATCCCCTTGGTAGCCAGCCAGCGGGGGTGGTTATGTCGGGCTTGAACCGATTAAAACTGCACGACGTCTCAGGTCTCGCACTGCGACTGACCCCGGGCCATCTCCGGTTTCGAGATGGCCCCCTCGGGTTTGGGAACCACGGTGTCCCCGTCTTGCCCTGGTTTGGGGGGAGGGCGATAGTCGCCCCGCCGTACCACCCTGCTTCTGCTGGGGTGACAGGTGGCCTTACCTACCACCCCCCATTCCTGGTTTACCTAAGTGCAAAATTACAGCGAAATCCATCAAATCATTTGTGCATGGTTACGTAATAAACAAAAGAAACTCAATGTCACGCATGTAAAAGTGAAACTGGCATTATAACTTACCGGTCATACTTATGTATGAAACAGCAGTAAAAAGTAATGCAAAATTTTTATAGCCCGCTTATAAATTGACGTCTCGACAGAGTTTTAAAAATGACATAATTTTCATTAGGCTATTTACATCTTCTAATAAAAACCACTCTTAAACAGCAAAGAAAAAAGTTATCCATTTAATTAAAGCTTCGATAATTGAGAACTCGGACGGCTTATACTTTAATGACGTCGATATATAACGAAGTGATAACTATATTTATAATAAGTGATAAGCATTTATATATGATGATGTATAAGTAAGTATACCTCTCAGCCTTAGGAGAGATTTTACCTCTCTGTGAGTTTTCTGCCGCCAATAAAATGGGGTGAGTTCAGGCGAATTATTTGATATGATGCCCACGGCCACATTCTATCATCGCACCGCTCGCCACGGACAAGGAATTCATCCTCACATGTTGCGACCGGAAACGGTGCGCACAGTGAGGTATGAAAGGCTCTTTATTCCGTGCACCCTCAGACTGTGGAATATCTCCCTGCTGTGTTTTTCCCAAGCGACTGCAATATGGGGGTCTTCAAGAAGGGCATTAGAAGGGTCTTACAGGGTCGGCAACACGAGTGTGTCGCCCCTGGTGTTGCACACGTCCATAGGCCGCGGCAACCGATTACAATCAGGCAGGCCGTGTGCTTGTCTGCCACCTGAGTGGTATAAAAAAAGTGAGGTTATAATTTTGTAATGAAATTTAAGGGACATGTGGATACCATGGTTACTTTAATGCTAAGGTTGGACAGTTGATGGATTGGAATATGGTAGACATGCAAACGGGAACCATCAATTTGTCTTTATATATAAGGTGTCACCAAATTAGGTCTCTGAATTTATTGAGCTGACTTGGTATCGACAAAATATGTATTTGAAACAAAAAAAAAAAATCGGGTAAAATAAAAAAATATAAAACCAAAAGAAAACAATAAAAAAAAACCACCAGCGGCCAGCGTCACGTGACGCGACGAGCACTCGTGAGGCCGATCGCGATTTAGGTATTTCCCCACATCCGCTTGGAGAATACTGCGAGGAGAAGGACTGCACGCCTACCACTTTCTGCAGGTGCAAGAGCTCCTTACCACAGATCTTGATCCGCGGTTAAGATTTTGTAGGTGGTTAGTGGAAGATCCTACCAGAAAAAAATTGTGGACGGACGAGTCCACTTTTACAAGAGTAGGCTTGTTTAATATTCACAATGCACACTGGTAGTGTTTTTTTTATATTTATATTTTTGTTATTTAGTTTTTTTGATGTTACCCGATATTTTTTTTTGTTTCAAATACATATTATTTTGTCGATACCAAGTCATCTCACCAAATTCAGAGACCTAATTTGGTGACACCTTATATTATGTATATATTTCACAAGGTAGCAGTGTTATGTTGTTTATTAGGTTTCCGTTACCAAATGGCAAAAAACGGAACCCTTATAGATTCGTCATGTCTGTCTGTGTGTGACATACTGTCACTTTTTTCCGAAACTATAAGAACTATGCTGCTGAAACTTGGTAAGTAGATGTATTCTGGGAAACGCATTAAGATTTTCACACAAAAATAGAAAAAAACAATGAATTTTGGGGGCTCCCCATACTTAGAACTGAAACTCAAACATTTTTTTTTCATCAAACCGTACCTTCGTAAACCGTTCATCACACGTATTGTAGGGTATCTATGGATAGGTCTTGAAAAATGATATTGAGGTTTCTGATATCATTTTTCTCTAAACTGAATGGTTTACGCGAGATACACTTCCAAAGTGGTATAACGTGTCCCCCCCCCCCCCCGTAACTTCTAAACTAAGAGAATGATAAAACTAAAAGAAATATATGATGTACATTACCATGTAAACTTCCACCGAAAATTTGTTTGAATGAGATCTAGTAAGTAGTTTTTTTTAATACGTCATAAACCATAAACCGTGTTGATGTACATCATCAACAAACATCAACCAAAGGGGCCCCTTCTAAACCTACACTTGGGTCGCAAGTCCCAGGCACTGTCCCGAGTTCCCAACTCAGCAACGCGATGGACCCGGCACCCGCACGGAGAATCCATGGATTGCTAAGTATATCGGGTATCTTTTCTTTTTTTCGTGCGGAAATCCCTTTTTTTTTCGCCGGCCAGCGGGGGTGGTTATGTCGGGCTTGAACCGACTAAAACCGCACGCCGTCTCGGGTCTACAGACACCGGGGTGTAAGGTTACCCATAGAGCATATTCCTCGCACCCCGACTGACCCTGGGCCATCTCCGGTTTCGAGATGGCCCCCTCGGGTTTGGGAACCACGGTGTGCCCACCTTGCCCCGGTTTGGGGGAGGGGCGCTAGTCGCCCCACCGTCCCGGCCTGCTTCTGCTGGGGTGACAGGCGGCCTCACCCGCCACCCCTAGGCCTGCGCTCATGGAGGACGGAGGTCGGTACCTTTCATTCAATCAACTCAATTATAAAATTTAAAAAAGTATTCTTATGTTACTTGCTGCTACGGAACCCTTCATGGGCGAGTCCGACTCGCACTTGGCCGCTTTTTTTAAACAGTACATGCCATTATTTGCTTTACCTGCACTTATTTACTTTTTCCATTTTTTTTTCGTTTCTTTCGTTTATATAGATATTTACTGGTCTGCTATGTTAGTAGTACCTATATAAAAGTTAAGAAAAAGTGAAACAAAAATCTCTCGAAGTAAAGTATTCGGATTATTACTATACATAATTTCTTATTTGATTTCGAGGATTTTCTTGGTACAATGCCAATGAGTTTAAAATGGGATCATCTTGAACTATACTGAACCAAACTTAGAAAGAATAATTACAACTTCTTTATAAGCACTTAGAAAGTTAAAAATAGAGTATAGAAGTCTAAAAATATCTATTCCTCTACAAACTGAAACTGTAAAGGATCATCTTAAAAACTGATACAAAAAAAAAACAATCGTTAAGCTTTCAACATCTTATTCTCACAAACAGACACATAAAGTCTTCAAACACTCTCACATACGTACATACATCAATATATATACTACAATAGAACTCCACGTACGGAAATTCTTTCAATTTCGATTCAATTTAGATTTCTTGCGACGGAAAATACAGGCTGATCTATTTTTAAATCGTGCTAAAAGTTTTATTTGACAAAGTATGGCTTTTGCGATTTATTTAAGAAATAAAGGAAGGTATTTAAGTTTATATTTTATCAACTGAGAACAAATTTTTATCACAGAATAGTTGATAATATGTTGAACATCAAAAACGACTGTGATAAGAGGCTGCATTTTCCTAAAGTTACGAAATTACCACTGACTTATTCATTTTTTATCGATAGACTAAAATAAATAATTGCCGAAGAGAAAAAATATCGAATTACAATAGGACCGGATGCTATGGCATCCATTACGAGAAGGCTACGTCCAGCAGTGGACCAGAATAGGCTAATTAATTGAATGATTTGATATCATATATCAATCAATCAATCAATTAGCCTATTGCAGTCCACTGCTGGACATAGGCGTCTCCCATTGTAAGCCATAGCACCCGATCCTCCGCCTTGCGCATCCAGTCTATCCCAGCTACCTTTTTAAGGTCGTCGGTCCATCTTGCTGGAGGACGTCCTGCCTTCCATTTACCGATTCGTGGTCTCCACTCTATGCCGATATATAATACATGCCGATTAGTAGAAAGAATATTGAAAAAATGGACTGTAAATGAAAATGAAGAGGAAAATTGATGGAGATCTAGTTTGTGAACTGAATAGTTTAGAAGTACTTATATTAAATTATGTTAATAAATAGAGTGGTTGTGTTTAACCTAGCCTTTGTATAATGTTCACAAAATGTATCGTTATATTACTGTCGCAACACACGCAATATGATATTCAAGCCGGTATATTTACATATTATAATGGCTTGTCAAAAGAGTATTTGTGATTGTCTGAGATATTAAAAATATAGAAATTAGGGGAGGTTAAGGAATATGTTGGTTAGTGAAAAATACTTTCTATTTAAATTAACAACAATATATCCTGTGAACACTAAATTTATTAAATAACAATGCAAACACCCTGTACGTCACCTGTCCTCTGAGATAAGTCGGGTGTTTTCAGCCATCGAAGGTGTCGAATACTTGAACGAATGAAATGATCTAAAGACGGTATTCATCAACGTTTGTATAGCTAACACTAGAAATTATACCTTAAAGTTCAAGGATAGAATTGAAATTTAATTGTTGAGGAAAAATTTTGCAAATTTGAAAAGAAAACGAAGGGTTAATTTTGTGAGCTTTAGACTAAGTTCGCCATTTCGGAAATTCTGCACGAATATAATGTTATATAATCATCGACGTCTAGTCGTGAATTTCAATCAATATTCATCGTAGGTGAGTTTACTGTCTCTATACTTTGCAATTTGCCTATTTATCGTCGATATTCAGATAATCGCATACCTTTTTTTTTTTCGTGCGGAATACCCTTCGGATAAAGCCGACCAGCGGGGGTGGTTATGTTGGGCTTGAACCGACTAAAACAACATGCCGTCTCGGGTCTACAGACCCCGGGGTGTAAGGTTGCCCATAGAGCATATCCCTCGCACCCCGACTGACCCTGGGCCATCTCCGGGTCCGAGATGGCCCCCTCGGGTTTGGGAACCACGGTGTCCCCGTCTTGCCCCGGTTTGGGGGAGGGGCGCTAGTCGCCCCACCGTCCCGGCCTGCTTCTGATGGGGTGACAGGCGGTCTCACCCGCCACCCCCAGGCCTGCGCTCATGGAGGTCGGAGGTCGTTAAAAGCGACCACCGGCGCCTAAGTCGCCTGCGACGCGCGCCGAGCATGTTGCGGGCTCGGCGGGCCGGGAGAGTTCTAAATCTCTCCCGTACGCGCTCCGCCATCTTCTTCGCGAGCATTACATAATCGCATCCCCTTTTTTTTTTTTTATATTGTGCGGAAATCCCTTCAGATACCCCCCCGCCGGCCAGCGGGGGCGGTTATGTCGGGCTTGAACCGACTAAAACCGCACGACGTCTCGGGTCTACAGACGTCGGGGTGTAAGGTTACCCATAGAGCATATCCCTCGCACTCCAACTGACCCTGGGCCATTCGCTAAAGTTAGTAGTTATATGGTTACTATTTTACTGAGCGAAGCTCGTCAGAGCTTTGCTCTCTTTTAGACGACTCATGTATTTCGTTAGACCATCTTCTCCTCCCTAACAGCTGGACGGATTCTAATGAAATTTCACACAAACAAAGATGATAGATAGATAGATAGATAGATACTCTTTATTGTACACCAACCAAAGGATACAAATTACTAAGATACTTAGAAATAAACTTGTACAATGGGCGGTCTTATCGCAATTTGCGATCTCTTCCAGACAACCTTTAGATGGACTAGATTGCTAGAAATGGGTAGTTATAGTGGTGTACCTATTATAAATTATAATAATATTGCAACACATAAATACATAGCTATACCTATCTTGCGAGTATAAATGATAAAAATAATATGTATATACATATATATATATATTATATATACACAATAAATGATAAAAATAATGACGAAAAATAGAACATTGTTTTTAAAGCGTTAAGTAGTGCTCTTTGACGAGTTTTTGGAAAGTTTTTTTTTTTTTTTTTTTTTTTTTTTTTATTTAATATTACTACAGACACTATTATTACAGAAGGACCCAATACAATAGTGTAGGACATTTCTAAATACAATATAATAACAAAAAGACAACAGATACAATGAACAAAACACACGCATATTAATAAGAAATAATATCTAATACAATATCTAGTTCAATATAACGCAATAAGCGGCCTTCGTGAACTCATTCAGTGGGCACGAAAACAAGTCTATCTGCTCGGCCACCGTGTTGAGCGTACGCAGCGTAAACAAATAACGTAGGATACAACAATGGATACCCTGGGTATACGCCGTACAGTTTGTAATACAAAAATCGAATAAATTTATTTTGTATCCGTTCCAGCATTAATTTGTACTTAGCTTCAGATGGGGACCAGATTATTGCATTACATTCCAAGTGACTTTTAACTAATGCCTCATACAAGGTTCTCAAAGCTCCGATATTGGTAAACTGGTTTGTATGCCTTAAAAGAAACCCAAGATTACGGTACGACTTTTTACATACTTCATTATTAGAGTGTTAAACTTCAAATCACTACTGAAACGAACGCCCAAGTCTCTGACCTCGCTTATGCGCCGCAGAGGCGCCCCCTCCATGTGATATTGGTAGTGATGAGGGTTGCGAGCACGGCTAAAAGACAACACGGAGCACTTAGACACGTTAAAGTAAAGCTTGTTGTCTTCGCTCCACCTGACCACCCTATCTATATCTTGCTGTAACAAGTCGTGATCGGTATCCTGCACCACTTTACGTACTAATTTAAGATCATCCGCAAAAAGCAATGGTGTCGAGTTAGTAACTACATCTGGTAAACTATTGATCATTAAAATGAAGAGAAGTGGGCCCAAGTTGCTGCCTTGACTCACACCAGACCTCGTAAAATATGGCTCGGAAAAGCACCCCCCGCAGTCCACGTACTGGCACCTATCCCGCAGGTAGTCCGCGAAGAACGCCAACGTATGAGGTGTGCAGCCTGCGGCTGCCAGTTGCGTTAAAAGGATGTCGTTATCGACCATATCGAAAGCCTTCCTGAAATCGAAGTAGGCTACATCCACCTGCATACCAGCGTCCAACGCAGGTACTAAGCGCGACATTAAATGGAGCAGGTTACCAGCAGTCCCTCGCCCGGTACGAAAGCCGTGCTGAGCGTCCGATAACTGGGCACTTACCTGGCCATATAGGCAACCGTGAATCGTGGCCTCGAACACTTTCGCCGGCGTGCTAAGAACCGCTACGGGTCTGTAACTGCTGGGATCCGAGCCTCCTCTTCCCTTCGGAACGGGCACGACTCGAGTGATTTTCCAACGTTCTGGGAACGTTGCGGTGTCTATACAGGTATTGAATAAATGTAGTAACGGTTCAGCGAGTACCTCACGAGTATCCCTAAAGATGAAATAATAATAATAATGTGTATAATAATATAATATAATATAATATAATAAATATAATATAAAATAATAATAATAAATAATGACTGTGCTCGTCTGATAGATTCAGGCAGAGCATTCCACAGGCGTGCAGCTTGAATTGTGAAGGATTTGTCGTAAAAGGTTGTGGCATGCTGCTGAATTTCCAGAGTTAAATTTTCCGAAGATCTCAAGTATCTCATATGAGTGTCGTGCATAAATTTGAAGCGATTTTTAAGATAGAGAGGAGCAGCAGGGTGGAACAAGATATTGAAGAGAAGAGAGAGTATATGAGTATTCCGGCGAAGGCGGATTGGCAACCACTTGCGTTTAATACGAAATTCGGAAATGTGATCAAATTTGCGCCAGCCAAAAATGAATCTTATACAGAAGTTTTGGAGCCGCTCAAGTTTATCAAGTTGGTCCTCATTAAGATCAAGATAGCTGACATCAGCGTAGTCAAGAATAGGAAGGAGTATAGATTGCGCTAGTGCAATTTTAGTTTCTGTTTGGAGGAAATTACGTAATCTCCTTAGAGATTGCGTTCAGGGGTCAGCAAGTGCATAGCCGGGCAGGGGGATTGTGGTCGCAGCACTAGTGGGACCGGTAGGTGTCACGCGGTGCTGCGACGACAATCCTCTTCTGATGAGGCCGTCAAGCTGAGTGCCACCATTGTTAAAATGGTACGTGTATGTAATGGTGACCCTCTTTCCAGAGACTTTACCTTCAGCTTACCATCAGGCGAGGTGAAGTCAAATTGACGTGTCCTAAATATAAAAAAAAAAAAAAAAAAAATGCTCCGGTGGGGAATACTTTACGACTAATATTCTGCACCTGCGCCGACCATGACATGGTTTTGTCAAGGTATATTCCCAAATTCCTGACTGTATCGCATATAGGAATAATACTGCCATCAAAATAAACCTGGGGCAGTACTAACCAGTCCACCCTATCTAACAGTCTGGAGCTGCCAATGACAGTAACCTGAGTCTTACCAGGGTTAATACTGAGTCCATAATTTGCAGTCCAATCACTTAGACGGACTAGATCGGCATTAATCTTGGCAATACCATTAGACAAATCGTCCAAGCCCACTAGACAGTAAATTTGTAAATCATCTGCATAAAGTTGGTAGGAACATAGAAGTCGATTAGAGATAGAGTTAATGAATATTGAAAAGAGTAAGGGAGATAAAACGCCACCCTGCGGCACACCAGCAGCGGTATCAGACCAAGATGAATAACTATCATCCAGTCGGACGCGCTGCCGCCGTCCAGACAGGTAATTTCGAAACCAGTCAATAGCCGATGGAGATATGTTGAGAGAGCTTAGTATGGCAAGGAGAACGTCGAAATCCACAGTGTTAAAGGCGTTGCTAAAGTCCAGTAAACAGAGAATTGTGAGATTTCCCTTCTCCATGCCAGACCTAATGTCATCAGTAATGCTAACAAGGGCGGTCGTGGTACTGTGCCCCGGACGGAACCCGGATTGAAACTGGTTGAGTAAATTATTTTCACGAATAAAAGAACTAAGCTGGTTTTGGATGAGACGTTCAAGAACTTTAGACAAGAAAGGTAAGATAGAGATAGGACGATAATCGGTAAAAAAAGCAGGTTTAGAATTTTTGGGTAAAGGGATAACTTGAGCATATTTCCATGTAGTAGGTAATACACTTCTAGAAATGGAGTGATTCATTATATGAGTGATGATGGGAAGAATGTCAGCCAGTATGGGGAGCACCATGTTGCGACTGATAGAATCAGCACCAATCGCATTCGATGAGATGGATAGAATACTCTTCTCAACATCACAAACGGACAATTGACTAAAGACAAATGGAGAATAGTCAGGAGTTGGAAGCGATGAAAGATGATTAAGTGTATGAATTTTAGCTGTACTGCTAAAATTAGACGAAGTGGAGAAGTGCCGGTTAAGGGCATTAATATCGAGACGTGTTGAGGTTAATTCTTGACGCTGCTTTCCAACCCCTAGTGTTCTAAGGAATTTCCAGACTTTAGCTGGGTCTCCGTTTTGAACAGAACTATGGACATGTTGGCGTTGTGCATTCCTACACACCTTGTTGCAGTGATTTCGTATCCTCAAATAATTTTCCTTATTACGATCTGAGGGGCGCATCTTGTACTTGGACTTAGCTGCTCCTTTTTTGGCAATTAGTTTTTTAATGTCATCTGTAAGCCAAGGTGCCGAAAGATGCTTCACTTTAATAGGTCGAATAGGAGCATGTATATCGTAGAGCGCGATCAGATTGTTATTAAGAATATTTACCTTCTCATCTGTAGACTCTGACATTAATAAAGGTAACCAATCGATCTCTTTCGCGTCTTGTCGGAGCAAATCGATATTCATGGCACCAAAATTTCGCTGCATTAATATTCTTAATTTTGCCTTAGGAGGACGAATTTTATAGGAGAGATAGAGAAGATGATGATACGAGAATACATCTGCCGGATATTGCCCATGTTTAGCGACATGGTTCAAAGATGAGACAAGTATGAGGTCAAGAAGCGAAGGTTCACAGTGAGGAAAAAAATGAGTAGCATTAAGAGGGAGAATGAAAAGGTTGGTAGATTTAACAATAGAAAGGAGAGAGGACGAGCGAGAATTTTTCTTTAATAGGTATGTATTAAAGTCGCCCATGATAATAGTGTGGTTGTAAGAAGGAGTGAGACTGTGTAAGAGATTTTCAAAAGTTGAAAAGTAGTTAACAAGTAAAGAAGGAAAGTAATAAACACCAAGGAGAATTTTTGAATGATGTAGCTCGATTTCTAAAAATAAATGTTCGCCAGCATTCGGGGATGGTGGCTGTGACGATGTATCAACCACAGAGTAGGGAATATAAGAACGGAGATATATAGCCACACCACCGCATGTCTTAGGCGTGCGATCATTTCGAAATTCGGGTGAAACCGGGCAAAGAGTAGGAATTGGAGGGCAGACATGGTTTAAGCCATGACTCGGATACTAGTATGGCATGAATATCATTATTATCAAAATTTGTCAGCATATCTGGGAAATGGCCAGGAATACTCTGAGCGTTAATATGAACGACATTGAAATTTCTGGGAACGTCAGAAAATTGCACCTTAAGTGTATCAGCCAGTGAGGGCCGTGTGGAGCCAACACTAGCGTAACTATCGTCGCTGTCATTACTACTGCACGAATAATAATTTTCACTATCATATATAGATGTTACTGATGGGAAGGACATAGGCTATGTAATTAAAAATTCATGTGTACCACGGAGGAATAATCAACGAACAAAGATTTCAAAATCTGATTCTGGAATGATGTTCAAGGTTAGACACAATTTTAGCGCCAAAATGCGTAACATTTAAAGTGGAGTCGATCAAAAAATAAATTTTGAAATCCAACGTACCACGGAGGAATAATCAAAGAACAAAATTTTCGAAAACTGATTCCGCAATGAAATTACTTCGCTCAATTTTTGCAACAGCTGAAAGAAGTGCAGACCTAGTTCACCTGCTTGCTGCTCAGGAACCTTTTGCTTTCATTTGCTAAGGGTTCCGTGTTGTAATTTGGAATTGACAACAAACAAACAACTGTATTAACAAACTTCTGTAACAATGACAGTTCTTTTTCGTGTTTTTAACACTTTAATTGGGTCAATTTCTATTATTGTGTTTGCGAAGACTGTAGTAACATCTTTGAATGCAACATCGTTATTGACTGTCCGACGTCCGAAGAAGCTGATTAAATAGTTTAAATCGTGCGCAAAATTTGTGATAATGCAATAATAATATTTGGACTATAGCCTGGCATTCTCCCTAGTTAAGGGGTTGGATTCATTTTTTAATAATTGAGCTGAGAGACGAAGTCGAGCGAAAGCTCCTCATTCCAGACTTCAGGATTTTCTTTGTCACAGGTCTCCTCCTAAACTACTAATCCAATCAGAACCAAATTTGGCATGATTAAAGAGGTCAATCAGAGTAAGGTTCATGGATATATTTTGAAAAAATTAATGCTACCACAGAGGAATGATCACCGTTAAAAAAATTCCAGATGGAATTACATAATCACCGCTCGAGACACTGTGACCAAACTTTACACGCTCAGAAAGCATGTCCAGAGTTGTGACTTTCAAAAAGAATTTTCAAAATCGGACTTGCCACGGAGGAATGATCACTGTTAAAAAAATTTCAAAATCTGATTCACGATGTCTCACTCAGCTCAACATTGCAAGCAGCGATTTGCCTTGCAGACCTAGTCATGTTGTTCTACACTCATTTGCTCGATATTACAAAATAAAGCATTGAAATGAAACTATTTATAACTGGGTAGAAAATTAATTCTTTTTTAATATTCCATACAATCAAGAAAGAAATGAAATAATGATTCAGCAGTCTGTGAGTTTGTTCCTCTATCCTCATATTTAAATATTGTTAAACAAATCTACTAGTTCAAAAATAATTAAAATGAGATAGATATAGAGAATTAGATAATTCAATCATCAATTATGGCATGCGAGTAGTAATTTATCTCATCCTCATATTTATTTATTTATATTTATTTATATGTATGATAGCCGCGGTAGCCTAGTGGTATGGGTAATGGACTGCTGAGACGAGGTCTCGGGTTCGATCCCAGGTTTTACCATGGCACACACCAATGACTTTTCGATGCTTTTCGAAGTTATGTGTGTATTTACGGCAGGTTTATAAGTGCCCGGTTAATGGCAATAGGCTCGCCACCTATTACATTGGGACCTAAACATAAACTGGCGAAATGTGGGTGCTAGCACCTCTGCCTACCCCTTCGGGGATATAGGCGTGAGTTTATGTTATGTTATGTTATGTTATTTATAGGTATTTATATACTACTCATATTCAAGATGACATTAAAAAGTATACCCTGGTCTCAGCAGGCGTGAGACGATCACGTGACATTGTCGGAAGGTACCTAAATAAGAATCAGTTTCCAGGGTGCCTGATGCTGTGAAGGGACGCAGAACAGCTCGTATCGACGCACCGTGGCAAGACTACCGTCTGTGGAAGCGCAGAAAAGTCTGTAGCAGTGCTTTGGTTCTGCAGCTTCAAAACAAGCTGACAGCGAAAAACACGACAACCAATGGGTGGCTGTCCGTGGTTGTCTACCTGTGTGATAATATCTGCAGAATCACGCATCCTAGAATACCGTCTTCTGAAGCCGCTAACTTAGTTACATCTAAAAAGAATATTCATCATGTACCTTTTTTTTTTTTTTTTTTTTTATCGTGCGGAAATCCCTTCGGATACCCCCCCGCCGGCCAGCGGGGGTGGTTATGTCGGGCTTGCACCGACTAAAACCGCACGCCGTCTCGGGTCTTCAGACGCCGGGGTGTAAGGTTACCCATAGAGCATATCCCTCGCACCCCGGCTGACCCTGGGCCATCTCACCACTAACAGCATCGCTCATCCTGTCTCCTCTGAAAGCAGAGGAGTACGGAGAGCGATGTGTTCCCGCCACTTTGGGTATTGGCCGACGATCAATGCCAACCCTATGAAGGGGTGAAGGGGAAGCCATTGACCGCCGCCCAGGGTGTACCGGCCGCCCCGATTCCGTTCCCCCCGGACTGCAGCGGGATCGGAATCGGAGCGACACTCGAGGAGGTTACCCAACACACACCCCATTCATCATGTACCTTTTTTTTTTTTTTTTTTTTATCGTGCGTAAATCCCTTCGGATACCCCCCCGCGTGCCAGCGAGGGCGGTTATGTCGGGCTTGAACCGACTAAAACCGCACGCCGTCTCGGGTCTACAGACGCCGGGGTGTAAGGTTGCCCATAGAGCATATCCCTCGCACCCCGAATACATTTTCATATACAACTTCTTAAAATATATGAGGAAAAGAAACAAAGGACCAATTAATCTTCTAAAAAAACTGTTTTATTTAATAACTGTTCAAGCATTCGCCTGCTGCGTCTTAATATTTCAAAACACGCCACACGTAATTTACGCAACAGAGCACGCGATTAAACAGGATTAGTGCGATAATTTGTTGAGTATAGAGATTACTTCGGCGAAACTGAGTTAAGTATTGCTTGATCACGTCTGACTTAAATACGGTAAGTTTGAAGATGACAACATTTCGTGTAATCTGTTTCTACAGACCAAATATCTGTGCAGGAAAGAGATTACAGGATAATCTGCCATACCTCTCCTCGGCTTATTATAAAAAACTAAAAAGTGTTGAACCATTATAGTGATAAACTTGTGATATTTAAAACAGCCTTTCCATTTGACGCGAGAGTTACTTTTTCATAGCTACCTATATGTATATATTTTCACACTCACAAAATTAAGAAATATAAATTTGACATAAGAGTCATAAACTTAAAATAAAGGGCAGGTCAAAAGCACTCGAAACCGGCGGGCTTGCATGAAAGGTTTAATGACAGTGAAGGAAGCTCGTGAAGTATGTAAGGACAGAAGCAGATAGCGGGCCGTTGTCTCTGCCTACCCCGGAGGGAAAAAGGCGTGAGCATATGTATGTATGAATGTATGTAAACCTACCCGTTTCGTATCTAGAGTGCCAGGATTAATCTTAGACAGACTGACTACTAGACAGACTAACACCTCGCGACGCGCAGTCCAGTTAATAGCGCTGATGGTTCTCTGTCTCAGCCTAGAGCTATTTGCGGTTTATGCAGTCCTAGATAAGCCCAGTTTTAAATAACTGCCTCTCGCTATGGGTATAAATTGGAAGGCAAAGGGATGGTGGAGCGAGGCCACATTATGACCATCTACAGATTCACATGGAGCAGTATAAGTATTTCAAATCATGACATTGTTGTGAGATTTGTGAGTGCGATACTATAAAAAAAAACGAGGGGTTGCACTCCGGGAGTGCCAGCAGAAGTGAATACTAGAATATTAACGTTGTGCATTTTTGATACTTTGGAATGATTAGGGAATAATTTTGCACGAATTGCTATAATTATCAGTATAAAAGTACTATCATTTATGTGGTAACATACAATATTCATTTATTGCGCTATCGTACTTATACATGACAATTTATATTTCATTAAAAATTTTACACTTCAGAACTATTACAATTATTTTACATTAAAAGTTTATCTCTCAGAAAAATCAACTTCCATCCAAAATTTCAACGACTTTTTCACCATCATTATTACTAGAACCATCATTCACAATATATTTATAAAGTACTCACTCATTTTTTTTCTCTATTTCTTCGTCACTTTTTTCATTAATCGATGCACTTTGTTTACTTTCCATATTTTAAACACGCGTTTCAGGGACATTTTTATATACAAAATAGAATAAATATTACAAAAAGTTATATGATAATAAAAAGTGTTTCTTGGGCCTCGGTCGGAATCAATCTCAGTCTTCACACAGTCAACGACCACTCATTAGACGAATGCGCCACCGAGATTGTTAAGTACAGAGTGAAATTACCGCTTCTATATTTGTCTGCAAACGTCTTACGAATTTTCGATCAGGTCACGACGCAGGTCACATGTCCTGACGCGAGTTTAACCTTTTTTACCCAATACAAAAAAGTGCACAACGCCGCTAAAGAAGTTTTCACTTCAAAAATGTTTTATATTCTGTTTAATAATTGAGATAAGTACCTTGATGATTTTAACTCAAGGTAAACTAAACACCTGTGGTGTGAAAGTTTGCCCAAACTATAAAACAAAATATTCTTATCCGAAAAAGCCACCACCTGGTCACGTTGTATCCGCCTTAGTATCCGCTTTAATTTCCGAACAACATTTAACGTGATTTCGTGCTCTAACGAGTGCTAGTGTTGAGCAGTATCGATATCACCGATAAATCAATTGTCGATAATTTAACACATAAATTACGTTATGTACCTACAGTACATTAAATTGTTTTTTTTTACATATAATGAAACTTAATTAACAAAGAACTAAATATGGCAAATTATTTACTCTGCTATAAAATAAATAATAAATAAATGAAATCAGTACCATCAGTAGGATTGAAACAAAAGACGCCATTTGCGAAATATCTTCACCATTCAGCGTGTTCGAAGGTACTACTTCACTTGTGAGGGATATGCTCTATGGGCAACCTTACACCCCGGCGTGTGTAAACCCGAGACGGCGTGCGGTTTTAGTCGGTCGCTGACCGGTTGGGGGGTATCCGAAGGAATTTTCCGCACGAAAAAAAAAAGGTACTACTTCACTGGGGTGGCAGGTGAGGCCGCCTGTCACCCCAGCAGAAGGCTGGGACGACTAGCGCCCCTACCCAAAACCGTCGTAAGACGGGGACACCGTGGTTCCCAAACCCGAGGTGGCCATCTCGAAACCGAAGATGGCTCAGGGTCAGTCGGGGTGCGAGGGATATGCTTTATGGGCAACCTTACGCCTGAAGGCCCGAGACGGCGTGCAGTTTTGGTCAGCTCAAGCCCGACATAACCACCCCGGAAAGCCACCTGCCTGGCTGGATGGGTAACAGAGGGGAGTTCCGCATGAAAAAAAAAAATTATTTTATAAAAATATATATAAAATTTATTATTTTATATTATTTTTCGCATAGTGGGAAATATACAGGTGCGGTCTTAATGCCAAAGGCATTATCTAATACTCTACCTTGGGGTGATGTAGAGATACATTGAAGTTGGTGCTTAGTTTTTTTTTCTTTTATACCTTTGATATAATTATTTGATATAATAACACACACATATAAATATACATACATTGTTCATACATAGCTATATATTCTCATATTTACATATATCCAAGCGTACATAAGGCTCAAATCTGATATTGTAGTTATGTTGTAACTACCATGTGTAACCGTAAAGCTGGCGTACTTTATACTTGAACGCAGCACGGTTAGTGGACATCCTGAATTCGAGAGAAAGCGCTTTCCAGAGAAGAATAGCTTGCAAAAGGAAAGACGAATGAACAAGACATGAACAATAACATACTGGCCTTAAAGGGCAAACATGTTCTAATGTCATAATGAATATTTCAAAATTATGGCAATGCGTCTGGTACGGGCATTTCACATTAGCATACAATTAACGGAAACACATTTCAATCGTACTCAAAAACCGTGGGCCTTCAACATAATCTACAAACATACATATAGTCACGCCTCTTTCCCATTGGGGTAGGTAGAGACAACATTTCCCACTTGCTACGATCTTGGCATACGCCTTTCGCTTCTTCCACTTTCATAATTGTTTTCATACATGCACGTCGGTTACGGGTACTTCTAACCTGGCCTTTCTTCAAAACGTCCTCGATCTGATTGGCTCACGTACGCCTAGGTCGACCTTTACCGGGTTGCCCAGTAGCCCTCGCCTCATAAATCTGTTTCGTTAATCTCCTTTCATCCATCCTCTCTACATGACCGAACCATCTAAGCATCCCTTTCTCTATCTTGGTTACCACATCTTCTGCCGTACCACAACATTCCCTTATCACGCTGTTCCTCACTCGGCACATCAGGGTCACTCCAGCTATACTTCTCAGAATTCTCATTTCAACAGCATTCAGCTTACTTTCATGTTCCTTCTGCCATACCCAGCATGCACTACCATACATTAGTGTGAGGACGATAAATCTACATACGTATGTATTATTTATTATATTAGTTTAGGTGATTACTTCAGCCGTTCCGATACTCGCGAAGTCATATCGGAAGAACTCGGACTTGTAACATAAATCACTAGTTGCTCCGCCCACGCGGAGGGCGGTTATGGTTTTTAGGTCATATCTCCGGATCTACTTAACAAATTGCAATCAAACATACGGCAGATTTTAAGTCTGACCATGACCTTTCTAATAGAAAAACCGCATTAAAATCCGTTCAGTAGTTTTTCGTCCATCGCGATCAAACAGACAAACAGATAGATACGAAACCAAAAATAAAAAATTGTCTTCAGAATCGTTCATTTAACATAAGCCAAGCATTTTTTTTTGAATATCTAAAATGTACAGATACAACTAACATAACATAACTTCACGCCTGTATCCCCGAAGGGGTAGGCGAGAAGTTATGTATAAGGGAGGTGTATTACACACCCACGGTTCGCCAGTTATGTTAAGGTCCCAATGTAATAGGGGGCGAGCCTATTGCCATCTACTGGGCACATTAATAAGCGAGCGATAATTAACATTTATTAATGCAAACATAACTACGAAAAGTCAGAGGTGTGTGCCCGGTGCGACTGGGGATCGAACTCGAGACCTCGTCTCAGCAGTCCGTTACGTACGGCACCGGGCTATCGCCGCTTTTTTTTCCCAAGCGTCTGCAGCGGGAAAGGAACCAGAAAAGTATATCTGAATAGTGGCGTATTATAATTGAATAGCCGACTTTAATTACTTATCGACGTCTTTTTTTCAACGCGCACTTAATTAACCAACGATTGGTTTTGTATTGGCTTTTTTTCTCTAGTGTGTGACTATTATAAAACTTTAATTATGAGTTTGTTTGAACGTCATATAAATACCACTCAACTTAATGAAATTAGTATAATAAGTTTTCCTATAAAATGAAATTGGGAATAGACAACATGCTAGATGGTATTTCAATACACGGCAGTCCCTTAGATACTTTAAATATATATAAATAAATATTGTGTGACAATGTACACAACGCCATCTAGATCCAAACTAAGCAGATCTTGTCATATGGGTTCTAGAATGCGGATAAACATACTTAAATACTTGTAAATGAATACATATTATACATAGAAACTGTTCGTGACAGCCTACCCCTAATACGGTTCCGAATAGACTGTCACTTCTTGACTTGACTTCAGTGGACTGTATCTATATTTTGTTCGAAGAATGAAAACACTTTGGATGGGTGGCTTGAATGACGTCAGCGAGGCATTGGAGTCTTGGCCCAGCACTACATAATATATAAATAAATATTGTGTGACAATGCACACAACGCCATCTAGATCCAAACTAAGCAGATCTTGTCATATGGGTTCTAGAATGCGGATAAACATACTTAAATACTTTTTTTTGTAAATAAATACATATTATACATAGAAACACCCAGACCAATGCAAATATACATATTCGCACTGAGCGACAATTGAACCCCCGACCTCTGGCTTATCAGTTGAACGCACTACCGCTACGCCACAGAGGTCGTCCAACAACTGAGTTACCTGCACCTATCTAGAAAAGCTGAAATTCTTGTCTCGATACATATAAGGGTGATGTAGGAGCCATCTATTGGACGTGGATCTAAAACTTATGTAGACTGCCAGCCATCTATCAGATGTCACTCTCATGTAGAGTAGAATTTCAGCTATGTGGGTCAGGCACTGGTAGCTCAGTAGAGCATTCTTCCCAGAAAGGGACTTCCGTTGATTCAAGTCCTGTGCTGTATGTTGCCTTTTCCGAAGAAAAACTATTCAACTGGTTCGATGAACCACAATAAAATTAATGAATTTGAATAAAGCAGCCGTTTGTGAAAACATTGAAAATAGTAGTAATTTATAATACTTTTCAAATAATTATGGTACCGTACTAAGTGACCAAAGTGATTAACATGAATTAAAAAGAATGGAAATTAATATAAAAACAAGGAACTTTTTATTTTAACTTGAAGTAAAATCAATATAATAGTGTAACATTCACCTTGATATCTGCGGGGATCACCAACATTGTAGGACTTAAACGAACTCAATTTCAACCTGTATATTTTAAGTTACAATTTACGTATATTCCACTTGTTCACCTGGGTGATATCATCTAGGTGAAAAAAGTGGAATTGATTAGTCTACTTTGATCACCTCGGAAATAAATCACCTGGGTGATATCACCCAGGTTAACAAAGTGGAATTGCTAAGTCTACTTCGATCACCTCGGAAATAAATCACCTGGGTGATATCACCCAGGTTAACAAAGTGGAATTGATTAGTCTACTTTAATTACCTCGGAAATAAATCACCTGGGTGATATCACCCAGGTTAACATTAACAAAGTGGAATTGATTAGTCTACTTCGATCACCTCGGAAATAAATCACCTGGGCGATATCACCCAGATTAACAAAGTGGAATTGATTAGTCTACTTTTATCACCTCGAAAATAAATAACCTGGTTGATATCACCCAGGTTAACAAAGTGGAATTGATTAGTCTACTTTGATCACCTCGGAAATACATTACCTGGGTGATATCACCCAGGTTAACAAAGTGGAATTGTTTAGTCTACTTTGATCACCTCGGAAATAAATCACCTGACCCAAGACGCTCATAATGACGCGAGATCGAATAACACTTACTCGAAAACGTTTACTCGATAGTACTTGAAATCGATAAATTATGAGCTCGACAGTTCACTCCCTCGATGCATCAACATCTCGAATAACTATAAGCTCGAATCATCGGCAGCGCGAAGGCTCTAATTTCATTGCAGTTATGTCTACAATTTTGGGAATATACAGGTAGGTATGGATGTATAAAACAATTATAGGTCGTTTCGTGCAAAGACGGCCAATTCTCGTTATATCTAAACTTAAACTATCGAACGAAAAGTGATTGAATTGAGATTGAGTTATGAATTAACTGAAAATGGTGTCATGTGCATCAAAAAATACAATCTCGTATTATTTCAAGTTTCAGTCTAATCTCAATATTATTTCAGTCCAGTTACATGACAATCGCATAAAAATGTCAAAGAGAAAAGGAATTACGTTTCGTTTGCATTTAAATATCAATAAATTATAAAGTTGAGCAGAATACCGATTTGCACAATTTTCAACTTTCGGTCACAATTCGATATAATCGCATTACAGTCAATGTTGAATGTTGAAAACAAGCTTACAAGACTACCTTTTCAAACTTTTTATTTTGTGAGATCGATATTGGATTATTGGAATTGAATTTTAACCATTTTATCATTACAATAATTGACTGAATTAAGATGTCGTCTTGCTATCCTCTTGTTCACGTTCGTAGCTTCATTACACAGGCATTACATTACCGACGCGAACCCACTCTTAACACGAACAATTTATTATTTCTCTTTTTAAAACGTGGCCAAGTGCGAGTCGGACTCGCCCATTAAGGGTTCCGTAGCAGCAAGTAACATAATAATGGTTCTTTTTAAATTTTTATATTTGAGTTGATTGAATGAAAGGTGCGGTTTACGATTGATGACGTATTAAAAAAAACTACTTACTAGATCTCGTTCAAACCAATTTTCGGTGGAAGTTTACATGGTAATGTACATCATATATTTTTTTTAGTTTTATCATTCTCTTATTTTAGAAGTTATAGGGGGGGGGGCACATTTTACCACTTTAAAAGTGTCACACGCAAACTATTCAGTTTAGAAAAACGTTATATAAGAAACCTCAATATCATTTTTGAAGACCTATTCATAGATAACACACACGTATGGGGTTCATGAAAAAAAATGTTGGCTTTCAGTGCTAAGTATGGGGAACCCCCAAAATTTATTGTATTTTTTTCTATTTTTATGTGAAAATCTTAATGCGGTTCACAGAATACATCTACTTACCAAGTTTCAACAGCATAATTCTTATTGTTTTGGAAAAAAGTGGCTGTGACATACGGACGGACAGTCAGACAGACATGACGAATCTATAAGGGTTCCTTTTTTAGCCAATTGGCAACGGAACCCTTAAAAGTCGTGTACAAATCACTCGAAATCAGTGCTCAAAACACAAAATGCGACTAAGTATATGAACGCATTATGAACGGTCCGTTTACCCCTACGAGAGTGTACAATAAATCATATGATACGAAAAATGCAGATACGTAAAAGTATAGGATTCATGAACAGTAGCGGAGTTATGATGAATGTTATAGTTGCGTGCCCTCTGCTGCACAGGCACGTAGGGCTGCCACCACTTCGCAAGTCGGCTCCAAACATTACATTACATTACATAACTTCACGCCTGTATCCTCGAAGCAGTAGGCAGAGGTGTATTATGCACCCTATTCGCCAGTTATGTTTAGGTCCCAATGTAATGCTCCAAAATACTGTCTAGTCCTAATTGTCAATAATACTCCATCGGAACGAAGTAAGCTACTATTGTCAACTATAAAGTTTTACATAATACCTGCTATTAATTTCATGTATAAGCCTATGAATACTGCTCCTATTCCCTTGATCCACAAGAATGGATCCAAGGATGAGACTACAATCTATCCATGTACCAAATTTTGTACAGATCCGTTCAGCTTTTTGCATGAAAGAGTAAAAAACGTCCCTCCATCCTCACAAACGTTTACATCCCTTTTTACGAAAATGGTGCGGACGGAGTGTAAGAGTGTAAGATTTGGCATAGTTATGGCTTATACGGAGAAGAAGTGTAGAATAATAATAATTTTCAAAATTATGCATAAAAAGTACATCAAATCAAAAAAAAAAAATTACACACACTATCATGCATTTGGAGCACAAACACCCATGTTATTTACATAAGTTTGTACCGCCAATGTCAAACATATTATGACATATTCGTATAATGTTCACAGCTGAGATATTTAATAATATTTCGTCGTCATAGCTTATTTTGTAAAAGTATAAAGTATCCGTCACGAGTGCCCTTGGACAGATTCGATAAATAGGCATCATAGAGTGTTACACGTGTTACCGACTCTATGGACCGACCTCCTAAGGAGCCTTGGCTATATTGGGTTGCGGTTTCGCAGGTGGAAAGCTCCAAGTATTAACAGGAAATTCCATTAAATTCTTCCTTTTATAATTTTGTTGAGTCAGTGCTGTGTTCAGTTTTCCATCTATAATAAGGTGGGGTAGGGAGAAACAGCTTTGTACTTAAGAAATTTAGATAAACTTAACACTAAACAACGTTTATGCGATAATATTT
This sequence comes from Cybosia mesomella, assembly GCA_946251805.1. Taxonomy (NCBI): domain Eukaryota; kingdom Metazoa; phylum Arthropoda; class Insecta; order Lepidoptera; family Erebidae; genus Cybosia; species Cybosia mesomella. Next base: position 39,381,709 of record OX276390.1, on the reverse strand, counting down.
TTGAAGTTTTACCCGAGTAAAGTTAGTTCAAAAAAATTCAAGATACGTGTGTCGGAAAAGTACCTGCGTAGCATGAACCTAAGTAATGTGGCTTTAGTCAGATCGATTTCAACCTAGCTGCTGTAAAAGGTTTGTAAATATTTTAGTGTATATCAACTTTCGTCGTTGACTGTACCTAGATTATATTTTGTTAATTATTACCTGGGGGGGGGGGGGGAGTTAAAAAATAAACAATGAAAAAAAAACAAATATTAAAAAGATTTACATTTATTTATTTACATTTTTAAATTTTATTACATTAAAAAGTTGTATTTTAACGAAAACTGCATAATGTCACAAGTACATGAACAAAATACAAATTTACATCACGTACAACCCTGATGAGGGCTCAAAACAAAATATATTATTTGTAACATTATATTAATTACTCCGCAATGTTCTACCTGAAATTATAACCGACTAAGTAGAAAATTAATTATCGTAATGCTGGGGTAATGCAAATTTTGACAGGCCAAGCTCCGCGCACGCGAGCCTAGGCCCGACAAATTGTAGGCGTTTGTGCTAAGTTTATGTAAAGCACGTACCGTCACGATAGTGACGCTTGCACTACACTGCCTTACCACTTAGCGTCACACCATAACATTTGTGAAACTTTCATTTAATTTATTTATTTATATTTATTTTATATTTTTTGAAGTGAAACTTCTTTATCGGCGTTGGAAAAAATTTACCGTGACATTTTTCGGTTACGCGTCACATCTTTCCGTTACGCGCCATCTTTTAAAAAAAAGTTGATTTATTCGACTGATAGTGATCAGCAAAATCAAAGGGTTTATTTTAATTCTAATTCCAGTGATTTTCTATAAAAAGTAAGTAATTATATCTCTTTTTCTTACACGTGGGTATGATTATGGTATTTATTTTATTCAACTTATTTAAGGTTAACCTCAGTTTTTGGTTGTAACTATCGGTCAATGTATATAATTCCATTAAATCTAGTTATTATTAACTAATACGACTGTTTTGTACTTTAATGAAATGCTGTAATAATCTTAGTAGTAATAAGGTAAAATGAAAGAATTGTATTATTTGTATTCAAACATAACATAACATAACATAAACTCACGCCTATATCCTCGAAGGGGTAGGCAGAGGTGCTAGCACCCACATTTCGCCAGTTTATGTTTAGGTCCCAATGTAATAGGTGGCGAGCCTATTGCCATTAACCGGGCACTTATAAGCCTTCGATAAATACACACATAACTTCGAAAAGCATCGAAAAGTCATTGGTGTGTGCCATGGTAAAACCTGGGATCGAACCCGAGACCTCGTCTCAGCAGTCCATTACCCATACCACTAGGCTGCCGCGGCTTTCCTTGCGCGCGTATTCATGTTTATGATAATAAATATAAGAGTAATAAATTGTTTTTATTCAAGTGACCATTGACTCAAAATGTTAGTAAGACTTAAAAAAGCGGTCAAGTGCGAGTCAGACTCTCCCATGAAGGGTTCCGTAGCAGCAAGTAACAAAATAATGTTTTTTTTTTAATATTTGAGTTGATTGAATGAAAGGCAAATTGCGGTATACGAGTTATGACGTAAAAATAAACTACTTACTAGATCTCGTTCAAATCAAATTTCGGTGGAAGATTACATGGTACATCATATATTTTTTTTAGTTTTATCATTCACTTATTTTAGAAGTTACAGGGGAGGGGGGGACACATTTTACCACTTTGGCAGTGTCTCTCGTTTAGAAAAAATTTATATTAGAAACCTCAATATGATTTTTAAAGACCTATCCATAGATACTACACACGTATGGGTTTGATGAAAACAATACTTTTGAGTTTCAGTCCCCCCAAAATTTATTGTTTTTTTTTTATTTTTGTGTGAAAATCTTAATGCGGTTCACAGAATACATCTATTTACCAAGTTTCAACAGCATAGTTCTTATAGTTTCGGAGAAAAGTGGCTGTGACATACGGACGGACAGACAGGCAGACATGACGAATCTATAAGGGTTCCGGTTTTTTGCCATTTGGCAACGGAACCCTAAAAACGATGTTAGTACACTACATTATAATTTTTAAAATAATAAAAGCCTTTTGTTAAACTTCATCTAATTTAACTTTATTTAACCAATTTCTGTAAAGTTGCATATAGTAGATCATTTTTCGAAAAATAAGGTCATAAAGAAGTTTCACTTCTTACCTGTGTACACTAGTAATAATGTAACTATGTTGAGATATTAGCTAATATTTAATACGTGTTTTGATGAGAAATTTGCAAGAAATTATTGAAAATGTTTTACTTGATATCAATAATATTACATAACATAACTCCACGCCTGTATCCCCGAAGGTGTAGGCAGAGGTGTATTACACACCCACGATTCGCCAGTTATGTTTAGGGCCTCAGGAATTTGCCCTCTACCGGGCACATTCCTGAGCAAGCGATACTAAACATTTTTGTTTTTTTTTTATTTAATATATGTAAAAATATTGCCGTTATTATTTTTGTCGAACTATGTCTATCGTTATATCGTTATATTTATATTTAAAAAGTGATGCAGATTCATTGAAATAGAAGAGCGATGACTTTCCTAGCTCGAATGAACCGACTTCACTAATTTACTTTTGCCCATTCTCCTCTTTTCTTCCAATCATGAGCGAATTAGTCACTGTTCAGGCTTATTGTTATTGTTACAATGTTGCATATATATTAACGCCATCTATGGAGCACGGCTGTAACTAACTGCTCTATGGACATAACAAACCAACCACGGTTTGTTTCTTACTGTCCGCGTGAGGGCGCCATACTGGCCCGCTCGCTGCTCGCGCGCGTGTCGAGGAGACTACCCTCGCTCGTCTCTCGCCTGCTGAACTGGGGTGTATACCGGCCGGCTGTGTGACGCAGAACTTTCTCCTTATAATTTGTAAAGCCCACCAGAACTGTGTGATATCCCTAAATACTTGGAGTGCGGTGTTTTGTGCGTGCAGGGACTAGTTTGGACGGTCGTCAAATCATTAGAGTTCGGAACTCTGAATGGCGGTGGCTGTTAAAGGTATTTGCTCATTGTGATCCAATTTACTTTAAGCCTGATCTCAGATAACCGGGACAGACAGACAGACCAGCAACCTCAACCTATACAGTCCTTCCTTACTCTGACAGTCACGCTTATTACAGAAAAATGATTTTCTTATAATGACAATTTATTTTAAGACGATGAAAAAAAAATAAGTTAAGGCTAAAATAACTCTCAATAATATATTCTACTGATTGAACAACCGAATCAGAATATTATCAGAAACGATTCATAATGAATGCGTAGATTCTGGTTTTTGTGGGCTGATATTAAACTGGGTAACTGCAATTCATTCTGCTGTTGCAAAAATTGAGCAATTTCACCAGGACTTTTTCTAACGGTGATATTTCCTCAATGGCTAGTGCGATTTTCGTTTTTCTTTTTTTTCTTATGTATATGAACAAATTACTTAATTTAATACCAATTGCGCGAATGAGGCTTTTTTTTTCATTGAGAAATAAGATTTTAATTATTTTTTCGGTGATTATTCCACCCTGGTATTTTTGATTTTCTTGGCCTATGTTCTTCCCATCAGTAACATCTTTGCTTTTGTGAAATTTCACTAGAATCGGTTCAGCTGAAGATCAAAGAATAAGAGTGACCAACAAAATCAATCACCACAGAAATTAATAATTATTCTGGCTACTAATTGTAACGGTTCCTTTTGCGTTTTACTGTTGTGATTAAGTTAAGTCTTTCATTTTATATCACTACGTTGGTGATCAAGCTGTCTGTACCGCTGATCAGATAGTATACGCTTACCCCAGTATCAATTTGTGTTGTAAGCACCACTGCTTACAACACAAATTGATACTTTACAAACAACTTTTGTATTAATTTAGAAATTAATAAGCATTTCCGTCCAGCAATATCTCGGTATAGGTTTGCCTGGGTGTACACGGGCACATTTTCTATATCTAATGTATTTAAAAATAAAGTTTCGCATTTATAATATTAGTGTGATGGGATGGTGCGATTAGTACCATATGCACAGCGTTTATGAGAGCGTTAGATTTTGGGTTACTGATTCTATTTTAGAAATAACAGCATCATCCAGAGGAATATAGTCAGATCCAGAGACTCACAGAGCCGCTACTGGGCTCATACGTCATAATCACAGGACACCCCGCTCCGGGTGTCACTTCTAGAGATAAATGGATGCCCGGGCGGTAGTCCCTTGACGCTATTATGGCTGATAACAAAATCGGGACTGCCGGGGCTAGCCGCTTGTCAGCTTCGGTTTGCGAAAAAGGAATAACATTACTAAAGAAAAACATTAACACATTTAACATTAACATTAACATTTAACTTTATGTTATTGTCGGAAGTTTACGCGAATGTCACACATTGAAATAAAACTATTTTTAACGGATTCTATCGCGATTTATTTGATGTTATTTTATATTCTACATTGATTTTGCTTTTCAGCACCGATGGTCACGGGGAGACCAGTAAGGAAGTAAGTGGTATAAATAACATCAAATAAATCGCGATAGAATTCGTTAAAAATAGTTTTATTTTAATGATCTTTATGTTTATACTGTAGGAATTTATAATGCATAGCAACTTCTCTGGGGTTATCCTTTCAAGGGCCCAGCAGTGGATACTTAGGGATTACACCGTGTGGTTTTAGTTGGTCCGATTCCGACACGCCCATCTCATCGTTAGCACCGATGGGATGAAGCCCGAGGGGATTTCCATACGTAAAAAAACGCAAAGTTACTATTGCACTTATAGTGTTAATAATAAATTAGCATTATAAGGTTTTTACAGTATCGGCAGCGCGATTATGATGCCCCTGGATTGCACACGTCCATAACCGTTACCAATGCGGTTTCAGGTGGGCCGTGTGCTGTGCCAGCTAAGTTGTTGGAGGAGCCAGTACGTACCTCGCTGGAGAAGGTGGTCACCTCCAAGTTTTGATTTGTGGGAGGACACTTTTCACACGTAAGGGGCCGAATAACACGATATTAGGTGTATTTAATATCCATAGCGCGTAGATTATTGGCTGTCACTATTATCTGCGTAGATAATAGAGGTTTTCGATGTGTTCGATGGCGGCTTCGATTCGGACCTGGCGGAGGGTAGGTGCAAACGGAAACTAAGAGCAGTGTTGCCATATGTATATGGTGCGTTTAGCGATAGTGTTTTTAAATGCTAGTAAAATTAGTTGTGTAAAATATATTATTAATAATAGTGCAGTCAGTGGTTTATAAAAAATCCGACATATCTGCACATCGACCCCACGTTCATCCTATTGGTATATATATGTATAGTGTCACTAATATTGACCCTAGGGTATATAGGGCACCACCACAAAACCCAACTCACATTCAAGCCGGTACACCTGCTAGCTCGAGGCTCTGGCGCAGGCTTTCAACTCGACTGCCGTACCCTTAAAAGCCGTATAACTCAAATCAATAGAAAGCGAAGGATCATGAAGACCCCAGGATCTGTAGTGAAAACCTCAGAAGCATCCGGGAACAACGCTCAGATGATGATGGAGTTATTTTGAAACTAGATCCGTAGTATCTGTAATATTGATACTGTTCAGTGCGTGAACCGAGTGAGCGTAGTAATAAAAAAAAACAATTAACAGCTCTGCTACCAGTCTCCTTTAACCCGGAGACAAGGGTGAGGAGTGAGACCACGAGCAGGTAGTATTCAAGCCGTAGCCCCACCACTCACTTTCACGCAATCACTACTTCGTTCCGAAGCGTGATCTAAAGCCGACAGTGGAAACGCAAACAAAACTAAAACTTAATATATAACTAAAATAAAGTGTTTAATGATCCGGATCTACACAAAGGTGCAGTCAACAAACGGTACAAAATCATTAATCAAACAACAACAAAAAATACCGCTATTTTAGACAAACCGGTTAACCGAACCTACTAAAACCGCACGAAGCATCAAACATAGGAAGTCGGCACAAATATAAAACGGTTCAAACTACAAAATACCGCAATTTTAAAATAACCTGTTAACCGAACCGACTAAAACCTCACGGATACAAACAAATCAAATCATACATTACTTTAATTTTATAGCAAGTAAACCCAATGAATACCTATTCAGACCTCCCGGCGGGTTCAATCAAACATGAATAAACAACAATTCAAATTTAAACAGACTTTTAGCACGTACTTGTTTCAATAATCAAATTAAGCCGCAATTGACACCCGATCGAAATCGACCAGGAAATATTTTAATTACAAAAACAATTTCTAGTTTTAAGGTGAAAATAGTCAAATTCAATTGCAACAAAAGGCAAAATAATACCGATAAATTAACACTCAAAATGGCGGACTCGATCCGCATGTTAAATTTTAAATCATAAAGATCAATCGATTTCAAACAAAATAATTCGATTACACAAGCCAAAAAATAAATAAAATTTCAAGAAAATGAAATATATAAGTAGGTGGTTAACTAACCTTATTACTGACCCCCTTATTTAGGAACAAATGACCCAGTGATAATGTACCTAATCTAATCCTAGTCTAAAGTATGTTGTGGATGTATTATACAATAGATTACAAAAATTACAAAGATTCCACTTTCATTAGTGTGTGTGTTCCATCGCAGCAATGGTTCCAACTCAAACGGACGCGATGGGAGTATTCATTTAATTTTACAAGAAGACAACTATCTCGAAAATTAATTTTCACCAATTAATCAACAACCAACAAACAAAATCAAACAAGGTTATTCAAAGCGCGTGGTACAGCCAAACAAGATTGCGCGGGCACAGAGTCTACCAAACGAGCTCGAGAGCCCGTACCCTTCACAAAGCGACGTCGCGCTGTACTCGGCGCTCAACTCGCCATGCACCGGCGTTAAGCTCACGTACAATAATGCGCGGGTACGCAAAGAAAAAAATCCGTTCCCGCAGGGGGAACACACAGGTAGATTTCGTGAAGCAATTAATATTATTTTATATAGAGACCAACGGACTTACACACACAAGTAAACACAGTAACATTTTTAACATGTTTAATTTTTTTTTCTCGAAAACGGTAACTTTTAGCGAAAAACTTTTCAGACATTTATTTTAGACTTAAAAATGGCCTATCGATTAAAAATGATTCCGACTGCAAGAATGTTCACCGGTTAGAAGTTATGATTTTTTCCCCGAAAAAATTTGGTTTTTCACCCCTCCACTTTTAGTTAAAGTTTTAATCTTATACGTTTAAAATTAAAAGTTGTTGTTATTCATGTATACTATGGGATAAAATTAGAACGGTTCGAATATCTTTCATGGAACGTGAAATTTTGAGCAAAAACTGATTTCACAAAAAGTGAGGCCCTACCGTCCCCTTAGGCCGGATTCCACCCGTTCACGCACTTAAACTAAGTTTACACCCAAGTAATTTTTGACCGCAGTTTGAAAGCGATCGGGGCAAAAGTGCGACCGTGAGAGTGCCGCAAATTTTGGGAAGTGGAACCATACATACATATATATATAAATAAACTTTTTGACCAGTGGTCATTTCGAACTCAGGTTATAACTAGACGAAGAAGATTTTTTTTTAAATTCGACAGTAGTCAAGAAACCAATCGATTTCATCGAAATCTACCTTTTTTTTACTTACGTTAAAAACACAAAAAAATGATTTTAAGGGACAATTTGTATGGTAGGTACTGAACGTATAAACCCCAAAATCTAATCAGTTCTTCCCATTAACCAAACAAGATGATTGGCGAAAGAATTTTTTAAATCGGATAAGTGGTTCTTGAGTTATTGCGTAAACAGACATCCAGACATCCAGACCAACAGACAGACCGACACAATTTTTTTTTGCAAAATTAGACTTAGAATCATGTGAAACGTCGAGAAAAGTGATAAAAAGTGGGTGTAAGATTTTGTTTTTTTTCGGTGTCCACCTTCGGTGTCCACCTGGTTGGTGGCCCGAAGTAAAATGCATTGCAATAATAGTATAATTCATGTAATGAAATGTTATATTAATATTGACTATTGAAATATAATTATTAGGACAATTAGGATAATTTATAATTTTGCATGTGTGTCAGTTTTTATTAAGTGCTTATTGTACCTATTTTGTATTTTATAATTAATTTGTTAAAATAAATCCAATTTTGAAATCCAATTAGGGGAGACCTATGTCCAACAGTGGACGAGAATAGGTGGATGAGGATGATGATGATGAATCCATTTTTATGTTTGCAAGCCACAAGGAATGGCAAAATGCGTCTTATGCTCATAAATTATAATGTGTCACCTTTTATACTTACCACATTTTAAGCAAAGAAATCTATAATATTATTCTACTATATTAAGAATTTCTTTCAAAACGATAATAGTAGTTTGTGCAACTGTCATAAGAAGGGGTACATTTTACACTCACAACACTCGAGTCAACCTATTATCGACACAGATAAACAGACTCTCGTGTTTTAATACCTAAGTTATATGAGACTACTTTATCTTCACTCATAGGAAAAATGGAAACTAAGCAAAGTAGGTAGGTTACAAGGAAGTAATTTAGCGTGCGCCATTTTTTTCACAGTTCCAACTGCGCATGCGTGCGCCTTTTTTTTCATTTCAGCCTAAAATCTTAGACTAGTTTAATGAATAAAAAAAGATAGCGGTGCTATAATGAGTTTTATGATACAGTTGGCGGTACTATAATAAGTTTTATTTTTAATTTTATGTATATGCGTTAATAAAGTGCGTATGTATAGAATCGTCTTTGAATTCGTAATTTGAATTTTTCGATTTGATTGTAGATAAAAATCATTTCGAAATTTTGAGAGTAATCATGTTACCTACGATGTAATATCCCTGCCTATGCTTTCCATCTCAGCCAACGCTCTCAACGGTAAAGTGATGTCTAAAGTATGTTTATTGCTCGTACCACGCTCCTAAAGATGGCGTAAAAGCTGTATTAGATACACTGTAAATAAATTCACTTCGGGCGCAATAAAATAACCCGGGACATAGTTGAGCGCAGAAAATTGTAGCAGGTTTTAAAGCGAAACATTTTGGATGAAATATTGTGTTGCTTATAGCTCGAAGATTTTCAGTTTGAAGTAAGTTGTGAGGTTGTGACAGAAGCGAGTCCGGGTGTGTGAATGTTTGTCTCTTATCAACAAATAGACACGTTTTGTATATGTGAAGACTAAATAAAATAAGGAGAGTTTTTTATTTTAAATATGTAACGTTGTGGATTCTTTATAAATCAAATTAAAATTATATCCATAAATTAATCGATATTTTAGTATGTTTCGATAACTTATTACTAATTATCTATGGTTGTGCGAGCGAGATTGGACAACACTAGCCCAGTTATCAACTGACGGCTCTTAAATCGTCCCTTTCCTTTTCCTTTCCTTGGCAACCTTCGCCGAGGAAGGTCACTTTGACCCCGTTGCCAACTGCTGTTGGCTCCGGGTAAATTTTGAGATCAACATTTCCTACTTCTTTCTACAGGTGAAGACTTTCCAGCGGTGCAGCTTATTGCCTGCTAAAATGCGTGGCTTAATATATTTGTATTTTATTCTGTGTGCTATTTCAGCCTACCTAATTAGTGCCACGAGGCCGATCAATACCTTACTTTGAGATCGGGGTGCTTGGTTGGGGAGGGGTGCTTGGTTGGGGACCTCCACGCGGTGCACCCTGGGCAACGGAGACGGCAGCGCCTCTCTCCTGGGGTGGGAGAGACGCTGCCGCCTACGGCTAACTCCGACCGAGGCGAGGACGGCCCTGTTGAGGGCTGTTCGGAAGCTTTCCACGTGTCGCTCTGATTAGCAGATGGCACAGTGGAGAGCAAGTAAGGGGGCCTTCTCGAAACCGGAGACGGCCCAGGGTCAGTCGGGGTGCGAGAGATATGCTCTATGGGTAACCTTACACCCCAGCGTCTTAAGACCCGAGACGGCGTGCGGTTTTAGTCGGTTCAAGCCAGATATAACCGCCCCCGCTGGCTGGCGGGGGGGTATCCGAAGGAATTTCCACACAAAAAAAAAAAGGTACTTTGTGATCTTTTATACTCGTATTTGAAAACGTTTTTTCAAACTCACTCTATTCTATTAAAGACAGCGCGTTGTAAGCGGTATGCGATTGACAAACTCCGTTCCGCTTTTCACAAGGCAGTGACGTAATATGATTGAATTTAGTACATTTGTACGTTGTTGTGTGTCGTGCACTCAACTCTACCATTATAGTAAGTCGTCAATTAAGTGCCTTGCTATGGCTGCACTTATATGGGACTGGCACGAAAGTTGATTAGCAAGGTTTTTTTATCATACAACATAACGTAACTTCACGCCTGTGCCCCCGGAGGGGTAGGCAGAGGTGTATTACACACCCACGATTTGCTAGTTATGTTTAGGTCCCAATGCAATAAGGAGTAAGCCTATTGCCATTTACCGGGCACATTACTAAGTGAACGATAAGTAACATTTTTAATAAACACATAACTATGAAAAGTCAGAGGTGTGTGCCTGGGTGACTGGGGATCGACCTCGAGCCCTCGTCTCGGCAGTCCGTTACGTACGTTACTGCGCTATTGCCGCTTTTTTATTACTAATAAATGTTTTAGGGCAGACCATCTAGATTCGAACTATATAGCAGTATAGTAACTAAATAAATACAATTTTTTTACCAATGCAAATAGAAATCATATTCATGCACATAAATATTTGTACAAAGCGGGAATTGAACCCAGGATCTGCAACACTCTTTTGCCACGCCACACGGGTCGTCGTATATATTTAAACTAGCAACCTGCTCTCACTACGCTTCGTATTTTTTTTTTTAACTCACGTCATCATAATTTACACATAAAATATATCCTATGTCCATCAGGGATAATGTACCTTTGAAATGGCGAAAGATCTTTTCCAATAAGTGCAGTGGTTCCGAAGATTACTCTAAACATAAACAAACTCACATTTAACTTTACATTGAAGTGGTTTCACTCCATTGCAAAATCCAATAAACAGAAGGTCGTTCACTTAAAAGTCAATCCGAGCTATTCCATTGAAATCTGCCCGATACGAGTTGGTACGAGCTGCATGCGCTCGTAGCCCCAATACAGTGTACCTAATTTTCTTTTTCGTGCGGAAATCCCCTTGGATACCCCCCGTCGCATAGCGTGAGTGGTTATGTCGAGCTTGAACCGACTAAAACCGCAAGCCGACTCGGGTCTTCAGACTTAACGGCATTTACCTCGCACCTTGACTGACCCAGGGAGTGTCATGTATCTTTTTTTTTTCGTGCGGAAATCCCCTCGTATACACCTCCGCCGGCCAGCGAGGGCGGTTATGACGGGCTTGAACCGACTAAAACCGCACACTGTCTCGAGTTTACAGAGGCCGGGGTGTAAGGTTGTCCATAGAGCATATCCTCCGGTTTCGAGATGGCCCCCTCGGGTTTGGGAACCACGGTGTTCCCGTCCCGCCCCGGTTTGGGGGAGTGTGATGACTCACACCGTTTATCTCGGAAGGGGTCGGTAGATATGTATAATACATCCACATTCCATCAGCTTATTTATCGGTCCCACGTGATAGTGGGCACGTCTATTGCTGTCACTATGACACTTTATTATTAGAAGGTACAAAGATTGGAATTATCCTGCAAAGCAGAGCCTAAATGAGGATCGCTTTTATGGAACGATTTGGGCCTGACAGAGCTTAGTGGTTGAGGAGTCAGTCCTAAGATCCAGAGGCCCCGGCTTCGAATCCTGGTCATTTAAGTTTTAAAATGCATAAAAAAACGACTGAAAAAGAAATGCAGCTTAAAATACAAACAACTGTTTTCTGCGTGATTATTTTCAAACGTGAAATAATTATTTAAATTCAGCTACCTGGATATGGCCCCAGTAGCTGAAATTCTCGTTTATATGCTTCTTATGGTGATGTCCGTAATTCATAAAAATTATAGTAGATGACTCCCACGTCACTTTAAAAACTCATCATGTATCCAGCTAGTTCAATTGGCAGAGTTTTGCCCTAGGAAGGGACTATTACGGATACAAGTCCCGTATGAATGTTTGACTCTTGGATTTGAATTTCTGATAAGTGGAATTGTATATCCAAAGTTTATATTACAAGAGCAAGCAGTTAACTCCTCAACAGCCGGAGGCGACATAACAATATAACATCCTTGGAAGATTCCCCAACCGCCTTATATCTGTGAAGTGCAGCGGGCATCTGCAGCCAGCTCACGTCCGCAGCGGCGCCGAGTGCCCGGGGTGCAGCAAAACTGCGAAATAAACTTCTATAATATCACCGTCTATAAATATTACTTAGTACGTATAGCAAGAAGTTTTAAAAGTGAAACTTCCAACTCGGCGTTGGAAAAAAAATTACCGTCACAATTTTCCGTTACGCGCCATCTTTTAAAAAAAAGTTGATTTATTCGACTGATAGTGATCAGCAAAATCAAAGGGTTTATTTTAATTCAAATTCCAGTGAATTTCTAAAAAAGTAATTAATTATATCTCTTTTTCTAACACGTGGGTGTGATTATGGTATTTATTTTTTTCAAGTTATTTAAGGTTAACCTCAGTTTTTGATTGCAACTATATATAATTCCATTAAAACTAGTTATTATTAACTAAAACGACTGTTTTGTACTTTAATGAAATGCTGTAATAATCTTAGTAGTAATAAGGTAAAATGAAATAATGGTATTATTTGTATTCATGTCTATGATACTTTATTTAACCAATTTCTGTAAATTGCATATTTTCGTTCATTTTTCGAAAAATAAGGTCATAAAGAAGTTTCACTTCTTACCTGTGAACACTAGTACACGTGCACATATTTTTTTTTAAAGAATATTAGTAACTGAAATTACTAATATTCCCCCTAACCCCTTCAGCTAAGCTTAGTTGCTTGTGTTAGGAGTGGGTTCACCTCGGTAGTGTAATGGCCAGGATTCGGGCCGGGACTCGGGACCCCTATGACGTTTGTTTTGCTATCTGTGCTAACCAAGGCCAACGAATGTCTGCTATTGAGTTTCAACAGATTTCGAATACGTTTAACGCGTTTTGGTTTGTAAACCTACCCCCTAATAGCTAAAATGAAACTGTAATAATCTGATTTGCTACAATGTTTCTGTTTTTAGGGTTCCGTAGACAAATGGAAAAAAACGGAACCCTTATAGATTCGTCATGTCTGTCTCTGTCTGTCCGTCCGTATGCCACAGCCATTTTTTTCGAAACTATAAGAACTATGCAGATGAAACTTGATAAGTAACTGTATTCTGTTAACTGCATTAAGATTTTCACATGAAAATAGAAAAATAAAACAATAAATTTTGGGGGTTCCCCATACTTAGAACTGAAACTCAAAAAAAAATTTTTCATCAAACCCATACGTGTGGGATATCTATGGATAGGTCTTCAAAAAGGATATTGAGGTTTCTAATATAATTTTTATCTAAGCTGAATAGTTTGCGCAAGTGTATGTCCACCTCTGTAACATTTAAACTAAGAGAATGATAAAACTAAAAAAAATATACCATGTACATTAACATGTAAACTTCCACCGAAAATTGGTTTGAACGTGATCTGTCTATTAAGTATTTTTTTTTAATACTTCATAAATCGAAAACTGCAATTTACCTTTCATTCAATCAACTCAAATATAAACATTTTACTTGCTGCTTTCCGTAGCAGCAAGTAAAATGTTTATATTTGAGTTCGCCCCTTCATGGGCGAGTCCGACTCGCAGTTGCCCGGTTTTTTTTTGTATGGGGTGTATCAAGGCCAAGCCTAGCTCATCTGAAGGCCAGTACTCCTGCCTATTGATGGACGAGGCTCTGGCGCCGGCATTCCATTTGGGGTTGACAGATTAGGCGAAAGACCATAAAAGTCTCTTCAAAAGTCTTTTCAAAAGTCAAATCAAAAGGAAGAGAAGAAGTAAGCAACCTGGAACAATTCTAAAATGATAATGATAGATTGACGGCGTCTGTGGCGTAGCAGTAGTGCATTCGACTGCTACGACAGGGGGCGCGGGTTCAATTCCCGCTCTGTGCAAATATTTGTTTGCATAAATATGTCTATTTGCATTGCTCTGGGTGTTTCTATGTATAATATGTATGTATTTACAAATAAAAATGTATATACGTATGTTTATCCGCTTTTTTTAAATCTCGGAATCAGTATTTCACGCGATTGGAGCCGCAGGCAACAGCTGGTAGTCAATGCAAATGTACAACAAAATATTTACAATTATTGAGAGACAAATGAAGCACACTGTCATCAAATAAAGCTTGGCTACGTGTGCTACGAAATGCTACATAGTCGTAGATAGTTTGTAGACGTTGCTACGAGAACATTAAAATTTCAGTACTACATCGATAGCTTAAAGATATAAAAATATAAACTGGTATGAAGTGAAGGAATCATTTTACTCAGAAATTATCTTTAAAGAAAAATTGTTAAATTCGAATATGACTTCTATATACTCGTACCATATACCTAGTGGAAGTAGCAACCCCATTTTTATGTAGAGTAGACTGTTTCCGGGCTGTTTGGCCGTGAAAGCCTTAAGATTTATATAACCCCATTTTTTTTATTGAACTTTTTTAGGTGCGTTAAGCTTTTTCCATATGAGTACTTTTTGGTTGAAGAAAAATCATAAATATCATGCTTTTTTTTAATCATTATGGCACCTCGAAATCGTCGTTGAGACGGCTACGTCACGCGAGACGCTTCCCGTATTTAATATTTTTTTATAACAACGCCATCTTTGTTGTAGCTGGATGGATGAATGGGCGGAAGGAGGGAGGCATGGAGGGAGGGACGGTTCAAGGGCGTGATGAAGGGAGGCATGGAAGGAGGGACGGTTCAAGGGCGTTATGAAGGGAGGGAGGGGGCAGTAATGGAGTGACAGAGAGATGAAGGGAAGTAGGTAGTGAGGAAGAGGATTGGAGGGAGTGGGGGAGGGAGGTAGGAAGGGAGGGATGGATGATGATGATTATGAAATTACACGTAATTGTTCAAGTTGTCACTTCTGTCGGCACTCCCGGAGTGCCACTGCTTTTTTTTAGTTAGACTTTCATGGGCTTCAACTTGTCAAGAATTCAACTAGATAGGTATGTCGGCATAAATGTCACGTGTCAATGAGTGTCAACTCTGGCGTATATGGTCCAAGTAACCAATTACCATCAAGCCAGGAGTCCTGAAAACAAGTCAAATATAAAAGATGAATACTAACATCTTGAAATCCGATGAGTCTTAAAGACGCAGTGCGCCAGACGTGGCCATTGAGACCTAATAATCGCTGACACAACAAATGAAATTTCTGAGTTGCGTCAATAGCTTACACTTCTTTTGTTTTTGATTGGTATGTCGGGGTGGTATGAGTAACTGCCGTCTGATCTCCCAACCCTGAGAGTCTGTGCCAGAGCCTCGTCTGATGCTTAGCAGGTGCACCGACTTGTAGATGAGGTTGACTTGGAGCTCAAGGATGTTGGTAGGGCCACTCAACAAATTATATCACACCTTATTTATAAATATTATCATGATTAAGTACTTAAAGTATGAAAGACGAGTTAAAATTGATTTATTCGTTACCTCCTCGAGGAGACGTTAGACAGGTTCCTAAAAAACCCGTATTTATAAATACTCTAGGACAAATTACACCACGCTATCTAGGCCCAAACTTAGCAGTTCTTGTCTTATGGGTTCTGGCGGATAAACCTACTTAGATACATTTTTTTTGCAAATAAATACATATTATACATAGAAACACCTAGACCAATGCAAATTTACATATTCGCACTGAGTGGGAATCGAACCCGCGACCTCTGACTTAGCAGTCGAACGCGCTACTGCTACGCCACACAGGGTTTATTAACTGTGAAATAGACGGTTGTCACAAGTGCGTTGAATATGAATGTGACGCCGCACTGAGCCGAGGCGCGCCCATCGAGCGGCCAATAATCTTCGAGAGCTGAACACACATACATGCTGGGACTATACTCGGCCACTGTCAAATTATATAAGAGTAATGTCAAATAGCTGCAATACGATATTTACCAAAAAATAAAAGTACTAAAAATATGATTCGTAAAATACAAAGTTAGTATGTAGTTTATTTACAAAACGAGGTTGGCGAAAAATTTGAGTAGCATAAAATTACCTACTAATATAAAAACAGAATGAAAAGGCTTGCAGACAAATACACGGCCTGCCTTTTGTATATTGACCAATAGCTACCACTTTCTACGCCTAAAATCAATATACAAGTAGTTTTGTTTATCATTAATCATACACAAAGTTTAAATTCGTATTATTAAGGATTCTCTTTCGCTATGCCACTATTTTTTCTTAATTTTAACTTTTATATTTTTTGGAAAAAAAGGTAGCTGGGATAGACTGGATGCGCAAGGTGGAGGATCGGGGGCTATGGCGTAAAATGGGAGAGGCAGTGCAGCAGTGCACTGCAATAGGCTAATTGTTTGATTGATTGATTTTTTTTGAGGTTATTTGAGTGAACTCAATCATCATTTATTGCAGTTTCTTAATCTAAAATTACTGATTACTCTATTGGTTTGTATTTAAATATCTCTTCACTATCTTTCGTAGGCATTTGTGATGGGAATTCAAAATAATTTCACCAAACTTACACTCTACATAATTATAGATATACTTGGGTACCTTGTGTACACAATCGCCTAAAATAAGCATTAACTTAGATCTGAATAATTCATACATTGCCATTCGAATATGCTAATTAACTTCAAGTAAACATTATTCTGTCTTCGCTGATAATAAATTTATCTAATAAATTATAAAAATATTAATTAAACCATCTAATACCTTTAAACGGACAATTCTTGTATATATGTAATCTGAATCACTTTGGCTCCAACGATTTTCATGACATTTAGTATACAGGGGGTTTTGGGGTGATAAATCGATCTAGCTAGGTTAAATTTTTAGAAAACGTCATAGAAACAAAGCTAGCAAAGCTTGGTCATCCAGACATTCTTGATCATTATTTTCTATATCTTTCTATTTGATAATATATTAATTTTGTATTAAGCGTCTCTCCAAGTATATTTGGAAGAAGAAAAAAACTGATAAATACTATTCTAATACTATTTCTAACAGTTTTTATTTCATAATTATATTATTTTATTTTATTTTGTACAACATAGCAAAATAAAAAACGAAACATATTCGTCAGTATAGTAGCCATGAGTTCGGAGACAGAGTTCTGGGCCGTGGCTCAAAGCTAACACAGACCTAAGTCAACACACATGTTTGCAGTCCGTCTTACGACCCTCTCGCAAAGCTACGCGAAGGTATTGTTACTATTGTACGTAATGTATTGTAATGGTAATTACATGGTGAGATTAAAATTCTTCGTTGTTGCAAGAATACTCACTATTCGTAAGGTCGTAATTGTTTTCCTAGATTTGTTATGAGATATTAATCCTACATAACTGTAAAGTCCAGTTGGTCTTTACATGAACTGTGGTTGTAGGAGATGTTGAGTAGTTGAAGTGGTGGAGCACGTAAAAGAAGATTCACTATTGTAATGTTTATTTGTATTAAGTTAAGTTTAGACACAGAGTTCTATTGGCAAATCTTTCTTTGTATAGTGTACTGAGTCACTGTTCGTTACGTACTACTTTAATTATTGTATAGGAATTATTTATATGACTTATTAATAACAATTGCTGCGCGCAGCTCAAATAGGTTGCCGATTGGGTAAAACATATTAAGCATGTATGTTGAAACCATACAATAACATAACCTTACGCTTGTATCCCCGAAGGCGTAGATAGAGGTCTCGAGATCGATCCCCAGTCGCTCCGGGCACACACCTCTGAGTTTTAGTAGTTATGTGTGCATTAATAAATGTCGCTTGCTTAATAATGTGCCCGGTAGATGGCAATAGGCTCGCCCCCTATTAAATCGGGACCTTAACATAACATAACTAATAAAAGTAGGTGTGTAATACACCTCTTCCTACCCCTTCGGGTAAGTAAGTAAGTCAGTTATGTATGTTGTGTATGATAGTCTTCAGATGATTGATCAGCTCGCTATTGTTTTGTTGAATTAACTAAATTCATTATTTTGATTCGAAATTTGTCGAATTCCCAGGTACTCTTCTTCAAAATATTATAGACTATAGGGGGTCTCAGGCAGTACTCTATAATCCCAGAAATTTGATAATCCGACACTGCCCTGCAAAAAAAATACCAATAGTTTGAAAAGAATCTGTAATCTCAATTCATATTTTTTTCAGAAAGATGTATGCGTACCTTGAATGTGTAAGTTAATATTTCACAATCAAAGGTTGTACAAAACAGGACCAGTCTATTTCCAGAGGCCGTGTCACGCGACAAGACGGGACGTGTACGTCATTGTGTACTGATGAGGGTCGCAGTGAAGGGTTCGGGAGCTACCTATGTATTGCATATAGAGGAAAATTGTTTCTGGGTACTACAGGTATATATAACTTACATACATACATAGTACCTAGATGACTGAGGATAGCACTGTTTCTTTTTTTAACGTTTTCTTAAAATGAAACCGAGTTGGATTGATATATTATTACTAACTTAAAGAAAATAATATTATAAACTTGAAAGTTTGTGAGTATGTATGTTTGTTGTTCTTTCACGCGAAAATGGCTGAACGGATCTGGCTGAAATTTGGTACAGGAATAGACTATAGTCCGGAATAATACATAGGCTACTTTTCATCCCGGGAATTGGTTCCCATAGGTAGTGGGAACGGGATCAGAATTCCACGGCGGAGCCACAGACAACAGCTAATATAGATATAAAACAAGTCTTGTTAGTGAAACCGTTTATAACCCGAAAACGCGTAGACAGATTTCATGAATTTGTATTTTTTTTTATTTGTCTTCGCCTATAGTGTCCCATTTGAGGTATTTTTTTGCGGCAATCCCCGCAGTTATTCTACCGCCGTTCAGTGGGGGTAATTATGTCAGACTTGAACTGACCAAAACCGTACGCCGTCTCGGGTCTCATTAATTGAATTCGTGAACCTGAATGTTTTGAATCAGACAACTGACCCCACTGATACCCATTATGATACTGTGGCGTAGCGGTAGTGCATTCGACTGCTACGTCAGGGGGCACGGGTTCGATTTCCGCTCAGTGCAAATATTTGTATGCATGAATATGTCTATTTGCATTGGTCTGGGTGTTTCTATGTATTATATGTATGTATTACAAAAAAAAAGTATATAAGTATGTTTATTCGCTTTCTGGAACCCATAACACAAGCTAGTTAAACTATGCTTACTTTGGGTCTAGAAAGCGCTGTGTAGAATGTCGTAGAATATTTATATTTATTATTTATATTATATTTATAGACACAGAAAAAATACAAGATTATTGCAATTGCATGTTGTCATCAACCACAAATTGGTCGGCTCCCCTGAAAAAGTGTCATATATATAACAAATTCGTGTTAATGATGACCGGGATAAACTCAAGAACAGGTGGACCGATTTTCTTGATCTTTTGTAGGTTTTTTTTTGTGGAAATCGCCACGGTTACCTCCTACCAGCCAGCGAGGGTGGTAATGTCGGACTTGAATTGACCAAACCTCACGCCGTCTCGGGTCTTTAATGCCGGTGGGCAAAGAGAAATTCATGAAATCAATTCAGCTGATAAGGTAACCAATATAACTTGGTTCAGCGGAACGAAGTTTGTCGGGTCAGCTAGTATATTATATAACATAACATAACTTCACGCCTGTATCCCCAAAGGGGTAGGCAGAGGTGTATTACACACCCACGATTCGCCAGTTATGTTTAGGTCCCAATGTAATAGGGGGCGAGCCTATTGCCATCTACCGGGCACATTACTAAGCGAGCGATAATCAACATTTTTAATACACACATAACTACGAAAAGTCAGAGGTGTGTGCCCGGGGTGACAGGGGATCGAACTCGAGACCTCGTCTCGGCAGTCCGTTACGTACACCACTTGGCTTTCGCCGCTTTTTATTATATATATATATATACAACCGCGGTAGCCTAGTGGTATGGGTAATGGACTGCTGAGACGAGGTCTCGGGTTCGATCCCAGGTGTTACCATGGCACACACCAATGACTTTTCTATGCTTTTCGAAGTTATGTGTGTATTTATCGCAGGTTTATAAGTGCCCGGTTAATGGCAATAGGCTCGCCACCTATTACATTGGGACCTAAACATAAACTGGTGAAATGTGGGTGCTAGCACCTCTGCCTACCCCTTAGGGGATATAGGCGTGAGTTTATGAGTTTATGTTATATATATATATTTATATTATATACGTTTAGTTATTGCGCAAAGGTCTTCACTTCTCAATCTCTACATTAGTACATAGTCTCTACATTCTTTATTGTCCTCTTATCTCTCTCTTTCCTCTCTGCGGTTGCCAATCGACATCGCTTCTATCGGAAGCGTCCACAGGGCACGGTAACCACTTAGCATAAATACCACTGGTGGTAGAAATTTGATGACACAAATTTGTCACAAATTTCGGCCGGGTAGGTACCACCGTGCACGATTTCGAAAAACCCTCCATAGTAATCCAATTGCGGTTTGATTGCGTTCAGGGGTCAGCAAGTGCATAGCCGGGCAGGAGGGTTGTGGTCGCAGCACTAGTGGCACCGGTGGGTTTCACGCGGTGCTGCGACGACAATCCTCTTCTGATGAGGCCGTCAAGCTGAGTGCCACCATTGTTAACATGGTACGTGTATGGTGACCCTCTTTCCTGAGACTTTACATTCAGCTTACCATCAGGCGAGGTGAAGTCAAATTGACGTGTCCTAAGTATAAAAAAAAAAATTATGCAATACCGACCTTCTGTACCCCAAGGAACTCTGATAAATCTACACCCTAGCAGAAATACCCAGGCCAGGCCAAACACCAGGCAAGAATTGCTGTTCTACTACTTAAAGTGTTTATTTTCATGCGGAAACCCCCTTTGGTAGCAGTGTCGGATCTGGTCAGTTGAGTATGATGGACTCTAATCTAGTTTGGTCTACGGTTTAGGTTAGGTAAATATCTCACTTCAAAGGTATTAAGTTATAAGGGTCGGTAACTTAGTGGTTAAGGAGTCGGCTTTACCATCGAGAGGTCCCGCGTTTGAATTCTCAAGTAATTTCGGTTACTAGTACTCTTTGTAAAGAAAAACTACAATCTTTTTTTTTTTACGTGCGGAAATCCCCGTGGTTATGTCGTGCATCGACTAAAACCGCACGCTGTCCTGCCCAAGTGTCCATTGCCGGGCACCCCGGGTAGACCCTCGAAAGGATAACCCCAGGGTAACCGGCGGAAAAACTACAACCTTTAGAAAAAAGGATTCCGATCTAAATTTTTACAAAAAGTAAGCTTACAAAATGCTTAAAGATTTAATTGAAGACAATATATTCTTGTTCATTTTGCAAGGTATATTTTTGGTTCGATTTAAGAGGCGTAACTTTGAAATTAAAAGATGGAATATTTAGAAGTACGTTGAAAGGGAAAAGTAAAAATGGAGTTTGGATTTCATGTAAGGATTAAAATTTCTAGGTGGCTCAGTTGGTCAGAGCATTCCCCCTGAAAGGGACTGGTCGCGGGTTCAAGTCGCGTCCTAGATGTTCTCTTTTCTCGATCTAAATCTACATGTAAAAGTAATTGCTGGAGATGACTTACTGGCTATTCTCAATAACTGTATCAGCAGATTAAGTACCCAACCATATAATATACCTTACTAAGTGAAATCACGGCATCAATTAGTTTGGATTTGTCCGAAATATTGTTGTGTACTCTGAGATATTAATTACGCAGGGCAACACAGATCCTATTATCCCCTAACGTCTACCCCACTTCACACGAGTAATGAAATATTAATATGTATCCTAACACGTCATGTTGCCAAAATTATTGAAGGGCAAACACTGCTGCGACCACCAAGCATTAACCATAACACGGCCAGATGCGACTGACTGGAGGTTTACCCGTCTCCTAATTATGTTATTTGAAGAGTGACTATTTGATACAAGATGATCTATGCTGAGATTAGGTAAGCCAACAACCATCAAACATACATAATATCGATTGATTTAGCTCAAATATCTCAGCTAGATACTATTGATCTCATAAATGTCATTGACATTGTAGGTGTAAGATATTACTAGTTAATCTATTCAAATGTTAAGACCGAAGATATCAGGTTCATATCGAGTAGATGTGAAACTTAAGTGTGATATAACAAAATTGAGGTTATGAATATTCATTTGGGGCACTAGATGTTCGGTGAAATGAACTTTCTCGGAGTGAAACATTCGAGGAACTCAACACTATTAATGAATATTTGAATCTGCTTTTCTTTGAAAGTGCAATGTGTGAATTATAAAGTGAGAAGTGATTAGTTTTTATAAAATAATCTAGAATGTAGAATATACTGCTTCTGGACTGTTTGGCCGTTGTCCATAGGAAACTTGTGTTCCAAACGTTTCGTCGATCACTGCGGTCGACATCTTCAGTGGTACACGTCCGGGCGCCCACGAGTGCGGCAAACTCTCCTCGGCGCTGACTTCTCGTTTGAAATCGATGAAACGTTTGGAACACAAGTTTCCTATTAACCACCGCCAAACAGCCCGGAAGCAGTATATTCTACATGCAACGCCGGCCGTGAAAACCTTAAGATTTATAATAAAGAATGTTTTGGGTCATGATATTAATTCATGTTAAACCACACCTTGGTTGTAATGTGTTACCTTCTTTATTGTTAAAGTTATGAGTATCTACTTTTTAAATTGCAATGTAAAAAAATACTGAATGTATGAATTAGGTAGGTATGTCCTATCCTACTGCACACTATCCTGTTTGAACTAAGTAGTCGTCGAGTTATATGAATGATATTAATAAATGCAAAAGATCTACTAAAGTACCTTTTTTATTTTTCGTGCGGAAATCCCCTCGGATACCCTCCTGCCGGCCAGCGGGGGAGGTTATGTCGGGCTTGAACCGAATAAAACCACACGCCGTCTCGAGTCTTCAGATGCCCGGTGTAAGGTTGTAAGGCTTTTCCTTCGCACCCCGACTGACCCTGGGCCATCTCCGGTTTTGAAATGGCCCCCTCGGGTTTGGAAACCAAGGTGTCCCCGTCTTGCCCCGGAAAGGGAGGAGCGGCGCTAGTCGCCTCGCCATCCCGGCCTGCTTCTGCTGGGGTGAAGGGTGGCCCCACCTGCCACCCCCAGGCTTGCGCTCATGGAGGACGGACGTCGTTAAGCGACTTACGGCGCCTGAGTCGCCGGGAGAGTTCTAAATCTCTCTCGGGCGCGCTTCTCCATAGCACTCAAGTACCTATACATTTCGCGTTTACGAGTCGATAACCCTGACCGCTCTATTTGTTTACAAAGGTTTCCGTTGGGTTAAAAGTAGTCAGTTTTTCCAAAACACATACTTACGAACGCCCAAATATATTTTATACGCATTTGTCCACTTGACTTATTTCATTCTATTCTTAAGCTCATCATAGCCACATAGATCATTCATGCCAAACTTTACGAATATGGTTTTGTCAAATTCACTTAAAGTAAGGATTAAGTGGAGGCTGATTGAGGATTATGTCTCATGTTACCCCGAGCGTCGCCGCAACTAACAGAGATTAGAGCGTTTTGATGGAAATAACATGCTATCAATTTAGTTATCAATTTATTGCCTGTCTCATCTCACCCAAAATACATATATGAAGCTATTCATTCGTTACATAATTTAAACATTATTATATTTTTAGTGGTGTGTTTGAGGGAAATCCCCTCGATTAGCTCTCCCCCCCCCCGCCTGCCAGCGGGGGAGGTTATGTCGGGCTCGAACCGACTACAACCGCACTCCGTCTCAGGTCTTCAGACGCCGGGGTGTAAGGTCCAAAAGGCATTTCCCTCGTACCTCGACTGACCCAGGCCATCTCCAGCTTCGAGATGCCCCTGGAAAAGAGGCAATTTTATCTGCAAGTTGGTCCCACCTGCTGTTCGGTGGAGTGGGCTAGGAGAACAGAAAAGTACCTGCTCGATGCATTTGGCATACTTCTCCGGGCAGGCACGTAGCCTACGTGTACTGAAAAAGCATACCTAAGATATAAGGTTGTATTTTTAACTAGCTGTGCCCGCGACTTCGTTCGCGTGGACTTAGATTTGGGATGTATTTATTTCGCGCGGAACCATAATTCTTTTTTCAAAATTCAAGTAGCCTAAGTTACTTCTTATTACATCAGCTACCTGCCAATAAAAGTCCCGTCGAAATCGGTCCAGCCATTTTAGTGATTAGCCGGAACAAACAGACAGACAGACAGACAAAAATTGTAAAAAATATTATTTTGGTGTATGTACCACCGAATATATATTCATATACATGTAGTAAAAAACGGTTATTTCAATATTACAAACAGACACTCCAATTTTATTTATATGTATGTAGTATGTATGTATGTATGTATGTATGTATGTATGTATAGATGTATAGATTACGTACTTGACAACATAATTTAGTATGGATGATGTATTGCCGATAAAAAACCGATAGCCCAGTGGCGTACGTCCCGGACTACCGAGACGAGATCTCGAGTTCGATCCCCAGTGATCCCCTCTGACTTTTCGTAGTTATGTCTGTATTAAAAATGTTAATTATAGCTCGCTTAGTAATGTGCCCGATAGATGGCAATAGGCTCACCCCCTATTACATTGGGACCTAAACATAACTGTTAAATCGTGGGCGTGTCACACATCTGCCTTCGGGGATACAGGAGTAAAGTTTTGTTATGTAAGTATTGCCGAAGTTGAAAGTTTAAAATCCTAAGAAATACAATTTTAGATATTCAGAAGCCATTTATCTAAAGTACGATAGAATACAAGCAATGCAGTGATGATATATAGTGAGCTACATCCGCATTTCCTTACTCAATAACATGAAGACGACGGGACCATTTGATTTACAGGCTCCTTTCGTTCAATATTGTGCGGTCTCCACTTCCTATCATGGGTATTAAAGTATTAATTTTGAATATTTCGCGTCTATATTTCAGCGAAAGACATTAGGATGCAATTTTGCATAATATGAGATACGTAACTGACTTTAAAGTTCGTATAACTTTTCGAAGGAATTTATTAAGTGTTTTGGTTTCAAAGTTGCATTTAAAACAAATGATACTCCTCCGAGACCGTTTGACCGATCTCGACCAAATTTGCCACGGTGATCAAGTAGACATTACTGAGTGTCATAAGGGGTCGAATGTCCAGATCGGTCTTACCATTGAGTAATAATCACCGAAAAACAAATTCAAAGGAAAATGTCGACCAGTCACGTTGACCTATTGTTGGATAGGCAAATCTCGCTACGCTTAAGTTTGGGTTGATTGCGAAGCTGACAACCGTCCTAGTTATATTGGTAACACAATACCTCGTACAATATAGGTGTACCTCTTCAAAGAAGTTGATAAAGTAACGCTTCTCAGCTTCCACTTGAAAAGTTTTCTTTGAAGTGGATTTTTTATTCTGTTCAACATGACTAGCATCGTTTACTCTAAAGGTTGTTGGCCATCAACTTTTGATATTATTATTACAGTTATCTAGAAAAGATGAAGTCGGTGGTAAACCATTATATCGCCTAACGATCTGATATTATGTTGAATATACTGCTTCCGGGCTGTTTGGCTGTGGTCCATATGATACTTATGTTCAGGTTGACATCTTCAGTAGTACAAGTCCGGGCGGCGACGAGTGCCAATAGCCCGGAAGCAGAATATTCCACATGCAACGCCGGCCGTGAAAACCTAAACATTTATAATAGATCTGATATTAAGCAGTACGTTTTGTGGGCTTCTTTTAATTAGATACAGTTATCATCATTGTCCTCGAGACATTCGATTGTTTTCTCGCTGTTATTATCGGGTTAAAATAGTTGTCTTATGTAATAATAGGTGAAAATGTTTCCTTTTAATTAACCATCATCAAAATTTGTATTCTAGATTTTATCATAATGACTAAGTTTGGCTTCTATCATTACCTATTAAATAGAAAGTTTTTTTTTAAAGAATATTTGTAACCGAAATTACTAATATTCCCCCTAACTCCTCCAGCTAATCTTAGTTGTTTGTGTTAGGAGTACGTTCAAGGCGGTAATGTAATGGCCAAGATTCGAACCCTCGGGACCTCTCGATCGTAAAGTTGACTCCTTAACCACTAAGCTACCGACGCTGTGAACTGGATCAAAATGGTAGAGATTTCTTTGGTGGTAACAGCATATTCTAACAGTACATATTAAAAATATAATTAACAATTTTATAACATAACATAACATAACTTCACGCCTGTATCCCCGAAGGGGTAGGCAGAGGTGTTTTACACACCCACGATTCGCCAGTTATGTTAAGGTCCCAATGTAATAGGCGGCGAGCCTATTGCCATCTACCGGGCACATTGTTAAGCGAGCGATAATTAACATAACAATTTTATAATTCCTTATATTCTATTAAACACTTTCATAACAAAATTTCAATGGGAATACCACTTGGTTTCCAATGAAGAAGAATATTCAGAACACGAGAAAAATCATTTCAAATGAAATAGTCATGGTTATTTATTTATTTATTTATTTCATGGTTATTTATTTATTTATTTATTTATTTATTTATTTCATATTGGGACACAAAACAGTTATACATTGTATCATACAGTAAAAGGAGAATGTAACAAACTTGGTAAATGTATAACCCACACTTTTGTCCGCAGAATAATGTAGTAGGTGGAAAAATTTAAATTGTGCTGATCCTCTGCCTTAATGTATTTGTATTTTCCAATTAGGGAAGTGATGAAATAGCTTGCTTTTTAAATTCATTGTGCGAAAGTGCGAAAATATCCAAATGAACAAAGTGCGTGTTATAGTTATCTAAAAGGCGACGCAGAGGCGCGCGTACCCCTGCATTGGTTCTACACTTTACAGTGTGAAAAAGCCTGCGTACACGCGCCTCTCGCCGGTTAACTTGAACGTTAAGTAGTTTCTCTAATGTTTTGTAGTCGTTTATGTTTATTTTTATATTATGTGGCAAAAAGTAAAAAAAAAAATTTTTTTCAAGTTCAAAATGACCATGATGGCATTTTAGGGTTGATCCAACCTATCATACAAAAAATTGCAACAGGCAAAATAATTACGAAGTTGAAAAAACTAATAAGTTGAAATATATATAATAAATTATTTTGGGGCAAGTCCAAATTAATTATTATTATTTATTCACTAGTGAATAAATTTTAATGTTTTGTTCAAAAAAAAACAAACATAAAAGGGAACAGTCATCCTAAGAAAAGTATTACAACATGATAGAACATTAACCAATAGGTTTAAAGATTTTAATATTTAATATTCGGTAAAAAAGTCCAAAGTTGGTATTCATCAAAGAATAATTTTATTTTGTTTTTAAAAAAACAAGACTATTTTTCAAACAATTTGTAGTAATTTCACATTATACTATACTGGCAACCTTTTTGATTGTCAAAACCATATGACGTTTGACAACTAAGTTTCAAACAATTTCAAAACAAACTTTGATAGAAATAAAATGTTCAAATATACGAACCAAAGATGTAATAACAATTGAAAAGTATTACATTATTTAGTAAGAAGACATAATTGACCTGTAGACCGTGTCTACAAACAGGATACTTGAGTTATTTAAATTATAAAAGTTTTCGTAATATGTGAACAAGTTGGTAGGTACATGAAATTAAAATTTTTACTGGTGACCTTTTTATAGGTAACAATATCATTACGACCATTGTAGTGTTGAGATATAGGTAGTGTATTACCAACAGTGGAATAACAATAAGGAATGTTATTATAAAATACAAGTTTTAGTTACAAGTATGTGTAGGTATATATTTGTTTGCCACAATTGTGTATAATATTGTTTAAGTAATAAGCAAAGTTTATTAAATATTTACATATATTTACAACATTAGTGATTATTAGAACAAAACAAGTGTTGTTCATAGTTAAGAAGTTAGGTTGCTATTTAATTAATTAATTTATTAGGTTAGGTCCTTGTATTGTTTTATGTTTGATTAAAAATGTTTTATATGAATTATATTGATTATTTTACCTATATTTAGTTATGAAAAGTTCCATTGTTACACAAGTCATTTTAAAAGGACTCGGGGGAAATGACTAATGCATTGCTGACTTTGAACGGTCAAATTTATATAAGCGGTAATGATTTTAAAGACTAAACTATACCTGACACACCAATCCCATATGCAGAACAAGACGAGGTCTACAATTTAAGTATTTATTATCTTTGTTGTTCTTTTCAAAGATTTTATTAGTTGTTTAGAGATCTTTTATTCTTTGTATTTCTTTTCAAAGAATTATGTTTTGATTCTTTATTTTTTCAAATATATAAGCTAATTTGGATACAGGAATCCGACAACAAGCAGCACTGACTACAAAACAGTTGAGTAAGTAGGTATTAAATTTAAAAGGTAAATTAATCCAAAGTTAAGTAAAAATAAAAGCTATGGTGTGATGAGCGAGATTGACATAAAAATTAAGTAAGTAATTTAGTTCAATATAAGGTACCTATTAGTAAAATCAAGTAGTATATATGTAACCTGTCAGTGAGGAATAAACTATTTGTGTATAATACAACATAATAGTATTAATATATCATAATAAAGATAAATTTCAACCTGCAATAGGTTGATAATAACTTAATATATGTTATTATAATGCACATAAAAGGTAAGCAAGTATAAAAAGTATAATAAATTCACTGACTGGGACTAGGTGCGGGACAGACACCTATACAAAAATAGAATTAAAAAGTTAGTAGATAACGGTTGAGATCAACAAGTCCAAGAAAAAAAAAGTAAATAGATCCTTACTTTACCAGTGGTATAACAGTATACAGTTAAAATGACCATAAGAGGTATTAAACTAGTCTAGATGTTAATGCAAATAATTGCAAATGTAATGTTAATTAGCCCTGTTGTTATATTTAACACAGGTGATTAGTTAAATAACTGAGTAATTTCACTAAGAAAATGGAAAATGAGTATGCATTATTTTTTTTTATTTTTTTTTTTTATATGGCGATTCCGATGTTTCCGCCAATAACTCAAAACGGGTTATAACGTGTTGGCCTAAGGCTGTATAACTAAGGATCTTCGTGAGTGTACAAGAGAAGAGTACAATAAGGAATAAATGTTGGAGTACCTGAACAAAAGAAACATCATTAAAGCACACAGGTTAGCGGTTAAGGCAAACAAACACAGTTCTAGAGGTAAATATTATTTGCGTTAATAAAGTTACAGATTAAATATATGAGTGGGGAATTAGTATATGTCAGAAGAGAGTTAAAATTTATGGGTCGAGGGATACGTTCAGTAGGGAGTATGTCATACAAAGAACCATTCATTCTTGGGCACTCAAAGAATATATGATTTGTAGAGCCTTCGTCTAAGCCACACTCACAGAGAGAGCTGTCCCTGATCCTGATTTTTGCCAAAAATACATTAGTGCAAGCATGTCCTAGACGCAGACGACAAATTACCGAGGTCGCTCTTTTACTGGCTTCACGGAATTTGTAAAACCAGGGTTTGGTTGGAATGTCAGTCTGTATGGAGGCATAGTGTCTTCCCTTCAACTTACTGGATTCATCCCAAAGGCAAGTCCATTTTGCCATCAAGCTGATTTTGGCAAGTGAGAGTAGATCCTGAGCATAGACTCTGTAATGGTCAAGAGTACCATTGGATATGGCATCCTTGGCTAGGGAATCCACAAATGTGTTACCTGCTATGCCAACATGGCCTGGGATCCAAACCAATGAAACAGTCAGTCCCTTAGCTTGACACCTGAACAATGATTGCTTAATTAAAAGGATTAAAGGGAACCTAGTTTTACTGGAGAATTGATTAGCTAGAATGGCCATTAAGCAGCTCTTCGAATCAGTAAAGATTACTGCCTTGCTTATATTATGAGACTCAATATATAATAATGCTTCAAGTATAGCTATCGATTCACCAGTAAAAATGGAATTGATATTTGGAGATTTATATGACAGTATAATTTTGTAACGAGGAATCCAGACTGCAGATCCAACACAAGTTGAGTCTGAAGATTTTGAAGAATCTGTGTAAATAGCTAACCTGTCCTGCCAATTTTGGCTGATTAAATAATCTAACTCCCTATTAGGGTCCACAGAGTGTTTGTTGATACCTGAATATAGGACAATATCAGGTCTATGGATTATCGCCTCAAACGGGGTTTCAAACAAGGGGTTAGTCTTACACTGGAAACAAGGGAAAGGGAAACGAACATAATTAACAAAGCTATTAAATAAAGAGGGATGGATTTTATGTGTCCAGTATCCACCAGAAGAAATGTATTCTGAAAGTTTGTGTAGTTTGGGTATCAGGGGATGAAAGGAAAGTTGAGAGGTTTTATATAGATACCTATCAGAGAGGTATTGCCTTCGCAGAAGAAGAGGGGGGTCTACACACTCCAATTGAAGAGCATTTATTGGTGATGATCTCATAGCGCCAACGATGAGCCGCATGCTTTTGGCCTGGATCTTATCCAACATATTTAGGGCTGCTTTATTACATGGCTCTAAGAGGAAGCAACCATAATCCAGATGGCTACGGATAAGGGCATTGTACATTAGTTTTTGACAATAAGGGTGGGATCCCCACCAGACTCCGGACACCGCCCTTAAGACATTAATATTTTTTTCACATTTCTGGATAGTATAATTAATGTGTTCTACCCCAGAAAGCTTTGAATCCATAATGACTCCTAAAAACTTTACTGTGTCTCTTACAGGGAACCTTTGATCATCAAGAGATATTAAACAATCAGGGATGGATCTACGGCGGCTAAAGATTACCACAGAGCTTTTGGTGTCCGAAAGAGAAAGACCATGGTCGGTAAGCCAGTTAGAGAGGTAATAAATTGCTGAGTTTAATCTGGACACAGCATCTGTCATATGGTCCACTGAAACATATAGAGCTAGATCATCAGCATATTGCAGGATGTTGCAAAAGGGGGTAACTGAGAGATCTAAATCAGCTGTGTAGATACTGTAGAGGAGGGGGCTTAGGACAGAGCCCTGCGGAAGGCCTCTCCATATCATTCTGGGAGAAAGAATTGAATTTTGAACTCTAAGGCTAATGGTTCTGCCAGAAAGGGAATTGGAGATGTAGTTGACTATCTTCTCTGGGAGACTCAGATTGAGCAGTTTCTGCCTGAGCACAGGAAGAAGTACATTATCATATGCAGCTGCTATGTCCAAGAACATACCCACACAATATTGATTTTTTGATAAGGCTATTCTAATATCAGTGTTAAAGATGCCGAGATTATCAATTGTGCCTAGGCCCTTGCGAAATCCGAACTGAGTTTTAGACAGCAAACCCTGACTTTCCACAAGCCACTCTAAACGGTTTTTGATTAGGTGCTCTAATATTTTGGCCATGGTACAGGAGAGTGCAATGGGGCGGTAGCTAGAAGGATCATCAGTCGGTTTACCTGGTTTGAGGATCGGAATTATAATTTGTGACTTCCACTCTTCTGGTGGGCAACCAGAGCAAAAAATGTGGTTGAGAAGATTTAGAAAAAAGTTTTGGGAAGTAGTGCTGCTCTTGAAGATAAATGAGTATGGGATACCATCCACCCCAGGGGAAGAATCTTTGAGGGACCCCAAGACAGCAGAGAGTTCATCAAAAGTAAAAGAAGATTCCAGAGGGTGTAAAATTTGAGAGGTAGAGGGCAAGAAACTTGAAGACTCATCAGCAGTGGGAGCTGTAGGGGGGGCCAATTTTTGCTCAAATTTCTGTAACCAAGCAGATGGGTCATTCGATGCAACATTGTTGTTAGCTGTAGAATACCTGAACCTTCTAATATTTCTCCATACAAACGATGGGGGGGTACGAGGGGCTAGTGATTCACAAAACCTACGCCAGCCGTCTTTTTTCTTTTGTGACAAAAGTCTAACTGTTTGAGCAGCTACTTTTTGGTAGTTCAAGTAATTAGCGATGGTCATATTACTTTTATAATCTCTTTCAGCATCCCTTCTCTCCCTGCAGGCAGCCGAGCAGGCCTGATCCCACCAAGGAGGGGAGGGGATATTGTTCTTAGGTGCCCTTTTAATAGGGATTGCCTTATCCGCGGAACGCAGAAGAGCTTTTTTAAACAGGTAGTAAACAGACTCATAGTTATGTGCGTCAGGGGATGGCAAGAGTGACACCTCCTGGTCAAGAGTACTAGAATACAGTTCCCAATCAGCTCTTGAGAGGATATACTTGAGAAGAGGGTTAAATGGTGGTGAATCCTGGTGAAAGCTGCCTGGGGAGGAGACAATAATGGGGTAGTGGTCACTCTGATGAGAGTCAGAAGTAATCTGCCAGGTCAGGCATGAAGCGAGGGATGCTGAACAAATAGTTAAGTCAACAGCACTGGGGCCCCTTTGGGTAAGGGACGGTCTGCGAGTGGCCGAGCCATCATTTAAAATGCAGAGATTCATAGAATCCAGAAGTTCTATGAATGAGGGTGCTAAATCACCACAATATTGTGATCCCCATGATGTATGGTGGATGTTGAAGTCACCTAGAATAACAAGAGGGGTGGGAATATAAGTCAAAATGTTATTTAACTCAGTTAAAATAGAAGCATCTGGATAGGGGATATAAACAGAGAGAAATGAAATTTTTGCTGCTTTAATGGCAACAATGTTCCATGAATCACTATGATGAGGTAGAGATAACTGACTGTAAATGATTGATCTGGAGACTAAAATGGCAGCTCCAGCATACCTATCACCCCTGTCATCCCGGAAACAAGCATACCCAGGCATCCTGAAATGAGAGCCGGGCTTAAGCCAGGTTTCCTGGATGGCAAGGACCAGAGGTTTATGCTTATTTATTAAATATGTTAATTGACCTTTTTTGTTTCGAATGCTCCTACAATTCCATTGGAGGAGGGGTGGGAATGTTACTAGTAAGGGTTAACAGCTGAGTAAGTTTGGTCTTGAATTTTTCTAGTAGCTCAGTATCATTAAAGCGAGTTAACATGTTAATGAGAGTGGAAAGTAATAAATCAAGAAGGTTATCATTGCAAGGATTTTTAGTTTGCTCATCAGGGAGAGCAGACCCATTAGGGAGAGTAGGAGGAGGAGGTTGGGTTATGAGGTAATGGGCCTGCCTGTCATAGCCAGGACCAGAGGCAGGGTTGTTCTGCCTTCGGGGAATAAACACAGTTTTGTTATAAGAAACCTGAGGGCCTTTAGGCCCCTCGGGGAAGAGCGAGGTAAATTGTTGGGTATTAGGTTGGGAATATATAGGGTGAGAAGATCTTGTCGTATCTGCAAAAGACTTTCTCACATGGGGGAACCTAGCAGATGCCTCCATGTAAGAAATGTTCTCGTGAGACATGGCAAGTTTAATAGATTTTTGCCGAGAATGCTCCGGACATGAAGGGTCTTTAGATGAGTGGGGTCCTGAACAAAATATACATGTGGGGGATTGTGAGGTACAAGAGATACCCTCATGGGCCTGGCCGCAGATAAAGCAGCGAGGAGTAGACCTGCATTGCGATGTGATGTGTCCAAACCGACAACATTTCAGGCATTGAATGAGGGGTAGCACATAAGTCTCCACCGGGAGGGAATTGTAGAAGCAGTAAACATGTGGGGGTAATTTTTGACCAGTAAAGGTCACCACAATAGTTTGGGTAGGCACATATGTGGGGGTATTATTCTCACTTAATACTTTCCGGTTCATTCTTCTGGCTTTCACGACCGATCCATAACCCAACGGGACTTCAATGGATTGGACTACTTCTTCAAGGGTCCAATCCACCGGTACCTGTCTGATTGTACCCATGCGGGAGCAGGCAAAAGATGGGATAGTGCATTCATATTTGGCTCTTGTCAAAGATGGATGCTTTAAAAAGTTGTTGGCATCGGTAGCAGATTTGAACTCAACAGATAATCTGTTGCGTCCTACTCGTTTTACTCCTCCTTCCACAATATTTTGAATTTTATTATTATATAAAAAGTGACCAAATTTGATAGGCCGGAATACCGTCCCTGCGGAGGAATCACCGACAGCTCTTGACACGTGAACCAAAAACGGGCCAGAATCTGAATCAGAATAGCTTGCTGGCTTATCCTGGTAATCCGGATGTATATACGTAGTTTGTATTGACGGCGAGGATTCAGAAGGGTCTGATATGACTTTTATGGCAGGGACAACGTCTTCCTGTGAGTGGCTATTGCGCTTCTTGGCCGTTGAGGTTGTAGAACTATCACCTTGAGTAATCTGAACAACATTGGGGGGTCGACCGGGGACGTAACCTCCACCAAGGTCTGGCGGGTGGTTATTCATGTTAAAATCTACGTGATTATTTACGTTACTTACTCAGGATATGTATACAAAGCACACAGAAACAACACAAAAGCACTTAAGTAATCCAACAACACAATATTATCAATAAATTTCTTTTGGAAGGGAAGAACACTTGTAGCAAGCACGCGTCCCGGATCCGAACCTATGCATTATTCAGTTAAATATAAAAAAATGAAACTAATTTAATAACTTATTATTTTCAAATAGCGTCATTTACGTAAAAATGAAAAATAACAATAAAATTGGTGAAAAAAATCACCACTGGCAAAGTAATGAGGAAAATAAGAAGAAATAAAGTACTTACGGACCAAACACACAATACCTACGGCAGAATAATACCTTGTAAGGCGCCAATGTAACGATAGAATGTTTTTATAGAAGGTTTTAAATGGAGTTGCAATAAAGTTTAAGGTGACACTTATGCACTGTAAGATTTAATTAAGTAATTGATGTAATTAAGAGTAACTACCGGCTAGGGCGAGCAGAGATAAATAAAAGGTTGATTACAATATAATAAGAGATTATAATCGGTAATAGAATGTTACATAAATTTATATAAGGTAATTGAGTAAATGAACCTCAGGGAATAGATTCTTAATAAATATTCTGCCGTGGCGTTGTTCGGTCCGTTGTGCAAGATGGTAGTATGCACTTAGCTAGTGGACACGTGGCTGGTGGTGATGCCGGCGTGCCAGGGTCTCCGCTGGTGTGCCTCGCTACCGCTAAGATGGTGCGAAGCCCGGTGCGAAGACCCTGGAAATAGAAAAGGTGCGGGTCAGTTTGTCACTAGATAATTACGTCCAAGTGACCCGCTAAAATAGCAGGTGAAGAGAATCTCCCAGCGGCAATGCAGCGTAGCTAGAAGCTATAACAAAAGAGAATATAATAGGCAGCACAAGCTGGTGCCGCGACCTCTGACCGTAGGGGTCATCGGCCTCGTGGCACTAAATAGGTAGGCTGATATAGCACACAGTAAAATAAAATATATTAAGCCATGCATTTTAGCAGGCAATAAGCTGCACCGCTGGAAAGTCTTCACCTGTAGAAGAAGTAGGAAATGTTGATCTCAAAACTTACCCGGAGCCGACAGCAGTTGGCCACGGGGTCAAAGTGACTTTCCCCGGCGAAGGTTACCAAGGAAAGGAACGATATAAGAGCCGTCAGTTGATGACTGGGCTAGTGCTGTCCAATCTCGCTCGCACAACCATAGATATTTAGTAATAACTATCGAAACATACTAAAATATCGATTAATTTACGGATATTGTTTTAATTAGATTTATAAAGAATCCACAACGTTACAACAGTCCTTGGTACAATATAGCATA
This sequence comes from Cybosia mesomella, assembly GCA_946251805.1. NCBI lineage: Eukaryota > Metazoa > Arthropoda > Insecta > Lepidoptera > Erebidae > Cybosia > Cybosia mesomella. The sequence goes on along the minus strand of OX276390.1, from coordinate 39,345,904 downwards.
TATTATTACAAATATTAGAACAGTCAAATCTATTGTTACACATTCCATGCAACATCATAACTTTCAGAAGACAACGTCTAGACTCCAGGCTGAGCAGCTTATGTTCTTTTAGGATTTCAGGGTACGTCAACGTTATGTTTGGATAGTGACAACATATTATAAACAACTATCATACCTACATTGATGTATTTGAATATACCCTGATAGTTATAAATCTCTACAAGGCGAGATGCCATGCATTTGTCAGAAACGAAATACCTTGTCGCTTTAAGCTCGATCGTAGAGCTTGACTTGAATAAAAATCTCTATTGTTAAATACTTTGTTTAGTACGAATAACTAAGCAACATATTTCTCGTGAAGCAAGCAAATTGTTATTATTTTCAAAACTATCGTCTCAGAAGTTTCTAAGTTAGTCTATAAGTTTAAACATTGTATCTACTAATCTACATCGTTTGGAATTCAGGCAGGAGTTGTCGGCATCATTTTCAGCCAATAAAAGCAGCATCGATTGAAAAAAGTGCAAACTTAAACATATTCTTGGAAAAAGTAGTTGTGAAAACGAGTTGAAATTTTAAAAATGTTACTTCTGATTTTTTTGGAACTATTGCTTAATTCCTCCATGGGCGCAGGCCTGGGGGTGGCAGGTGAACCCGCCCCGCAGAAGCAGGCCGGGACGGCGAGTCGACTAGCCCCCCCCCCCCTCCTCCCGCAAACCGGGGCAAGACGGGGACACGTGGTGCCCTAACTCGAGGTAGCCATCCCGAAACCGGAGATGGCCTAAGGTCAGTCGGGGTGCGAAGGAAATGCCTTATGGGCAACTTTACACCCAGACGGGTCTTCAGGTGAAGACCCGTGACGGCGTCCGGTTTTAGACGGTTCAAGCCAGACATAACCGCCCCCGCCATACGCAAGAAAAACAAATAAAAAAAAAAGGTACACTTAACTAACACAGCTTCATGAGTAAGTCCGAGCAAGGTCTTCAGAGAGATCAGCTGAAACTAATGCAGGGATAACAAGTACACGTGTTCGTGATGGAAATGCTCTTGTCCGAATAATCCTGTTCTGGACGAACACGTTGTCTCACGCACCACCATAAGTCCATAGCGCACCCTTATCAATGGCATGGACACACTGGACACTGCAGAAATGGAAATCGAATCGTCAAGCCGCCCGTACGTGGTCGGAATATGCAACCTTGTCTTTTATTCCCGCTCAACGAAAGGGGTGAAGAGTTGTTTATGTGACGACAATGGAACAGATCTCAGCGATTCTTTTTGTATTTTATGTGCTTCGTGGTTAAAATGGACCTAAGTCATCATTTTTGTTATATTGAGCAAATTTTTCTGTAAGTTTTATGAATTTTAGGGCCGGAATTTGCACCATATTATATTCACGAAACAGGCATGTGGGATATTGTGGTAAAACTGACTTGTGTTAGACCTGCCAAATATTTTAATATCAGTGTTCATAATAGTTGCGTATGAGCAAATTTTTCTGTAAGTTTTATGAATTTTAGGCCCGGAATTTGCACCATATTATATTCACGAAACAGGCATGTGGGATATTGTGGTAAAACTGACTTGTGTTAGACCTGCCAAATATTTTAATATCAGTGTTCATAATAGTTGCGTATGAGCAAATTTTTCTGTAAGTTTTATGAATTTTAGGGCCGGAATTTGCACCATATTATATTCACGAAACAGGCATGTGGGATATTGTGGTAAAACTGACTTGTGTTAGACCTGCCAAATATTTTAATATCAGTGTTCATAATAGTTGCGTATGAGCAAATTTTTCTGTAAGTTTTATGAATTTTAGGCCCGGAATTTGCACCATAATATATTCACGAAACAGGCATGTGGAATATTTTAGTATTAGTGCTCATAATAATTGCGTATGCTCATTTATTAAAAAGTTTATTTTTCATTATGTGGCTGAAAATAAGTGCCAATTGGTAAAGTACCGAAAAGGAAAATCTATCCTACTTTCCTAAGTAACACCAACAGTTCAGCATATTCCGAGTACCTTAATATAGCTTATACTTCAAACTATAATACAACCACCATCTACAGTCTTCCCGTGACCATGGTTGCTGAAAAGCAACCGAAACGTCGGGTTCAGTGTAAATAATAAAATAACATTAAATAAATCGCGACTGAATCCGTTAAAATAGATTTATTTCAATGTGTAACATTCGCGTAAACTTCAAACAATAATAATTTCTTTTTTTTTTATTTCTCACCACAATATACATAATATCAGTAATATCTAGCATGGGACATAATCTTCTTAAAATCTAGGTATACATAATATATTGCAGGAGACTGATGCCTAAGCTAGGCTCAAGGCCTGTGTTTCAGGTCATTAGGTCCCCACCTCTATATCTTATTTTATTATGCACAATTTCCTTTAAGCTGACAACAATATAATCCTACTAATATTATGAATGTGAAAGTTTGGATGTATGGATGTTTGTTACTCTTTCACGCAAAAACGGCTGAACACATTTGGATGAAATTTGGCTCAATGATATAGACTACTTTTATCTCAGGAATAGGTTCCCATGGGAATAAAAAACAGGAACAGATTTCCACGCGGGCGCGGCCGCGAGTAATAGCTAGTGTTTGTTACTCAATCACGCTCTAACGGTTGAACGGATTTGGATGAAATTTGGTACAGGGATAGATTATAGTCTGGAATAACACATAAGACTTATTATCTTTGGAATGGGTTCCCGAGCGAAGCGGGAATGGAGTCAGAATTCCACGCGGGCGTAGCCGCGCGCAACAGCTAGTCATGTATAAACTCTACAATATACATGGCTAATTCTGTAGTATTCAACTATTTGTGATTGGTAAACACTTTATTACCTATTGAAATAAAACTATTTTTAACAGATTCTATCGCAATTTATTTAATGTTATTTTATATTTTACCTCCCCGTGACCATAGCTGCTGAAAAGCAACCGAAACGTCGGGATCAATGCAAAATACAAAATAACATTAAATAAATCGCGATAGAATACGTTAAAAATAGTTTTATTTCAATGTGTGACATTCGCGTAAACTTCCGACAGTATCATGTAGAACTTTATCACCTGGCCAAACTTTCAGAATCAGACCTTGGTATCTACGTCACGAATTTGTTATATGAAAAGACACCTATACTGACGAGGGTGTGCGACGGATTACGGATTACATTTGACGGGTTTATTGGCTCTTATTGGACACTCGCGCTGTACATCATTTTTGTTAGACTACCAATAACTTAAATCTATCCTTAAATTATTCGATAGCCCCTTCAACTAAATTAAATACTTTTTTATCTTTTATAATGGTCTTAACAATACGTCAAGACTGAGACTCAACTGAGTCCACAGACAAACTGTTTAAAACAGTTTTGTGAACCATACAATGATAATAATGATGTATTTCAATTTTTTTTTTTTAAGCATTTTGTATTTCCGTAGTTCGCAAGAATTACGGTAGATAGCTCCAGCGTCGCCTAAAGACGTATATAACATATCGGAGAATTTCGAATATCTGGTACGTGTCTAGGTGGCTCAGCTGGTCAGAGCACTCCCCCTGTAAGGGACTGGTCACGGGTTCAAGTCCCGTCCTAGATGTTCTCTTTTTCCGACATCGATGGGGAGGAATTCTTTGACAACTAAACTTTTTACTTTGAACATACTCTCTTTTTTAGAATGTAAATATTTTACTTTAAATCTATGTATGTGTATAATGAACAATATTTATTTTTTAAATAAAATACGACTTTACCTTGCCTGATGGTAAGCTAAAAAGCTGATAACTTATGTCTATCCTTAAAGTATTCGATAGCCCCTTCAACTAAGTTAAATACTTTTTTTTATAATGGTTGATGGCTGATGGTAAGCTAAAGGTAAAGTCTCAGGAATGAGGGTCACCATTACAGACACGGATAGTGTTACAATGGTGGGTCTCAGCTTGACGGCCTCATCGGATGCTTTTTCATGCCCCGCTTGAAGGAGCCAGCTTGCAGGAGGGGGGAAACACGTACGTTCATGTAAGGAGGGTAGGTCCTGATACAATACTTCTATGTTGTCTCTGTTGTTACGCCGGACCGGCAGGTTTACCGGCTTGGCAAAACTATCGGAAACGCTAGGCTAAGGAATTGAATTGAAACTGTTCATATTATGCCGGATTGGACAAAAAAACCGGCGAACCCGGCATTTTAACAGAGCGTCCGGTTTTGAATACTTTTGTCCGGGAGCCGGTTTCTGGTAAATCTGCCGGTACGGGGTACTGGGAACCTGGCCCAAAACTAACTGATATAACACATAATATCTACTATCTTAAAGACATGACATGTACAACGGCCTCTGTGGGGTAGCGGTAGTGCATTCGACTGCTACGACAGGGGGTACAGGTTAGATTCCCGCTCAGTGCAAATATTTGTATGCATGAATATGTCTATTTGCATTGGGCTGGATGTTTCTATGTATAATATGTATGTATTTACAAAATAAAGTTTATCCACATTCTAGAACCCATAACACAAGCTAGTTAAATTATGCTTACTTTAGGTCTAGAAAGTGCTGTATAGAATGTCGTAGAATATTTATTTATTTATTTTTAATATATTAACTACTTCTATAGCCTCGGCCAGTTGCGAGTTGCTACAATTTGATAATGTACGCCTACGAAGAAGGAGTAAATTTTTATCTGCTGTTATCGGGTGCCTTTCTGTCTAGATTTATTTTATGCCGTTAATATCTGAGAGTGGTTTCTTCCCTGAATAAATACAAAAGCAAACATTCTTAGTAATGATTTATTTGCACTTAATTACTACTCTCATTTCTTTTTAAGTTAATTAGTATGTTTATACGCATTCTGGAACCCATAACACAAGCTAGTTAAACTATGCTTATTTTGGGTCCTGAAAGCGCCGTGTAGAATGTCGTAGAACATTTATTTATTTATTCATGTATTGCACCGATTAAAATGTGCATTTGTGGCAGCATTAGTGTATTTGTAGTGGTCTTAAAATATCGAGCCCGCGACCCACGTATTTTTTTATTTTCAAAAATATTAAATTAGGTACAGTCAACGACAAAAGTGAAAAAATATTAACACCTAAATATTTACGTACTTATGTGTAGTTTTTTAATCCCCAGAGGACAAAGTTAATTTATTTCATGTTTTATCTATTATTTTATGAAAGGTTTAAGAGCTAAGGTGATTAATAAATTAGAATTTGTTAAGCCACTTTAGGCGTTGACTGTACAAACGCATTCCATTTGCACTCAATTCCTGTAAAGTGTATTTGCACTGACTGTCCACTGAACCCACTGGTACATCTACTGGACGAGTCACCACGCTGAGCTGCAATTTTACATTTGTATTACTCCAAGGACCGCTACGTGTAATAAATTGAAAGACGGCAGAGATCAACTACTCTTAAACAAGGAAAACGTACCAAGTTGGCTCCATATTGGTTGTTGTCCGCAGCATTTCTCTTATAAACTTCTTTTTGGCTTTTAGGCCACCTTGATGCCTGCTGGAGTGCAAGGGAAATGCCTTATGAGCCAGCTTACACCCAGTTGTAAGATCGGTCGGCTTGGGTAGTCCGGAGAGATTTCCGCACGAAAAAAAGGCTAATGTTTATGCCTCAAATAACATTAGGAGCATCGGTAACTTAGTGATTAAGAAGTCGGTTTTAAAATCGAGAGGTCCAGGATTCGAATCCTGGCTATTACACTCCCGATACACGATGTGAACCCACTCCTATCAGAAGCGATTTAGCTTAGCTGCAGGGGTTAGCGGGGATACTAGTCATTTTGTTGACTAATATTCTTTAAAAAAAGTATCAAAGTAATAAATACTTATGCTAATATGGCCTGTGTATTGTTAATATAATTGAATTTTAATTAAAATTCAAAGTTATGCTTTTGAAGTCAAGGTTGTATTTTCATATTGCCAACATAAAAGGCCGTTAATTATATAAATTTAACATCAATCGGGGACTCAAATTTGGAACAGTATTAATTAAACCGGTGTGCTTATTCTGGTGATTAGTGATTACGCTTCAATGAAGGAATTTATATTGAACAGTCCGGATCCCTGAGTTTATCGAATTGTATTTGATATTCATAATTCAATACTGGGATGGGATAGTTTCAGACAAAGCTATCATAGCTAGTTCACGTACCCAGTTAAATTTGGAACGCAAACTTAATAGTTATCAGAAGTGAATATTACATGTTTTTTTTTTTTAATATTTAGGACACGTCAATTTGACTTGACCTCGCCTGATGATAAGCTGAAGGTAAAGTCTCAGGAAAGAGGGTCACCATTACATACACGTACCATGTTAACAATGGTCGCATCAGAAGAGGATTGTCGTCGCAGCACCGCGTGACACCCACCGGTGCCACTAGTGCTGCGACCACAATCCCCCTGCCCGGCTATGTATGCACTTGCTGACCCCTTTTTTTTTTTTTTTTTTATCGTGCGGAAATCCCTTCGGATACCCCCCCGCGTGCCAGCGGGGGCGGTTATGTCGGGCTTGAACCGACTAAAACCGCACGCCGTCTCGGGTCTACAGACGCCGGGGTGTAAGGTTGCCCATAGAGCATATCCCTCGCACCCCGACTGACCCTGGGCCATCTCCGGTTTCGAGATGGCCCCCTCGGGTTTGGGAACCACGGTGTCCCCGTCTTGCCCCGGTTTGGGGGAGGGGCGCTAGTCGCCCCACCGTCCCGGCCTGCTTCTGCTGGGGTGACAGGTGGCCTCACCCGCCACCCCCAGGCCTGCGCTCATGGAGGACGGAGGTCGTTAAGCGACCTCCGGCGCCTGAGTTGCCTGCGACGCGCGGCGAGCAAGTTGCGGGCTCGGCGGACCGGGAGAGTTCTAAGTCTCTCCCGGGCGCGCTCCGCCACCTCTTTCGCGAGCATTACATGCTCGCAGAAGGAGGCGGCGGCGGCCCACGCGCTCGCGCTCCGCACCATTGCCGCAATCATGCTGCCGAGCGAGAGGACTCCCACCCCGATGGCTGCCACGAGGTCACGCCTCGGCGCCTCCCACGCCGGGCAGTCCGCCAGCGTGTGCAGCCCTGAGTCCTCGCTCGCGTCGCAGTGATGACACTCAGGCGTTGGCTCCTTCCTGATACGATGCAGGTGGTCCCCGAAGCACCCCTTCCCTGAGATCACCTGCGTCAGTCGGTAGGAGAGGCTTCCGTGTCGCCTCTCCAGCCAATCCTCCATGATGGGCCTTACCGCCGCTATTGCGGCGTGTCCTGCACTTGCTGACCCCTGAACGCAATCAAACCGAAATTGGATTACTATGGAGGGTTTTTCGAAATCGTGCACGGTGGTACCTACCCGGCCGAATTTTGTTACAAATTTGTGTCATCAAATTTCTACCACCAGTAGAGCCGAGATGTCTATCATGTGCTGTGGAATGCACTGCCCTAATCCATCAAGCGTGCCCAATCTCTGGCCACCTTTAAAAAAATGGTTAAGGATTAAGAAAGAAAGAAAGAAAGAAAAATATTTATTAACACTCTAACATTGGCGATACACTTAAGTTATAATAATATAAGTTATAGAGAGTGTCAATGGGAAAACAACTCAGCATAATGTTGGGTTGTATCCAACGCTGATTTTCAGTTGCAACCCACGAGTGTCATACGCTCAAAATGGCAAACAAATCACTGGTTGACCAGACCAACGTTATACTAATCAGTAATAAAAATAGCAACAATAAATTGAATAATCATAAAAGTATTTTAAATATGAAATTGAACACATAATAAATAAATAAATCAATTTATGAAAATTAACAATTGAATTAAATAATGAAATTAACAATTGAATTAAATTTAAAATAAAAATAATACTAATAATTGAAATCAACAATAACATTGAGTCAAAAAATACAAGAAAACAAAATCGAACATAAGTATTAATTCGAACATACCTAATTCCAAGCAGCGTTCAAGCTCTAACTTGTACCAAACCATTACTGACAACTAAATTAGCGATACATTTGCTCGAACACGCTCAAATTGTTTTTGATGTTCGAGCAAAAATATCCGCAGTTTCTTTTTAAAATTGACGCTTATTTTGCAGTCTTTCACTGGCGGAGGAATGTTGTTCCAACATTTAGTCGCTGCATACCTAAAACTACCCCTGAAAGCAGCAGACCTATGGCTCGGTATAGACAGCTGTGGTACACATCGTCTTCTCTCCCGGCCAGCGCGCCCACATGTCCACTCCAGCCTTCCAAACAAATACGGGGGCAAACGACGCCTTATCACCCCAAACATCAGACTGGCCAAATGAAGCTTCCGCCGCGCTTTCATTTTTAACAGATTGTGATCATTTAGAAATGGTGTGACATGTACTCTCCGAGGAATATTAACACAAAAGCGCGCACAAGCATTCTGGAGCCTCTGCACCACGCGTTCCGTCCTGGACAGCAACCGAGGACCATAGACCGCATCCACATAATTCAGCCTAGACAGTACCAATGACTCCACCAGCAAAATACGCAATTCCTCGCTAAGATACGGGCGCGCTCTATATAAGACTTTCAGTCTATAAAAACCATTTCGGACACATTCTGCAACGTGCTTTTCAAAACGAAGCTCTGCGTCCATAATGAGACCCAAATTACGCGTCTCATATTCACGCTGAATTTGCTCTCCCATAACAATTACAGGCCTGATTCGCGTTTCAATTGCACTCAACCCAGCACGTGAACCAAAAAGCATGTATTTAGTTTTAACTGGGTTAAGAACCAAAGAGTGAGTCTTGGACCATTGCACTATCCTCTCTAGATCTTCGTTCAAAGCTTCCAAAGCTTCCTCATATTCGTCTGGTTTAAACGAAATGTAAATGGATTACTCCCTGGCTTCTTAGTTTCTTATTGTGTATCGTATATATCTTATATATTTATGTATGTTTATGCATGTATATATATCCTATAAGTTGACATTGATATTTATTTTATATGAATGAACAATATTTTTATTTATTTATTACCGCGATATGGCGGCGATAGCCTAGTGGCGTACGTAACGGACTGCTGAGACGAGGTCTCGAGTTCGATCCCCAGTCGCCCTGGGCACACACCTCTGACTTTTCGTAGTTATGTGTGCATTCATAAATGTCAATTATTGCACGATTAATAATGTGCCCGGTAGATGGCAATAGGCTCGCCCCCTATTACATTGGGACCTTAACATAACTGGCGAATCGTGGGTGTGCAATAGACCCTGCCTATCCCTTCGGGGATACAGGCGTGATGTTATATTATGATATTTCATCTTTTAATTTTATTTTTTCCTTTCCAATTAACCACATCAATAAATGTTCCAATTCGTGTCCATTTAAAGGTTGCCTGTAAGAAATTGCTTTTAGCGATAAGGCCGCCATTTGTACATATTGTTGACTGTTCCAAGTAACTATGTATACTCTGATTGGTGTACAATAAAGTTTATTTCTATTCTATTCTATTCATATCTTTTTTTTAAGAAAATACGGCTTGTTCCGTATTCATCCCACTGAAACTCATCCCATTCTTGAATAAAGATTATACGACATTCTACACATCGCTCTCTAGACCCAATGTAAGCATAATTTAACTAGCTTGCGTTATGGGTTCTAGAATGCGGATAAATATACGTATATACTTTTTTTTTGTAAATATATACATATTATACATAGACAAATACAAATAGAACTTTTTTTGCATATAATTTTTTGCGGGATCAATTCCCGCCCAGTGCATTCCAAATGCATATTCCTTACTGATCCCATTCTTAACTCATCCCAAAATCCAGTCATAAGTCATCCTAATGCAAAAAATCCGTTCCCGCAGGGGGAACGCACAGGTAGATTTCGTGAAGCACGGTTAGAAATATTTTTTTGCCCCTCTATGACCTACGCTTCTTCTATGACCCACGCCCAGCGCATTTTTAATGTTTATTTTTTGTTTCGAAAACGGTAACTTTTAGCGAAAAACTTTTCAGACATTTATTTTAGACTTAAAAATGGCCTATCGATTAAAAATGTTTCCGACTTAGCAAGAATGTTCACCGGTTAGAAGTTATGATTTTTTTCCCGAAAAATTTTGGTTTTTCCCCCTCCACTTTTAGTTAATGTTTTAATCTTATAGGTTTATAAGTAAAAGTTGTTGGTATTTATGTATACTATGGGATAAAATTAGAACGGTTCGAATATATTTCATGGAACGTGAAATTTTGAGGAAAAACTGATTTCACAAAAAGTGAGGCCCTACCGTCCCCTTAGGCCGGATTCCACCCGTTCACGAACTTAAACTAAGTTTACACCCAAGCAATTTTTGACTGTAGTTTGAAAGCGATCGGGGCAAAAATGCGACCGTGAGAGTGCCGCAAATTTTGGGAAGTGGAACCATACATACATATATATATATAAATATAAACTTTTTGACCAGTGCCGATGCCCGCGGCTTCGCCCGCGCGCAGGTTGGTTATCGTTTGTTGGTCATATCTCCGGTTCTACTTAACCAATACGTGAAAAGTTCTAGTCTATATAAAAACCACGTACAATATATTTTGATTTTACCTCAAATATATACCGAAAAATCACTTTTGTCATATATGTACGTACCTTTTTTTTTTTTTTTTCGTGCGGAAATCCCTTCGGATACCCTCCCGCCGGCCAGCGGGGGCGGTTATGTCGGGCTTAAACCAACTAAAACCGCACGCCGTCTCGGGTCTACAGACGCCGGGGTGTAATGTTGCCCATAGAGCACATCCATCGCACCCCGACTAACCCCCCCCGAAGATGGCCCCCTCGGGTTTGGGAACCACGGTGTCCCCGTCTTGCCCCGGTTTGAGGGAGGGGCGCTAGTCGCCCCACCGTCCCGGCCTGCTTCTGCTGGGGTGACAGGTGGCCTCACCTGCCACCCCCAGGCCTGCGCTCATGGAGGACGGAGGTCGTTAAGCGACCTCCGGCACCTGAGTCGCCTGCGACGCGCGGCGTGCAAGTTGCGGTCTCGGCGGGCCGGGAGAGTTCTAAATCTCTCCCGGGCGCGCTCCGCCATCTCCTTCGCGCGTTATATGTACGTACCTATGTCTAAAGATACCTGAGGCTGTTTGACAGACAGATGGACAGATAAAGTAACGTTAACACGAGGTTCGTTGGCTGGGAACTGTTTACAGTTATTATTATTTGCCCGACAGCAGCTACTACTACCCGCATTTAATGAAATTTTCCTCTGGCTAGCGGCTACGGTTCTAAAAATACAGCCCTGTGAGAGACAGACGGATGGACGGTGAAGACTTAGTAATAGGAATCCCTTGTACCTTTTAGGTATTATTTAATAAAAAGGGTTTTGAACACCGTATTAATTACTAAACTGTATATTTCATTTGTTAGGCCGTTTTGTATGAATTCAATCAATCGCAACCAAACCTTTTTAAGAACCAATAGTTAATAAAAAATTGTTTGAATAATTTCTTTACTAAAAATTAGGAACACATCCAGCAGTTTACCTGACGGTAAGGTAACCCTGGCGATGGTAAACGCTAGCAGCATCAAAGATGTCAGTTAAGTTTTATTGATGCTACGATTATCTGCGAACTGCTACGACTGCTACGATCTACGACCTGCTACGATTATCTATAAAAATCTCAAATTGCGATAAGACCATCCATTTAACCACTACCTGTCATAATGTTTGTCCTTAATTTTTATCTTCTGTTCGGTGTGCAGTAAAGAGCATCCTCAGTAGGGACATACTTTTAGGGTGACCCCAAATTTTAACTGAAAATCTCTCCAAGTACTATTTGTATTGAACAATTTATCGAAATAATTCCTCACAAAATATAGGACTGTCAATTTTATTAAATAATCTGATCAATGCATATACAAGCTCATAGGACGTGCTTACTCGCAGGACGTAGAATGCTTGCATTTATTTTATATTATTTATCTTTATATACATTATAATATATAACTTATTCTCTTCTTTTCAAACTCTGCTCTCGCAGGTCTGCTGAAAGAGATTGTCTTTAAGAAATAAGCTCTGAGTCTCTGTATTGTTATTTCCATTTTTGGATTTTTCTGTCTGATTGTGTGTGTACATAAATAAATAAATAGGACGACACTAAGTAGACACTGTTCTTAGTTATTTGTGTCCGGTTAGTCTGGATGCTGTGCTCAGTAAATATAAATATATGAAGAAGTGCAAAGTTGTGTTTTTCTATACCTACTAATATTACTAGGTCTGCAATACATTCTGCTATTGCAAAAATTGAGCGAAGCTCCCCGACTGATAACCGTGATCAGTTTAAATAGTTTATTAATAGTTAGTTTTTTAACCAGCCAGTTATTTTGTGATAAGGGGCCATTCATAAAATTCTTTTGCACGTGCCCTATTTGTTTACTCCGTTACAGATGGTACTACTACTGGTGATTATTCCTCCGTGGTACGTTGGATTACAAATTGCTTTTTTTGATCGACTCCACTTTAAAAGTTACGCATTTTGGCGCCAAAACTGTGTGTCTAACCTTGACCATCATTGCGGAATCAGATTTTGAAAATTTGGTTCGGTGATTATTCCTCCGTGGTACACATGAATTTTTAATTACATAGCCTATGTCCTTCCCATCTGTAACATCTTTGCTTGTGTGAAATTTCATTAGAATCGGTTCAGCCGTTTGGGAAGAGAAGATGGTCTAACGAAATACATGAGTCGTCTAAAAGAGAGCAAAGCTCTGACAAACTTCGCTCAATAAAGATAGAGGTCGAATTTTTTGAGTTATGATATGTGAGGTAATCTTCTGAACACCTGCACTTATTGGAAAAATTCTTTGACATTTTGATAGGTGCATTATCTCCGATAGACATGGACTATATATTACGATGGCTTTTTTTTTGTTTTTTTTTTGCGTGCGGAAATCCCTTCGGATACCCCCCCGCCGGCCAGCGGGGGTGGTTATGTCTTGTCTCGACTAAAACCGCACGGTGTCCTCCCCAAGTGTCCGTTGCCGGGCACCCCGGGTAAGCCACCGTAGCCTCGCCTGGTGGGGTCGGATTTTATCCCGTTTCGGTGAGTTGGCAGGCGTGAGGGCACACACGACACGCCTCCGCCACGGCCTGCTTCTGTAAGGACGGCGAGTCGGCCAACTGCCGTCCTCAGGCCCCGATCATGGAAGTCGGTAGTCCCGGGCGATATTACGATGGCTTGAGTTAAAAAAGTATTTTAAGAAACAAACTAGAGAATACTCAAAATACTTTATGAACACAGAATAAGGCCGTTCTCTTTTTGAAACGCGGTCTTGATACCTGGACAGGATTTGTTTTGTGAAACAATTTAATGTTAATTGCAATTAAAATCTTTACGTACATCCAATACCCGTTGGAAATATAAATTGTGTATTTTATGTTCAGTAAGCTTCCTTCACACAATTTATAATATTCAAATCTTTTTACGATTTGGAATAAATCGGTGTCTGTAAGAGTCATATTCCCCTCAATACAGCTGGCTTTATTTGAGCCGTTGTTTTCAACCTAATTAATTATCAAAGAAGCACACGGTCCACGTCATAGTAGACAGTTAATGAAATGAATAAGACGACCTGTGTGGCGTAGCGGTAGAGCGTTCGACTGCTAAGTCAGAGGTCACGGGTTCGATTCCTGCTAGGCGCGAATATTTGTATGCATGAATATGGATATTTACATTATCTGGATGTTTCTATGCATAATAAGTATGTATTTACAAAATAAAAGTATCTAAGTATGTGTATTCGTATTTTTGAAACTATAACACAAGCCAGTTAAGTTATGCTTACTAGGTCTCGATGGTGCTGTGTAGAATGTCCTAGAATATTTATTATTATTTATGTTTCCTGTGAATGCTAGCAGCACCTGGCTTTACGACCAGTGACCACAATCATTATAATTTGATGAAAACTCCGGATAAATTAAGTTACTACAGGTCGAACTCAATCCTTACTATAATATTATAAATGTGAAAGTAACTCTGTCTGTCTGTCTGTCTGTCTGTTACGCTTTCACGCCTAAACCACTGAACCGATTTTGCTGAAATTTGGTACAGGGGTAGATTAAACCTTGGGAAAGGACATAGGCTATGTTTTGTCGCGATAACCGACATCTACGCGGGCGGAGCCGCGGGCAAAAGCTAGTACTTGATAGTTACCAAGGTGAGTTACTTACGTAGAGTCTAAGCGCTAGTGGTTAAGCCCACTAGCGCTTAGGCTCTACGTAAGTAACTCACAAACCTTTCAAAATACGAACGATATCTTTTGTGCTATTTGATCTTGCCAAGTGCCTTTTGGCGGTATTGTCAATCATTAATATAATAATTATTATGTTAATTTTTATTTCTCATTCATTTGAATATGATGAAACTCCGTGTAGCTGTCTTTGTAACCCATATTACGTAAACAAACTGATTTCATTTGTTTTTGAAAGCGAAATTATTGTTGCTTTTTTATTGTTATAAAAATTTTCAGCTCAATGGGATGTCAGGAAATGGTCGAAAAAGAGTTTTCAAATTTTACTGGAGAACATACTTACATACGAACAGTGCAAGTTAATAAAAGGCTTGTAAAAGGTCTTTATTGCAGTAAGAAGTCTAGGAAGGTACTCAGTATGACCTTGTAATAGTCTAAAATAACCTGTTCTTTATCTGTTCACTATTTCAAAGTACACCAAACTGCCCCAAAACTTTTTTTCCCTCTATAATACTCTCCTATGGTTGCCTGTAAGAGATTGCCTCAGAGCGATAAGGCCGTCAATTGTATGTACCACAAATTGTATTTCGGATTCGTGTTTTTGATGTCCTTGGTGTACAATAAAGAGATATTATTATTTCCCTTATAACATTTAAAATACATATAAATTTTATTTTTAAATACATTCTATTTATAAAAATACAAATATATTTAAAAATATAAAAAATAGTGGCCCACCGTCATCGGGTACAGGGACCAAGATACCGGTGGTTAGGGCTCCAGAGAGAGTGTAACGCTCCCCCCTTACGGTTGTCCGAAAGTATATGAACCGCCCAGTGATGAGACGATGGACCTGAATGCAGCAACTGATTACAGTGCTGAAGGCACTGAGAGTATCCGTTACTATTATATCCTCCAAGTTTAGGAAGATACTATTAAAAGTTTGGTTTTATTGTGATCGTCTAAATATTTACAAGTATGGAACCCTTTATACGTTGTGTTTAAGCATTGTAGTAACTCATAGTCCTTTATTTGGTACATTGAGACAAGACAAGAGTACATGGTATTGAGAACACTGATTTCAATCTAATTCCTATAACTATTATTCTATCTAGTAATAAGTTAAATAATGTTCCTATACAACTACATTGAATCCCTGAACCTAATATGATTTAAGATTTTGATTTTAGAAGCTACCTAGTCTCTATAGTGATAATTAGTGATATTTATAAAATTCTGAATACTAAGTTCATTCCTAAGTGATCCTAGATATAGACATTTTAAGTTTTGTGTACCTTTAAATGCAAGCTAGTTCAATTTCACAGTATGATATATAAGCATTTAGTTTAGGTAAAGTAAAGATATAACACACACAATATGGAGTTGTCTTACCATAACTGGACCCTGCAAAGGAAACGTATATAGTTTTCTTATATACAATTTGAGTTATTTAGACAAAGATATAGTAAATATTGGTGGTCGAGTAAATAAAATGTGTGATTAAATACATATGTGGTTAATAATTAGTTACCTTGAGATAACCTACATAGTAGATTATCTCAGAGTAGCCGGAAAAATGAAATGAAGCATCTGTTGATATGTGTAGACTGCTAGGATGGGGTAATTTTATAGGTAATAAGGAATCCTATGACCGGTTCCATTGCTGGAACCGGGGAGGCCGCATCCGCCAAAACCCCAGGCCCCCAACGAGCAACCAATCCTCTCCAATGCTGAAGGCATACTACTTTTAAGTTATGCACAACCTTGATGCTTTACAAAATAAAAATAGTACCGAATTGGGAATGAGTGCCCATAGGTTAGATGAAAATATATCCAGTCTAACGAATGTATAGCTCGAATCATTGCTGTAGTGTATTCATACACAGGCAGTAATTGGGTAACCCCTTGGGCAGTTCATCTAGAACACGGCCAATGAGTTACTAGCGCTGATATGGGTACCAGCTGTAAACAGACATGGTAATATATATGGTAAGGTTTCGCGAGCTTGTGGCAACTGTCCACGTTTCAGGGTCAAGTGATACCGCGACCAAACGCTTTCAAGACAAAATGCGAGCTTGTGGCAACTGTCCACGTTTCAGGGTCAAGCGATACCGCGACCAAACGCTTTCAAGACACAATGCGAGCTTGTGGCAACTGTCCACGTTTCAGGGTCAAGCGATACTGCGACCAAACGCTTTCAAGACACAATGCGAGCTTGTGGCAACTGTCCACGTTTCAGGGTCAAGCGATACCGCGACCAAACGCTTTCAAGACACAAGTATTTTCCCCACACCGATAAAGACATAATAATAAGTAGATAGGTAAGTATGATAGCATGTATTGCGAGGGCTTAGCCCAGCATGACATATCACTTACAATGAGACGAGCTCACATCCGTCAAACAGGATACATAGATCGAATTGGACATCGATCCTGTAAATAATTTGTTTTAAATGTCTGAATTAAATCAGGCACTCACAAGGACTGGATAAAGACAAAGGAATTGTCAAGAGTTAAATGAAGCTGCTTTGTAAGACATAACAATCATTTACTCAAGTAATTACCGTACCTTTGAGCTTCTTATCTTTACAATGAAAGTGAGGTCTGTATTTGATAGGAATAATAGTCCAGCTGCTGCAGCTGTATGTATACACAATACAACACAAAGTGGACTGTCTGATCTTGTCCTATCACCAGTTGAGAAACCGTATGATACTACAAGATAAGCTCAGTAGGGTTGAGCTAGCCAAGGGGCATCAGTCGTCACTAAACATCCCCTCAGACCGAACCAATATCAGCAATGAACTGAGTCAGGGTATGATTATGTTACCTTACTTGATTAAGCAAGGTTTCACAACACACATCGACAATCCATTACTAGCTATTGTTGCGTACAGTACTGTTGTCTCGGCAGACTAGGCAAGTAAAGGGACGCTACATTCCATCCACTAGAATAAACATTTAGTTTGTCTAGCACATAGAATGCGATATCCAACGCTGAACGGGCTCTGCCCAATTGGGGTTCCCTATAATAAAACAACGGTCGAATACAGCCATCCTCTGGACTCATCCCAGACAGACTGTTGAATTTCAGTAGAACCATCGTAAAAAATAAGATAGCTCAATTTCTCAAACCTTTACCTCACTCCAAGCAAACTTAAGAACTTGGGAGGCTCTTAAGCGTGCCTAGAACTACATATTTCGTGTACACAAGGGTATTGTGTAGTGTGCAGGATGAGTGTAATGATGAGTGTATAAAATAATATTTTATAAGTTAGTTTAACAAGTCATATGACCCATTAATCACACTTTGAATATTAAATGCCATTACAGATACAGGCTAAGAATCTACAATAGACATCCCAGGCTTATAGGAACTAGCCATCTAGATTTAGATAAGGTAGCA
This sequence comes from Cybosia mesomella, assembly GCA_946251805.1. NCBI lineage: Eukaryota > Metazoa > Arthropoda > Insecta > Lepidoptera > Erebidae > Cybosia > Cybosia mesomella. Next base: position 39,328,266 of record OX276390.1, on the reverse strand, counting down.
TTAAAAGAAAATATTAGTAGCAATTTGCTTACATATAGGTTAATGGCAATAAAAGTTTTGTAATCTATTCATGTGACCTAGATTTTAATGATTATGGAAAGAACGCACAGGACATACAATAAATTTGTAAATCATAGTACAAATAATGTCTGTCAACATTCCATAGGGACATGTGATCAGACGCAAAAGAAGAAAGCCACAACATAGATACAGTTCAAGTTAATAAGTTGTTCACTTCTCACCAACCCGCTGCTGGAGCGTCTCTTATACTCACCATTACTGCTACCACCTTCACACCAAACCACACACCACCTATATCGGGAGACACGCCCTAATCTAGCTACGAAATTACCCTTAACCCACCTACATTCAACCCAGTGGCAAGCAAATGGAATAATCTCTACAAGGTTTGCCATAAAATTTAGGATTCTAAACTAGATTTATAGCTTAGTACATACTGCATGAACCCAGTCACCTCATCCCAGATAGAGAGCCTCGAGTACTCTAAACCCAGCATGAATCGACAGAGAACGCTATCATAGCATAGCCACAGTCTGATCCCTGACTTGACTTGGCCAAAGTCATCCCAGTTCACATACCATGACCACACCAGATATATAAATCTTAGGTTTCAAAGGAAAATTTATATTCTATTTTATTTTTCTACCTCCAACCCACAAAAGTAAATTATCATGAATACAATTTATGAAACCTAAATACAGTCAACATTTTAAGAATTAGAAGAACAGAAACTAAGATAACTCACCACGCAGGCTACAAGGCTTTCTAAAATTCGGATGAACTTTTCAGCAACTTAAGTTCGCGACGAATTCTTGAAGACTCCTCTTATATCCTAAGCTGAGCAGCGACTGATCGAAGGCTGCTCGGGCAGAGCTTCCGTTTGTTTATAGTTCGCGACGAATTCTTGAAGACTCATCTTATATCCTAAGCTGAGCAGCGACTAATCGAAGGCTACTCGGGCAGAGCTACCGCTTGCTTATAGTTCGCGACGAATTCTTGACGACTCCCATCCAGATATTCCCCGGTACGCTCCTTTTATTACCTCTTACTACCCCCCTTTCCTATAATCACGCCACTACACCTCATCTCTTCTGAGTTGCCATAAAACAATATGTTTTAAAGCCACTACCAACTATCGACTATTTGAAATTAATAACGGAAGCTATTAGCCTAAACAAATAAATTCACTTCAACTATTCCTACTCTATAAATTGTCTTGTAACCAAATTAACATGAGATTATACCAAAATTATATTAAAAGTTAATAAAAGAAATCATTAAGTCTTGAATTGTCCTTATAATTTTTATTTTACTTTTAGGCCAACAATGTATGAGCAGTGAGAAGGGTATTTTAATGTTAATCTGCAACGTCTGAAGCCGTTCTGAACAGCAAGCCCCCATCCTCAGACCGCCAATGCAATCTCGATGGTTGGACCGTCACAAGAGGAACCTCCTCGCAATACGTGCCGTGTTGAGGAGTACCGCCTTCTGCATCAAGCCCTTGACCCAACTGCGTAACGCGAGTCTCTTTAGATATTGGTCGAGGCTCTTGCCAATCAGTCCGTAATTATTATAAAATATAGTTTGCGACATGCTGAATTCAGTACCAGTTAACTTTTTTTTTTTTTTTTTTTTTTTATCGTGCGGAAATCCCTTCGGATACCCCCCCGCGTGCCAGCGGGGGCGGTTATGTCGGGCTTGAACCGACTAAAACCGCACGCCGTCTCGGGTCTACAGACGCCGGGGTGTAAGGTTGGCCATAGAGCATATCCCTCGCACCCCGACTGACCCTGGGCCATCTCCGGTTTCGAGATGGCCCCCTCGGGTTTGGGAACCACGGTGTCCCCGTCTTGCCCCGGTACCAGTTACCTACATCATAAATTACTTTGTAACCTAATGCAATCGAACGATGCTGTTTGCAGTAGTAGGTAATAAAACTATCACGATTTGACTAACGTGAACATTTATTTTATTAGGACTAGCGCCCCTCCCCCAATCCGGGGCAAGACGGGGACACCGTGGTTCACAAACCCGAGGGGGCCATCTCGAAACCGGAGATGGCCCAGGGTCAGTCGGGGTGCAAGGAATATGCTCTATGAGCAACCTTACACCCCGGTGTCTGTAGACCCGAGGCGGCGTGCGGGTTTAGTCGGTTCAAGCCCGACATAACCGGGGCGGTTATGTCGGGCCGCTGGTCGGCAGGGGGGTATAAAAAAAAAGGTATGCGTGTGTATGACCGTATATGTTTATGTGTGCGCGTATATGAATTTAAAATGTATAGTTGTTTGTCTAACAGTTAGGGTGAGTGCAGATTGAAGACAAGGCAGTCTTTAGAGAGGCTTGTCGCTGTGCAGATCTTGTAGGTATTTGACAGGTTTATTTATGACACAGTTACGTTCGAAGTGTGCACACTTTCTTATGTTACTGTAAAGACATAGTCTAATGATAAAACCGTCTGGTATCTGATTAGCACTCAGCCGTCGTTATTCAAATTCTTTAGTCATCGCAAAGTAAGCAGTAATTCAGTAGGTACTCAAAAAAAAAAGGTACTCATTTATCTATCTATCTATACTATTCAATTATAAAATTGCAAAATAGTTGGGTAGAGATAGGGTAAAGATTAAAAAAAAAATACTTGGGTTATGTTAAATGATCTATGCTGAAAACAATAATACTCTTTTTGGAATTCTTGTGCGATAGACGCAAAAACTACTGAACGAATTTCGATGCGGTATTTTTTATATTAGAAACTTCTTAGTCGGCAATGGACACTTGGGCAGGACATCGTGCGGTTTTAGTGGATGCACGACATAACCGCCCCCGCTGACCGGCGGGGGGGTTTCCGAAGGGTTTTCCGCAAGTTAAAAACAAAAAAAAAAGACTTAAAATCTTCCATATATTTGATTACAATTAGTTAACGGGACACATAGCGCGGAGAACCCATGACCGCTGGGGCGGAAAGGTTCTCGAATGGCGACCGCGTACCGGACGACGTTCCGTGGGCAGGCCCCCTACAAGGTGGACCGAAGATTTAGCCAAGGTCGCGGGAAGCCGCTGGATGCGGGCAGCGCAGGACCGATCGTTGTGGAGATCCTTGGGGGAGGCCTATGCCCAGCAGTGGGCGTCGTTTGGCTGACATGATGATGATGATGATGATGAACCAGAACCGTAGATATGACCAGAAACGATAACAGACCTGCGCGCGGACGGAGCCGCGTGAATCAGCTAGTACTATTATAAAATTGTAAATTATTTGTGTCCGTACATTGGAGATATTTAAAAAAAATAACTTGGATTATGTTACATAAACGATTCTGAATAACGAAAATATTTTTTTTTGAATTTTTACTGTTTGTTTGTCTGCTTGTCTGTTCGCAATGGATGCAAAACCACTCAACGCATTTTGATGCGGTTTTTGTATTAGATATGTCTTGGTCAGACTCAAAATCTACCGTATATTTGATTGCAATTGGTTAAATAAAACTGGAGATATAACCAAACAAGTTAAATTCCTGAGACGAGCTCAGCCGGATACAAGGGATTTTCGATTTTGTGATTTTTTTTTGCGATTTTTTGCGATTTTTTTTTATCTTGCAATGGTTCACCCCAGCACGAATCTATTACCGAAAACAGCAACTCGATAGCTCATCTCCTTCATACCCAAAACTGTGACAGAAAATTGGCAACGACGACGTCGACGACGACAACTCGATAGCAATAGGGCTTTTGTAAAGAAAATCCCTAAAAACGATAACCGGCCTCCGCTCCGTAAACTGGTTTCAAATATTTACATAATTATGCAGAACAAGTGAATAAACAATCGATTTGTAACAAGCTTAGGTTTTCAAATATTTTCTGCAATAAAATATGTGACCAATGAGCAGACACTCTTGCTGTATAATTCATTTTTCCGCCGTAGAAGTCCCCGAGCGCGCCCACTGACCCCGTGACGTCACTCCGTACGCTCCAAATTGATTGCGGCCCATTTCCTGTCGGCCGTTCGTCGAATTTGCTCAGCTGTATTTTGTGCACATAATATTTTTTGTAACTACGTCAAGTATGTTGGTGTTTTCTTTTTCCCGATGCTGTGTATTTATTTTATTCCAAACTAGCAAACCGTTCTCGCTTCTGTTCGGTTTATGTGAGTTTTTTAGGGATTTTCTTTAGAAAAGCCCTATTGCTAAGGAGTTGTCGTCGACGTCGTCGTCGTCGTTGCCAATTTTCTGTCACGGTTTTGGTTATGAAGGAGATGAGCTATCGAGTTGCTGTTTTCGATAATAGATTCGTGCTGGGGTGAACCATGGCAAGATAAAAAAAAATCGCAAAAAATCGCAAAAAAAAAAACGCAAAATCGAAAATCCCTTGTATTCGGCTGAGCTCGTCTCAGGAATTCAACTTGTTTTAACTCATGCCATCGTATATAAATACAGATAAAATATAGCCTATCGGGGATAATGTACAGTCAACGACAAAAGTTGATATAGGTACTTTTAAACTAAGAATTAGCAGTGCCATTCAACATGGCAATGCTGCCAGTCTTCTGGGAGCATTACCAGTCGGTGATGATGCGGAGGAATTCTATGACGCATGTATGTAAATATTTATCTGTTTTTTAGGTTTAATTTTCTTTAGAGTTATTTATAAGTAGGTGTGCATAATCATATTAAGTTATTGTAATAATTATTACTTATGAAATAAAAAAAAAAACTAAAATATTTACAAACTTTTTTTCCATTGGAATACATTTACCAATAATTGATGTATAGTAAGTTTTATATTTCCCAGAAGAAAATGTTAATATAATTCATGTTTTGTTTAGTTTTTAGGGTTCCGTTGCCAAATGGCAAAAAACGGAACCCTTATAGATTCGTCATGTCTGTCTGTCTGACCGTCCGTATGTCACAGCCACTTTTTTCCTAAACTATAAGATCTATGCTGTTGAAACTTGGTAAGTAGATGTATTCTGTGAACTGCATTAAGATTTTCATACAAAAATAGAAAAAAAACAATAAATTTTGGGGGTCCCCATACTTAGAACTGAAACTCTAAAAAATTTTTTTTATCAAACCCATACATGTGTGGTATCTATGGATAGGTCTTCAAAAATGATATTGAGGTTCAAAAATAAATTTTTTTTCTAAACTGAATAGTTTGCGCGACAGACACTTCCAAAGTGATAAAATGTGTCCCCCCCCCCCTGTAACTTCTAAAATAAGAGAAATATAAAACTAAAAAAATATATGATGTACATTACCATGTAAACTTCCACCGAAAATTGGTTTGAACGAGATCTAGTAAGTAGTTTTTTTTAATACGTCATATTCATTCATTCAATCAACTCAAATATAAAAATTAAAAAAAAAAACATTATTATGTTACTTGCCGCTACGGAACCCTTAATGGGCGAGTTCGACTCGCACTTGGCCGCTTTTTTTATGAAAGGTGTAATAATTTGTTAAGCTAGTTTTGTCGTTGACTGTATCTTTCAAGTACAGTTGTTCCGAAGATCTCGAACGAACGAACGGACTTCGGCACAAAATTCGGCCTCTCTGTAATATAAGTACAGATTAAAAGATATTATTTGAACTTCGAACTAGAAAAGTTATTTAGAAGAGAATTTGTGCTGCATTTTGGTTAGAATTAAAACGAAAGTTCGCTGCAGCACTGAAACAAATTAGTCGTCCAACTCAAATATGTTGCGCTAAGATCGCTTCAAGGGAGTTGTTTACTCGCAAATAACGCGATTCATTCAACGTCGTAAAACAAAATATTTATATTCATTTCTTACGAAGTATGTACAAACTAAAGTGAATGATATTTTAGTGCCGTGAATAAACACAAAATGTATATTGGAGAGACGTGCAAGAGAGAAAAATCATTAAATATGGCAGCAATTCTGTCGATAACACAATTTATTTTAACTACTAATGTACTAGAAGACGAAAGGAAATAAGAGATACAATGGAGAATGGATACGAAAATTGGAAGCTGATTGAAGAATCAGACTGTGTCAAAAAAAATATTGAAAAAAATATTAATAGATAAAAACCCGACTGCCCTAAAAAGACCGAAACAAGTTTGAAAGCAGGTGGGACCATTAATATTCTTTCGATTTATGATTTAAAAATGGGTCTCGCCTACTATCAACTTGTTTTGGTCTTTTTAGAGCAGTAAGGCTTTTTGATTTTTTTATTAATAACTTTATTGTATACTTTTAGTCATGATATAATATATATTTTTGAAATCATCCTTTAAAGCTCTTCATTTTGATACCGTACTCTACTCGTATAAGTTTGAGTGAAAATATTTTTTTACCACATACATTTTAGCGCAAAAAGTCCGACATTTTGTTTAACTACATCGAGCCTTTCAGGCTGCGGAGCGTGCCAAACAATTATAAATACATATATACATATGTAAATACTAAATAGGCCTATATACTCCTTTTTCCATTGCCTTCCATCGTCTTTCGCACTGGATGTGGTGAGAACTATGGTGTTACAAACGTTTATACACGACAGTAACCATATAACATCAGGTAGGTTGTGTGCTTGTCAATTACCTTGGCCAAAAATCTTTAAAAAATGTAAAACACGCGGACGGAGTCGACGCAGCTAGTGTTATATAAAGTAGCACTCAACAAAAACTACTAAAAGACGTATAAATATCTTCTCTTTTCTCTGATTTGGCGCCAGTTTTAATTTTTGTTGCGCTGGAATACACGTCTATATCTAGCTAACGGTGTTAGCGCACGAGCTCACTCTTACTGACGTGAGCGTCAAGTAAAGGTATAAGAACTTTGGGGCAAGACGGGGACACGATTATGAAAAACCCTCCATAGTAATCCAATTTCGGTTTGATTGCGTTCAGGGGTCAGCAAGTGCATAGCCGGGCAGGGAGATTGTGGTCGCAGCTCTAGTGGGACGGGTGGGGGTCACGCGGTGCTGCGACGACAATCCTCTTCTGATGAGGTCGTCAAGCTGAGTCACCATTGTTAAAATGGTAAGTGTATGTAATGGTGACCCTCTTTCCTGAGACTTTATCTTCAGCTTACCATCAGGCGAGGTGAAGTCAAATTGACGTGTCCTAAATATCAAAAAAAAAAAAAAACCATGGTTCCCAAACCCGAGGGGCCATCTCGAAAAACCGGGGATGGCCCAGGGTCAGTCGGGGTGCGAGGGATATACTCTATGGGCAACCTTAAACCCCGGAGTCTGTAGGCCTGACACGGCGTGCGGTTTTAGTCGGTTCAATCCCAACATAACCGCCCCCGCTGGCCGGCGGGGGGTATTCGAGGGGATTTCCGCACGGAAAAAAATGTATATGAACATTCCCACTGTTCATATATATTTTAAAATTAGTTATTTTGCAATTTTTAAGAGCTGGGCTTCTAAAGACCTCACGCGACGGGTCGAAGATTAGCAGTATATAAAATAATACATACATAACATAACTTCACGCCTGTATCCCCGAAGGGGTATGCAGAGTTGTATTACACACCCACGATTTGCCAGTTATGTTAAGGTCCCAATGTAATAGGTAATGTAATAGGGGGCGAGCCTATTGCCATCTACCGGGCACATAATTAAGCGAGCGATAATTAATATTTATTAATGCATACATAACTACGAAAAGTCAGAGGTGTGTGCCCGAGGCGGCTCGGGATCGTTCTCGAGACCTCGTCTCAGCAGTTCGTTACGTACACCACTGGGCTATCGCCGCTTTTTTTCCTTTCATCCATATACGTAACTGATCTTTCGACAAATCGAGAATTTTAATTCTGTTTTCGTAGCTAGTTCTCAAACGAGAAAAAAAATCCATATTCGTAGCTGGCTACGAAAGATCAGTTACGAATATGGATGAAAGGCTTTTTTTTAATAAATGAAATATAACTTATAATAAATGCGGGTAGCTTTCACCTACATTTTATTACTACAACTACATTATATTTATCTATTACGTATACATTTGTATTTATGTAATCTATTGTATCTACTTAAAATCTAGTGGCCGTTGAAACGAAGAAGAAGAAGACCTACTACTACCGTTTAAATAATTCTATACAACATTTTTCAGTTACATTCAAGAGCAAGAGTCGTAAAAATATAAAAACGAATAATGGGCCAAGCTTTTTAAAAGCGCATAAACCATGTCAGGTGCAGATAAAGTAGAATCTAAAAGTTATAAGGGTTATATATTGAATTCCTTTTAATCGACCGCCTGTTACACCGTAGCAACATGTTAGGTACATCTAAATAAAATTTCCAAATAATATTACTAGGTACTTTCTATAAGGGGTGTGTGTTGGACAACCTCCTCGAGTGTCGCTCCGATTCCGATCCCGCTGCAGTCCGGGGGGAACGGAATCGGAGCGGCCGGTACACCCTGGGCGGTGGTCAATGGCTTCCCCTTCATAGGGTTGGCATTGATCGTCGGCCAATACCCAACGTGGCGGGAACACATCGCTCTCCGTACTCCTCTGCTTTCAGAGGAGACAGGATGAGCTATGCTGTTAGTGGTGAGATGGCCCAGGGTCAGTCGGGGTGCGAGGGATAAGCTCTATGGGTAACCTTACACCCCGGCGTCTGAAGACCCGAGACGGCGTGCGGTTTTAGTCGGTGCAAGCCCGACATAACCGCCCCCGCTGGCCGGCGGGGGGGTATCCGAAGGGATTTCCGCACGAAAAAAAAAAAAAAAAAAAGTAACTTTCTATAAAAATATCCAACTAGTTACATCATGTAAATATCATATAACTTGCCATAACACGCGTAACTACGTTGAATAAAAAACTTTCACTATAAACATTGAAATAGAATTTCTAAATAATGGAACTACCTACCTGGATAAAAAGTCTCTTAGTTCCATTAAAATACAATTTCTGAAAAATGGAACTACTTGGACTCAAAGGACCCTTCTGGCTACATTGATGTAACTTAAATGTAACTAATGGGAATATACCGTACTTTGTACTTTAATTAAGGAAAGGACTGACAACATGCCATTTTGTTTCACATTACTTGTTAACTTTATAAAATAATAAAATCATATACATAATTGAAATAATAGTATTATCCCGGAACAAAGCAGGATTTAAACAGTCAGGTTCTCAATCAGAATCTTTCCAGGTTAGCATTTACTCATACCTATATGAGCATTACCCACCATCATTACCATACGCGCGAAAAAACCGAGAAAACGCGTTCAAAATTAAAATGAGAAAGAAAAAGCGGGACCTTATCAAACGACTACGGTTTGCTAAAGCTATGGGCGATAATCAACTTAGTCATCAACTGGCCAGAGCTTTAAGGTCCATACTGAAATTAATTCAAGGAATTTCTGTCCAAATAATAAATGAAAACAATAATTTTAATAGAGCAAAACATGAAGTAGAGTTCGATAAGGACCCGTTTAAGTACTCGAGGAATATTTTTAGCGACAGAAAGCAAGATAGGCTACTGCTAAGTAACGATCAGATCCATAGCTACTATAAAAGTAATTATGAGGTGCCTAAATACGAAAAACAATACAGTAAACCAAACGCGCAAAAACCATTAGGCCCTCATTTTACATTTGACTGTAATCCACCTAGCTTAGACGAAATAGAACACCAAATCAAAAAGAAACCAACAAAAACCGCCCCAGGGCCTGATGGCATACCTTACATTATCTATAAAAAATGCCCATCGGTACGTAAACATCTTCTAAGCATATTCAATAGGATCTGGTCGAGTAAAGAAGTCCCAGCGGCCTTCGGCAAGGCTAATTTTGTGCTCATTCCAAAGAAAGAAATAGTAACTAGTCCAAAAGACGCTAGACCAATAGCATTAACCAATACAATTTCTAAAATTTTCTTCTCATGGCTTCAATTTAAAATGACAAATTTCATGATCAATAATAACTATTTCAGACCAAACCACCAAAAAGGGTTCCTACCCGGAATTTCAGGATGTCTGGAACACAATTCTTTACTGGCGGAAAGTTTAAAAGATGCCAGATCAAATGAAAAGCAAATAACAGTTTGTTGGATAGACCTAGAAAACGCTTTTGGCTCAGTACAACACGAGCTTATGTTGTTTGCATTAAAATGGTATCACTTTCCGTCCATCATTTGGGAAATAATATCCTCTTATTATGGTAAATTAAAGTTTGTGATTAATACCAAAGATGGATACACGCAACCTTTAAATTATAATGTGGGTTTGTTCCAAGGTTGCTGTTTATCACCTATAGTTTTCAATATAGTAATAAATATTTTAATAGACAACATTTCCACACACGACAAGAAGTGGGGCTATCGGTTTAAGCTAAACGGTAAATATACGGAGTCAATCCTCGCTTTCGCGGACGATTTGGCAATACTGACTCGTAACCCAAAGCAGTGCCAGGACCTACTGCGTAGAGTAGACGATTTCTGTACATGGACAGATGGAATGAGAGCAAAACCTAGCAAATGCTACTGTCTATGTCTGGGTAGGCGGGGTACCAGGTATACTTCATATGACCCAGGGCTTAGTATAGGCGGGGAAAACGTTTCAACTATATCTGAAACCGTGCCTTTTAAATTCCTCGGAAGAAAGATTGACAACAGAGGTTGCACTCCAGCTTTGGACGAATTAATTGATAGTTTCATTATCGATTTAAAAAAGGTAGACCAACAACCAATAAGTAATGTTAAAAAAGCTTGGATCTATGACAATTATTTAACCTCGCGTCTTAACTGGCCGTTTCTTATATATGATATAAACCAGAGCCTCCTCAAAAAACTAGATGCGAGTGTCACGAAGACACTGAAGTCGTGGCTAGGGCTAGCTCAGTCGGCCGACCCGTCGGCACTATATAGATCCGCGAATAATTTTGGAATGACGCTTAAGAAGCCATCAGAACTCTATAAACACCTAAGAGTAACTAAAATGCACGTCTTATCGGAATCTAAAGACGAAATAGTAAAAGTCCTTCCAAAAGATAAAAATGCATCGGAGCTCGAATCACGCCTCCAGTTCCATAAAAAATTCATGATAGGCTCGCAGACTGGTAGAGTAGGTCTAGGTAATATTCGGAGACAAACAGATAAAGAAATAACAAAATCTTTTCTTCAAGCAGACGAAAACAACACCTATAAGGTGCACGCAATGAACCTAGAAATGCAAAACGAATGGTTGACTCTAGGTGAATTTTGTATTCCCATAGCCTTAAAATGGCGTACCATAATATACGACTGGTCACCGGCCTTACTTAAATTTTACCTGAATGCATTCCAGTTGACCCTCCCCGACCAAAGCAATCTGGTCAGATGGGGAAAAGCCACAGATAAAACATGTAACTCATGTGGTGAAGCAACTGGTACGGCTAGGCACCTACTAGTGGGTTGTAAAACGCTATTAGACCGGGGTCATTACTCGCGCCGTCATGATAAGGTATTAGAAATCATACGTGAGGCTGTAAGTTTGGCGGTAGCTAGAGCGAAAAAAGGATTAACCACAAACCAAAGAAATGACATTGCGTTTGTAAAGGAAGGCTGCTCAAAGAAATCACTTCAAAAGCCTTATTCAATTTTGATAACTGCCGTTGACTGGACAATACTCGTAGACACGTATGAGAAGCACTATAGGATACCGGAGGATGTCTGTGCCTCATCATCCAGACCCGACATATTCCTTTTTTCACGATCGCATAAGCGTGCAGTGCTTGTAGAACTCACAGTACCGTGGGAAACTAATATACCTAAAGACCACGCTATAAAAACAAACAAATACTTTGATTTGACTAACGAGTTAACCAAAAACGGCTACGTGGTTAAACTCTATGCCGTAGAAGTAGGAGCAAGGGGAATTCCAGCTAAATCCCTGTACAACTTACTTAAAGACCTCGGATTGCCAAGAGCTTCAGTAAGCTCTTTATTAAAACGTATATCAAAAGCGGCATTGTTAGGATCTTACCAAATTTGGATAGGTAGGGGGGGGAACACTACTGACGGTGGAGGTGAGCGCTGATGCATCACAAGGTGGCCACCCTAAACCTACATCTGGGTCGCAAGTCCCAGTCGCCGTCATGGTGTTCCTCTCTGTACCACGCTATGGACCCGGCGACCGCACGGTGAATCCATGGAGTGCTGAGAATCGGATCTCTATTGTTTACTGAAGTAAAATAATTTAACTGAAAAATTTCAGTAATTTGGTATCTATTAAAAAGGTATGATTTCAAAACCTTGATCAAAACTAGGCCTACAGCCCAGCGATATTACTCAAACGTTGTTTGACACTATATAATTGTTGTTAAATAGATAAACTAGCTGGCACTGGCAGTGCAAGAAAACATGAAAATTACCCAGTGACAAAACAGGGAACGTGTTTCAGCAAAAACACAAACTCAAATTGCTTCTTTGCTTTCAGTCTTCTACCGCGATTTGGTCTGTCATACTCATACTACATAGTTTGACCTTCCTGCATGTTATGTAGCTAACCTTTTACCATAAAATCAGTAAATAATACAATCAAGTAGGTATTTTTATTAATAGTTTTAGAAGATTTTGTCACGTAATGGTGTGATGCACGGTCGCCATCGTGTCTACAAGATTTAAAATCACTTTTGTTGAATTGCCTCATTTTAAAAAGACTTTTATAGTTGAACTGTACGTACAAATATTTGTAAAACTGCAGACCAAAGAGAATAATGCTTTATTCAGTTATTTAATAGATAAAGTACGGCATATTATCATGTGTATGGTGTGATAATATTGAAACAATATCTGAATGATTTGCTGAGAAATATATGGAATGTTAGCTAATCCCTGCTTTTCAAACATCTTCTAACTTATCGCTACTTATAATATTCTCAAAGATAAACATAACATAACATAAACTCACGCCTATATCCCCGAAGGGGTAGGCAGAGGTGCTAGCACCCACATTTCGCCAGTTTATGTTTAGGTCCCAATGTAATAGGTGGCGAGCCTATTGCCATTAACCGGGCACTTATAAACCTGCGATAAATACACACATAACTTCGAAAAGCATCGAAAAGACATTGGTGTGTGCCATGGTAAAACCTGGGATCGAATCCGAGACCTCGTCTCAGCAGTCCATTACCCATAGCCTACCGCGCGGAAAGATAAAGTCATCATCAATCATCAAGGTTAAGGAATACTAACTAGGTCGATCTTAGGATGGGTGACCATTGTTAACATATAGAACTTTAAGGTATTAGTCCCGGTTGCGCTATGAACAACTATGGCACTCATGATGGGAAGTTAGAGACCTAAAAAGTCCGGGCAGCCTTTTGTAACTATAGAATCATCCAAGGAAGTAAGCCATAATATAATAATATAGAGGCTCGCGTGAGGCAGTTGGGTCAAGGGCTTGATGCAGAAGGCAGTGCTCCTCGACACGGCACGTATTGTGAGGACATTCCTCTCTCTGGAGTCCTAACCACTGGTAGCTTGGTCCCTATAGCTGATGGCGGTGGGCTACTATTTTTTATATTTTAAATATATTTGTTTTTTTTTAAATAGAATGTATTTAAAGTTTAATAAAGAAGAAAAACACAGCCCTTTCTAGACCCAAAGTAAGCATAGTTTAACTAGCTTGTGTTATTGGTTACAGAATGCGGATAAACATACTTGTATACCTTTATTTTGTAAATACAAACATATTATGCATAGATGCAATAAGACCAATGCAAATTGACATATTCATGCATACAAATATTTGCATTGAGCGGGAATCGAACCCGCGCCCCATGTCGTAGCAGTCGTATGCAGTACCGCTACGCCACAGAGGTCGTCAAATGTCAATACTAATATTAAGAGTATTAAAATAAAACGATTAATAACGTTAGATGCTAATGACTCTGCGCCGCTGTTAACTACTAACACCGTATCCACAAGAATAGCATCATTATCGTCAATGAAAAATAAAACTTTATTATAAATCTTAATACTTTCACGGCCGGCGTTGCATGTAAAATATACTGCTTCCGGGCTGTTTGGCCGTGGTCCATACCGAACTTGTGTTCCGACTGACACTCGCAGAGAAGTCGCCGCCGAGGAGAGTTATCCGCACTCGTCGGCGCCCAGACCTGTACCACTGAAGATGTCGACCGCAATGGACCACGGCCAAACAGCCCGGAAGCAGTATATTCCACATAAAACTTTATTGTTTCAAAAGTAAACACCTTCTTCCCATTAAACCCTTGGCACGTATTTCTTCCTTTTTTTTTATATTTAGGACACGTCAATTTGACTTCACCTCGCCTGATGGTAAGCTTAAGGTAAAGTCTCAGGAAAGAGTATCATGTTAACAATAGTGGCACTCAGCTTGACGGCCTCATCAGAAGAGGATTATCGTCGCAGCACCGCGTGACACCCACCGGTCCCACTAGTGCTGCGACCACAATCCCCCTACCCTCTTCTCAGTTTGGGTAGAATAGTTTATAGTTGACAGTATAAAGCTGTCAAATAAACCAAAACTATCTCTGAACAGTGCCATTAAAAACCCCTAGTCGCATCATTCCAGCTTGGTGGCACCATATTAATATATTGTCATCTGAATTCTACATCTGGCAAAGTTTCAGATCAATAGGATACTTAGAAGTAGGTTAAAATCAACTTTCAGAATGGGTAATTTGATTAAACAGCAACTTTAGATGCGACAATTGACTGCCGAACCATTGCTACAAACTTATATGACGTTTAATCTACCTCTAATAGGGGTCTACGTAACATCGTCGGAATTAGACCTCTATAATAATAAGAAATAAATAAATATTCTTGGACATATGACACAGCACCATCTAGACCCAAACAGCAACTTTAGATGCGACGATTGACTGCCGAACCATTGCTGCAAAATTATATGATGTTTAATCTACCTCTAATTGGGGTCTACGTAAAATCGTCTGAATTAGACCTATATAATAATAATAAATAAATAAATATTCTTGGACATATGACACAGCACCATCTAGACCCAAACAGCAACTTTAGATGCGACGATTGACTGCCGAACCATTGCTGCAAAATTATATGACGTTTAATCTACCTCTAATTGGGGTCTACGTAAAATCGTCTGAATTACATCTATATAATAATAATAAATAAATAAATATTCGTGGACATATTGCACAGCACCATCTAGACCCAAACAGCAACTTTAGATGCGACGATTGACTGCCGAACCATTGCTGCAAAATTATATGACGTTTAATCTACCTCTAATTGGGGTCTACGTAAAATCGTCTGAATTAGACCTATATAATAATAATAAATAAATAAATATTCTTGGACATATGACACAGCACCATTTAGACCCAAACAGCAACTTTAGATGCGACGATTGACTGCCGAACCATTGCTGCAAAATTATATGACGTTTAATCTACCTCTAATTGGGGTCTACGTAAAATCGTCTGAATTAGACCTTTATAATAATAATAAATAAATAAATATTCTTGGACATATTGCACAGCACCATCTAGACCCAAGCTAAGCAGAGCTTGTCATATGGGTTCTAGAATGCGGATAAATACACGTAGATACTTTTTTTTGTAAATAAATAAATATTATACATAGAAACACCCAGAACAATGCAAATATGTATTACAAGTTAAAGCAACAAACGAGCGGAAATCAAACCCGCGACCTATGAAAATGAAAATGAAAATGAAAAAATATTTATTGCCAATAAGAGTACAGTTTTTTAACAAAGTGTCCGTTGGCCCCACACTAGGCAAGCCTGTCCTGTGGGTACCTCTTACGATTACACAAGTTACATATGCTTGGTCGACATTATTACTCTTATATATATTACGTAACTGTTTATTATGTAACTGTTTGTTTTCCCAAATAAAGAAAAATAAAAATATAAATAAAATTATCCTGTAAATTTACATGCGTGTGTGTGTATGCGTGTGTGTGTGCATGGGTGTGTGTTTGTGTGTTACGTTTTTGTAAATATACGTATATCCATATATATATATATATATATATATATATATATATATATATATATATATATATATATATATAATATAACACATAATGTGACACAGTTGTTAACTTAAAATTAGGTTACAATTATGGACCCTGTCGGGCACAGCACAAAGTTTTGAGAGAGGAATAGCTTGATTAACTTAATTATTAGGTATATTATCTTGGGGTGCTTGGTTGGGGACCTCCACGCGGTGCACCCTGGGCAACGGAGACGGCAGCGCCTCTCTCCTAGGGTGGGAGAGACGCTGCCGCCTACGGCCAACTCCGACCGAGGCGAGGACGGCCCTGTTGAGGGCTGTTCGGTAGCTTTCCACGTGTCCCTCTGATTAGCAGAGGGCACAGTGGAGAGCAAGTAAGGGGGCCATCTCGAAACCGGAGATGGCCCAGGGTCAGTCGGGGTGCGAGGGATATGCTCTATGGGTAACCTTACACCCCGGCGTCTTAAGACCCGAGACGGCGTGCGGTTTTAGTCGGTGCAAGCCCGACATAACCGCCCCCGCTGGAGACTCCCCGCTCTCCAGCGGGGGCGGTATCCGAAGGGATTTCCGCACGAAAAAAAAAAAAAAAAAGGTATATTATCTTAGAAGTAGTTTATTTTATTGCACAATAATTTTATTTCAATTAATTATATTATTTTGGATCTTATTATGAATTTTCTTTAAATGTTTAATGTTAATTAAATACCTTCGATTCAAATGGCTATGGGAATAATAATATTATTGTACACTTTTGACATTTTACCAGCAATATTTAAAACCACATCGATGTGGTAATAAAAAATCTTAGACGTGTATATATTTATTGTTATAGTTTTATAGCGTGTGGTGTGAGGTTACAAATGGGATTGCCTCGTCCCGTCCCATGGGCGTCGTACGAAGTAAAGTATGGCCCTTATGGGAGCCAGGCTATACCTGCCAACTAAGGGTTTTATATTACAATGTTGAAACTTTAATGAATATCCGGTATCCGGACTGACCTGTTGCTTAGGCACAACACTATTTTGTGAATATAGACGTAGTTATTCTTGATCTAATAATGTCAAGTTATTATTTTTTTATAAGTAGCAAATAGGCCATAGATTTAGATCGGAAAAAGAGAACGTATAGGACGGGACTTGAACTCACGACCAGTCCCTTATATGGCAGTACATAGCGAAGTTTATGGCCATACCCTACAAAAATGTTCATGCAAAATATCACCTGAATCTGTTCTGCGGTTTTTAAGTAAGACTTTTTTTTTTTTATATTTAGGACACCTCAATTTGACTTCACCTCGCCTGATGGTAAGCTGAAGGTAAAGTCTCTGGAAAGAGTGTCACCATTACATACACGTACCATGTTAACAATGGTGACACTCAGCTTGACGGCCTCATCAGAAGAGGATTGTCGTCGCAGCACCGCGTGACACCCACCGGTCCCACTAGTGCTGCGACCACAATCCCCCTGCCCGACTATGCACTTGCTGACTCCTGAACGCAATCAAACCGAAATTGGATTACTATGGAGGGTTTTTCGCCATCGTGCACGGTGGTACCCACCCGGCCGAATTTGTGTCATCAAATTTCTACCACCTGGAATAAACTTATCTAAAATCAAACCTGAAGCACTCAACTATTTGCGGCATAGGGGTGCCGTCTATTTGGTAGAAACTTGATACTCCGAAACCTATTTGGGATAACTCACTTCGCAGAAACTTCTTTAATCGATCATTTATTAGGCATTAAAAATATTTGACATAAATATTTTTAGGCATAATGTGCTTATGACCGAATTTAGAATGGCATACATTTAAGATAGTAGAATTTTATTTGGCATAATTACCTTTGGCATAGTTAAAATTTTGTATAACTTCATTTAGCATACATTTAAGCGAGCGTGCCGCGGTAGCGGCCGGCCGGCAGAAACGAGCATGCTCTCATAGGCAAGTATTACATATTACTAAAAAATACAATTAAATTAATCAGAAAACAAAATTAAACTAATCTTATATAAGCTCCTATTGCTTTCAGATACCCAACTTCTGTGTAATCAGACTGATTATTTATACTATTTTGAATACGATACAACTAAGGGTACCCGACAACTAATAATGATTCATGTGATTACTACCTCCAACTAATAGCAATAGTAAAAATGATACTTTTAAATAGTTATGGATAAGAAATATATACCAAAAGATTCCCGGCCGAATTTTGTGACAAATTTGTGTCATCAAATTTCTACCACCAGTAAACTTGGATATCGACAATAAAAAGCAGACAAACAGACAAATAGACCAAAATTCGGTCACGTTCCTAGAATTATTCCTAGCAATTATTTTTTCAGTTTTCATCGCGTTATGATTTCATTATAATATATATAGACTAGCTGAACCCGTGGCTCCGCCAGCATGTGGTTCTACTTAACCAATTGCAATCAAACATATGGCCGTTTTAAACCTGACTAAGACCTGTTCTACATGATAATGTCGGAAGTTTACGCGAATGTCGCACATTGAAATAAAACTATTTATTAACGGATTCTATCGCGATTTATTTGATGTTATAATTTACATTGAACCCGACGTTTCGGTTGCCTTTCAGCAGCCCTAGTCACGGGGAGACTATTTATAAAATAACATCAAATAAATGGAATCCGGAATCCGTTAAATAATTGTTTTATTTCAAAAAGCGGCGATAGCCCAGTGGTGTATGTAACGGACTGCCGAGACGAGGTCTCGAGTTCGATCCCCAGTCGCCCCGGGCACACACCTCTGACTTTTCGTAGTTATGTGTGTATTAAAATTGTAGATTATCGCTCGCTTAATAATGTGCCCGGTAGATGGCAATAGGCTCGCCCCCTATTACATTGGGACCTAAACATAACTGGCGAATCGTGGGTGTGTAATACACCCCTGCCTACCCCTTCGGGGATACAGGCGTGAAGTTATGTATATGTTTATTTCAATAAGACCTGTTTAGTAAATTATTTTTGTGAGATAATAGAACCGACTGAATCCGATTAAGTACACTGAAACCTTCTCTCCAGAATGTAATAATTACTTTTCTGAAAACCGCATCAAAATCGGTTCAAAAAACGTGAGAAAATCGCTGGCAAACATACATACAAACATACAGGTCAAACAGTGAACCTCCTTTTGTACTCCATTAAAAAAGGCCGCATCAAAATCCGTTCAGTTATTTTGTGTCCATCGCGAACAAACAGACAGACAAAAATTCCAATAAAGAAAAAAACCAAAATTCGAGTAGCATTAGCAAGTCCGTTTGTTTGCGATCAATAAAATTACTACTCCGTCATACCATTACGTGTAACGTACTTTTGTGTGGAAGTTCATGTAAAAAGTAGCACGATTATCATTTAAGTGACATCTGTAAATGACAATGTGTTTTTGACCAACTGAATGCACGAAAATACGTCAGATTTTCAGGATCGAGCGAGTTGACGACAATTTTTTTTAGGTAAAATCAGAAGGCGGGGTGTGTGTTGGGTAACCTCCTCGAGTGTCGCTCCGATTCCGATCCCGCTGCAGTCCGGGGGGAACGGAATCGGAGTGGCCGGTACACCCTGGGCGGCGGTCAATGGCTTCCCCTTCACCCCTTCATAGGGTTGGCATTGATCGTCGGCCAATACCCAACGTGGCGGAAACACATCGCTCTCCGTACTCCTCTGCTTTCAGAGGAGACAGGATGAGCGATGCTGTTAGTGGTGAGATGGCCCAGGGTCAGCCGGGGTGCGAGGGATATGCTCTATGGGTAACCTTACACCCCGGCGTCTGAAGACCCGAGACGGCGTGCGGTTTTAGTCGGTGCAAGCCCGACATAACCGCCCCCGCTGGCCGGCGGGGGGGTATCCGAAGGGATTTCCGCACGATAAAAAAAAAAAAACAAAAAAAAAAGGTAAAATCAGAAGGTGCCAACTCGCGCGAACGACCGAATTCCACGCGCGCCAGTTGACGAAGAAGTCGAGGTTTTTAGTCCTAAATCCATCGAACTCCTAAAAGGAACAAAGTGAGTGGTATCATTGGCTACACAAAGAGACAATACTCGTATATGGCTCCCCTGTGTACAGTACAGTAGCTCCCTAATTTGTTCTGGAGAGCCTATTCGCCACAGAACATAACACTGCTTTTAGGTGTTAAAAATCTTGTTTCATTGTTAACAATATCTGCTATTTCACAACAGCGCACGAATGTACCTATATGATACTAGTTGATGCCCGCGGCTCCGCCCGCGCGTATGTGGGTTATCGATTTTTGGTCATATCTTGTACTTAGCCAATTGCAATCAAACATATGGCAGGTTTTAAGGTTGACGAAGACCTTTCTAATAGAAAAAGCGAAATCGCAAACAAACGAACAATAATTCAAAAAAAATTTTTTTTTTTCAGAATGGTTTTTTTTTAAATCTCCATTTTACAGATACAACCTATGTACAACTTTATAATAATATAGCAGTTTTTTCATTTATACGACTGAGGTGGTAAATAAGGACTACTCGATCACCAAACTATACAAATGAAGCCTTCAGCTACGAAAGTCGATACTTGAAAATGCCCTATAAAAATGGTAGTGGTGGTGGCTGGTGGTAGAAATTTGATGACACAAATTTGTCACGAAATTCGGCCGGGTGGGTACCACCGTGCACGATTGCGAAAAAACCTCCATAGTAATCCAATTTCGGTTTGATTGCGTTCAGGGGTCAGCAAGTGCATAGCCGGGCAGGGGGATTGTGGTCGCAGCACTAGTGGGACCGGTGTGTGTCACGCAGTGCTGCGATGACAATCCTTTTCTGATGAGGCCGTCAAGCTGAGTGCCACCATTGTTAACATGGTACGTGTATGTAATGGTGACCCTCTTTCCTGAGACTTTACCTTCAGCTTACCATCAGGCGAGGTGAAGTCAAATTGACGTGTCCTAAATATAAAAAAAAAACCGAAGCAAGTCGATTTCAACCGGACTCTCGCTCTTCTCCCTGACGATGGGCTAAATCAAAAGCTAGTTATGAAATGGTATTATTTATATCGCCACGATGGCGAAACAACGCTGAGAATTTTTACCTCACATCTGTTAACAATACAAATACCATTCATACAACATAAAAAAAATTATTCGTCTTCACGACGTATTTGAAATAAAGGAATATTGACACATGTTAATTATTGCAAAATGAACTCTATGGACGTCTAAATTATCTCATTGGTTAATGCGTATTAAAATAATTTATAAAGGGTTTTAAGAACCAAATAAGATGTAATTTGATTTCTTTGTCAAGCTTTGATACGAGACTGTTGGTTAGTAAACGGACGCGTTTACCAAATTTTGCACGATTGAATGTCGCTATGCTTTGAATGACAATGAGTGTATATTACCTAGATTGGGAGTTAAATATTAAACGTAGCATGTTGCATGGAATGCTAGTAATTTAAGGTTAATGGTGTGTATATAATTAAAATATGCTTAATTTGAACTAGTTAAGATGTTTGGTTTAAAATAATATTGGCATGCTATTTTAAGTACAAGAAAGGTCTAATGCGTAGGTCATTTCTCAAAAAAAATACTACCTGATACCCAAGCGACGAGGAGGCGTGTGACGTCACTAGGAACCACCAAGCGGGGAGTCAGTGGAATATAGAAACTGATTTCGAACGGGGACATGGGATAGTTTTCATTGTAGCTGGTTGAAGTGCACACGCTCTGTTAAAATAGTTGGTAATTTCGTTGGCTGTGTTATGCTAATATAATTGGCAATTCTTTTGACGAGTTGTGCATACTAGACAGTGACAAATGATAACGCTCTTTGGATTGAATATCTAAAGATTCCTATATTTTATAAATACCTTTCTCTATATAAACCCAATCTCCTGAAACGTGGCAAAAAAAGAACTTGTAGGTAACAAGCCTTAAATTCTGGGATTGAGTCTGATTTCGGAAGCGTTTCAAACACCTATGTGGATTACTAGGATCCGTGGAATAGTTTTAGGGGTTTTCGCAAGCTATTCCATTCCTTATCCTTAGTTTAGTTCGCATTGTTATTCCCTTTCACACAATTCGCATAAATTCACACATATCAATTCATACACACCTATTGTCTTTGGTACGGGACAGTAGACCGACGTAAACACTAGGGCCATTTGAGTCTAGAATTATTTAGGTTAATCTGTCGAGGCGGATTAATAGGGCTCGTAGGTAACATCATACTAAGTACGTTTATTTAAGTGATAACTAACCGAAGTGAAGTGTTACGTAAATTATATCGCGTTAAGTCTTTGTTTACAAGATAATTATCATAAATAACTTAATCAATCCTATGGCAAATCCATTGTGTTTTAATTAAAGTAACCGTGAATTTTATAGTAAAGTTGTGGATAAATACGTTATTCAATAATTAAAAATAGATATATCGAAAATAGTTCCAGAACATTGTCTGAATAAATCGTGATAGTTTGTTATATAACTTTAAATATATTACTAAATAATATAATTGAAGGTTTCTGGTAAATTTCTACTATTTTATAGTATATTGGTTTGAATAGCAAGATAAAGAACTGTGGTCTGAATTTATATAAAATTACGTTTGGATGTGATTTAAATGATTACGTGAAATATCATTATCATTATAACATTTTATCTAGGCACTGTAATCAAATAATTAAGTGCATTATAACATGGCTGAATACATCATTCGAGAATTAGAGCAAGTATAAATAATTATTCCGTTATCAGTTATAGAACATTGATTTGAGTGGGGGTGGAGTAATATATTAGAGTAAATTATCTAAGTGGCTGATTATTCATCTAACATTTGCAATATATCGAGTAACACATGGAAATAGTATCAGTAATACAAAGAGATGGTCGTTGGTGAACTCAATTAATATTCGACTTGTAAAGTGCAAAGAACACATAAGAGACGGCGTGTGCTTTTAGTAGGTTCATTCAGAGACATCTGAAATATCATTATTTGCACACAGTTTTCTAACGAGAGGGAGTATTTTAGACGAATACAGCAATAAATAAATATATGTGTTACAATCAGCTCACTTAATAGATAATTTAAATACAATTTTAGCTCCTGGAACCATTTGGGTTTTCAGTTTGAGCAAGTTATCAGTATGTAGCATTTCTGGGGTCTGTCTGAAATCCATAAATTATATTTACAAGCTAAAACAGATCAACTCAAATTAAATCAGTATTTATACCAGTCTCGAACGACACCTACATTGGAATGCAGGCAAACCTAGATATGTGAGGCGATTTACGACGGGTCGGTTAAACTTGTAATGGTATTAATTAGTGAATACTAATATAAAAAAAAGAGAAGAATACTATTATACGTTTAGCGTTAGTGGAGGTACTGATAACAGAATTAAATTACTCTTGAGAGAGAGGAGGTGAAAATATGTTGATTTAATATCAACCCAACCAAAAATATATATGAGCTCACGACAAAACATAAGAAATATATAAAAATACAGGCCATTATAATATAATCTGAATCCAGAAAACCTCAGTTACCTGGTAGATACAATCTACGACCGTAAATGATAACTTGACATTTAAATCAATATCGTATATAGAAACTAGATTTTATGCAGATAGAGTTCATTTTATTTCAACAAAACTCAAAAGATTAGAACATTAGTTAATATATAATATAAACCGAAGGTTAAATTAATTCAGTGAGGAGAATAATCACGGCGTACATTATTTAAAACAAATGGGTTAGGAATTTAATTTCACAGTTTAGTTTTATGTTTAGTTAGGTTTAGACGATTACAGCCAGGCTAGTGACGAAGATAGCCTTAAGGGCTATTTCCCGTTACAGTTACAGTAGGCCTACCATGAAACGTCGTAAATTTCAGGCATTAGGTATCATGAAACGTACTTATACCGCAATCGGGCTCGAAGACGGCACCTTTTTTTTTTTTTTTTTATCGTGCTTAAATCCCTTCGGATACCCCCCCGCGTGCCAGCGGGGGCGGTTATGTCGGTCTTGAACCGACTAAAACCGCACGCCGTCTCGGGTCTACAGACGCCGGGGTGTAAGGTTGCCCATAGAGCATATCCCTCGCACCCCGACTGACCCTGGGCCATCTCCGGTTTCGAGATGGCCCCCTCGGGTTTGGGAACCACGGTGTCCCCGTCTTGCCCCGGTTTGGGGGAGGGGCGCTAGTCGCCCCACCGTCCCGGCCTGCTTCTGCTGGGGTGACAGGTGGCCTCACCCGCCACCCCCAGGCCTGCGCTCATGGAGGACGGAGGTCGTTAAGCGACCTCCGGCGCCTGAGTTGCCTGCGACGCGCGGCGAGCAAGTTGCGGGCTCGGCGGACCGGGAGAGTTCTAAGTCTCTCCCGGGCGCGCTCCGCCACCTCCTTCGCGAGCATTACATGCTCGCAGAAGGAGTTGGCGGCGGCCCACGCGCTCGCGCTCCGCACCATTGCCGCAATCATGCTGCCGAGCGAGAGGACTCCCACCCCGATGGCTGCCACGAGGTCACGCCTCGGCGCCTCCCACGCCGGGCAGTCCGCCAGCGTGTGCAGCCCTGAGTCCTCGCTCGCGTCGCAGTGATGACACTCAGGCGTTGGCTCCTTCCTGATCCGATGCAGGTGGTCCCCGAAGCACCCCTTCCCTGAGATCACCTGCGTCAGTCGGTAGGAGAGGCTTCCGTGTCGCCTCTCCAGCCAATCCTCCATGATGGGCCTTACCGCCGCTATTGCGGCGTGCCCTGCGCTTGGTTGCCCAAGTCGTTCCTTCCACTCCACCACGATGGCCTGGCGGAGCTGGGACTGCACGGCCTCGATTTCTCGAGGCTCGGGGTTCCATCCCTGCTCCCGCGCCTCCTTTCGCCACTGGTACAGTTGCGAAAGGGCTCTCGCTTCCAGGTCCCATGGCGGAGTTCCGGCAAGGAGACTCGCCACCTCGAAGGAGATCGTGCGGTACCCTCGGATGACCCTGATGGCCAGAACTCGCTGCGGAGCGCGCAGCATCTGCACAGTTCTGGTCCTCAGGGCCTCCGCCCATATTGGGCATCCATACAGGGCCATGGACCGCACGATCCCCGCGTAGAGCAGGAGACTGCAGGAGTCATCGGGCCCCCTCATGTTGGGCAACAGCCGAGCCAGAGCAAGAGCTGTGCCCTTCAATTTGGGGGCCAGACTTCGGATGTGCTCTCCGAAGTCCCATCGGCCGTCGAGCACGAGCCCCAAATATTTCATTTGGGGCTTGATGCCGATGCGATTTCCTCCCACGATGAGACTGGATCCCTCGGGTGGCTTGCTCCGAGGCCCATGGAAGAACAGGGCCTCGGTTTTATGCAGGGCCACCTCGAGACCCAGCCGCCGGATCCGCCTAACGACTTGGGCAACCGCGGTCGTGGCCTTTCGGGTCGCTTCGCGGTACGTCGCTCCGCACGCCGTCACGAGCGTGTCGTCCGCGTAGCACGTGACGGCGGCACCGCCTACGAGCTCACCGCGAAGCACCCAGTTGTATCCGATGTTCCACAGGAGCGGCCCCAGGACCGATCCCTGTGGAACACCGCACGACATTTCACGCCGACCGAGACCGGTCACGGTTGGGTAGATGACGGCTCTCTCCGTCAAATACGCCCCGACTATGCGGCGGAGGTAGAGAGGCACTTCGTGAT
Source organism: Cybosia mesomella (assembly GCA_946251805.1). Taxonomy (NCBI): domain Eukaryota; kingdom Metazoa; phylum Arthropoda; class Insecta; order Lepidoptera; family Erebidae; genus Cybosia; species Cybosia mesomella. The sequence goes on along the minus strand of OX276390.1, from coordinate 39,302,623 downwards.
ACACGAGCGCCTCCCTAATGCAACTCCAGGGCAAGGTGTTGAACGCGTTGGCGATGTCCAGGGACACCGCCAACATCACCTCACCCCGGGCTACTGCATCCTCCGCCAGAGCCCTCACGCGCATGATGGCATCCACGGTGGAGCGCCTCTGGCGGAAGCCATATTGGCCATCCGCCAGGTCCGGCCCCACTCTTGGGGCTCGAAGACGGCACCTGACAGTTCATTCGGCCTGAACCCTACCATGAAACGACCTGAAACCGCAAGACTCGGAAATTCGCAAGCCCGAAAAACAATTGAATTATTACTATACTATACGACTTATTTCAAAAGGTCGAAAGGTTATCATAATGCAATTCAAAGGAATGTATTTTAGGTAGATTTCGATGAAATCGATCTACCTATTGGTTTCTTGACTACTGTCGAATTTAAAAAAAAATTCTTCATAGGAGGTCTAGTTATGACCCCCTGAGTCCGAAATGACCACTGGTCAAAAAGTTTATATTTATATATATATGTATGTATGGTTCCACTTCCCAAAATTTGCGGCACTCTCACGGTCGCATTTTTGCCCCGATCGCTTTCAAACTGCGGTCAAAAATTGCTTGGGTGTAAACTTAGTTTAAGTTCGTGAACGGGTGAAATCCGGCCTAAGGAGACGGTAGGGCCTCACTTTTTGTGAAATCAGTTTTTCCTCAAAATTTCACGTTCCATGAAAGATATTCGAACCGTTCAAATTTTATCCCATAGTATACATGAATACCAACAACTTTTAATTATAAACCTATAAGATTAAAACTTTAACTAAAAGTGGAGGGGGGAAAAACCAAAATTTTTCGGGAAAAAAATCATAACTTCTAACCGGTGAACATTCTTGCAGTCGGAAACATTTTTAATCGATAGGCCATTTTTAAGTCTAAAATAAATGTCTGAAAAGTTTTTCGCTAAAAGTTACCGTTTTCGAGAAAAAAAATTAAACATGTTAAAAATGCGCTCGGCGTGGGTCATAGAAGAAGCATTGGTCATAGAGGGGCAAAAAAATATTTCTAACCGTGCTTCACGAAATCTACCTGTGCGTTCCCCCTACGGGAACGGATTTTTTTAATATAATGGTTTATACTGTTCTTGTTTAATAGAAATATATTGTAAACGAAAACCTTCTTGATATGTTTGATTATTTCCCGAACATACTTTATGGTCCCAACCGAGAGAATGAAATCCCAAGTAACTTCATGGTACCTAAATGGCACTACTTTCGTTCGTGTTTTATGTCGGCCCGCAATTGCGGATGTACGCTTCATAGTAGGCCTACTGTACTAGTATTAATAAAATGCTGTACCGGATCACGCCGATGTTCCATTTTATCTATACTTGCAATTTTTTAATAGACACCTTTATAATAGACTTTTTAGGGTATGGTAAACTAAAGTTAAAGTCTCAGGAATGAGGGTCACCGTTTCAGACATCGATATACAGACGCACTTATACGTAGGTACTCCCACCCCAGCAGAAGCAGGCCGGGACGGTGGGGCGACTAGCGCCCCTCCCCCAAACCGGGGCAAGACGGGGACACCGTGGTTCCCAAACCCGAGGGGGCCATCTCGAATCCGGAGATGGCCTAGGGTCAGTCGGGGTGCGAGGGATATGCTCTATGGGCAACCTTACACCCCGGCATCTGTAGACAACGTGCGGTTTTAGTCGGTTCAAGCCCGACATTACCACCCCCGCTGGCCGGCGAGGGGGTATCCGAAGGGATTTCCGCACGATAAAAAAAAAAAAAAAGGTACTCCCCTACTAACCTACACACACCACACACACACACATACCCTTTTTCGTCCCTCACACACACTTCCTATTTGTTCCACACATACACACTCACCCTCTTACACACACCTTCACCAGTCTCTCTCTCACAAACACACATTCACATGCACGCACTTAAACATATATGTATGCTAAATGCAAAATTTTAAATATAGGAATAAAATATTTAAAAAAATAATTAAAAGCCAATCTTTATTTTTACTGTATCAAGTGAAAGTGACTGGTCTTCACAAAACAGGGCATCCTAGAGATCAGTGCCATAATTTTTAAGATATATAATATATTTTATTATAATATTAATAGGATTAATATTCGATCGATAAAATATCTTGCTGCCATTGCCGTGGTTGAAGTTGATCGCATAATATCCTTACTATACCGTCACGGCTGTCGTAAAAACGGTCGTAATACAAGGCAATGTGTGGGTGACATTACTTCTAACAGCTTGGGAGCAAACCGCACAGTATGAACATAATATTACTGTATATAGTACACAGTTACTGATCTCTAAAGATTCAATCACTTCGTAGACTTCCATTACTGGTAAACAGTATTGCCAAATATTCAATCCAGCAATCCTTTTGACCGCTTTTCCATCTTTTAAAAGACCTCTCATATATGGAGAGCACTTGAATGTTTTCCTTCATCGTCTTAACATTGAATTCGAAATTCTTTTCGATACAAAAGAACCTGTATACGTTTCAAAAACCCAATATTTGCGTACGCATTCGCAGCTTTTCGCGAAAGCCTTTGACCCAGAATTTTAATAAAAATGTATCGGATAATACGGTAGCGCAGAAACAAGGGTGTGGGTGTGTATTAGTGGGTTAAGCGATATTTTGTTCCCTGTCGAAGGATCATACAATTTTGAAATCTTACTTCAAGAAAATATTTTGTTATATTACTGGTGGTAGAAATTTGATGACACAAATTTGTCACAAAATTCGGCCGGGTAGGTACCACCGTGCATGCTCTATGGGCAACCTTACACCCCGGCGTCTGCAGACCCGAGACGGCGTGCGGTTTTAGTCGGTTCAAGCCCGACATAACCGCCCCCGCTGGCACGCGGGGGGGTATCCGAAGGGATTTCCGCACGATAAAAAAAAAAAAAAAAAGGTACCACCGTGCACGATTGCGAAAAACCCTCCATAGTAATCCAATTTCGGTTTGATTGCGTTCAGGGGTCAGCAAGTGCATAGCCGGGCAGGGGGATTGTGGTCGCAGCACTAGTGGGACCGGTGAGTGTCACGCGGTGCTGCGACGACACTCCTCTTCTGAAGAGGCCGTCAAGCTGAGTGCCACCATTGTCAACATGGTACGTGTATGTAATGGTGACCCTCTTTCCTGAGACTTTACCTTCAGCTTACCATCAGGCGAGGTGAAGTCAAATTGACGTGTCCTAAATATAAAAAAAAAAAATCGGACACCGTACATCAATGTTCCGTAGCCGTACATTGCAAAGCTAAGCTAGGAGTCCTAAAAAGTCCAACAACTGGTGGACACAGCTGATGGCAGGCGCTTCAAATATTGAAGTTATATGTTCCGTATAATAGTCTTTCGCTCAAAACTTCTGCTCTGCGAGATACTATTGACGACATCGATACACTGGTAACAGAGAAACTATGTTCACCATCAGCACACAATGTGCTGATGGTGAACATAACAAATGGTGAACACGGAACAAAGGATTTAGGTTTGCAGGGCACAGTGAAAAAACATTTACGGAGCGTATGGGAGCTTTTCAGGAAGAGTGCTATGTTTACATCAGTCCTGCGCATTGTGAGGCCACGGGGATGCATTATTGTATTGTAAACTTTTCTAAAAGAAACTAAAAAGAACCGCAGTAGCCTAGTGGTATGGGTAATGGACTGCTGAGACGAGGTCTCGGGTTCGATCCCAGGTTTTACCATGGCACACACCAATGACTTTTCGATGCTTTTCGAAGTTATGTGTGTATTAATCGCAGGTTTATAAGTGCCCGGTTAATGGCAATAGGCTCGCCACATAATACATTGGGACCTAAACATAAACTGGCGAAATGTGGGTGCTAGCACCTCTGCCTACCCCTTCGGGGTTATAAGCGTGAGTTTATGTATGTTAACTTTTCTGTACTTACACATATTATAAGCTTTTTAATACACTTTTATTAGTGATATTGTCTATATAGCACATAACATAACATAGCTTCAAGCCTGTATCCCTGAAGGGGTAGGCAGAGGTGTCTTACACACCCACGATTCGCCAGTTATGTTAAGGTCCCAATGTAATAGGGGGCGAGCCTATTGCCATCTACCGAGCACATTATTAAGTGAGCGATAATTAACATTTATTAATGCACACATAACTACGAAAAGGCAGAGGTGTGTGCCCGGGGCGACTGGGGATCGAACTCGAGTCCTCGTCTCAGCAGTCCGTTACGTACGCCACTGGGCTATCGCCACTATACATCAAACAAATCGCGGCAATATTTAAATTGAACCCGACGTTTCGGTTGCTTTTCAGCAGCCATGGTCACGGGGAGACTAAAGATGGTTGTTGTCTTGTAGTTCGAAGTGTAAGTTATGTCAAAGTACCCGAACTATGCTGAATTGTTGGTGTTACTATTTACGCAGAATAAGCTCAGTGTCATGAAGTCTTGTTGTATTTTGATTTTTCTTGGAATTAATTAAGTGAATGACTGGGTCCCAAGTTGGTGGTATATTCGAACTATCTTCTGTATTAAAATTAGGATGTTTTTTCTTATTTCAATAGCTTGGCTTTTATAAGCTTGGAATGTATGTATGCAACGGAATCTTTTAATTCGCTTTTGGAACACATCAAAGGGTAGAACGACGCTCGAGTTGTAATAGGATACAGCAGTGCTCAATCACAGTTTTTATAACCACTAGCTAACCCAGGAAACTTCGGTCCGCCTTACAATCAAGTTATGTTAGATACCTTATCAGCTGAATTTATTTCGGGAATGTCTCATATTTTATATATGCACAGTATCCCGAGGGGATCACCTCGAAGCCGTAGATGGCACAGGGTCCACCGTGGTGCGTGGGAATTGCCTTATTTGTCCACCTACACGGCAGTAGAGACCACAAACGGCGTGCGACGTGACATAACCTAGCCCCATTGGCCGGCCGTGGGGTAACCGTGGGGTTTCCGCAAAAAAAAAACACCAAAATAGTACTGTATAAGCGGAGTTAAATCGAAAAAAATCAAAGATCATGAAAATTAATCCACCTGTTCTCGAGTGCATCGCAGACATCACTGACACGACTTTGTTTTATATACATAGATTAAAGTTGTAGCGGCTTTTGAAGATTGAAAATGCTTAAAATACAGTTGAAAGCAGAAAAAAAGCGACCAAGTGCGAGTCGGACTCCCCATGAAGGGTTCCGTAGCAGCAAGTAAAATTTTCATATTTGAGTTGATTGAATGAAAGGTAAATTGCGGTTTACGATTTATGACGTTAAAAAAACTACTTACCAGATCTCGTTCAAACCAATTTTCGTTGGAAGTTTACATGGTAATGTACATCATATTTTTTTTAGTTATATCGTTCTCTTATTTTAGAAGTTACAGAGGGGGGGACACATTTTACCACTTTAGAAGTGTCTCTCGCGCAAACTATTCAGTTTAGAAAAAAAAAGATATTAGAAACCTCAAAATCATTTTTGAAGACAGGGCGCTATGGCGCTCATTAGGGGAGACCTATGTCCAGCAGTGGACTAGCATAGGTTGATGGTGATGATAATGATCCATAGATACCCCAAACGAATGGGTATGATGAAAAAAAAAATTTGGAGTTTCAGTTCTAAGTATGGGGAAACCCCCAAAATTTATTGTTAATTTTCTATTTTTGTGTGAAAATCTTAATGCGGTTCCCAGAATACATCTACTTACCAAGTTTCAACAGCATAGTTCTTATAGTTTCAGAAAATGACTGTGACATACGGACGGACAGACAGATAGACAGACATGACGAATCCATAAGGTTTCCGTTTTTTGCCATTTGGCTACGGATCCATAAAAACTTGTTCAAAAAATAAAAAGCTCCACATTTAAACCCAATTTATTTGAGAGACAATCTAACAAGGTACGGCTTGTTTACTCGCTACGACTGAGATTTACTCTAAATGTAAAATGCAGAGTCAGTGCACTTTTTATTTGAGCAAGATGCTCTCTTTGTATGATACCAACATTCATTGTGCTGAAGTTAATGTTAATTCACTATTTTATGTGCTGCTGAAGTGCACGTGTACCTGAAAATCCAGCAAATGTAAGATTCTGCACTGCACATCAATTTCGACGAGAGCAATGTTTATTACATTGCACGTTACAAGTTTTGCAGCTGATATATTAAAAATTTATAAAGATGGAATAAATCTTAAGGTTTATATAACTGCAATTTTCCCATATGGGGTTCCAGATTTTAGTAGTTACTTCGGAGACAATGTTAACATCAGTCTAATTAGTGTACCCCATAGTAACCCTGGTTCATTTTTTAGTGCAGTGTATATATATAACGTGCACGGGGTACAAATTAAATGCCGTTTATACAACAAAGAAGTCTATTCGCTCACCAGAAACTAGACAACTAAATAACTAGCCCACACAGTACTCTTCAACAGTTCAAGTCGCTCAGCAGTTCACAGTAGTCCACAGTCGTTGCTTAAGTCGCAGGTATAACCCGCTTAGATCGCTTCGGTAAGATGTGTTCGCTTTCGCTTCCGAAATAAACTAACTGCGTGGCGATAGCCGGGCGCTTTTATAGCTCTTAATTCGGAGGGTAGAATGTTCCGGAATCATCTAAACGTTAGGTATCTAACTAGAGCGTTCGAGAAAAGGTTAAGTAGGTACAGTCACGCCGACGGTCGAGGTGAATAACCTTGTATTCAAGATTTGTAGGTAAAGAAGGTATAGGTATTTGAAGTACTTGTGGTTTTGTGTTGGGATTTCTAGATTTTTCTACACTGTTCGGTAGAGTACTTCGACACGAACAATGCGTTTTAATTTCCAGAAGATTCGATCAGTAGTTTTTGGGATATCGACGATCGTTGTAACAATATGTAAATGAAGTGAAGAAGTATTAGAATTTAATATATATTGTTAATTTCTGCATACTCGTACTTTCTTTTATGTTGCACAAAAATAAAATGTTTTCCTTTCTAATACATGTACTGGTCCCACTTGAACTACGTCTGTTACTTATGAGTAGGATTGCCTAGATGCCAGCTAGAATTTGACCTCGAAGATTGTGGATGATCTCAAACTCACAAACAATATAGCCTTAAGAGAGATTTTGACACCATAAGTGTTCTATTAATTGTATAACAGATTGTTTGCAAATGTCTTGCGTCAGTCCAGTGGTTGGAGCTACGCGTTCACACTTTGAGGGAAATGCCTTATGGGCCACCTTACACCCCGTTTGAAGACCCGAGACGGCGTGCGTTTTTAGTCAGTTTAAGCCCGACATAACCACCCCCGCTGTCCAAGGCCAAGTCCAAGGGGATTTCTGCACGAAAAAAGAAGGAACACGTTCACACTTATCGTATAGAATCGTAATAGTCACGTAATACACGGTTCCAAAGGGATTCACGTGGACTCTCGGATTGCTTATTGTGTCAGATTTAGTTATCCTAATACTACAGTATAGGATACTTCAAAAACGCGTAAGTTTCCTCTGGTGTTGCAAGACTGATTACGATCATGTGGGCGATATGCTGGCTTTTGACTCAATGGTATAAAATATGTATTAATAATATCAATTAGTTGAAGAAGACGATGCAATGATTGCACAGCTCTCTTAACTACAATTTTTTTAAATATTTTACCCCACAAGTGTTTGTCGCACTAGCAACCACTAGATTGAAGGTCTTAATTAAAATACATATAATTACGATGAAATTTCCAACTTACATGTTTAACTAGCTTTAAAAATATGCATAAAGCGGCGTTAAAGCTCTCTCGTGAATGAACAATGAAAATTAAAAATCTAACCATCCACGAGCGGAGAAGTATAAGGTTTGGCAGATTTCCAGAAAATGCTGAAGATAATCTTGAAAATTTAGCCATTTGTGTAGACGAGTTGCCGAATGAAAGTCACGTAGAGGAGGCGTGAGGTGAATCCCAGGTACACTAGAGGTGGTTGTGGATTAGTGGGCATTTGTTATAAAGTGTACACAACGTTAGCGCGCAAGCTATTGTGTATGGGGTTATGTTCACTTTGACTATACTCGCTACGTCTAGGTCCTTAGATTCATATTGGTTGCAAAGTTACACTTATGAACGTCAAATAATCTTTTAGAATATACTGCTTCCGGGCTGTGGCCGTGGTCAATATGAAACTTGTGTTCCAAACGTTTCGTCGATCACTGCGGTCGACATCTTCAGTGGTACAGGTCGGCTCCCCAGCTCTCGACCAATCAGGATCGATCACGTCGTTTCCCCCCTCCAACCGCGTCTATAAATATGCCAGTGAGTTAAGACTATAAATCAGTCGCAGAGAAGTCGCCACTGAGGAGACTACTACGCACTCGTCGCAACCCGGACTTGTACCACTGAAGAAGCTTGAAAGATTTATAGTCTTCTTTTTTATGGTCACACACTGGCCTGCTTTCGGTCTTTAACAAACAGAAATTAAGTTCCTTAACAATACCACTGTATACATCTATGGCAGAAATTTAAACGAATTTGCTTCTATAGAGCAGCAACTTCAATCTGGGTAAGTTTAAGTTCGGAACCTTTCTTTCACTGCTTTAAGTCTGCCATATCCCATATCTCGTTGATGCTCCAATATAATACACGATGACTTCGACAATGATACTGTCAGTATTAACAATCGTCCCTAATACACCCTTTTACATATAAAACAAAATAGCCACGTTTATCGATACCGCTGGTCAAGGATCGGTCCGGCCGCCATTTTAACCGACACACATTCACATTAAAGGGATGGAATGCAAGGTAAATATTTGAAGTCGATTTGATACCGAATGTTGTGTAATTCGTTTGATTGATTTAATATCGGTTCTGGGTTTTTCCGTTAGAATTAATTTAAAATGGTCTTGTTGTGTTTCAATTTTCAGTTGTTTACATATACAATATTTACATTCGTTTTAAAAGTTATTTTGGAATTTTAATTGTCAATGGAGTTTCCGTAATGGCGAATAAGCTTCTAGACCGAAAAAACCGACCAAGTGCGAGTCGGACTCGCCCATGAAGGGTTCCGTAGCAGCAAGTAAAATTTTAATAATGTGAGTTGATTGAATGAAAGGTAAATTGCGGTTTACGATTTATAAAGTATTAAAAAAACTACTATTTTTCTATACCACTCAGGTGGCAGACAAGCTCACGGCCCACCTGATGGGAAGCGGTTACCGTGGCCTACTTACTAGATCTCGTTCAAACCAATTTTCGGTGGAAGTTTACATGGCAATGTACTTCATATATTTTTTTTTAGTTTTATCAATCTATTATTTTAGAAGTTACAGGGGGGGGGGGGCACATTTTACCACATTGGAAGTGTCTCTCGCGCAAACTATTCAGTTTAGAAAAAAATATATTGGAAACCTCAATATAATTTTTGAAGACCTATCTATAGATACCCCACACGAATGGGTTTGTTTCAGTTCTAAGTATGGGGAACCCCCAAAATTTATTGTTTATTTTCTATTTTTGTGTAAAAAATCTTAATGCGGTTCACAGAATACATCTACTTACCAAGTTTCAACAGCATAATTCTTATAGTTTCGTAAAAAAGTGGCTGTGACATACGGACGGACAGACATGAAGAATCTATAAGGGTTCTGTTTTTGCCATTTGGCTACGAAACCCTAAAAAGGGGTGTATATGGTCCAACCATCACCTTCGGGGCCCAAGCCAACCTCACCTCGCCTATTTCACAATAGACGAGGCTTTTGCGCAGGGTTTACCTTCGGGTTTGAGAGCTCAGACTGCAGTAGTTCCCCAAAAAGCCAGCAGGCTCCAAACTGGATGCAACTGAGAAATTACTTTTTTTTTAAGTGAAACTTCTTTATCGGCGTTGGAAAAAAAATTACCGTCATATCCGTTTATTTTTCCGTTACGCTCCATCTTTTAAAAAAAAGTTGATTTATTCGACTGATAGTGTTCAGCAAAATCAAAGGGTTTATTTTAATTCTAATTCCAGTGAATTTCTAAAAAAAATTAAGTTATTATATCTCTTCGTAACGTGGTGGTGGTGGTAACGTGGGTGTGATTATGGTATTTATTTTTTTCAAGTTATTTAAGGTTAACCTCAGTTTTTGATTGTAACTATCGGTCAATGTATATCATTCCATTAAAACAAGTTATTATTAACTAATACGACTATTTTCTACTTTAATGAAATGCTGTAATAATCTTAGTAGTATAAGGTAAAATGAAATAATTGTATTATTTGTATTCATGTCTATGATAATAAAAGCCTTTTGTTAAACTTTATCTAATTTAACTTTATTTAACCAATTTCTGTAAAGTTGCATAGTTTCACTTCTTACCTGTGTACACGAGTACACGCACACATTTTTAGGGTTCCGTTGCCAAATGGCAAAAAACGAAACCCTTATAGATTCGTCATGTCTGTCTGTCTGTCCGTCCGTATGTCACAGCCACTTTTTTCTGAAACTATAAGAACTATGCTGATGAAACTTGGTAAGTAGATGTATTCTGTGAACCGCATTAAGGTTTTCATACAAAAATAGAAAAAATACATATAATTTTGGGGGTCCCCATACTTAGAACTGAAACTCAAAAATTTTTTTACATCAAAACCATACATGTGTGGTATCTATAGATAGGTCTTCAAAAAAGAGGTTTCTATTATCATTTTTTTCTAAACTGAATAGTTTGCGCGAGAGACACTTCCAAAGTGGTAAAATGTATGTCCCCCCCCCCTGTAACTTCTAAAATAAGAAAATGATAAAACTAAAAAAAATATATGATGTATATTACCATGTAAACTTCCAACGATAATTGGTTTGAACGAGATCCAATAAGTACTTTTTTTTTAATACGTCATAAATCGTAAACTGCAATTTACCTTTCATTCAATCAACTCAAATATAAAAATTAAAAAAAAAACATTATCATGATACTTGCTGCTACGGAACACTTAATGGGCGAGTCCAACTCGCACTTGGCCGCTTTTTATTTTATTATATTCGTTCCGTCAATTGACTGCACCCCGCTTGATGGTGAGAAGCTAGGGTGAAGTCCAGAAGATATGGGCCACCATCCCAGATGCTGACGATCCTAAAATGCTAGCCCCTACCTTGACGGCCTCAAAAGATGCTTTTTCACGCCCCGCTTGAAGAACCCGGGATTGTGAGAAGAAGGAAACACGTGCGCGGGCAGAGCATTCCAGCTCTTTATCGTGCGGCAAAGAATGCTACGATAATTATGATAATTACCTACTACTCAAAGAACAACAGTTCTAGTAGACGCATAAACACTAGTTGCTGCTTGTAACTTTAGTTTTAGTGTTGCAACATTTCTAGTAGTTACTTTGACTGCCTCAGTGGCGTAGCGGTAGTGCATTCGACAGCTACGACAGGGGGTGCGGGTTCGATTACCGCTCAGTGCAAATATTTGTATGCATGAATATGTCTATTTGCATTAGTCTGGGTGTTTCTATGCATAATATGTATGTATTTACAAAAAAAAAAATTTTTTTTTATATTTAGGACACGTCAATTTGACTTCACCTCGCCTGATGGTAAGCTGAAGGTAAAGTCTCAGGAAAGAGGGTCACCATTACATACACGTACCATGTTGACAATGGTGGCACTCAGCTTGACGGCCCCATCAGAAGAGGATTGTCGTCGCAGCACCGCGTGACCACAATCCCCCTGCCCGGCTATGCACTTGCTGACCCCTGAACGCAATCAAACCGAAATTGGATTACTATGGAGGGTTTTTCGCAATCGTGCACGGTGGTACCCACCCGGCCGAATTTTGTGACAAATTTGTGTCATCAAATTTCTACCACCAGTATATAAGTATGTTTATCCGCATTCTGGAACCCATAACACCAGCTAGTTAAGCTATTGAAATAAAACTATTTTTAACGGATTCTATCGCAATTTATTTGATGTTATTTTATATTTTACATTGATCCCGACGTTTCGGTTGCTTTTCAGCCGCCATGGTCTCCCCGTGACCATGGCGGATTTATCGCAATTTATTTGATGTTATTTTATATTTTACATTGATCCCGACGTTCCGGTTGCTTTTCAGCCGCCATGGTCTCCCCGTGACCATGGCGGCTGAAAATCTTTTCTTTCTTTTTTCTTTTAAAAATAGTTTTATTTCAGTGTGTGACATTCGCGTAAACTTCTGACACTATCATGTAGTTAAACTATGCTTACTTTGGGTCTTTAAAGCGCAGTATAGAATGTCAAAAAAAATAGTTAGTTAAGTGAATTTTGTGCAATACAGTTTGCTGAAATAAAATTGCAGTTATCATCGATTCATTCGATTCGATATCATTATATAATGCAACAATAATACGAAATGGCCAAAAGAGAGTATTATAAAAAGACAACCGTTCCGCGTCACCGAACAAACAACGCGGACTGAATATTTTCCGCTGGGTAGTCCAAACTTTCAACCCTTTTAGCTTCGCTAAGTCGACTGAGAGCTAACGGCGCGTGATGACACATAGTCATTTGAGAGCAACGGCCCGTCCCAAAAAACAAGCTGAAACTTTATTGCCTATTGTACACCCGTATCCCGCATTGACGGCAAAAATTGAAAGTGCTGCCAAGAAACTTTACCTTCACGTTGCGTCGATGTTCTTTTTTTCCCGTGTGGAAGCCCCCGGTGTGTTGGAATCGGACCGACTAAACCACCCGGTGCCATCCCCAAGTTTCACAATCCAAGGGCACCCTGGGTAAGCCCGAGAAAGGATAGCCCCAGGGTAACCGGCGGGCTTTGGTTGCCATCGGGGACTCGCCTGTGTGGTCGGGTTTGATCTCACGTCGGTGAGTTAGCAGGCGTGTGTAGGACACACCTCTGTCTTGACCCACTTCTGTAAGGATGGCGAGTTGGCCAACTGCCGTCTTCAGGCCCTGATCATGGAGTTTGGTAGTCCCAGGCATAATCAAACGGCAAGTCTACGCCTAAGATAAGTCTGAGCGGAACTCAGGGGGCAGAGTTCTTTTCGGCTCCCTCTCTATGAGTTCCTGGACGCCGGGCCTCGATTTCTCGGGGCTCCGCGCTCCAGCGACTGCTAGCACCATTCAGAACAAATAAATGCAGTGATTAATGTTTACGTAGTAATTTAGGTGAAATTTATTTCCTTAGTCAAAAGGCTAGATTTAAATATAAATAAAGTATTAAATAAGGTACATTATTAAGAAAAAAATAATTTACCGCGTTGTCGGCGAAACTAATATGTATGCCCGTGCCAAATTACCGCTTTCTAGAATTAACAGTCTCGGAGCGCAGCTATGGGCAGACGTAAATACATACCTAAACTATTAAAGTTTTGTTATAACATCATAACTATACAAAATTAAAAGATTTCCTCAAGAAGGGGATTAGAAGCTTATTACAAGGTCGACAGCGCGAGAGTGACGCCTCTGTTGTTGCACACGTCCAAAGGCTACGTAACCGCTTCACATCAGGTGCCTGTCCACCTAAGTGGTACAAAAAAGGAGTAAATTTCCTTTTCTATCTCAATTTCAGTGTTGAAAAAACTCATTTAGTTGAGTTTTTCTAAGAAGAAAATCTATACCAATCTCTCTCTTAGCGAACATAGGTATCGTTATCGATATGTTATAGTTTGGTGGCGTAGCAAGTCCTAACAACAAATTTTAACGGTCGTTTAGCTCTCAAACTGTGTGCCACTGTAGCTTAACTCGGAAATGCTATCAAAGTTGCCGATGCATTTTGCTAACTTACGTAATTAGATAAATAACTTAGTAGTACTGAGTAGTGTTGTGACTTCACTTACACGATTATAGCTTTGTTGCACAACTCTTTGGATAATGTCTAACGAAACGATAGTTGGTTTTTTAATTTTTTTAAAGAATTTTAGTAACCGAAATTACTAATATACCCCCTAACCCCTCCAGCTAAGCTAAATTGCTTGTGTTAGGAGTGGGTTCACGTCGGTAGTGTAATGGCCAGGATTCGAACCCGGGACCTCTCGATCGTAAGGTCGACTCTTTAACCACTAAGCTACCGACGCTTCAAATTACTTACTTTGATTATTTCGCATTTCATGAAATAAGTATTCATATAATGAGTCTACATCTTCATTTTGATTGTAATACATTATATGATACGAGCTGCTGGTTTTTAAAAGAAAAAGCTTAAGTTAATTACATACGTGTAGATTTATAATTGAATGTTACTGTTTCTGCGTAAACGAATTCAAATTGTTTAGGATGGTTTTAAACAAGAGTCACCAAGATCTCACCTACTAGTTGGTATACGTGCTGCAGGCTTTCCTTTTGGGGGTGGGGGACAGACCTTGTTTAAAACCATCCTAATAAGTCCCAACAAGTCGCTCTCGTAATAGTCAAGGAAAACCTCTTCAAAAGAAACAGTGGGTGAGCGGGCCTTTGACGTTTATTACCCGTGGTTCACCTGCGTAGTCCACCTGAGAGGACCGCGGATAATTATTTCTACCAATGGTTCACCATGATGTCCACAAGTTGACCACGTGTAAGTACATAAGTAGGATGATGAATATGTGGATAATAAAGTATGCAAAACTGAGGTTAATTACGTGTAGATTTACAATTGAAATTGCTTGTGACCGTTTTTCCGTATTTATGGGCGCAAACGGAAGCCCTTTGCTGGTGCTTGGTGTTGGTATACTCTTGCTCTCTTCCTGAAGTCTACGCGGGCTTGTTGGCCTCTGTAAATACTCCATCAATAGGGCTTTGGCATTCTCATAAAATTCTAAAACCTGCGTAAAATGGTCATTGTGAAAGTACGGATCACTTTTGTTACCGAACTCACACAAACGCGAATGGTTACTTTGGTACTCTTTCCAATACAGCTCCAAAGTTTCCAACTTCCTCCTAACATATTCGACCGTTCTACGGTCGCGGGCCGTCTTCTTGAACGACGCCATAAGCTGCTCCATTGCTTGGCCAGTTTGCTCCTGATTGGCTAACAAATTTTCCATTCTTATAGAGTAGTAAGACAAAAAATTGGAAAGATCTTACTTGATTTGCTCGTACTACCCCTGCTTGCTAGCTGCTGATGGGTGCGTACTCGTTAGCTCCGTACTGCTACTGACACTCCAGATAGTCACTGGTAAACCCCACACGCGACTGATCCCTGCTTTAACCAAACCGCGCTAGGTAAAGCTTCGAAGGACCTTTAATGTACGGTCTCCGTACACTGTTTGCTGAATAAATAATAAACTAATGTTTTAGTAAATTATTTACTGATATAATGATTGATTGTTATGCTAGGTGAGTACACTTGGATTGCTAAACGTGAACTAAATGTAATTTATATAAAAGTCACCGCGTAAAGGTAAATTTGCGGATCATGCGAAATGTTCGGTCATTAGCCCGAACATTATTGTTAGAGCGGCGATAGCCCAGTGGAGAGCAGCGATAGCCCAGTGGCGTACGTAACGGACTGCTGAGACGAGGTCTCGAGTTCGATCCCCAGTCGCCCCGGGCACACACCTCTGACTTTTCGTAGTTATGTGTGCATTAATAATAAATGTTAATTATCGCTCGCTTAATAATGTGCCCGGTAGATGGCAATAGGCTCGCCCCCTATTACATTGGGACCTTAACATAACTGGCAAATCGTGGGTGTGTAATACACCTCTGCCTACCCCTTCGGGGATACAGGTGTGAAGTTATGTTATGTTTATGTTATGAAATTATTGTTTCTGCGTAACTAAAATCTGAATTATTTAGGAAGGGTTTAAACAAGGCCACACTCATAGAAACCGGTCGAATAATAAAGTCGGTTAATTATTAGGTCGTTACATATGAAATTGCCGTTTTTCTTGAAGAAATTGGAGGAAACCCAATTTTCAGTACTAACATTTTTGCATTTTTTTAGGAATGACAAATTCAAATTTTCTGATTTTTTTTTGTGTTTGAATGAGACAACATTAAGCTAACAAACAGCAACTTTTATTACATTTATGAAAAGTGACAGCTGTTAAGTAATACGAAATTTATCATCAAAATGGATAGCATTTTTTACTGTTTTTGAAGATCAAATTAATTTAACAAGCGGCCAATAAAAACAAAATTTAATACAGAGTTGTAAAATCTTGAAATCAACTTTCAAACAAAGTATAAATAATGGAAATAGCTATTAAATTACAGGAATAACGAACTCATGAATTTGTCAGAAAATTTTGGCAATTTCATAGGTAAAGACCTATTCGATTCGATTAACTTTCTACTATTGTTAAGGCCATAGGATAGTAAATAATAAATTCTAATAACTTTAGTAGTGGACTGTAATGATTTAAAAATGCTAGGTTCTATAAAACAATGCACCCGACCGACAACTTAGTGCGCGCGCGTCGACGTGTGTTGCTGCGCCCCCTGTCCGTTGTGTTCTGTCTTGGCGTCCCGGTCGCCGCCGCGCCGAGCCAGCGCCCGCGCTAGAGATGCGACCCTCACTGCTAGTGACGGTCGTTGTGTGTCATAGACATTCTGCCGGGCCACAAATGAGAGGGCATATCCGGTTAAATGCTCTTCTGATGGTGCCTGTGCTTGTCTGGATGTCAGCCACCCTTGTGACTCCGTCAGGGCCTGGATGGAGATGTGTGATTCTTCCAAGGACCCAACGAGCAGGTGGGAGAGCGTCGTCCTTCACGACGACCAAGGTGCCTTCCGTCAGCTGTCCTGATGACTTCTTCCATTTTATCCTGATCTGTAGCTGAAAAATATATTCTTTGTAAAATCGTTTCCAAAAGTGTTGACGCAGGAGCTCTATGCGTTTGTATCTGGGTAAATGCATTGGATTGCAGTCAGCCAGTGGTGGTTGAGGTAGTACAGATGAAGATCGACCAATTAAGAAATGGAATGGAGTGAGGGCAGTAAGATCAGACGGGTCTGAAGAGAGAGGCGTTAGAGGCCTTGAATTTAAAATGCCTTCAATTTGACATAATACTGTGTACATCTCTTCATATGTGAGATGAGCTATGCCTAAGACTCGCCTTAGGTGATGTTTTGTTGATTTGACTGTGCTTTCCCACAGCCCACCAAAATGTGGAGAGTGTGGGGGAATAAAGTGAAAGGTAATGCCTTGTTCTGCTGCACTTTCACAAATTGAGTTTCGATTCTGTGCTAAGAAACCTGTGATAACATTTGACGCTCCTACAAAGTTAGTGCCATTGTCTGAATATACATGGGTAGGTTTCCCTCTACGGCTGATGAATCTATTTAGTGAAGCTAAATACGATTCCTTTGTCAAATCGGTAACCAACTCCAAGTGTACAGCTTTGACCGCGAGGCATACAAATATACATATGTATGATTTTATTAATTGACTACCACGCCCCTTACGGTTACTGATCATGATTGGTCCGGCGTAATCTACCCCGACATTACTGAACGTGAAATCTGAATGCATGCGAGGCTCAGGTAAGTTACCCATGATTGGTGCGACTGTTTTACCCTGAAATCGTCTACATGTGATGCAGGATTGTACTGTTTTTCTGGCTAGGTTGCGACCACTGATGGGCCAGTATGTTTCACGTACATGGGCGAGTAGAAGTTGTGGACCAGCATGGAGAAGTGTTTTGTGGTAAGTAGAGAAAATAAGTTTGCAAATGTGATGATTGGCATGTAAGAGCATTGGAAACTTTTTATCATACTTGAATCGCGAATTAGCGAGCCTGCCGCCCACGCGGATGATTCCGCTGGTGCTATCAAAAAACGGATGTAATGAACTTAATTTGTTTTTTATTTGTAAAGTTCTATTTGTTGAAAGTAATTCATATTCATTGTGAAATGAATTTAATTGTGAAATTTTTACTAAATTTAATTTGGCTTGATTCCTACTCCTTTGTTGTTAATGAAATAAAGTTGTTTGAAGCTGAATTACTTTTCAGTGTTTTATTTCTACAATTGTTTATGAATCTCAATATGTATGCGGTTATGCGTGATAATTTTGTGAAATTAGAGTAATTAAAGGTGAATGAATTGTTGTCTATCTGTGAGTAACACTGGTTAGTGTTTTTGTGGTTCTGGGGTTTCGTTTCTGGCAGGTCAGAGTAACTGCTGATTTGCCCAGGTGGTGGTGGCCAGTTGCTATCATCATCCCTGAGAAAGTCTGGCCCCGAAAACCACACGTTTGAATGTATGAGGACTGATGCTGAGACACCGCGAGATATGAGGTCTGCAGGGTTCTGTTTTGTAGGTACATATCGCCATGTATGTCGATGTGTAGTGGTTTGTATTTCGTTAATTCTATGACTTACGAATGCATTTAGTTTGTGTGGTGACAACTTTATCCATGATAGAACAATCATTGAGTCACTCCAAAAGTAACAGTCTGAGATAATGTGTGAATTACGGAGAGAGTCAATGACCTTCTTGTAAAGGCGAACAGCTGTGAGTGCTGCACAAAGTTCTAACCGTGGAATTGCTAGTGTCTTTAGTGGGGCTACTCTACATTTAGCTGTTAGTAGTTGTACATAGACCTCACCATTTTTAGTGTGTGTGCGCATATATACACAGGTGCCATAGGCATTCTGAGAAGCGTCACAGAATATGTGTAGTTGTATATGTTTAGGTGAATCACAGAAAACTCGTCTTGGTATGATTAATTGTTTCAAAAGTGATAGTGACTGTACAAACTTTATCCATTGTATTTTTATGTCAATAAGGACACTGTTTTTTTTTTTTTTTTTTTTTTTTTTTTTTTTTTTTTTTTTTTTTTTTTTTACCTACCCCCGCTGTGGAGCGGGGCCTATTTTCACTTTTTAATTAAAGGCTTCCTAATTTAATCCTATGCTTTCCTCTTTTATTCCGAGTCTCTTAGGCATACTAGTTCTCGCTTGTATTCTTCTCGCACTTTCATTCGTCCTTTCATACTCTGCAGGGATATGGGGGCATCTGGGACTTTGTGTACCTATTCTACACTATGCTAATTTTCTTTCTTTATTGTTTTTATTGACAAAAAATATTTTACATAATCTTCTTAAATTATTACTTAACTTCTTTTACATATGTTTTCCTCTTAATCGGCTATTACATCTTTCTTTTATTTTTCTTATTCTATATTTCTTATATATAACAATTAATTTGGAGCTATAAGTTTTTTAGCTTGTAAATTCCTAGGCTAGGTGACATTATGCCCAGCATAAGGTGCTAACATAAGTTTTTATACTCTGTTTCGATCATTGGCAATTCTAACGATTTTGGTAGCATACTTGATTAATGACTCCGTGTGTTGTGACGTGATTTGTGTGATGCCGTGCGTATCCAGTTTGACGCCAGTGGCGATTTCCAAATCCAGCCTGTCCTTGGCGTGGATTGGACAAACCATCAGGAGGTGGGCCACCGACTCCGGGACCCCAGGCTCACAGGCACACGAAGGGTCCGCCTTACACTTGAAGCGAGTCAAGTATTCTGCGAACCCACCGTGCCCCGTGAGGAATTGGGTTGTTTGGCTCTCGATGGTAATCCTCCTGATGATCCTGTACGCCTCTATCGCGCAGGGGAAAAATATTTTTGTGGTTGAGGCCGTTTCACCTTCCTGGTAACGCCTGTTCCATTCGTCGAGAGAGCCCTGTCGAATGGTTCTCTTGACGAATGAAACAGGACATAGGTCGTAGTCAGGTTTTTTCTTTAATTTTTGGGCAGCCTCCTTAGCGAGGCAATCCGCCCTCTCATTACCCTCGAGGCCGACGTGGGCCTTAATCCAGTAGAGAGAGACGCTCTTGCCCCGCTGTTTACAGCGACCAAGAGCGCCTCTGGTCTCTACGGATAGGGGGTGATGAGAGTGCGGATTGACTACACTGAGGAGCGCTGCTCTGCTGTCCGAGAAGATGCCGAACGCGGCAACGCTGTGCCGCTCTGCCTCACACGCCGCCTCACGCAGCGCCAGGAGCTCCGCCTGGTAGACGGTACAGTGACTTGCGAGAGCGAGCTTGCGGGCCTTGGTCTCGGACTGCTTGTTCCACACAGAAACAGCAGCCCCGACCCGGCCCCCAATCCCGCTCCCGTCAGTGTAAATGCGGATGTCGTGCGGTCTAATATTATTTAGTTGTTCCTCGTCTACCACGCAGTCGAACTCCAGACGCGTGCGCTCCGCGGGGTGCGGGGCCGCCAAAATGGGAGCCAGTCGCTCGATCTCCCTGTCCCCTAGCCATGACTGGGACACTCCTCTCTTGACCTCATATAATGAGGCCACCTCCCGAACTCGGAGGTCCAGAGGGAGTATCCCAGCCAGCAGCAATGCCGAGTTCAGGGAGACCGTGCGGTAGGCCTTCGTCAATTTTTGAGCGAACACACGCTGAACCGCGTTCAGCTGCTTCCGAACGCATTGTTTTTTAGTGGCCTCATACCACACACTGGCTGCATATAAGATGACAGGCTCTACAACCGCAGTGTAGATGACCCGGATCACCTCGGGGTTAAGCCCCCAGCTGATCCGGGCCGTCCGTGCCAGCTTCTTGTAAATATTAACCGCCTTAGCGCAAGTTTTTCTAATGTGGCTGTTGAAGTTAATATTCCTATCTATCGTTAGTCCCAGGATTTTCACCTCGTCAGACAGGCCAATGTCCACCCCATCCATGTTCAGGCGTGGATTGTCGTATTTTCTTCTCTTGGTTATGACCATCGCGTTGGTCTTGTGCGGTGCGAATTTAAGTTTGTTTTTGACGCCCCACGCCCGAACACGTTCGAGGGAGGCATTGGCCTGTCTCTCGATTTCTTGTGCGGAATCCCCGTCGAAGATGAGGACTACGTCATCCGCAAAGGCCTGAACGTAGTCCCCATCCTCTTCCAACATGCTTAAAAGGGGGTCCAACAGCAGGTTCCACAACAAGGGGCCCGTTATTGACCCCTGGACGCAGCCCTTTTGGGTGCCTTTTCTGCACTCAGCGCCCGCGTACCTTACCCGGACTGTCCTTTCACTCAGGTAGCTGCTGATTGCCCGCCTCAAGTTAACGGGGCACTTTTCCTCTGCCAGTCGTGCTACTATAGCTGGCCACCATGCGCTGTCGAAGGCGCCCTCTATATCCAGCGACACTAACACGACAATCCTCTTTTCAAAGAGTCTGCCGCGTATGTGCTGAAGCAGGTTATAGAGGGCGTCCTCGGTGCTCCTCCGGGGCATGAAGCCGTACTGGCGAGTACTGATCCGTGGTAATAGGTGGAACTTGAGACGAGCCGCCAACATTTTCTCGTATAACTTCCCAAGGACAGGCAAAAGCCCAATCGGCCTGTACGACTTGGGAGAGTTGTACACTTCCTTACCTGGTTTCCTAAGAGCAACTACCGTCGCCTCCTTCCACGGTGCTGGAAAATACTCTAGGTCCAGGCACTTGTTAAGCAGTTCAAGGAACAGTTCCGGTGCGCAGATCACCGCATGAGTGCAGATATCGGCGGTAAAGCCATCGGCACCCGGTGCTTTTTTGGGGTTGAAAGAGCCCAGCGCGTCACGTAATTCGTCGATGGTGAATGGCGGGTCATAAACATCATGTTCACTCCCGCCATTAACCGTTTCGGCTAACGCGCGGGTTCTTTCATGATCCGCGTTGTCCTCCTCGACCCGGTCCTCCGGATAGAAGACCGAGGCGAGCAGCCCCGCGGATCCGCTGGCGTCCAATTCAACCCCGTTTTGCATCAATGGAGGATCCTCCTCCCTTGTTGTGGACCTCCCGATGACTCTATAAATCCCCTCCCATACCCCTTCCCTGTCTTGCTTCGAGCAAAAGTCCTTCCAGCTCGCAGTCTGTGCTAACCTTACCTCCGACTCATACCTGTCTTTCCGCTCCAGATACTGCGTCACGACCCACTGCCTGCGGACGGGCGCCGCGTTCCTGATACGACGCCTGAAGGTAACAACCTCCTTCTTCATCTGGCTGAGCCTCTCCGACCACCATGGCATAGTGAGTGTATCCTTATTGCTTGCTTTCGGGATTGATAGTTCGCAAGCTGTTTTTACTCCCTTATTAAATATCTCCAATTTCTCCTCAATCTCCCCGGTGGTCGTTATGTTTTTAATTGCATCAACAACCAAGCTGTTCTCCACCAAAAAACTGGACATTTTCTCATGAAAATTGGCCCAGTTTGCTTTTTTGGTGTTGAACAGCCTGGTTGTTCTACTGATGTTCGACCCTTTCGATTTTGCTAACCTTAGGTGAAACACTATGCCTATGTGGTCGGAGCTAGCTGCCACGGCCTCGTCGGTCCTCCAGCCGTCGACCAGTCCTAATAGGTCGCCCGAACAGCCAGTCACGTCGATGTAACTACAGTATCTTTTGCCCCCCCTGACAGTGTCGAAGGTGGGCACCTTCCCATCGTTGAGGATGTGTAGTCCCATCTCTACGAGAGTGCCTAACAGATCTTCCCCCCTCTCATCCTCAACGATACTTCCCCACCAAGCACTTTTCGCGTTGGCATCGCCCCCAATTAGAAGCCGCCTATGGCCCAACCTGGATGTCACTCTTTTGAGCTGGTCCAGGTAAGGGCGAAGGGGTTTATCGGGCTCGGCATAAAGAGACACCAGGGTTACCTCCCAGGCCCTGGTACGTATCCTCACCACCACGATGTTGTCTGTGGTGAGTTGCGGGCACTGTATCACGTCTAAGTCCGGATCAAAGACGGCAATGGCCGCCTTTACAGTGCCCGCCCCAGGTCCAGTGTTCTGGAAGATACGTACTCCCCGGTATCTCTTCATCCCGCCCCTGACGGGGTCCCTGTACGGCTCTTGGATGAGCGCGACTGACGCTTTCCTCCTGACTGCTTCCAGAATAAATTCGTCAGTCGCGATCCTCTTTCTTTGGAGGTTTGCCTGCAGTACCTTATAGTGGTGGTCGTTCACGGGAGTGCCCTTAGCAGTACTGCGTGGCGGACCGCGCTATGTTGTCCCATTTGATGCGGACCGGGCAATCCCGGTCAAAAGCATCGTGCGCTGTATCGTCGCCTTTTGCGCGCCAGCAGTTACAGCACCTGGCCTCGGCTCCTGCCCTATACTTAGGACAGTCCACCCTCAGGTGCTGATCCCCGCAATGGCTACACCTGGGCTCTGCTTCTTTGCAGAAGCGACGACTGTGCCCGAAGCCTAGGCACATGGAGCACTGCATGAGCGGCGATTGGTCTGCCACTCTGACCGGTTGAATGTCAACATGCAGCGTTCCTTGCTCCAGGGCTCTGCGCCATATCGTGGGCGATACTTGCAGGATGACGTGTGCAGTGAGCGGGTTCCTGGCGTTCCTACGGTACTTTACCGCCAGTTTATTTTGAGACGGGTGTAGGTCTCGGAAGACGTTTTTATTTTTGGCTCGAAGAGCCGCAATTAATTCTTCGTCCTTATATATCTTCAGGACACTGTAGAGGACGAGCAGGGGGTCCTTATTGTGGACGGTTTCCACGCTAAGAGTCCCCTGCCTCCTCTCCAGTGCCCCCTTCGCTTTCTCCCGTTCTTCCGCCGTCTTATAGCCTAGGACCACCTTGCGGTCCCTGGCTTTTCGTACCCGCTCAACCATGATCCACTCGTCATCCTCACGCGCGGTCCGCCTCAGATCATTTAGAAGCTCCTCTCCTGTTTTATTTTCGTCTTTAGAGGTTACCACTAACGAGTGCAGTGCCGGCTGCAACGGGGGGCGACCCCCGGCAATGTTCGCCACCACACCCGCATATGACAAGCCTCTGCCCTCTTTGCTTGCCTCCAGGCTGCCTTTTATTTCGGCGAGGGCTTTGCCATTTTCTATCAGGAGCTTACTGTGCTCCTCCAACCTCCTCATCATTTCCTCCTCGGCCTTACTAGGAACTGTAGTCACGGTGGCGGTGGTAACCGTGGCCTGATTCTCGACGCTGCCCTGTCCCGACATCTCTTCCAGGAGTCTAATTCGCTTTCCCTCATTAAGAATAATAATTTTGCGCAGGTTTCTCTCCTGCGCCTCAATTTTCAGTCTGATCTCTTTCTTTATGTTTTTTGACTCGAGGCATCCCTGTTTGATTAAGTCGAGGCAGGACAGCGCCGTTGTGTGCCTGTCTTCAGGCGTTAGCGCCTCTATGGTCGCTATTTGAAGAACAGCTTCCTCGCTTTGCTCTTTGGCGTTCGGTGACGTAGCCAGTTCCGCAGTTGGTTTGCGTGGTTTTGCTGTAGGCTTCTCCGCTGCTGGTTTGCGGGCTGTCGCTATGCTTATTGTGAAGGCTTTTGGCTTCGTCACCGTTTTCGAAGCCGCTGAGTTTGGTCTCTGAGTAAAGGGGGGCGTGGTATTGTTAGAGGACATTCCCTCTATCTCCCCTATGCTGTCCCTTACTGATCTAGTTGTTCGCAACCTTGGAGAGGAAGATGATGCGGAGGCTGAGGTTCCAGGAGAGGAACCCGCCTGTCTGGCTTTCGGACTGTGTCCTATAGGCATCTTGTTGGTAGGTACTGTCCACGCAACACGATCGAGTGGAATAAGTGAAATACACGAAATAAAATTGTAAATTTGTAAAAATAATTGTGAACACTACAAAAATACTAAAATAAGTTCTTGCCACAATAGTGGTCAAGAGCAGCCTAAAACTATACTTAATTAAGGGTGCCTAAGATATTTTACCCCTGAATGTATGGCGTTCGCAGTCGTTAGCTGGATGTGTGTGTGTTGGGTGTGTAGGTGTGCACGTCGAGTGTGAATGCGAGTATATGCGTGTATGTGTGTGTGATACGGTGTGCGAATGTATCTGCGTGAATGAGTCGATCCAACTACTTATTGTTGCCGTTTGATCGAAACGGGGTAGTTTGTTCGCAGATGTTAAGGCAATAATATTACCTAGGTCCGTCCGGGTAGCCCAGCTACAGTCAAATTAATCTAGGCCAATAGGCACCAGTCTTAAGACAGTAGTCTTATGTCTCTAAAAAAGTCTACTTAAAGCTAATAAGGTTAAACTCTATGTAGAGTTAGGTGTATGTCACTTAATATCTATATATACAATGTACGTCAAAATAAAATTTCAACTCTGTAAAAAAGAGTTTGTTTAAAATATCTTATAATCTAATTTACCAGCTAAAGGTCAGTTTACAAAATACAGTTATTTTCATACAAAAATGTATGAAAATGTAAAAAAATTAGTTTTTTGATTATCACAGTCTAAATACTAGTCCAAAAAATCTGGTTGTTTGTAGTCCTCTTCTTTGAGCAAGCGCGCAACAGATAGCAGTTGCGGTTTTTTAAGATTCCACTCCTGACCGCAGAAATAAGGGCCCAAAGTTTGCAACTTTCAATTAAAATATTGAAGTAACCCTTACTGCTAAAAATCGGTTTTCTTCGGATTCCTGATGGGGCTGATGGTCGCTCCAATCCTGCAAATTATCAGCTTTCTCCGACTGCCGGAACTGGTACCTCGTGGCCACGTGGTACTTGTTTTTCTGGTTTTCCCGGGGAGACCAGGGCTCTTCCGGAAAAACTGACACACGTGGCGGGTGGGCCTCCGCTGCCCGCAGCCGGGGACACTTGCAGCTGGAAAATCCGTTCACAAACCACCGAGTAAACTGCACTTATGTTAAAAGCACGTGGCGTGATGAGCCGGAAACGAGGAAAAACGCTTTTCCCGGGCACACGGTTGTAGTTTCGAGCACGCACGATACACCGGTGGATGTAATTTGGTGAGACGCAACTTTTAACACTTGATTCATTAAAATCGGTTAAAGAAAACCCACTTTTCCGAATTTTTAACTGCGGAGCGAGGTTAAAACTGATCTAGTCACCGAGAGAGGTGAAGGGCGACCATAAGGACACTGTTATCCCACTGCAAGTTTAGTGACCATATTTTTTGTATTATTATTTTTGCTTCTAAGACTAAGGGACTTATGAGGCCTAAAGGGTCAAATATTTGACCAATGATGGACAATATTTTTCTTTTAGTAATATTGTCATTGACGGAGTATTCTATGTGTGTTGAGTATGTGATTGTATCTTGGGTAGGGTTCCAATAAATACCTAATGTTTTTGATGTATCTTTTGTACCTAAATTGATGTTGCTGTGTAGTGAGTCTGGTGATAGGTTTGCTTTCTGTAAAATATCTAGATTGTTAGACTGCCACTTTCTGAGAGGAAATTGTGCTGATTTTAGAGCTGTATTTACTGAAATTGCTATGTCTATCAAACGCGATTTCTTATCAGATCCTGATAATAGATCATCACAGTAGAAGTCGTGTATGATTATCTCTGACACTTCCTTGTCATGTTGGCAGTCCACTCCCACCTGTCTGATGCAACGTGTGGCGAGGTAGGGTGCTGAGGCTGTCCCATATGTTACTGTGTTTAATGTGTATGTATCCAGTGACTTTGACTCATCAAAACGAAATACTATTTATTGTAATGGTCGTTGTTCTTTTATAATTTCAATTTGCCGGTACATTTTTTCTATATCGGCTGATATTATGTATTTATGCTGTCTGAATCTTATGAGAATTGAAATTAAATCATCTTGTACTACTGGTCCTATTGTTTGTATATCATTGAAGGAGGTTTTGTTAGATGTTCGTGCCGATGCATCAAAGACCGCTCTGAATTTTGTAGTAGTGCTGGTGTCACGTAGAATGCCATGATGTGGTATGTAATATGATGGTGTCTGAATGTTTCTGTTTGTGTTTTTTGTCATGTGACCTAGGTCAAGATATTCTTGCATGAAAGTTAAATATTGTTGTTTGTATGAGGGGTCTGATTTGAAACGTTTTTCTAAATTTAGAAAACGATTCTTTGCCTGATTGTATGACTGGCCTAAACAGTCTGGTGATTGTTTAAGAGGTATGGTAACCACAGATCTGCCATCATCATTGCGAGTTGTGGTGGATGTAAATATATCTTCACATGACTGTTGAGTAGTCTGAGATATATCTGAAGGAGTAGAAATGTTTCCTATTTCCCAAAATCTGGTTATGTTTTCTGATATCTGATTAACAAAGAATGTTGAGTTCTGATTGCTGTTTTGAGTCTGAGCATCTGAGATGCAGCCTGATATCAACCAGCCTAACTCTGTTTCTTGTAGGACTGGTTGCTGTTTACCTAATGGTATTTTTCCAGTACCCATGACTTGCCAGAATACATCTGCACCCAGCAACAAGTCAACAGGAGCTGGAATGTTAAAGTCTGGGTCTGCTAGTTGTATGCAACTAGGTATTTGAATAGCATCTCTGTGTATGTATGTCTGTGGTATTGAATTGGAGATCTGATTGATTACATGACACAATGTGTTTGTGCTGTAATTATTGTTATGTGCTGATTGAATCTGAATGTTGGTATTTTCTGTAATGTTTATGCACTGATTGTTGATACCCATGACAGTGGTGTCAATAGTGTGGATGGGCAAGTCTAGTTTTGAACACAGGTGCCTAGTAATGTAACTTGAGGTGCTGCCATTATCTAGTAGTGCCCGTGCTGGGTGTGGCTTTCCCTCTTTGTCCATTATGTTGATTTGAGCGGTTGATAGTAAAACTGTTTTGCTCTGCGTGTGACTGGTGTATGTATTTGATGATGATTTTGGTGTCTGTAAGTGTAAAAGTGTGTTATGCTTCTGGTTACAGTACCTACATGCTCCTCCTCGGCATGACTTGGTTTCATGCCCAGGGTGTAAACAGTTAGAACAGACTTTTAATTTTTCAACCTCTTTAATTCTCTGTTCGATGGGCATTTGTCTGAATTTTTCACAAGAAAATAATAGATGATTCTGTTTGCAAATGGGACATGTAGGTTGTTTTGGTGTGTGATGTTTTGTGTGTAACTTTGGGTTTTGTCCACCTTGAATATCTGATTTGCTGGTGTTATTTGTCTTTGTTTCTTCTAAAGTTTCTAATAAATCTGCACGATTTTTCAGAAACTTATTCAGGCACTCAAGTGTGGGCATGTTTGTGAGTGTGTTTTTATGTTCTTCCCAATATCTCAATGTCCTAGAGTCCAATTTACTGGCTACCAAATATATTATTAATGTATCCCAATAGTCTGTTTTTTCACCTAGCGTGGCTAATGCTCTGAGATTTTTCTGTACTGTATCAGATAATTGCCTCAAAGACACCGAAGAATCTTTTTGAATGTGATTTATGTTGAATAATGCATGAATATGATTGCCTATGAGTTGTCGTTTATTGTCATAGCGTTCACACAAAAGCTTCCATGCTACCTCGAAGTTGTCACCAGTCATTTCTATGGACTTGATAACTAATGATGCACTGCCTGATAGCGAGGAACATAAGTAGTGAAACTTTTGTATGTTGTCTAGTGTTTGGTGTCTGTTGATAAGTGACTGAAATGTTTCCCTGTACTCGAGCCAATCATGATAGTCGCCCGAGAAGTGTGGCAAGTCAATGGTAGGTAACTTAATAAATGATTTGGTCACACCTGAATGATCCTTGTCTGACCCTGGATTGATTACCGGTTTGTCGTTCAACTGAATCAGCTCACATGCTTGTGCCAATAGTAACTGGTAGGTGTTCTCGAACTGTTCGCTTACTGGATCTGGTTCATCAGCGAGTTCTGAAATGTCCATTTTTAATTCTATTAATGTTTGTATGTCATGAAATTTCTCATGAATTTGTTTGAGTTCTGAAATTCTGTTTTTTAATTCTATTAGTTGAACATTTGTTAATGATGGATTGGTCTGAATGTGATGAATGTGTTTTTTAAATGAAGTTAATTTTCTCTTT
Organism: Cybosia mesomella; assembly: GCA_946251805.1. Taxonomy (NCBI): domain Eukaryota; kingdom Metazoa; phylum Arthropoda; class Insecta; order Lepidoptera; family Erebidae; genus Cybosia; species Cybosia mesomella. The sequence goes on along the minus strand of OX276390.1, from coordinate 39,273,982 downwards.
ATGATGCCACGTTGTTTCACTAAATCTGCGTCAGCAGCTTTAGCTTCAGTAGCCATGTCTGAGAAGAAATATGAGAGGCACTAAACGTAGGTAATAAGAGAAAAAAATTGCAAGTAGGTGAATGTTATCACAAGTGTTCGAGCAAAGAATTGTGCAATACTCAAATTAGCGTGCAGTGCAGAGATTGGCGAAGCTGGGCCGTGCAAAGCGAGGGGGGCAAGAGAGCAAACACATGGCAGGCGAAGACACGTGCACGCGGCGAGTGACCATGTGGTGACCACACCCCGCGATGACGGCAGCGGTTTGCGCTGCACAGCCACACTGCAAGCGATTGCGATGCTGTGAAATGATATTGGTGGTATTAGTATAATGAAAAGGTTAGACAGTTTTTATGAGCAGGGATGATTAAAAAATTGTGAATGAGGTTATGAGTATTTCTGAATAATTAAGTGATTAAAATGGAATGGGGCCTGATTGTTCTGAGTAGGTAAATTAGTTCGTCTGATTGAATTGCTGATGCAATTTGAGAAAAGTGGAAGTAAAGGTAGTAAAAAGTTAATTGGTCTGTATTATCTGACTGATGCTGAATAGGCTGCGATGCAAGGAGAACGCCATGGCTGTGATGTGATGATCTCGCTGCACGTGGCTTTGTCGAAATTCACGCGACACGTGGCTGTCGATCACGAAGTCCAATCTTCAATCGATCATTGCGTCGCGCTGATGAAGTCTGCTGCAGTCTGCTGTGATGTGATGACCACGTTGCGCTTGCACGTGTTGCACGCCGCTGTTCTGAATTCTGTTGTTTCTGTAATGGCGGCGGCGACCGGGACGCGGCGCGTGTAATACTATTTCGACATTGGGTGCACTATTTCCGGCGATAGGACCATGTTAAGGCCTTAGGATAGTAAATAATAAATTCTAATAACTTTAGTAGTGGACTGTAATGATTTAAAAATGCTAGGTTCTATAAAACAATGCACCCGACCGACAACTTAGTGCGCGCGCGTCGACGTGTGTTGCTGCGCCCCCTGTCCGTTGTGTTCTGTCTTGGCGTCCCGGTCGCCGCCGCGCCGAGCCAGCGCCCGCGCTAGAGATGCGACCCTCACTGCTAGTGACGGTCGTTGTGTGTCATAGACAACTATTGACATTCATTTTCGCCAACATTTTGTTAAGATTAAATCACATAAGATGATCAGGAAACGAAAATCCATCGTGCACATATCTTTTGGTTTTTTTTTTTGTGCGGAAATCCCTTCGGATACCCCCCCGCATGCCAGCGGGGGCGGTTATGTCGGGCTTGAACCGACTAAAACCGCACGCCGTCTCGGGTCTACAGACGTCAGGGTGTAAGGTTGCCCATAGAGCATATCCCTCGCACCCCGACTGACCCTGGGCCATCTCCGGTTTCGAGATGGCCCCCTCGGGTTTGGGAACCACGGTGTCCCCGTCTTGCCCCGGTTTGGGGGAGGGGCGCTAGTCGCCCCACCGTCCTGGCCTGCTTCTGCTGGGGTGACAGGCGGCCTCACCTGTCATTCAATTTACAAAAGAAATTCAATGCCCAAAAATGTAACATTGCTGATACGGGTCTTGCTTATTTTGGTAGCGCAACATTCATTCTATATAATGTTACTCGTGTACCTGAATAAACAGTAAACCGATCTACTCCAGTTGTGTTACAAAAATAGGCAACCACACTAGCTGTCTAAACGGATGACAGATGGCCACGCCACACCTGTGTTACACATGTAATAAAATACATCGTAATAAGTGATTTAGAACAATCCTGAATCTGTTTTGTCAGTGTATTTACATTTGTACGTTACGAAGATGGTTTTGGTATGACATATATATGCTAGTAGACATAGCTTTTTTTTTACGTGTGGAAGCCCCCACTGGCTTCACCCCTTCTGTGCCAATGATGAGATGGGCGTGTCGGAATCGGACCAACTAAAACCACGCAGGGTTCCCCCCTAAGTGTCCATTGCCGGGCACCCTAGGTGTGCCCCAGGGTTACAGGCGGATTACACCGCGGCCTCGCCTGGTGGGTTCGGGTTTTATACCAGGAAGGTGAGTTGGCAGGCATGTGTAGGACAGACACGACACGCCTCCATCTTGGCCTGCTTCTGTAAGGACAGCGACTCGGCCAACTTGTTAGCTTTACGTTTAATTGTCAAAGGGTATACCTTTTTTTTTTTTTTTGCGGAAATCCCTTCGGATACCCCCCCGCCGGCCAGCGGGGGCGGTTATGTCGGGCTTGAACCGACTTGTCATAGGGTATACCTATCTCATAGATAAATTATTCCAAATCAGCAATTAACTTACTTTTAAATTAATTAGTTAATTGAGTTTTTAAGACCTATCGTACTCAGCAAGTAATATATTTTATTTACCTTTAACCTTCCTATCGCCGAGTTAACAGTATTTCCGAGGTTCATCACAGTCAGAAACAATGTTAACTGAAACACGAGCTGGCTCAAAACTTTTGTTTGACTTTAAGCGCCGGTGCAAATCAAACTTCTCGTCAGATGTTCGACTGACCTCTTCCTCAAAGTTGGACTTACCAAGTTCGACAGCTTACCTCAGGTAGTCAGGCGTATTTGTAGACAACTTCACGTGTAGTTCAATCAACCCTTGAACACTTGTGGGGCTCAATTGCTCTACCGCCATGCATGAATTTGAATTTATTTTTGACAGCCTCTGTGGCGTAGCGGTAATGCATTCGACTGTTACGACAGGGGGCGCGGGTTCCATTCCCGCTCAGTGCAAGTATTTGTATACATGAATATGTCTATTTGCATTGGTCTGGGTGTTTCTTTGTATAATATGTATGTATTTACAAAGTATATAAGTATGTTTATCCGCATTCTGGGACCCATTACACAAGCTAGTTTACTGTACTATGCTTACTTTGGGTTTAGTAAGCACTGTGTAGAATGTAGTAGATTTTTTTTATGTTGTTAAAAAGTGTTATTAATTTAATTAGATAAAAAATGAAATTTCAGTGTCAAAAATATCTGATTTACAGATTTAATTCAAAAGGCCAAAAGGGCGTTAGACTTTTCTGTTGAAGTAAGTTAAATAAATATTTGTATTCCTTCTGAATACTTGGGCACTTTGGTCGTTAATATCTACCTATACAATGGTTATAATACCAAATTACTTCAATGCATTCGAATCAAAATCAATGTACGACTGTGACACTAATAAAAATAATTACAATAATATTAGGATGGAGAAATTAAAATTTACCAACACAAACTCACCACTCTGAGTGGAGTTTGCAATGAAATTCCGGAGGGGACCTCCTCCACAAGTAGCTACTGAAAATTTACACTATGAACAGTTGCAAATTCAATAAGGAGTTCTTAGCATTCAACATGCCTCGATGTAATATGTACCATACCCGGGTAATTGAGGGTTAATAAACTTCAATATTAAATAGTTCCCAACCAGGAAATTTAACTGTTACAACTTGGCATTGCTGCCAGTCTTCTGGGAACATTAATAGTTGGTGATTATGCGGAGGAATTATGTGACGCATGTAGGTAGATATATTTTATTTAGGTATTTGACAGCCTCTGTGGCGTAGCGGTAGTGTATTCAACTGCTACGACAGGGGCGCGGGTTCGATTCCCGCTCAGTGCAAATATTTGTATGCATGAATATGTCTATTTGCATTATTCTGGGTGTTTCTATGTATAATATGTATTTATTTAGAATAAAAAAGTATATAAGTATGTATAAGTATGTTGTTGTTGGAAAAATTATGTGTGTGATTGATTATTATTATGACATGATTATTGCTTGTATAATTATTAATTATTGATAGTACTGGGTATTCTGACATTACAAATTTATTCTTACATGAATTCTTGACTGAATAAACATAACATAACATAACATAAACTCACGCCTATATCCCCGAAGGGGTAGGCAGAGGTGCTAGCACCCACGTTTCGCCAGTTTATGTTTTAGGTCCCAATGTAATAGGTGGCGAGCCTATTGCCATTAACCGGGCACTTATAAACCTGCGATAAATACACACATAACTTCGAAAAGCATCGAAAAGTCATTGGTGTGTGCCATGGGATCGAACCCGAGACCTCGTCTCAGCAGTCCTTTACCCATACCACTAGGCTACCGCTTGACTGAATATTGATATTAATGGACATTTATTTGCATTCTAATTATTTTAATCTAATTACAATTCTTAATTATTAAATATGTGACATTTTAAATTCTATTTAATAAATTAATTTAACTTTGCATGCAGAGAATCTGCGAAACATGTCGGACATTATTTGATTTTGTAACATCATTGTAAAATACCGTGTTTCGAGCAATAAATTATTTACTTACTTACTTACTTTCTTTATCCGCATTCGGAACCCATATCACAAGCTAGTTAAACTATGCTTACTTTGGGTCTAGAAAGCGCTTTGTAGAATATCGTAGAGTATTTATTTATCTCAATGTCGTTTAAAATCTATTTATAGGTACTTCCATACAGCCTAAGATTTTTGTTTTGCTAAGTTCATAAGCTCGTTTCCAAATAAAACATTGAATGTTATACAGGGTGATATCATGACGCATGGATGTAAACATTTATCTGTCTTTTAGGTTTAGTTTTCTTTACAGTTATTTATAAGTCGTTGTACATAATCATCATTTTAAGTTATTGTAATAATTATCAATTAAGTCAAACTGAATTAAAACTCCAGAAACACTAAATTCAAGTAAGTAAAAAAAATAGATAAGAGACAAATTAATGTATCTACTAAAAATGTAGGATCTACAAAACAGTAATTTTACAGGAGAGCGTATCAAAGTTTAAAATAGCTTATATGTTACGAGGTTGTAGGTGGTAGAGTCAAGCAACAGTCATTTTGGCCGTTGCATGAATGGGCCGACTCGATCGGGGAAGACCCTCTCACAGAATATCGACGCCAAGTAACAGTATTTGAACTGTTGCGTTCCGTTTGGTGAGTGAGAGTGCCGGAGCCCAAACTCCTTTCCCACCCCCTCCCAAACTCCTTTCCCATCCCGGGTCGGCAGCGCCAGTGTAACGCCACTGGTGCTGCACACGTCCAAAGGCCGCGGTAACCGCTTCCCATCAGGTTGGCCGTGTGCTTGTCTGCCACCTTAGTATATGGTATAAAAAAAAAGGTTGGCTCATCCAAATTTATTAGGCATATTATATTTATTTACGTTTAAAACTTATGTACATGGTAATGAAGTAGTATTTTTTCTAAACATGTGAAAAGTCATTACAAGAGGCAGTGAAAAATGTAGGTAGTACCAAAAGTCGGATGGAGTATTACCGACATTCTTCATGTTACAAAAGGTAGTTAACAATATCAAATATGACACATCCTACACTTTTAATTGGCCAATCAATAGATTTCAGTAAGCAATTAATAAATACTTGAAAAATAAACTTATTACAGGAAAACCCTACAATTATACGAACTAGTACTCAACTCACGCAACAGATAATATATATAATATATGATGGCGCGGGCTTCCTAAGAAGATGTCTGTTCCACCCCCGCTGGCCAGCGGGGGGGTATCCGAAAGGGTTTCCGCACATAAAAAAAAATAAAAAAATGTTGCGGGCTTATTTAGAGTTTGTTTAATTACATACACAATATTAATAGCTAGTATTTACTAGCTTAGTATCTACATAATTTGGTTGGTTATCATTGTTTTGTGAATCAAAATCATAGCAAGTGATTTACTTTTTAATAATCGTTTATATTATTTTATTTTATTTAGAAGGTTGGATACAGGAAATTTACAGGAAAATTAGTAATATCGATTACTTAAAAAGAAAACTTATATAGGTACATGAGAAGTCTGAAATTGTTTCCGCACTAAATAATTTAAATAACCACGGAAAGTAACTAATCATAAGATCACGGTTAAAATTATGTTTTATTAATTGTTGAGACATCTAAAACAAAGCTTAAACCACAGTTGTAATGCCCATTACGAAGCAAAAAACTTTTATTATACAGTTAGTGTTGAAACCACAAAATGGAAACGAGCAAATCATAACATTGAATGAGTTAACTTGCTTGGCAACATGGTCCCAGCCATATAATACGTATCTGCTCTTGTTTTTATTTTAATTCACTACTAGTATGTTTTTACTAGACTGCACCAGAAGTAGGGTTATGTTTTTTCGAGACTATGTATGTATAATTGTTTGGCACGCTCTGCGTCCTGGGCCTGTAGACAAAGTCACATTCTACTAGTGGAATCGCTTCGAAGCGAACCTTCAAATGTTCAATATGTATGGGAGTGACATTTTTTACACGTGACATGTCGACAAAATGTTTTCTCTCCCATACATTTTGGTCTTTTGAAGGTTCGCTTCATTGCGATTCCACTAGTAGAATGTGCCTTTGTCTACAGGCCCTGAACGGCTCGATGGATTTTAGCTTGAACGGTGTCGTTGGATTCGCATTTACTGTGAGAATGACACTGGGTATCAAAATAAATAAAATAAGAAAATGGCGGAGTTTTGGCACCAAATTCAAATATTTGGTCCACTCTGCAGCCTGAACGGCTCCATGGATTTTAGCTTCAAAGGTGTACTACTCTGTCAAGAAAGTATCGGGAATTAAAAGTCAATAAAACTTAAAATATGTATTATTCGTCCAAATATTTTGTATCACCTTCGAAAGAGTTCCCGTCGAAATAATTCTCATACACCGACGAAGTACTCAATCATCAAAACTATTTTTAAACGTATTTTTTGGAGTCGCCTTCAATACTCGCCGCGATTTTTTAAATGACATCTATTGACTGAAAACGGGTGCCTTAAAGTAGTAATTTGGGTTTCGATAAAGAAAAACGTCAGCCGGAGCTATATCAGAGAAATATGGTGGCTGTTCGATATGATTGGTAGAGCTTTTGACCAGAAATTCGTTCACAATGATAGCCTTGCGAGATGGTGCGGTATTGCGGTGCAAAATTCATGCATTTTCTTATCGCAAGTCTGGCCTTTTGCGACGAATTAGCTCTCTCAAACGCCTTATAATGCTCAGATATTTTTTTTAATTACTGTCCCACCTTCTGACAGAAATTCCAATTGCACGACATCGCGTCTGCATCGCGGTAATCAAATGTACTTCAATTGAAGACGATGACGACTGACTAGAGTGAGGCAAATCTTCCATAACATCTCGTTCGTATTTGAATTTGCTGGTCCACACATCGTCAGTTTTTTTATAAATTAAATCTGTTCACCATAAGCCATTTTTAGGGCTCCGATGCCAAATGGCAAAAAGCGGAACCCTTATAGATTCGTCATGTCTGTCTCTCAGTCCGTCCGTATGTCACAGCCACTTTTTTCCGAAATTATAAGAACTATGCTGTTGAAACTTGGTAAGTAGATGTATTCTGTGAACCGCATTAAGATTTTCACACAAAAATAGAAAAAAAAACAATAAAACATGCCCCATGCCTCATACAACTGAAACACAACATTTTTTTTTCATCAAACCCATACATGTGTAGTATCTATGGAGAGGTCTTCAAAAATGATATTGAGGTTTCTAATATCATTTTTTTTTAAACTGAATGGTTTGCGCGAGAGACCTGTAACTTCTAAAATAAGAGAATGAAAAAACTAAAAACTATATGATGTACATTACCATGTAAACTTCCAACGAAAATTGGTTTGAACGAGATCTAGCAAGTAGTTTTTTTTAATACGTCATAAATCGTAAACCGCAATTTACATTTCATTCAATCAACTCAAATATAAAAAATAAAAAGAAGGCATTATTATGTTACTTGCTACTACGGAACCCTTAATGGGCGAGTCCGACTCACATTTGGACGCTTTTTATCATTTTCACCACATCGAAACAAATTTTTTTTTCAAAATTTCATTTCAGCTAAGACTCACATTTATGAAAAAATTCGCTACGGACCCGTGTGAGAGGTTAGTTTACATCTCGGTCAAGCCAGTCAATCAAATTTATAGTCTCTCTCAATCATTCAGATAGGGGCGGAACCTGCAGCTCATCTATAAATGTACACAAAATGCTTATTAATACCTCAGCTACCGGAGGTGGGTACACACCAAATTGACTTAGTTCGTGAGTACACGTATGTACTCGTACGTCATAACACAAGTCGCTCGCTACATCATGCGACGTGCCTCGTTTACACAAGGAATCCACTGGCTTGTAAAGATTAAGTGAACCCATAAAATATGTTTCGATATATATAACATAACATAACATAACTTCACGCCTGTATCCCCGAAGGGGTAGGCAGAGGTGTATTACACCCACGTTTCGCCAGTTATGTTTAGATCCCAATGTAATAGGGGGCGAGCCTATTGCCATCTACCGGGCACGTTACTAAGCGAGCGATAATCAACATTTTTAATACACACATAACTTCGAAAAGTCAGAGGTGTGTGCCCGTGGCGACTGGGGATCGAACTCGAGACCTCGTCTCGGCAGTCTGTTACGTACACCACTGGGCTATCGCTGCTGTTCTGAACGGAAGGTAGGACGTCCCCCAGCAAGATGGACGAACGACCTGAAAAGGGTAGCTGGGATAGACTGGATGCGCAAGGCGGAGGATCGGGTGCTATGGCGTACAATGGGAGAGGCCTATGTCCAGCAGTGGACTGCAATAGGCTAATTGATTGATTGATTGATTAATATATTATTTGAGGTGTTTATCAATGACTAAAACGTTAATTCAAAGACAAAAATTGATGTTATGAAAAATGATTTTTCAGAATATGACATACTTGATCCGTGTTAAGTTTGGAATAGATCACGGTATGTTTACTTCTGCAGTCTCGATCCCAACGTTGTTATCCCTATTTGAAATAGATTTAGATCGGAGAAAGAGAACATCTAGGACGAACCCGCGACCAGTCCCTTACAGGGAAGACTTATGGTCCCGATTTTGGCCATGTCTAAGTTCTACTGAACTACAAAATTTCGTAAACATCTACATTGTTTTAAGTTGTCATCAATAATAGTTTAGATAGATTTATCTAGTGCTTAAATATACATTTGTTGCACGTCTGTCGGAATAGAATTTTGAGAGAATTTCAACAATTATCCAAATAAATTGGCTTGCAAGTTCGAAAGCGTATGCGATATAGCATTTAACGAGACATTGCTATCTGTGATGGCGTTAGCGTCGAATACCGGGCGTGTTTTAATGCTAGATTTATTGAACTGAACCGGCTCTTCATTCGCAATCTAGCGAATACGGAATTGCAGATAAATAGCCCTTTGATTTATAGTCTTGAATAATTACACTACACGCAAGGGCAATACAGCAATTGTACTGAGTTTATGTTGAAGCGGGTAGCTTGATGTTTTAATTTAAAAAAATCTAATTCTTTATTTTCATACAGCACATTTACCGGGACACATGACCGCCTCTGTCTTACGACAGGGGGCACGGGTTCGATTCCCGCTCAATGCAACATTTGTATGCATGAATATATCTATTTGCATTCGTCTCGGTGTTTCAATGTATAATTATGTATGTATCTACAAAAAAAACTATAGAAGGATGTTTATCAGCATTCTAAAACCCATAACACAAGGTAGTTAAACTATGCTTACTTTGGGTCTAGAAAGCGCTGTGTAGAATGTCGTAGAATATTTATTATTTATTTATTACCAGTTTATTGAATGGCATGCTAACATACCTTAAATTATTTATTAAAATAAATAAATATTAAACCATTACAAAAAAAAGTATAAAATTGACCCATCTGAATTGAACTTAAATCATTATATTGAAATTATTATTATAATGTAACATACATACATAAACTCACGCCTATATCCCCGAAGGGGTAGGCAGAGGTGCTAGCACCCACATTACGCCAGGTTATGTTTAGGTTCCAATGTAATAGGTGGCGAGCCTATTGCCATTAACCGGGCACTTATAAACCTGCGATAAATACACACATAACTTCGAAAAGCATCGAAAAGTCATTGGTGTGTGCCATGGTAAAACCTGGGATCGAACCCGAGACCTCGTCTCGGCAGTCCATTAGCCATACCACTAGGCTACCGCGGCTAATGTAATTATTTTTATTAATTGGCAATAGATATAAGAATTAAATTACGGAATCGTTCATAGTCTAGTCATCAATTATAATTGTTAAAATCCAGTTCAGTTACATTTTTTTTATGATTTATAGTTAAGACATTCCCCAGTCGTCCCGGACACACACCTCTGACTTTTCGTAGTTATGTGTGCATTAATAAATGTTAATTATCGCTCGCTTAATAATGTGCCCGGTAGATGGCAATAGGCTCGCCCCCTGTTATATTGGGACCTTAACATAACTGGCTCATCGTGGGTGTGTAATACACCTCTGCCTACCCCTTCGGGGATACAGGCGTGAAGTTATGTTATATTCATCCACTGAGTAAAAGCATCTCTCAACGAGCCATCTATTCAATTGTTAACGATAATCCAATCCGATAATGCAAAAATATTTATATAGTTTTAACATATATATCCCTCGCACCCCGACTGACCCTGGGTCATCTCCGGTTTCGAGATGGCCCCCTCGGGTTTGGAACCACGGTGTCCCCGTCTTGCCCCGGTTTGGGGGAGGGGCGCTAGTCGCCCCACCGTCCCGGCCTGCACCGCCCCTTGTACCTGGCATGAACACAGAACAATGCTAATATTAGCACAGAGCGGGTAAACACGCTAAACAGGTCATTGAATTGCCAATAGTTCAGAATTTTTCGTATTCATTGCAGGATTTCCGCATTCGGAATCCGAATATATTCATGTTTTGTTATTTGGATGGGCAAGTTCCGAAATTATTGTTTTTTATGTATGTATGTTATTGTTATTACTGTATACAATTTAAATACCTAATGTGTAGTTTTAGTCGGTTCAAGCCCGACATAACCACCCCCGCTGGCCGGCGGGGGGGGGGGGGTATAGATTTCCGCACGAAAAAAAATAATTTATAGATGAGAATGTGATGAATGAGAATGAATGAGAACCCCTTTTTTTCGTGCGGAAATCCCCTTGGATCCCCCCCCCCCACCGGCCTGTATGTCGGGCTTGCACCGACTAAAACCGCACGCCGTCTCGGGTCTTCAGATGGTGTAAGATTGCCCATAAAGCATATCCCTCGCACCGTGACTGACCCTAGGCCGTCTCCGGTTTCGAGATGGCCCCCTCGGGTTTGGGAACCACGATGTGCCTGTCTGTACCCGAGTAACTATTTACATGTGATGTAACAACATGAAGTTCCATTTGTCTACATTACAATAGTGTTTAACGTTCCGTGGGCTACCCATGATGACGCTTAATAGCATTTCAATTGCAGATCTGAACTGAATAGTTTCGAACTCATACAATGATGTCGTATGAAGTCGTTCAGTTTCACGTTCCAAATGTCAACAAACGAATCAAACGCGAACGCGTTACTGTTTAAGCATGTTGTAACAATACACATTGTTCGTTTAAGGATGTTGGTGGAATATGTAGTCGATTCCTTAGTTGATATCGATTCATAGTCTACTAATATTATCTGTATTCTTTCATCGACTCTGTCTATGGTTAGCTGTTTTCAACTCTATCGGCTGTGGCATATTATCTATGAACTCCCACCAAGTCGCTTCTTTCAGCCAACGTTATAAATGTCAGTGCAGCGATTTTGCGAGCCCCTAATTTTCTGCATCGCTTCCACAAGCACATAGCTCTGGTACTGAGCCGTTGGTGAGAATTTTACAATTTATACATTATGTGTGCTAATCATTTTTATTACAGAGTGCTCATTAGTGTTGGAGGGTGACGTGGTACCAATGGCCCACCAGGGATATTGGTACCACGTCACCCTCCAACACTAATGACCTTATTACCTGATCATAGCAACCTGTGGCGTAGCGGTAGTACGTTCGACTGCTAAGTCAAAGGTCGAACCCGCGTTCGATTCCCGCTCGGTGCAAATATGTAAATTTGCATTGGTCTGGATGTTTCTATGTAATTACAAAAATAAATTGTAAAAATTTGTCCTAGAGTATTTAGAATTTACAAACTTGTAATGACTGAATTGTTTAAAAGTCATCATGGTAACGCCCCCATCTTTCTTTTTAGGACCGTTTAATCTTTGTACGTAATTATTTACTATCGGTCACCCATCCACAGACCAGTTTACTGTGACGTTGATGATTACATGGAGCACTATTGCCTTTATAAATAAATATTCTAGGACCAATTACACAACGCCATCTAGACCCAAACTAAGCAGAGCTTGTCATATGGGTTCTAGAATGCGGATCAACATGTTTAGTTTTAGTCGGTTCAAGCCCGACATAACCGCCCCCCGTCGTCGGCGGGGGTGTATCCGAGGAGATTTCTGCGCGAAAAAAAAAGCTACGTTTTCAGGGATACCGAAAAAATATACAAGGTTACCTATCATCCTTTTAAAACATCTATTCCATTTATAGTATTATAAAATTGTAAATACGCTGTGTCAGTACATAGGAGATATTCAAATAAAAGTACTTGTTTTTTTTTTTAGGTTCGTATCAAATTTGGTTAGGCAGGGAGGGGAACTTGGGTAGTGAAGGTGAGTGTCGATGTACATCAACAAAAGGGGCCCCTTCTAAACCTACACTTGGGTCGCAAGTCCCAGGCACTGTCCCGAGTTCCCAACTCAGCAACGCGATGGACCCGGCACCCGAACGGAGAATCCATGGCTTGCTAAGAATATCGGTCTCTATATATGTATGTATTTACAAAACAAAAAGTTTATAGGTATCCGTATTCTAGCGACGCGAGCGAGGACTCAGGGCTGCACACGCTGACGGACTGCCCGGCGTGGGAGGCGCCGAGGCGTGATCTCGTGGCAGCCATCGGGGTGGGAGTCCTCTAGCTCGGCAGCATGATTGCGGCAATGGTGCGGAGCGCGAGCGCGTGGGCCGTCGCCACCTCCTTCTGCGAGCATGTAATGCTCGCGAAGGAGATGGCGGAGCGCGCCCGGGAGAGGTTTAGAACTCTCCCGGCCCGCCGAGCCCGCAACTTGCTCGCCGCGCGTCGCAGGTGACTCAGGCGCCGGAGGTCGCTTAACGACCTCCGTCCTCCATGAGCGCAGGCCTGGGGGTGGCGGGTGAGGCCACCTGTCACTCCAGCAGAAGCAGGCCAGGACGCTGGGGCGACTAGCGCCCCTCCCCCAAACCGGGGCAAGACGGGGACACCGTGGTTCCCAAACCCGAGGGGGCCATCTCGAAACCGGTGATGGCCCAGGGTCAGTCGGGGTGCGAGGGATATGCTCTATGGGCAACCTTACACCCCGGCGTCTCTAGACCCGAGACGGCGTGCGGTTTTAGTCTGTTCAAGCCCGACATAACCACCCCCGCTGGCACGCGGGGCGGTATCCGAAGGGATTTCTGCACGAAAAAAAAAAAAAAGGTATCCGTATTCTATAACCCATAACACAAGCTAGTTAACCTATGCTTACTTTGGGTCTAGAAAGCGCTATGTCTGGAATGTCGTAGAATATTTAAATTAAATTAAATTAAATTTATGTTAAGTGAGCGATTTTGAACACAATAATTTTCTTTTCTGTCTGTTTGTTCACGATGGACGTAAAAACTTATTAACGAATTTAGTAGCGGGATTTTCTATTACAAAGGTCTTGGTCAAATTTAAAATCTGCCGTATATTTGCCGGAGAAATGGCCGACAAATAATAACCGACCTCGGCGCTTTCGTCAGCTAGTTAAACAAGTTGAATTCCTGAGACGAGCTCAGCCGAATACAAGGGATTTTCGATTTTGTTCACCCCAGCACGAATCTATTACCTAAAACAGCAACTCGATAGCTCATCTCCTTCATACCCAAAACCGTGACAGAAAATTGGCAACGACGACGTCGACGACGACAACTCGAAAGCAATAGGCCTTTTCTAAAGAAAATCCCTAAAAAGAAACAAGTTTTAGACGGTCAAAACGCGAGTGAGACTAATAAACTATGAAGTTACATTTAGTTTCTTCACTAAGGAACCAATCTTACTAAATATCTTCTACAGAATTGGTTCAATGAGATTCCATCTAGATTTCAACAATCTGTGAGCAGATGCCAGTATTTACGCCCACACCTACGCCTCTTGACGCCTCAACAAACTCTGGAGTACCTATTCATCGCAAGAGAGATACCTGAAGGCTATTTTGGACGTAATCTTCTCTAGAGTGGAAGGCCACTTCAATAAACATTTATTAGTACGAAAAACAAATGCACAACATAAATAAAATTATAACTTCACGCCTGTATTTCCGAAGGGGTAAGAAGAGGTGTATTACACACCCACAATTCACATGTTATGTTTAGATCTTAATGTAATAGGGGGCAAGCCTATTGCCATTTACCGGGCACATTACTAAGCGAGCGATAATCAACATTTTTAATACACACATAACTACGAAAAGTCAGAGGTGTGTGCGCGGGGCGACTGGGGATCGAATTCGAGACCTCGCCTCGTCTCGGCAGACCGTTACGTACACCACTGGGCTATCGCTGGCTATTCAAAATGCAAATAAGAATAAAGTTTTATTATTATGGTCTCTCAGCTACAATAAAAAAGAAGTCAAATGCGAGTCGGACTCGCCCATGAAGGGTTCCGTAGCAATAACATAATAATGCCTTTTTTTTTAATTTTGTATTTCAGTTGATTGAATGAAAGGTAAATTGCGTTTTACGAAAAAAAAACTACTAACTAGGTCTCCTTCAAACCAATTTTCGGTGGAAGTGTACATGGTAATGTACATCATATTTTTTTGTTAGTTTTATCATTCTCTTATTTTAGAAATTACAGAGGGACACACACATTTTACCACTTTGGAAGTGTCTCTCGCGCAAACTATTCAGTTTAGAAGTAAGTTATATTAGAAACCTCAATATCATTTTTGAAGACCTAACCATACGTACGGGTTTGATGAAAAAAAAGTTTTTGAGTTTCAGTTCTAAGTATGGGGACCCCCAAAATTTATTGTTTCTTTTTTCTATTTTTTGTGTGAAAATCTTAATGTGGTTCACAGAATACATCTACTTACCAAGTTTCAACAGCATAGTTCTTTTAGTTTCGGAAAAAAAGTGACTGTGACATACGGACGGACAGACAGACAAACATGACGAATCCCGAACATGACGAGTTCCGTTTTTTGCCATTTGGCAACGGAATCCTAAAAATCATTGTTGTGATAAGACAAATACTTAATAAACTGATTAGAAAAGCTAAGTATATCATTTGATACTGTGTAGCATGTTCACCTTTTGTTGCAAGCTCATGTATCATACTAGGATACAGTTGACAGATATGATACAATGACTATAATGTAGCATTAACTCTCGCGTGTATAATTTCCGCTGCACATCATAATGAATGTGATGCAGTTATTAACGTAGGTGCAGCAAATGGTACTCGTTTGTGGCGTAGCGGTAGTGCGTTCGACTGCTAAGTCAGAGGTCGTGGGTTCGATTCCCGCTCAGTGCAAATATATATAATTGCATCGGTATGGGTGTTTCTATGTATATTATGTATTTCTTTAAAAAAAAAAGAAGTATTTAAGTATGTTTATCCGCATTCTAGAACCCATATGACAAGCTATGCTTAGTTTGGGTCTAGAAGGCGTTGTGTACTTTGTCCTACAATATTTATTTATAATTTATTGCGAGTGTAAAATAAATTTCTTTGAATTGTCAAATCTCTAATATCTGTAAGTATTCTGTCAAAACTAAATATTTCTTCAAGACATAACATAACATAACATAACTTCACGCCTGTATCCCCGAAGGGGTAGGCAGAGGTGTATTACACACCCACGATTCGCCAGTTATGTTTAGGTCCCTATGTAATAGAGGGCGAGCCTATTGCCATCTACCGGGCACATTATTAAGCGAGCGATAATCTACAATTTTAATTTTTTAATTGGGACCTTACCCAATGTAATAGGGGGCGAGCCTATTGCCATCTACCGGGCACATTATTAAGCGAGCGATAATTAACATTTATTAATGCACACATAACAACGAAAAGTCAGAGGTGTGTGCCCGGAGCGACTGGGGATCGAACTCGAGACCTCGTCTCAGCAGTCCGTTACGTACGCCACTGGGCTATCGCCGCTTTTTCTTCAAGAGTCCTACTTTAAGTTAACTTTCTACTGTACCTTATCTTTCATAAAGTGTGGCTAACCCCATCAATTCTTTCTACGCTTGGTATCAATTAATATTATCGAATAATATCTACAAATCCATGATATTGTCGGAAGTTTACGCGAATGTCACACATTGAAATAAAACTATTTTTAATGAATTCTATCACGATTTATTTATTGTTAACATAACATAACATAACATAAACTCACGCCTTTATCCCCGAAGGGGTAGGCAGAGGTGCTAGCACCCACATTTCGCCAGTTTATGTTTAGGTCCCAATGTAATAGGTGGCGAGCCTATTGCCATTAACCGGGCACTTATAAACCTGCGATAAATACACACATAACTTCGAAAAGCATCGAAAAGTCATTGGTGTGTGCCATGGTAAAACCTGGGATCGAACCCGAGACCTCGTCTCAGCAGTCCTTTACCCATACCACTAGGCTACCGCGTTGTTAGTTACCGACGTTTCGGTTGCTTTTCAGCAGCTCGGGTGTCTTCAATCTATATATCCAATATACCAATAATTTTTATCAATATCTGGGGCCTAAAAATGCAGCTCTTCAAACAATTTTTTTTTATATAGGACACGTCAATTTGACTCCACCTCGCCTGATGGTAAGCTGAAGGTAAAGTCTCAGGAAAGAGGGTCACCATTACATACATGTACCATGTTAACAATGGTGGCACTCAGCTTGACGGCCTCATCAGAAGAGGATTATCGTCGCAGCACCGCGTGACACCCACCGGTCCCACTAGTGCTGCGACCACAACCCCCCTGCCCGGCTATGCACTTGCTGACACCTGAACGCAATCAAACCGAAATTGGATTACTATCACACAGTTCAATTCAGCGGCATTGTGGGAGGGAGATGTAGCTATACACCGTGAATAGCCCCGTCTCTTTCCCTCAGCTGAACTGCCCAAAACTGGATTGTTTTAAGGGCGTTAATACAAACAAGCATCAATTAATTATTATTTCCTTATGAAGGGTAAATGGATGAAACATTGAGGGAACGCTTGAGTTCTTGAGGGCTTTTCAACATCCTCGAGTCGACCAATTAACAACTTGTTGATTTATGGCGTCAATCTTTACAAACAACAAATAAAAATAAACTGTTTTTTTTTTGTTTTTGTAAAATTATTAAAAAGCTTGTAAAAAAGTAAAGTTTATATTTACACTAATTTGTTATCGTACTATAAATAATAATAATAAATAAATATTCTACGACATTCTACACAGCGCTTTCTAGATCCAAAGTAAGCATAGTTTAACTAGCTTGTGTTATGGGTTCCAGAATGCGGATAAACATACTTATATTCTTTTTTTTTTTGTAAATACATACATATTATACATAGAAACACCCAGACCAATGCAAATAGACATATTCATGCATACAAATATTTTCACTGAGCGGGAATCGAACCCGCGCCCCTGTCGTAGCAGTCGAATGCACTACCGCTACGTCACAGAGGCCACTATATATGATTGGAAATAACAAATTTTGGTTAAGCTTAACAAAATAGTTCTTGTTATGAAATAGGAATAGGATTTTACCAATCTCAGGGACAAAGTCAAAGTCAAAGTCAAAAACCATTTATTCTGCATTGACCATTAATACGGCACTTACAAAACGTCATAAAAAATAAATAATCTAATGTTTGGCAAATGGACCACCGGTTCGAAACGCGGCCCTGTCCTGAGAAGTCTCCGGCTAGAAACTCAGCGGGCTGTTTTTTTTTGGTCTATTTACAAACATATTTACTTAACCTAAGTACAATATTTCATTTGAGTGGCATAGAGAGAGAGCAAACAGTTCATATCCAAGCTTGTTTGTCGTCTAAATAGTCTTGAATTTTATAGTAGCCTTTTTGGCAGAGTTTACTTTTAATTTGGCTTTTAAATTTATGAAGAGGTAGATTCTTCATTTCATTAGGAAGCTTGTTGTAGAAGCGTATTCAGTTACCCTGAAAGGAATTACTAATCTTGTGGAGTCGACTATTACAAACCACAAGATTGTTTTTATGTCTAGTATTTACGTTATGTATATCACAAAGCCTTAAAAAATTGGAAATGTTTCTTCTAACATACAAAAGATTTTCAAAAATATATTGGGAAACTACAGTTAGAATGTTTATTTCTTTGAACTTTTCTCGGAGGGAGACTCTTGGGCCCAACTTATAAATTGCCCGCACCGCCCGCTTTTGCAGTACAAAGATTGTATTTAAATCTGCGGCATTACCCCAAAGGAATAGCTCAAAGAATAAGCAAGCTGAAGTGGCAGTGGGCCGGCCATATCTCGCGAAGAACCGACAACCGCTGGGGTAAACGTGTTCTTGAGTGGAGACCGCGACTCGGCAAACGTAGTGTAGGACGCCCTCCGGCCAGGTGGGATGACGATCTGCGAAAGACTGCGGGCAGATGCTGGATGCGGCAAGCTGAAGACAGGGCGCTATGGCGCTCATTAGGGGAGATCTATGTCCAGCAGTGGACTAGAATAGGTTGATGATGATGATGATGATGATGAGGGACTGTTATGATATGTCTGGGATGTATTTTATGCCCCGAGATGGAACAAGCACTTAGTTTTAATTAGTCCACAAGGATTGTAGAGTTGCCTCGGGGATAAAGATAATTTCACTCTTTGAAACCACTCTTTTCAACTTTTTAAAAGAAAACTAAACTTCTGAAAACCCCTGACATAAACCTCTAAAAAGTAAAAATAAACCGCGTTGGTTAGCCCTTTAACTTTAAAATACATTTCCTATAGATTTTAGATCGGAAAAAGAGTACATCTAGGACGGGACTCGACCCCGCAACCGGTCCCTTATAGATCCGATCTAAAATCTTTAAGAAAAGTAAACAGATTCTTCTATTGCTTAAATCGATCCTGGGTTATCGGTATAAACAAGAGATTTAATGTACTTCCACAAAAATAGTCCAACGGAGTCAAATATACAGTATATCTCACTTATTTTTTATTATTTTACAATTTTCCGGTTTTGTTTTATATTTTTTTTAATTTTTTTTTTTAGAATCACCTGTTATTTTGTTAGTATTTGTTCATTGTAAATGTCCTAAATTATTTTTTTTGTTTATTTTCTTCAAATTCTTTCTTTCTTTCCATTAAAAATGTCCATATAACATTTGTTTCACTAAAGTCAATTTCTATTCTCATTTGATCAAATTTTATGGCGTGCTGAGCATCACAAAAATCATTCTATGCATAAAACAGCTTATTTGCGTCTGAAAATTGTAGCTTAACAGAGTCTGTTCGACAAATGTGCTCACACCGCAAACATTACATTGTAATAGCGTGGGTGTAACTCAGCCACAGCGGAATTAATGCAATTTGTTGGATAGATCAGCTGCGCTCGATGTTTTTGTACGTAGTATCTTTATGTGAAACACTTTGTGAAACAATTCTACTTGCTACAGCTGAGAGTGAGACGAAGTCGAGCGAAAAGCTCTCTATACTCCACTCGGTGTATTTCAGTTGTGACGCTACTCCTTCTAAACTAATCAACCAATTTTGACCAAACTTGGCATGTAAATACAACTTGATACCCGGAAGGAAAAAATAAAATTGAAAATCGAACATACCATGGGGGAATAATCACCCTTCAAAAATTTCAATATCTGATTTCTCCAAAATGATCAATGTTGAAACAACGATACTGGCGCCAAAATGTGAAACTTAACTATTGGCTTAAGACAGAAAAAGAAAATTGAAAATCGGTCTAGCAACGGAGGAATAATCACCGAAAAAACAATTCAATGGTATTCAATTGAAAAAAAATTGCATGTTGAGCTGAGAGTGCACTACATGATTACCGAAAATAGAATTTTCGGTAATCTTGTAGTGCACTCTCAGCTGAACATGCATTGCGCCCCTAGAATTTTTATGATTGAACAACAACGGATGGAAGGCGACTGCATGTAACGGCGACGAATGGTGAAGTGGATGGGCGGTATGACGAGAATAGACAGATTATGAAACGAGTATACTAGAGGAAGTTTAAAAGTCGGGAAACGAGCGACTGTCATGCTATGGAAATGGAAGACACAAGAGTAATATGGTTGGAAAGTTTCGGGAAATGAATTTAGAAGGATTTAGGATCAGAAGTAGACCCAAAAACCGGCCAAGTGCGAGTCGGACCCGCCCATGAAGGGTTCCGTAGCAGCGTATAAATTTTATGTTTGAGTTGAGTGAATGAAGGAAAAATGCGGTTTACGATTTATGACGTATTCAAAAAAAACTACTTACTAGATCTCGTACATCATATATTTTTTTAAGTTTTATCATAATCTTATTATAGAAGTTATGGGGGGGGGGGGATATTTTACCACTTTGGAAGTGTCTCTCGCGAAAACTATTCAGTTTAGAAAAAAATTATCTTAAAACCCTCAATATCATTTTTAACGACCTATCCATAGATACCCCCACAGGTTTGGGTTTGACAAAAAAAAATTTTGAGTTTCAGTCCTAAGTATGGGGAACCACCAAAATTTATTGTTTTCTTTTCTATTTTGTTTTATGTGAAAGTCTTTATGCGGTTCACAGAATACATCTACCTTCAAGTTTCAACCTACAAGTTTCAACAGCATAGTTCTTATAGTTTCAGAAAAAGTGGCTGTGACATACGGACGGACAGACAGACAGACATGACGAATCTATAAGGGTTCTTTGTAGAATATACTGCTTGCCCGGAAGCAGTATATTCTACACGACCGATCACGTTGTTTCCCCCTCCAACTGCGCCTATAAATACGCCAGTGTTTCGGGCCGCTACATCAGTCGCAACAAGTTCGCCGCCGAGGAAGGTTCTCCGCACTCGACGGCGTCCCGAGCTGTACCACTGAAGATGTCGACCGCACTGATCGACGAAACGTCTGGAATTCAAGTTTCCGATGGACCACGGCCAAACAGCCCGGAAGCAGTATACTCTACATGCAACGCCGGCCATGAAAGCCTTAAGCTTTATATAAGGGTTCTGTTTTTCGCCATTTGGTAACGGACCCCAAAAAGGATTGATGAATTGCTTGAAAAAGAAATAAGAAAATCAAAACATGACGAACCGATCCAATCTAAATAATTGGGCAGATAACGATGATTATGATTGAACTTAAGTGATAGAATCTGTGATCCTTTTTGTGAAACCACGAATTTTGCTAAATATCGAAATTACGAAATTAACCCTTAATTTATGCAAAGAAATTTAATGGAAGACAAAAAATATGGGTTAGGTTTTATTAATTAAGCATCATTCAAATTTAGATTAAATCACTGAAAATAGCAACGCGTACTTGTCTTAACATAATTCGTAAGGGACTGATGGCGGGTTCAAGTCCCGTCCTGTTGTTCTCTTTTTCCGATCTAAATTTATAGGATAATTATCGTATTTCCCACGATTTGTACAATCTATAACAAATAGCTGGTTCAAATCTATACCACAACACCCAGCACTAAGGTCTTTATTTCATTATGTATATTCGTCAAAAATATACGTCTACTTAACACTATGTGCCTTTTTTTGTGCGGAAATCCCTTCGGGTACCCCCCCGCCAACCAGCGGGGGCGGTTATGTCAGGCTTGAACCGACTAAAACCGCACGCCGTCTCGGGCGTACAGACGCCGGGGTGTAAGGTTACCATAGAGCATATCCCTCGCACTCCGACTGACGCTGGGCCATTCGCAGTGTCCCCTCTGATAATAGCAGAGGGGTACCTGGGCCCCCACCCCCGCGGGTCTTGCAGGCGCGTCATGCCCCGACCCCCTCGTGCAATGGGGTCAGCTGGCCCTGAAAAGGGCCG